>OU830615.1:4360541-4992702 GCA_917563865.1 Phyllotreta cruciferae
TTCACGGTGGGACTAGTTTTTAGGTTGATAAGGTGGAATCGGATGATGTTTTACTTTACTTTGTTATTTTGTTCTTGGGTGTTAATAAAGAAAGACGTACAATTATTTATTTTTCGGGGTGCGTTTATAAACCTTATTTGATTTGAAGCGAACAAATTTTTGGATTTGGACGCTATTATCAAAGTTTTATTAACAAATATAGCTAATAAACTTTTGAGCTTACAATTAGTGATTTGTGATAGTGAAGCAGTAGTGTATGGTTGTATAGTAGAGTGTATATGGTGGTAGTGATTGCCTGACTAAGTGACAAGCAAGACCACCAAAACATTTAATTGCAACAATTGACGACCTGGCAACGGGTCAGTGTCCCAAGAAAGGGCGCGTTAGCGCCCTTTCCAACCATTCTGCGAGTCTACATATAACGGCGTTATTTGGAAAAAAATACGAACAGTAAAAAACGTAGTATCTCTAAAATGGCTAGCGATAAGAACATAATGTAAAAAGTACATTACAACAAAACACAATTAAAATGGAAACCAGTCCTTCTTTAGTGTTGTCCACATCGGCAAAGTATTTTCTGTACTTTTTCCAGTTCAACGACTATGAACAACTATGAATCAGTCAACTTATAGCAGAAAACAACGATTGATTAAAAAAACAACCAAGGCCGGCAGATAATTTTAATGAATACATTTTTACGATATTACTACTCGCAATAATCGAATAATCGTATTGCCCTGAATTTGCCTAATTTCTTTAATTAAATCTCCTGAATATTCGATATTAATCAACGAAAACATAAAAATAATAATAAGCTATATTACTGACAATAGGATCTTCAGAAGACATTGAACCTGTAACACATCTATCAGATAAATTTAGTTGCTAATAATACTGTACACATTACACCTGGTATAGTGTAGGCATAACGAAAATGTTTTATTATACTAAATTATACACTGCGTAACATTTTTTAGCGTTGGTTTAATATCATTTTTAACATAGGTAGCAGTTATCTTATGAACAATTAGCTACCAAAAAGATAATCATATACAAAAAACTTTTCTTAATTTGTACTAGCTGTTATAATAATCAACATCAGATATTACATATATTACATATAAAATATTTAAGCAAGTTCTATGATTTTTCTATCAGTCACACATAATATTCCACGAAATAAATCAACATTCATATCATCCTCCAACAATTTTCGTTACATATTTCCATTAAGACAAACGCCATGCTTATAATTAGAAGAAGATATAAAAGATATTTCACCACAATCCTTTATTAAAAGTGTCCTCTAGTCCTTTACGCAAAAGTCTTATAACAAATAACCGTCGTACACTGTGCACTACTAGTAAGTATTTTACTGATGAAGTTACTTTGGCAACGAATATAAATATATAAAGTCAATAACAGTCGAAAAAAATATCAGGAAATTTTCGAAAAACAGCGTCAATATCCGCGTTGTAGGAATAAGTTAATTTTTATCACAAATGTATTTACTAGGTAATAAATACTGAGGTATAACATCACTAGTCCTCTCAGGGTACCAATGTAGTAACGATTTCACCCTCGCTATTCTTCTGGCGGTGAATCAACAGCGGCGTTCTGGGAATGGAATCCGGAATTTCTCCTTCTTTTATCGTAACCCTTTCCCTCTGGGGTGTGAGCAATTCCGGCTGCATTTTGGGGCGCATTTCCACTTCCTCAGCAGGCGAACCGTTCTGAAGCGGCGCCTCATCTTCCACTCTATCCAGCACGTCAGGATGAGCTAATGGTATGAATGAAGTTAACTTGGGCACGTCGTCCTTCGGTTTGCCGTTCTGGCCGTTAATAAGGGGCGTTTGCTCGGGCAGATGGGTTGCATAGGAATTCGCAAGGGGCTTATCGTTCGCCGCTTTTATAGCGGGTTTGCTCAGCGGCTTCAATTCTTCCCCGGGCCCGGAGATTTCCCGTCGATTGTTCGGGGCGCGTTTGCTCCTCTTTTTGAAATAGGCTATCATGAATAGCACGGCTATGAAGATGCCCACGCCGATCACCGCGTACACGGCTGATTGATTGCTGGTTTGGATGTTCGCTTTTTCGAGTTCTCCGATTTTCGCGCCGTTTTCTATCAATTCAGCATCGACTGCGGTTGATGATGAGCTGGCAGTCGCAGCGGATGTCGATGTCGAAGTTGCTTCAGTGGATGCTTCTTTTTCTTTGAAAATATTCAAATCGTTCCAGAGTATGTTGACTTGTTCTTTGAGAGACGGGATTGGTGAAGCGGATGGATCGGATGCAAGAGGTGATGGAGTGCTGCAGTTTACCATGCAGCCTAAAACTCCAGATTCGGGTATTGGAATTTCAAAGCCACTGCCTTCATCTCCACTGCCTTCTTCTTCTTCTTGTGCCCGTAGATCGTCAATAATTGTATTTTTATCCATAAATATATCTTCATCTTCATCGTTTAAGATTGATAATTTAGCCCTTGGTTCAGTTGATGTCCCTTCAAAAATGTCTACATCTCCTGATCCTTCTTTTACCTCATCGTATAACATAATATCGTCTGTGGAACAGTTAACCGCTGATATTTCTTTTCCTGCGTATTTGAAGGGAGAAGAGCACGTTATTGGTTTTGGTACTGTTATATCGCTCTTTATAAATTGATCGTAGGTCAGTACATTATTGCAATCACAGTGAATAGGATTTTTGTATAAATCTAACGTTTTTAAATTCTTCAACAGTCTCCATTCTCTTGGAATTTGGCTTAATAAATTATCGGATAGATCCAAATGTTCGATATTCTGCGGTAACAGCGATATATTTATGTTTTTTAAATTATTGGCTTTCAGTATTAACGTTTTTAAACTATGTAGAGGAGGAATGGATGAGATTTGAACGTTATTGTAAGATAAATCTAAGTAAACTAGATTCCTCAAATACTTCAATTTAGGATCGATTTTTTCAATCGAAGCATCCGTTATTATCAAGCTACCGATGGACCTGTAGTATTTCTCGGTGTTTTTGTTCAAAAATTCGAAGGAATTCGTCTCCAATCTTTCGTTGGCTGCATGACAAGAGGATCCTTCAGGACACAAGTCCAAACTGGCGCCGAAACACATTGCAGCAACACCGGCTATTAGGAATACTTCTTTCAACATGTTGTTGGTCCTGAAACAAGGAAAAACCCGAATTGAATATCTAAAAATGATTAATTTATCTACATATTTAGTACAAAGGTCGCGAATCTAACGAGACTGATAACAAACATTTGTTTAGAAGTGTTGTTAAAGGTGACCCAGAAAGCATTTCACCTTTAGATAAGAGAGTTAACAACTCGGTTACTTTAAGAGCGTACATTTTAAATAATTTTGCATATATTGTATTTCGTGTGGGTTCCGATAAGAGGAAGCCAATAAAACACGATTTATTAGCCGAAGTAAATTAAAAAAAATCAACCAACTATCCTTGAAATGCTTAAAACTTATTTTAGCGGGATAAACTGGTTAACACGCGTATAATGAAGCTATACAACAATTGTAGATACACATAGTATACATACACAGGAAGTTATAATTTGGCTTCAAAAATCTTTTTGAGAAATACTAAAATTTTTTAATAATCTAGCATTCAATTGTTCAAGACTGTATGTCCATGACCTGGAATGAATCAATCGTGTGAACTGAACGTTATGTAAGGCCTTTCGATACATCATGCAAATAGGAAATGAGAAATTCTTCCTTTTGTCCTTATTGTCGACAAAAGTACGTTTGAAAAAAGCGAATGTGTGACAGAAGACAATACAATAAAACTATTCTGCTTAAATCTACTTAAATTAAATCGCAAACATTAGTTGCGACATAAAACTGATCTAACATTATAATTAGGTTATTTGTATATTTAAATTTTCGTTAACATCAAGATTCAAATTTATTCGCGCTTATGACTGGGTCAAAAATAGCACTAAAAAATCCTTCAAAAAACTCCTATTTTCTAATTTCAAACTTTCATAAAACATAGTTATTTAAAAAAAAAGAATAATTCAGCTACTAATAATCTGTAACTATAGTTTGTTGTAAAATGTATCAATAAACACATAAATTTTGCCTTTCTAATTCTTTCTCCAAACGTAAATCAACGAGAATTTATTCAAATATTAATAAAAGCGACACGTTTATGCTTTTCAATTATCCGAGTATCTCTTCGGCAGGTTCCTTATAAGGGTGCACTTCGTTGACTTTCATTTTATTTATATTACCACTCTTAGCGGAAAATCGATTTGCAATTAGAAACGGTAATGCAATATTAGCATTACGGTCTAACTTAAACTAAGCACTTATCTGCGATTGAATTAAGGGAAAACCCACACCAAAAATTGCTCTGCATTTATTTATAACTCCTTCAATTGAACATCACTATCAATCTTAATATTTCCTTCACAGACAAATAGGTGCTTGCAAATGCATTTCAAATTATCTCTTTCGAATGAAGCGCAGTATTTTAGAGCTCGTTTATTTCAAGAGCACCATTATTGTCTGTTCCTGTAAAGTTAACAGTTAGATTGTTTGTCATTTTCTTAAGAAATTAGGAAGTTCAAACAACTTTCTTCGCAAGCAGTTTCGTGTAAATTGAGTATTAATTGTAATCATTGCAAACCGATTGAATTACTGAACAAATTAGATTGTAATGTATTGCCTCGAATTTCGACTTTCACCCTAAATCCCATTAGAATAATTCGCAACGGAAGTAAATAGAGATATTTATCGCACCACAAATATTTCAGAAAATAACTTTAAGTGCCCGGTCTAGTCGCTACAGCGAATTTCTATTAGGGTTTTTGTATTACCAGGTACAAATGTCGCCAAGCTAATTGTAAAACTTTTAAAGATAAAAGATAATCATTGCAATAAAAGATTAATCTACCTGTTGCGTCAGAAACACGCATTAGTGTCAACAGAATTTAAGGCTATAAAAAATGTTTTTTTGCGAAATAACAAATTTCATTCTGCTCATGAACGTATGCGAGATGTGAACAAGGTAAAATCTATATTAGGAATGAAATTTCGGCAGAAACTGGAAATTGTTTCGAAATGTGGGCATAAAAATTGTTTTTAATACGAGCAAACATTGTTGTAAATATTCTTATCGCATTTTTGACGAACCGTAAAAACTACCGAGCTCAATGGTTTTTATTTTACGCTTTTAATTATTTCCAGTAAAATTAATTTTAGCGCACTTTAATTACAATTTTCTATCAAAACAGAAACTGCGGGAGTTAATAATAGCCAGGAATATCTTCTTTTTATTTTTGCCTACAGCACATCTGTTATGAGCTCTATATATTTTCCATACACAGAAACCTAATAATAACTAATTCGGATCCAAAATCAATTTTTTAAATAGCAACTTTGCACTAGTGAAGCTTTTTTCTAATTTTAGTACATTTTCTATTCTAATGAAACACCAATATAAGAATAGAACTTAAAAAAACATTCATAAAGTCAATTATTACAAGCATTTTTTTGTAATACTCAGTAACATTTTTTGGTTTACAGGCAACTCTGATGATAATTAATTCGATCGAAACGCATGATAATATTAAATTGCAACTTTTCGGAAACGCGGTTTGAAAGAGTACCGTTATAATTACCTCAAATTGCCTACTTATTGTTCGATTTCGAGAGTGATTCATACGTACAAGACCAGACTGTAGGTAGAAAGCAAGATTGCAACGGTTTAGTAACACTGAATTTCAATAAAACAACTCGCAGGGCAGGCCCAAGGACTTTCTTTTCCATTTTCTATCTCTCGGCAGCGCAAAACGAGCCATTCCCTAATTAATTCGACGCACAAGTTACAGAAAATTTGTTAATGTATTAGTAATTCCAAAATCATCGACTGTTTTAATTAAGGAAAGTTTATCAATGAACAATAAAATAGGTTTTTAATTAATAAGTTTTTAAAAAAAGGGTTCGTTTGTGCGCCACTGACAAACTGAAAACACAATCATTTGTAGAAGGGCCAAATCCTAAACCCTCAAAATCAACTGGATGCCTCATGGCAAGCACTAAGGCAGTATTTTAGAAATAGCATCGAAGTTATTAACTGAAATAAATGTACAGAGTGTCACTAAGACGATTTTTAATTCGAAAATCGCACGCATATTTCGAAAATACTTGAGTGGTTCCAATATAAGTGCATCCTAAGGGTAGGATAAAATACTCATCAAAAAGTCGAAGCAGTTGTGTTCAATAAATAGGTATTTATTTTAAAATTTTTGGAAATTCCGGTAGAGACACCCGGTAGGATGGACGAATGAAAGTGAGAACGGACAAGCTGTGCCGACGTGCTCAGTTAAAATTGTCTACAATTTCGAGTTAGAATGCGGCTTATGTTATTATTAAAGCGATTGATTCCTAACCTTAACCAATAATTTCTTATTGTAACATCGAGACGCGATAGGAATTGAAAAATTTCGAACCATTATTACTGATGGCTACAAAAATCTAAAATACAAATAGATTCACATAGAAATGTTTGCGGTAGAAGTATTGTAATAGTGTATCCGGTTTTTTAAGAATTTGCATTCCTATTTACATTGCAAATAAAGGGCGTTAAACTAATATATTACTAATATATTTAATAGATTTAAAAGCTATTATATAAATTCTTGCCTTATTCAAAATCGAGGACCAATGCAATAAAATAAACCTCGATTTCGCAAATATCAAAGAGCAGGTAGTTGACAATACAAAAGGGAATAAACAACCCGAATTAATGATTAAAACATTCAACGTGGATTAAAATTGGTGCCATAGCAAAACAAATAACTAATACTACACATAAGCAGATAAGATAAAGCCGACGAATATCGCTTTCATAATTTCATTTAGGTACGTACACAAGATGATCGTTCGCAAATTTAAAATGATAACTTATCAATGAATTATTAAACGTATAATAGAAAAAATCCAAGAATTGAAAATGACGCAATTTTCGACAAAAATTTAAAGAACAACGTCCAAATTTTAATACGGTAAGAGCGATAAGATATTTCTCCACTAAAATCACGAATGAAACAAAATTTACTCTAAGCTTTCATTCACGAATTTCCCAATAAATCCAACACTCACCGATTTATTTTTTCTATCGCAAAAACAAAAAATTACGCACGGAATTTGTCACAGCTCACAGATCTACCGCGTTCGAACGATCGACGAATCGACTTTCTGTCATGAATTTGCACTTCACCCCCGTACGCGCGTACTCCTCACGCAAACGAGCATTTCTTCAATTCTGCAACCGGCGCTGGTCAGAAAGCGGATTTAAGTGGCATTGCCGATGATACCGATTCCCAAATGCGACTTAACCAGTGCGCAATCGTTTTCGACGCTTCGGACGAGCACGAAGTCGAGAGATAAGCGCTGAATGGGAGCCCGAAGCCCGAGCAAAGTAAAGGGGGGCCGTGCGTTACGCAATGGTGCGTATTTATCAAGCGATTTTCGGAGGTGGGGCACTTATTGTTGAGGTAGTCTTCGGTGTTAAGGGATATCTAACACCAGGTACCTGATGGGCTGGAAAATTGGATATAACTTAAAAATAAAGGATGGAGCTTTGTGCCTGATTGTGGGGTACTTTTTGTTGATAAATAATATCGGTGCCTGTATAATTTCGGTCTAATTCTGGTCTAATATGCAGTCTACCTGAGTAATGTCTCCCTACTAGGTGGTCTAACATATACATTGTGGTATATTAACGAAATAAAAGTTATTATAGTATCTTCAATTTAATGTAATTTTATCCAATCGGATTAAATTAAATACCCAGAACTATCGCAACTCACCCCAAAACACCCCAATTCTTATCACAATATTGATGGTTTATTAATGTGTATTGAAATTTTCAAGATTTAATAAGCAGTTCCTAAAGGCTACTGAAGAATTTTATATGCAAAATATGGCAGATAAAAATGGGTGGAGTTCAATTGGTCCCCGCGGTCAAATTTACCCAAATATAATCCTTTTTCGACCGAAAGCTATCAGTTAATTGGTCCCCAATACCAGATTAAGGGTTTCTAGGAAGAACCAATGGGAATATTTATAATTTCAAAATTCTCTGGCAAATTTCGATTATGTATTTTCATTTCGTAGTACAATTTAATGAGGATTTTATGATTAGGGGAAATTTTTTGACTTCTGTCTTTTTTTTCTATTTCAATATAGGGAAAATCCCATCCCTTCCAGTATACTTCTACAAAATTAGGTGTACTTTTCATAATAACAAATTTCGATAATGTAAAATATGAAAGTACTTTACTCTTGAGCAAAATTCACATTTTTTGACATACCTCGTATAAGATTGATAAAATTTGATTTTTGATGGTTGTATCTTGGATTTTAGATCATGCAGAACTTTTTGTGAAGAATAACTATTTCGTAAAATTAATAATAAAGTTTCCCATATGTTGCCAACTATTTTTTGAAATCAGTTCGTATATTAAAACTAAAATAATTTTTTTTGCACAGAATTTTTCTTTTAATATATATTGTACCAATTGTATATATTTTAAATTACTAATGCTTAGATATTAAATATTTTTTAACACTAAAAGCTGCATTTTGTCCAAATTCTCTCAGCTATGTAAGTACACCAGAAGATGTTAGCCAAATGATAGTTATTCGTGCAATGTAAAATCTTATCTAATCGGATTAGGAATATTTTGACCGCGGGGACCAATTAGCCCATTCAATTTTGAAACTGGGGACCAATCGACCTGTAGGATTATGGAACCCCGCTGACAAAAATGACCGTGGGGACTAATTGACCAACACCGATAAAAATATCTTAAATATCTAAATAGTCTAAATACTGTGTAAAATTTAGGTTTTTAAAATCAAACTTCTAAATGTGAAAGATTAAATATTTTTTTGGTCATATACTCATTAAAAAAGCTCCAAAAAAATTCATTTAACGAAACTACAGTAAGGAAAAGATCAATTTCTTGTAATTATTATAATTATAGCCGTTGTATTGAATTGAGTAAATGATTTTGAACTCTACTATACCTAAATTTTTCGAAAACCTCATTTTCGTTTTCGTTTTAAGTTTAGTTTAATTAGAAAAGCGTGTAAATGCAATAATCACTGTACTTAATTTTTATTAAGCGTATATTAGTTAGACTTTAAACCTTTGATAGGCTCATTATTACTTTAATAAAAAATAATTATTTCTATATTCATTGCAGTAAAATGTATAAATATCACTTTAATAACTGGATGTAATTATCTATTAGAAACACAACAATGCGTTTAAGCATTTCCTTACTTTGAAATTTCATAAAACGAAATCATAAACAACATTATAGCAATTATCAGACAATTACAATGAGTGCAATTCCCTTTCACAGTAAAAAATAATTTTTAAATTATCGTTTAACAGTTTAACAGAATCTTAGTAGGTAGATACTCACCCAAACCAAATGTTAAAATTTTGCAAATGTGTAAAGTCCAGCCTTTTATTTATTTTTATTATGGGTACTCGTCTGTAGTTCACTCAGAGTAATAAATCATTTAATTTTCAAAAATTGACCCAACTCACAAACGTGCCTCAAGAGGATTCGAAGTATACCTAGGTTTAAGTAGGCACAATAATTTCCTTTATTCTCCATACTAATCGACTATTGTCATTATCATTTGGTTCGTTAATTATAAAGTACATTCCCACGCTCAAGAATATTATACTTTGTCTCTTGAAACAGTACCCATTATCTAATTGAGCTTACAAATTTACAAATAAAAAATTAGAACCTACTGATAGATCATGCGGTAAAAATACATGTCTTATCAATAATATGATTAATTTTAGGAAGTGTGAACTTTGGAATTCGATCTATTATTTGATTGGAATGTTCTTCTTGCTTTGTATCTATCTTACGTGAAGAATTATTAGTATAAAATAAATGTATTATATGCTACGTCTTTGATTAAATAGTTACTACATCTTAGTTTTCTATAAAAACTGGAAAATTCTGAATAAAAAAAAATTGCAAATCAAGGAAAATCGAATGAAAAATATCAAGTGAATTTTATGATTTTTAAACAATTAAATGGTTTTATGAAAATTGTGTTCATTCGTTATTTACAATCCTGATTCTAAATTCATTATCCTTTTCTCGCAACACACGCAACACAGAATACAAGGAAATGATTACTGGGTTGCATATATTTCAATCAATGTTTTAAGGAGTATTCTTTTTACTGGAGTATTTCCTCTTATTGATGAATAATAATATAGGGTAGGGAATGTAAAACATACAACGTATTATTTATTGCATTTATTAAATAAAATACAAGCTTTATGACTATAATTTGATATTTATACACATATATTTATAATATAAAAAATATTTCTTATTCTAATTTATATTGTAATAATAAATAGGTTTTTACGTTTTTTACAAATTTAGATGATTTTTCTAGAATCTTCTAAAATTTTTCAATTCGAAAAAAATTATAAGACCCTATTAAAATCTAAAAAAAAGAGCATTCCGCTTTAATACAAAATAAAGGGGCCAAATGAATATAAACCAAATTTTAAAATTATGGTATTTTTTTCCTAATTGCCAATATGACGGGTATGATATATAGAATATCATTCTTCTATGACATACAAAATAGGCATCAAGTTTCATTCAGGAATATTTATCGAGTTGAATATAAAACCAATAACTCGAAAAACTGCAAGATTTTTAACAACACTCGCCCCTAATAGTCCCTCTTACAAAACTACAAAAATACTCAATACATAATAATGGGACAGCCGGCCTTGTTGTGCTCCAGAACCTCCAGCTTCAGCAACCCCACGGTCTCCTTCAACTGGTTAACGATCGAACCCAAATCCGAATTCTCGCTCTTCAACTGCTTCACCTTCTCCTCCAGCTTCGATATCCTCTCGAGCTTCCTCGACCGGCACTTGGAGGCCGCCAGCCGGTTCCGCTGGCGCTTCCGCTCCAGCTTCATCCTCTCCTGGTACTCCATATCAACAGGAGACATAGGCGGAGAATGGGGCACCATCTGGGGCTCCTCCTTCACGTGCGGCATGTAAGAATCGTTGTAGACGGTGCTAGAGTTGCTGTCGGAGCCCTGCTGGGAGACGCTATTGTGCAGGTGGCTCAAGGCCTCCACGAACCCCCCGGCGAATTTCTCCTGCTCGGCTGTCACGGTCTTGGGGAAGAGCAACGAAGGCGTGGGGGTGTTGGCCATGCCGTTGGCCAGGATCATGCTCTCCAGCTCCGGGGTGTCCACTTTGAGCATGTTCAGGTCGGGGGAGGAGAGCAGGCCAGAGTTGTTCGGTTTCTTCTGGTTCAGATCCAGCGTTAGGGTCTTCTTCATGTTCCTGAAGGAGGATTGTTGGTCGTGGCTCATGGTTTTTAGTTGTTTTTGAACAGTTCCCAGCCCAACCAGCTCCACAAGGTGAAGAACAAATATGCAGGCACAACGACGAGACTCAGTAGGAAAATGTAAGTGGGGTCATCCAAGTCCATGCAATCAAGGGTATTGTGATCCTGAAAAATACACGAGTTTTCATTAATCGAAACAAATTCAAATATGTTAAAAATATAGCAAGTAAAACACATTCATTAATACTCTTACAGAACCTGCGGATGATATGATAGTTATCAATTCGTAACTTTGTTAATATTTAACAGGTTTTTGATTTTAACCTGAGGATAAAGAAATTGTATATAAAGGAAGTGTTTTTTGAATTTCTCATTATTATCCAAATGGGCGAATATAATATTCTTTATTGCATGTTGGATGATTGTTTTTAACTTCTAACGTTCTTAAATAGCATCAAATCTTCATGACTCTTGTCGTTATTCGAATATCTTACCGCACTGTCTCGGAGGATATAACAAACCTAAAAATAAATCATTTTAAAAATCTTACCTTATATTTTGTTATTTTTATGTGTTTTCTGGATTCTTCTGCTAAACGATCGCAACACTTTTAGAACTTTGTTTTATATTATTATTATTCCAGTAAATGATTAAATTGAAGTTCTTTGTGTTTAAATTAGAAAGCGAATCTCGAATTTGATATAAAGAGGAAAACAGGATGACATCATTACTGTGATGAATGACGAATCCGATCATACGCAATAATGATGACAAGTGACAAGGAAAACCTTGAGCCGAAAACGATCTGAATTGTTCCAGAATTTCATCATTTTTTCATTTAAATATTCGTTCTTTTTAAAATTTCATACATGTAGTAAATATCATACAAATAAAATCATGTTTTTTGTAAGTATTTTCGTTATTTTGATTCCTTCATCAATATATGTCAATGTCACAGATGTGACAAACGTCAACGTCAATTAAGCTAAAATTATTTTTTCTCGCATTTAGCAGTTTAATTAAACAACTTATTGATTTATAAATTAGAAAATAATAAAAGTCTCCATCTGTGGTTTTTTTATTTATTGATATAAACTTTAACCAAAATCTGTTGTGACCAATTACTCATAAATAGTAGACGAATATTTGAACCAATAAGAACTCCGCTTGTTTGACAAGACAAGACAAGTGACAAGTGATACAAAATTGATAGAAAGGAAGAAAGACGCCATATTTGTGAAAATAGTGGGTTTATCAGGGAGTTTATTTAATTAATATAATAACTATACTAATTCATAATTCCATAAACACAGCAACAAAACTAGTAAGGATTATCGAAACAGTTAACACTTACGATCGATCGATCTTTCGCACTCAAAATGATCATTTTCCAACGCACTTAACCAAAAAAAAAACAAATATTAATTAAAAACAATCACTTTTAATAAGAACAGTTTTATGAGTACTTTAATTAGTACGTCTTTGTGAATGGGTTCCGCAATATAATGCATTCGATAACCTAACGCATGAAGTGGGTCCAAAAATCAAACATGCAAAGGTTTTTATTGTAAATTAAAAATTAGTTTAATTAGCATTAGCATGGCCAGCTCGTTCGATCACGAGGACAAAGATTGGTAAGACGCGAGAAATTTCACAGCAATCGTATCCCCATACAATCCCGTCTATTTTCAGCTGGTATTTCGGGGCCATTGGCAGGCACGAAGCCACGAATTTGCTCATGGAAGAGAAAGAAGGCGGCGTATTCCTAGTTAGAGACAGCGCGTCTTCCGTAGGAGACTACGTTCTGTGCGTAAAGTGAGTAGCCAACCGTCCAGGCGGTGCCCATTCGATTTATCGTGTAATAATTTTCAGGGAAGACAGCAAAGTTAGTCATTATATAATAAACAAGACGCAGCTGCAGGATCAGCCGCGCTACAAAATCGGAGATAATTTCTTTAAGAATATACCGGAACTGCTGTCGTTTTATAAGGTGCATTACTTGGATACGACTCCGCTTATTAGGCCTGCGACTAAGAAAGTCGAAAAAGTTATAGCTAAATACGACTTCGACAGTCAGGTGAGTCTCATGCTCTTCCGTTAGTTTGTTTTGAACACATTAAAAATGAGTACATTCCCGAATATATGTATTTACCTGATCTTTTTTTTCAGGAAAAAGATGATCTATGCTTCAAAAAGGGGGATATTTTAACTATATTATTTAAGGACGAGGAACAGTGGTGGACTGCTAGGGATAAAAATGGTAGAACTGGTTCAATTCCAGTTCCATATGTTCAGAGAGTAAGTTCACATCCTTATCGAATAATTGTAATTATTTATAAACGCTCGAAGCTAATCGATTCAGCTTGATTGTAAATATTTACGAGGATGTTATCACATGTTGAGATTTATTTTTAGCAGGTATAAACAGCTCAATATACAGGAAAGTTTCTGGCAAAACTCGCAGTACAACGATCGAAATACATAGCTTGATTTATTTTCTTTTTACAGATAGAAGAAACTCAATTTCCTAATGAAATTCCTAGGACTGGGTCGGGCGGTCCAGTTAGTAATGCTTCCTTGCAAGCTGAAGCAGCAAAAAGGAATCAAATGCAGGTTGGTTACCATTGTATAAAACGTTCTTAAATCCTTATGAATGAGTTCAAAATGCCAACAAAAATCCTTATCAAAGACTTCATAATAGCAAGGAACCATTGTTGAAATAAACGTTATGGAAATTCCCTTATATTATAAGTTTTAATTTGTGTTTTTAGCGAAAATTGCCGGCGAAAGCTCGCGTTAAACAAGTACGAATACCAAATGCTTATGATGATACCGCATTGAAGTTGGAAATAGGCGATATCATAACTGTAACGAAGACTAATATAAACGGGCAATGGGAGGGAGAACTGAACGGAAAAACTGGATATTTCCCGTTCACGCACGTGGAATTCCTGGATGAAGAGAACGAAAGTTAGTCATATTTGTATTTTTTTCAATGTTTCGCGATTTGTATAGGGCTCGAATTTTCGTTTTGTATATTTATTGAATTTTTTAATTTCAATCGGCACTAACATTAACCAACCCCTACATATTATACATTGTATTCTATCGATTTTATTTATGATCAATTACACACTTGAGCTGTTATCGTTGATTTGTATTTTTTTATTAATTACATATCAGTATTTTTGTCCTCTCATTTTATTGTAGATCAAGCGATTCGGCTTTTTCGTCAGTAAAAAAATTTTATCATTCCAACAGCGTCTTATTTAAAATTAATTATAGGATGTCTATAGGGTGGCTACTCTCAAATACAAGAAATTAAGTCAATAATGTATACAATTTTATCGATAAAAAACGGAGTTGTATAAAAATTAAAAAGAGTAATTAAAAATATATAAAATATAAATCGTAAAAGTCAAGCTTATTCTAATTTGTGGACGGACTTAAAAATTAGCACAAAATTCAATTAAGGCCATAACAATTCGATATTCGGAGATTGCATTTTTTTGATCACTTTAAACTGGGAGTAAACCACAAGCCAACAATATGCCTAAAAAAAAAACAAATTTATAATTTATTCATTTAAAAGAATAAAAAGTCACCGACTTGTGGATTTATTGATATGCAGATATATTTATACGTTAAATAATATCTATAGGTAATCTTGTAAAAATCTGTCTTAAATCTCGCTGATTGATAAAAATATTTACATCATTTAAGTATCGGTATTATTTAACAGATAACTTTACCTGTGTATTGTTAAATGAAGTGGTTGAAATTGAATTGTATGTATGATTTACTTACGTTATATATCATCCAACCCCATATTACAAGTGAATACAATACTGTCTCAAGCTGAAAAATAAACGTATTTAAAAAATTAATAAAAAATGAGAACATACAAAAGGGAAATTCCTGGTTTGTAAATACTCTTCAGCTACAGAGTTTTTGGGAGATTTTAAAAGAATTTCGAACTACATAAGTTATCGATATTGTTCAGGGTAAGTTGAATTGACACTTACATAAATATAGTAGCCCCCTATGAGCCACAAGCCGAAGACGAGCTGAAAAGCAACAGCAGTACCAAACAAAGTCATCCAGGGTACCATGTATCCTCTAATCATTGTTCGAATGCCCACGACGAGCGACACACTGGAGGCGATGAGTAACAAAAAGTACACAATAAGCAACCCCCCTATAACCTGCATAGCTACAAACAAAACGAAACAACGAATAACTAAAGCTTGAAGTAAGTGTGATATGTACTTACATAGTCGAACATCAGCTTCAAATAAGGGATTGTACAATTGAGTCGAATCTCCTCCGTCCATATCGAAGCATATGAATGTTATTAGGACTATGCTCATAGCGCCCGTGTAATATGCAATTGCATTGCAACCGGTCCTTAAATTATCAGTCCAAATGCAAGGGGACCAACAAGAATTTAGCAGTACCATGTTGTTTGTGTACGCTGAGTTTTCCTAAAATTTATTTATTTTATTACTTTTCAGTAATTTCAACGCAAAAGTCGCACGTTTCTCTAATTTAAAGGCACACCCACTTAGAATTTGGAGCATTCAGTTAATTTAAGTAATAGAAATTATGAATAATAGTTAATTGTAATTGTCAACACAACAAAAGACAACACCCACCTAACCTCATTTGTCAATGTCAACTTCGTTTTTTAGAATCGAAGTGTCTCTTACTATTTTGAACTTCATCCAGCCGGAAGATTTTCATAGGCAACACTAATTACACTTATTCGTTTGTTGTAATTTTATTGCATGAACTTACAATTTTTTTCGTTAATTTCCCGTCGCGTAAAAATTTTAATCTGAGGACTGAGGATTCTACCCTTATGTTCCCATCTTTTAAATAAAACTCGTTAACATTTTTAATAATATTTTATTGTGCAAAAAATATGACAATTTTCAATATTTTTCAAATCAGTTTTGTATAAAAAATCTACAACTAAATATCAACCATTTCCAGTTTTATGGCGAAAAAATAGTTGCCTAAATCACTATATGTAAACTTGAAAAACGAAAATTAACCAAATTAGGTGGTAGTGTTGAGAATAAAGCAAAAAAAATTAGACAATATAAATACAATATACAGGGGTGTTTCCAAAAGCCGTGTGTATTTTTCTATATTTTTTATCCACACAAAATTATAGTCGGAATGTAGCATGTTTCATTAAGGTGGATGCCTGAATAATAATAAACTTACAAAATATATAAATATTATTAAATAATATAGTTAAGAAAAAAAGAATACATAATAGACCTTTGGAGACACTCTATATATACATACACATACAACTTTCAGCTGCTTGATACAGTTCTCGTTAACTTTTATTTGTACAAAAAATATAATTAATTTTAGCCGATAACTAGCAACGCAGTTATAATGTTAAATGTTTGTTAATTATAAATATATTAAAATATATTACCTAACCAACAACAGTGCAAAGCAATATTCCTGCAATTTTGCAAATACATACATATAAAAAAGTATAGAGTGCTTACAAAATATCCCTTTATATTTCACACGTACGGAAAGAAGCATTATCCATTAAATGTCGAAATAGTCCCAGAAATAATATGAATGTTCAGCTGCAAAATGAGATTTTCTCCTCAAACACAACAAGCAATAAATTGCCCAAAATTAACACGATAATATTAGCACCGCCTGTTTCATTCTCCACTCGCAATTTACGACAATTATTAAATACATTCAAAACGAACCATTGCGACACTGCGACACAGTATGCATTCATTTTAGCAAATCTATTTAGGTCTGTTTTTGTACTCGTTGGATGACAAATTCGAGTGAATACTCTACTTTCAATGGCTTGTTGAAATTAGCCGAGCTATACAAGCCCAATCGTTGGTAAACAATCAGAAACGGGTGCAGAAACAAACCTTATTACAACACGCCTTTTACCTATAAATGAATTTTGGTGCAGAAAAATTATAGAGCTACAATTAGATGTACATCACATGTACTGTAAAAGTAGCTTACAAATTACCGTAATGAGGATATACTTGTGCAATAACGCTTTTATTGTCAATGGATTTGATATTGTCCTCATTTCTGATGTTTCACAAAAATTGGCATTTTGACGACGTCAAAATTATTTGTAAAATATTACGTCAGTGTCGCAAACGGACAGAATTTGTCTTAAATCAAATAACCAGCGTTATCAGGTTGTAATTTAATTGACTGTTTCTTCCATTAACGCTGAGTGAAAAACAAAAAAGTGGCCATTACGGACATCATTTGAAAATAAGACAAATCTTTACTGCATTCAGAAAAATTTACAATCAAATCAATAAATCAACCACCAAAAGTAGCATATTATTGATTTACAGTGTAAATTTTGGCCGCAAAAGCCGTAAATTTTCAGCAAAATAGTCAGAATTACTACATTATTATCTAGAAATACATTCAATCATACAGACATACATACTTATGTATAGGTACGTACAGGATCTTCATAAACTCCAATCAGACTTTTGTTAATTGAAAAAAAAAACGGAGTATCATTATCATCATTTAGACTTTATCGGTGTCTAAAACAAACGTCTGATCGGTCGGATAACAATAAAAAAACCCTGTTAAATACACAGCATACGATAATATATCAGAAAATAGAACACAATTTGTATTTCAAGTCTAGGAAGCAGAAGCTTTGCACTTCCAGCGAACGAGTTTCGGAAGATTCGAATAGTACTTTGCGATATATTATCCTGCATCAAACAAATAACTTTACTTCTTCTCAACGAAGAAAGTCATTAATCAAATTTAATATTAAAGAGTTACTACTTACTAATAGAATTAGAATTTGATAACGAAAACAATTTGGGCTATTGTATGTAGACTTTTTCTTCGCGCTAATCAGCCACTTGAACCAAAAATCATTCGAATACCTTTAAATCCAGCTTCGAATAATATCTGATTCCAAGACATCACATCCAAGAAATATTACAAATACCAACGATGTTTCTAAGTAAATCACATTTACATTTGATGATTATATGATTAATTAATTGTGACCTCATTGCTAGATTAACGCGAATTTAGTATATAAGAACCATTTTTATGTGTATTACCCTGCTAACGTACTGCTAACGAAAAAGAAAAATAATACAGCCCGGTAATAATGCGCACCTATGTGATGCTTAAGTTCCAGTTCAAAAAACAACTAGTCAATGAATAAAATTTAGAAAATAGTCAACTCTTAACTAAATTCCGTAAAATAAGGCAGTGTCGGGAAAATATAAAAAGGACAGTAATACAATTAAGCTACCACTAGAAAATGTGGCACTCACAGGAAGGAGCAGGAGAATTACTGATGTTTCAATTGTCCTGCTGCCGTCCATACGTCTAATAATAATTTAAATTCTAGTACTCAAAAGACCGGAAACGATTCAGAGCTCATCTTTTATCGTTAATAAACTCTACTTTATTTCTGGTTCGAGTATCTACGCCCCTCTTCGAAATTAAAGCACCCAAGATAATTAAAGCGAGGCTTTAATTCTGAACAGGAGTTTACATATACAGAATACACCATTTCCTTGATCGAAAATAATTATATAAAAATAAAAAAATATACATATTTAGTCTTATCAAATGAGAATTGAATAACGAAAGCAGGTACAGTAAAATCCCTTTAATCATAAGTCGGAGAATACTATTTGGTCAATAGAGTTGTCAAATAATGAGCAATTAATTCCGCTTACGTGGATTTTACTGTCGATTAGAAACCATTGGAATATCCTGTATAAACACTACAAACGATTTTCAACGAAATAATTCCCTAACACTACTACTTTATTACACATATCAGTTATTTTGATTATGACAGTAATTAGAGCTTATTGATATGGACGAAATCAATACAAAAAAACCGTGGCGTTTGTTCGCGATAAAAGAACACATTTCTAATGGCATTAACTCGGTAGATTGAATTTTACAATAGATTCGAGAGAGTTTTGTTTTCAAAGGAGTTGCAACACATAAAAGCTAATTCACATTCACGATTCACCTAAACGTAAGTGCCCATTGGGTTAGTGTTCGATCCCTGCGCGGCCGAAGACATGCCTAGTTGCTTCATATTGCTGGGCACGTACTGTCCTATGAAGGATCCATCCTCGGTAAATCGACCTAAAGGAGAGAAACGCCCGGGATTAGAATACTTTTTTTAATCAGATGGATAATTAGTAAATATAATTGATATGAATGAATTAGGTCTGCCAATGCGCTGTTGTAAAAATGTTAGTAGAAAACCGCTGTTAGTATTCATTTGAAAACCTTACGTATTAAACGAGCGTTGCGAATCCCTGCGATGTCGTTTCACCTTGGCCCCTCTTTCGGCCGTATTGTCCGATAAACGAACCGTCCTCGTTCATACCCTCTATGGAGTGATAAAAATAAAAACAAAATCAACAAAAAACCAAAAAAAAAATGTATGGATTTTTTCAAATGCATGCTCTTATTGTTACAGAAAAATAAACAATGAAGATTCCAAAAATGTAACCCTCGAATTCTCACTCAATAAACATCAAGTATTGCAATGAGATTGCTTACCTGTGTCCCCATCGCCGTATTCCGCCATTGAATCTGTATCACTCTCAGGTCCTTGCTTGTGATCGCTGCCCATGGAAGCGCGACCGTGGGATTTATTGTCCAATCTACAAAATACAACACAATTGAAGGCTTTTAATTGTTTAATTTATAGTAATATTACTTACGGTTGCGAATATTCGTGGAAACCCCCTTCATCAGGATAATCGTGCCTGCCGTTGGCCTGCTCCCTTTCGTGCACCGCGTACTTCCCGCCCCGGTTCCTCTTCACGATACAAACGATAATCAGCACCAACAGCAAGAAAGCTATGGCGAGCATCATGCCGATGAACCAGCCGGCGGTGGCGACGTTCTCTTTAGCCCTGATGATGGGCCCTTCGATATCGTAGGTGTTCACCTCCTGCACGTCGCTGTCGGTGTAGAACTGCGAGCTGGGCCCGTCGACGGACGTCACCATGAACTCGTACGTCGTGGAATCCTCCAAGCCGGACACGATGAGCCAATCTTCGTTCTTCTCGTGGCGCGAGTGCTCCCAGCCCGACTCGCCCTGCTTGCGGTACTTGACGAAGAAGTGCGTGCCGCCGCGGCCGTCCTCCGCCGGCAGCCATTGCACCCTGATGGAGGTGGGCGGGCCCGGCTTGACGATGTCCAATCTGAAGGTAGGTTTCGAGGGCTTGTGGTTGCCCTGTTGGCGCGTCGTTCGTTCGATGAAGTACCGCTTCGATTCGCCGGCTTTGGTGGTAGCTGCGATGTAGATGCGGTACTTGGTGCCGGGGCCGAGGCCGCCGAGCTTGGCGCGCTTCACGTTGGGGTCGGTGATTTGGGGCTTGCGGGGATTCGGCTCGTCGACCTTCATGAACGGATCGACCTTGGACCAGTAGATGTTGTAGCCGGTCAGTATGCCGTTCGGTTTGTCGGGCTTCTCCCATTTCAACATGAAGCCCGTGGAGCCCAGCGGGTAGGCTTCCAGGTCCTGCATCTCGCCGGGTTTGCCTTCGGGGGTGTCGAACGACAGCGTCAAGCTCGGCGGGCCGTTGTATTTCTCGTTGAAAACGTACACCTGGGCGTAGTTTTTCGTGTAAGGGTCGAAATTCGATACCAGGGCTTTGGAGTTGCCGCCTTGCACTTGGATCTCCTTGGCGATCAGAGACGTTTCGCTCCACGTTTTGATCTTGTAGCCTCTGAAGTGGCCTCTGACGGATTCGATGGGGACCGGGTCCCAACTTAACAACGCTATCGTCGGCCCTTGGATGGCTAATAACGTGAAATTAGTGGGTGCTTTTTCTGGTTCGCTCTCGCCCGAATATCCAATCACTTCTTGCGGCGCCACGTTCGCGTTTCCTATGTCATTGGCGGCCATCACCACTATTTTATACTCCTTGTAGGAGGGCTGATTGGGCACCACGAATCTGTCTTGTTTGTAATCGTAAATGTCTTTGTATTCGTAGTCTACACCGTCAATTGCTCGCTTCCATCCTACGCGATACTTGAAGCCGGGTCCTCCATGCTCGATTTGGGGCATGGGCGTCCAGGATATCACTAAATTATCGGGTCGGTCTCCTTCGCCTTTCACATTTTCAGGATTTTTGTGCGGTACCTGTAACAAACATTCAATAATTCAGTCAAAGCATCGATTAATAAGAAATTGACATTCACCTCGGGTTCCGTCGAACAGACATCCGAATGCGAAGAAGGCTTCGATTGTCCAATTTTATTAACAGCAATAACCCTAAACGTATAGTTAGCCCAAGGCTTCAAAGGGACGTTGTAAGTACTATCGGCTGACGGTACGTTTCGGAAATCCTTCCATTCCTCCGGTATAAAACTCGTGTTGTACTGAATGATGAAATAATTAATGGTAGCTCTGTTGTCTCCGGTGGCCTTCCACTCGATCGTGGCGTCTTTCGTGTTGCATTTCATGCTCAATATGTTCGGCGGATTCGGGATGTCTTGTACAGTGAGCTGGGCTTTCGCGGAGGCCTCGTCCAACTCGGTGCGGGCCAAACAGGTGTACAAACCCGTGTCCAATTCGTGAGTCTTCGTAATGGTCAACGAGTAATCGGAGGATTTCACGAAACGCGGTTCGCTTTCGAAATCGATCGGCTGGTCGCCTTTCAGCCATATTATTTCGAGGTGCAGCGATTCGTCGGCCACTGCGTTACACCTAAACGTCGCCGGAGTCCTGGCTTCCACTTCGTAGTCTTCGGGGCCGTCTGTGATGTAAGTATGAGCTGCGAAAATATACATACGGATTAGTAAGTAAAGGCTTTTTACGAGACCTGTTAAATAATTACATTTTATATCCAGGACCGCGCTGGCGTTGGTTTTTCCCAATTTATTTTCGGCGTAGCAAGTGTAATTGCCTTTGTCGTTGAATTGTACGCCAGCAATAACCAAATCGCCGTTTCGCTGGACGTCGTACTTTCCTCCGGTGAGTTCCCTGCCGTTTTGGATCCATTTTACATTCGGTTTCGGAGCCCCGAGGACTCTGCACGTCAAAGTGACGTTCTGATTGTCCACAGCTTGCGTGTCTCTTGGCGCCTCTGTAATTTCTGGCGGCAAAGCTGAAAAAATCAATCCAATAAAATTACCACAAAATGACACTTCAACGAATTTCTCTCACCTAAAACGTTGACGTAAACGTCTTTGTACACGTATCCTAAGCTGTTGGTGGCGTTGCAACCGTAATTTCCGGTATCGTTCTTCGTCAAACCTCTGATCGTGATTTTGTTGGTGTCCACGCTTCTCCTGGGATTGTAAGGAGCTTGCTCAATAGGTTTCCCGTTGTGTATCCATTTAATTTGTGGCTCCGGCATACCTCCTGCCGAGCATCGGAACTCTATGGTCTCGTCTTCGGCAGCGTTGACTCTTTGAGGCTCCTCTATGAAATAGGGAACGGCTGCAAAAGACGCAAACTTTGTTTAGTATAAATGTCATGTGTGATAAAACCTTGATTGATACATTGATTTTCCCAAATTAATTTTATTAAAAAAGAGCGCATACCAAACACTTTGAGGTTGATTGAATAGGATTTGGCTGCGCCGACTCCGTTGCTGACGTCGCATGTGTAGCTGCCCTCGTCGTCGAAATCGATAACTTTGATAATCAGGGATTTCCCATAGTTCCCTGTCGTTATTCGGTCTGAAGTTTGTACCAGTTTACCACCCTTTTTCCACACGGTCTGAGGCAGAGGTCTAGAAAGGAAAAGTGAAATTTAAAACCCTCCTATATCAGAAGCAAGAAGAGTGGAATACACTCCATTCTACATTACAAGACATTGAATTAAACAAGCCAATAACACGATTAACAAATAAAGAACTTACGTTCCACCGAAAATGCAGAAAAGCTCGGCCCTTTTACCCCTGTAAGCCACCTCGTTCTTCCTAGTGACGTACTGCAAAACCGGCTCGTGTTTGTTCTGCAAAGCAGACACTCCGGAGGACAATACGTGCAGCAACACGATATTACCATACTTGTACTCGAACTTAGTGGGGGACGTTGCGGCGCAAGCGTACTTGAAATTGTTGACTGTATCCTCCTGAGTCAAGTAGGCGAACCACAGGTTGCCCTCCGGGTCGAGCGTCATCCTGGAGCTGTTGATGGTTTTGAACGCCCCGTTGCTGTACAAGTAGATCCAGTGCACGATCGGCTTGGGCCAACCATCGGGCGGTTGACAAGTGAGCTTGAAGGGCTCGCCCTCGTTACCTGTCAACGTCAGCGGCTGCGTGGTCTTGAAGGAATTGAGCTCGGCCTTGCGCATGAACACGGAGTTCGAGGTGGCTATGCCGTACTGGTTCTCGGCGAAGCATTGGTATTGACCCAGGTCGACGTCGGAGGGTTTGGTTATGGACAGGGTGCCCCGGCCCGTTTGCTGGGATATCCTGTCGTCGTAGGTTTGCCAGGTGAAGGGCTTGCCGTTTTTGATCCAGTAGTATCTGGAATTGGAAAAGATTTGTTAGAGACTCGGCGGATTTGTGGGGGGATCGGGTTTACTTTGGGGCCGGTTCTCCCATGGCTTCGCATTCGATATAGAATGGTTTGTCATTTTCGCCGTTCGATTCGACTTGGAAAAGTACTTCGTCAGTGGGCGGTTGTTTCACGATGTAAGGGGGTGATGGTACTGAAAAACGATGATTTTTAGTTGTGATTTTGGATTTTTGGGATGGAATTTTTTACCTTCTCTCGCATGTGACCGACAAATCAATGCCAGCAATAAAAAACATAAAATACAGTCTAAGCTATATTTCATTTTTATTTGGTATTAATTATCTGGAAAAAAGTATTTAAAATTAATAAATAAATTGGTCAATAACTGAAATATGAAATAAAGAATAACAGAAATGGTATAAGAACCAAATGCAATGATTTTATTGTAATTTGCAATCAATTTTGTGCTTTAGTCTGCCATTAGTCTCATATAAAGGTAAAAGAAGGAATGATTTGCACATGGTTCATCACCTAGATATAAATATAAATTCTGAAAAATATAAAATGATGTAACGTAATTTTTATAGATTTAAATAAATAAATAAAAAATACTGCGGGACTGCAACTCTCTCAATCTAACAACTAAACACTGATATTTGTTTGACTCATAGAATTGACCATATATTGCAAACACATACGCATTTATCTGTATGTTATACTAGCTAAAAAATTATTTTTTAAAGGTATTTTAAGAATTTGTTTTAATTGAAATAAAATATTTTACAAAAACGCGCGAATTATAAAATTAATAAAATAGGAAATAAAGATCATATAGGAATAGCGAAAAATATCACATTTTTTCACAAACACTAAAAAAAATCGGTAACATAATTCATCAGAAAATAAATGGAAGTCTTATAATTGCATAACTCTCCGATATGTTTCTAGATATGTAAAGTATTTAATAAAATTAAAATAACGTGCAAATGTCGTTTAATCACCTTTCGAAAATTAAGATTGTTGCAAAGGTAGCGAACTGTGTTAATTGATGAATAAATTACCGATTTATTTTGTATCTAGTATAAATGAATCACATCAGTTAATGAGACAACTTTTAAATAGAAACAACTAAGAATTTTTGTAGTAATTTGTAATACTTCAAGTAGGGTGTTGACCAACACACAGAGGAAGGATGTACAAACATAGACGGTTGAATAATAGTCGCAAGATAACCAAAATAAATATGACTTCATTAATTTGTCTTAATATGCATATATTATGTATGAACCTTATAAGCAATGAATATATTCATTGAAAAGCCAAATACAAAATCTCACGCAAATTTTTAACTAAATTATATATAAATAACACGTTTTTAGGTCAAGAAGGTATTTATAAAGATTAATACCGCAATGATATACACTGACCAGTTCAATTAAGCAGTGTACTTGTTTATGAATCATTTTATCAAAACTTTCTATTTTTATATCAAATCTGCCGAATAAATACTAGCTATTGTTCAATTTTTTAATAAAACAAACAATATTTATTTTAAACAATCGTTAAAAAGACATTTTAGAAAAGAACTGTAAAAAATAAACATTTAAAATTGGACCAAACGAAATGAATGTACTGTTTAGGTGTCAACACATCAATAAAAATTAGTGTAGCGACTACGTTTTATTATCCCTAAACAAAATGATAAGATAACAAAGATAAAAATTTAATCACGTACAATAAATTAAGTACTTACCAAAATATATAATATGCAATAGTTTTCATAACGATTATTCACAAAATCGAAGCACAATGATAGGTGCGGTCGTCTCCCTCAGATCTCGGATCGGTCTGTCATCTGTCACTAATCTGTCGTTAACACGAAACAATAGAAATGGCATAGTATAGCCAAGGTTGGTATACATAAAGGATAGATCGCTTCGAAACTCAACATATGTCATCTCGTTTAGTGTTTGTTTGATCTACCTTTGCATATATTTGAAAATAAAGATTACGTTCTCTTTTCTGATTGGTTGAAATCACCCCATATTTTTTTTGTTAATTACTCGAAAATGTGACAGTTGACAGTGACAGATTTCCAGTGCGTCATCGGATTACTGGTTTCTTGATCTTGTTTTGTGTAAATAAATGCGATAGTTTTGATGATTTCGTAGAAAATGTAATTGTTATTGCTTTACGAAATGTATTTTTTATTTTTACTTGTTAGTTCCTTAAGTTTTATTTCCTGTACCAACAATGACATTCCTTCATTGCCGTATTGTCCCGAGACTGAACTGGGGTAAGTGAGGTTAGGGTACATGCGAAATTATTTGTTTTGATGTTTTTATCTTTCAGTTTGTTGATAATTAGTACATTAGACGGGAAAATATCGGTTTTGAATTCGAGTGGATTGCTAGTTTGGAATTTGGATACTGGTCCAGGACCCCTTCTTGTATCCAGCATACACAATTTAGAAGTAAGCGCCTTTTTAGCATGTTGTAACTTGTCTCGGCACGTCGTCAGATTTAGAAATATTATGGAACAAACGAATTAAATTTGTCCGTTGATTGGTGTTATTAAATATTAAAATTTTAAGCTTACAAATAGTGGAGAATGGATAAGAATCATACCATCACTGACCGGAACTCTGTACAAATTCGATGGCAAAACTGTCGATCCAATACCAATAACTACAGAAGAATTGTTAAAATCATCTTTTCGCTACTCGGATGATTTGGTTATAGCAGGTAAACTAATCAAATTTCACCTCACAATGCCTGTATGTAAAAAACATTTTGGGTAACTAAGAAAATATCTTATTTCTTTAATTTTTTACCAGGTGGTATAGAAGTGAGGACTTACGGAGTAGCTTTTAAAACCGGCCAATTCAAATACGAATGCAACTCTTCCAGATGCTCCAACACCGATGGAAACGAAGGTGATGATGTTCTTGTGATAGAAAGGAGCATGCACACCATTAGAGCTGTCGAACCAAGAACTGGAAATGAAAGGTATATAATACATATACAAATATTCCTTCAACGAATTATTACGATTTTATTCAAGGTGGAACTTCAGCGTGGGCCTCCACAATGTGAAACTATCAAAAATAAGTTGCATCAATACAAACTCCCAATTGTTTGATTGGAATGTAACTGCAGTATTACCGGAAGGTAAATTGAAAGCTTCCGTTACCCACAAAGACGTCGAGACGTCGTGGACCTACAGGTTCGATTCACCGATCGTTCGAATATGGAGATGGTCTGGCAAAAATTTAAGCGAAATAGATTTATTCGCTACACGCAATGTTCCACAAGTCGTTACGACAGGAAATTCATTTTCGCTGTATTTAGGTTTACATAAGAAGCAGGTAAGATCTTCTATTAATATTCTAAGTCTTAGGTAATTTACCAAGCTTTAAATATAGTATTGTTCCGATTCATAATTTTTTCTTATCTATTCCATTTATATAAAAATGTTAAAAACGTTAACTATTTCATATCGTTATAATTACTGACAGTAACGTCACTCAGCTTAAGCTCTTACTCAACAATGAAGTAAAAAAATTCGCTAGACACAATGACTTCACAATCCGCCAATAGGAGGTCTCGTTGAGTAGGGACATGATTGCATAATTTAAACCCATATTCGCATAAGTTGAAATTGTATTTAATTTGCAGTTGTACATTCATGAGTCATCATTTATGCAACACGCTGTAAGGAGGAAGAGCTCGACAGATTTGGCAGTTAGCGAAAGCACAAAGATTGCTAAAATCCCGTGGAAACCAATAGCTGCTTCTACGGAAAGCAACAGAGCCGATTCTACAGCATTATCAGTTCTAAATGTTCCCGATATTGAAGATTTGGAGCAGGGATTTTACCTGTACTCGGAAGTCGATGTTAAGGAGAAGCCTAATCAACTGTGCGACGGTAACGACAGCTTTCTGGACGAAACCGCCTTGCCCCCGGCCAAAACCACCAAAACGGAATCCTTGTACTACCTAGTAGTCCCGTGGTACTGGAAGGAATTGCTGTTGATGGTAATAACCCTATTCATAGGTTATTTCCTGTTCAGAGTGAGGCACAGCAAATTCAAAGAAGTCATAATAATCGAAAAGCCGGTCGCTCATCCCGTAGTAACTGAACGTAGAATATCCGAAAGGGACAGTGAAGTGTTCACGTCGAGGTACATCAATGACTTCGAGACCATGCAGTGCTTGGGCAAAGGAGGATTCGGCGTCGTTTTCGAAGTCAAGCAAAAAATCGACGAATGTTCTTACGCTATCAAGCGAATTACATTACCCAACGAGTAAGGTCGAGCCTGAATTCGTACGTACGATTGCTCTAATCGGATTTGTTTTAGAGAAAAAGATAAAGATCGTGTGATGAGGGAAGTTAAGGCGCTAGCGAAGCTCGAACATCAAAATATCGTGAGGTATTTTAATTCGTGGGTGGAAAACCCACCTCCCGGGTGGCAACAAGAGCACGATTTAAAGTGGTTGGGGTAATTTGTTTTTATATTTTCTATGAAGAAACGGTACAAGTGTTTGATTATTGCAGGAAGTTTACTGGTGAAGATACCTACACCTCTGCTACAGCTACAGCAACAGAATCGAAAGGAAGGAGAGGCAAATCGATATCGATTAGCATAGAAGAAATAGGACTGAGGAATTACGATTCTGAGTTACCGGGATTGCCGAGCAACATAAACGAGCCAGATGATGATGATGAAGATTCGTTCATTGTATTCGAAGATAATTCGAAATCTGCGATGAATTCTACTAATTCCAATGATGATCTGTCCGCGCAACAATCTACATTGAATTCCGAATCGAAGGAGACTTCTTATGCCGAGCATTTGCGGAAGAAGATCGATTGGAAACGTCCCGACAGGAAGCACCATTCTTGGGATATTTCTCAAAATAATTTAATCACTTTAGATAATCCGGAGCCGCCAGTATTTCTGTACATTCAGATGCAGTTGTGTCAGAAAGAGAGCCTCAAAGAGTGGCTGTCGTCGCATCCTCAAAGGGATTACAGCTTCGTCAAAGATATTTTCTTTCAAATATTAGAAGCAGTGGAGTATGTTCATTTGAGAGGTCTTATTCACAGGGATTTGAAGGTAGATTTAATTCGAATTAATTGAGGAATGTTTATATGAATGCATTTTAATGTTTTAGCCAAGTAATATATTTTTTTCGCTAGAAGGTCAAGTAAAAGTTGGAGATTTTGGTTTGGTCAAAGACATGGAAGATGCCTTCGACTTGGAACTGATAAAAAAGGGCTCGTCTCCTTCTTATAGGGGACATACCATAGAAGTAGGCAAGTAGACTCGATAAATTACATATTCTTAAATATAATGGCCCGTATTCAGCGCTCCATTTTAAAGTTAAAGTCATATTTAGCGAGCGACTTAAACATGACAGTTCTACATTGTTGTTATGGAGTAACTAAGGACATTGTTTACGTTAAAGTCGATCGCTTAAAATGGGTTTAACGTTAAAATGGGGCGCTGAATACCGACCATTGTTTCTAATTTAATTTTAGGTACGCAATTGTATATGAGCCCTGAGCAATTTTACAGTCGCATTTACGACTATAAAGTCGACATCTACTCGTTGGGTCTCATATTTTTCGAACTGCTGGTACCGTTTAAAACTGAAATGGAAAGAATTAAAATGTTGAGCGATGTCAAGAAAAATATTTACCCACAAGGATTCGTTGAAAAATTTCCAGACGAGGTAAAAATAAATATATATCTATTGATAAATGATTATACGTTTTAAAATAATTTTAGTACGAGATATTACAAAATATGCTGTGTAAAGATCCTAATAAAAGACTTACGACTATTGGAATAAAAGCCAGGCCCCCATTTAACAGAGAAGATTCTGGGTATTCTGAAGAGTGCCATTACAGATTACTGAATTTTCATAAGAATTAATTTCCATAAATATTGTATTTTTTCTAAGACTTGGTTTCTTTTTATATTATAAGTACCTGTGATATATTAGTTTTTTTGTTTTTTCTTTTTATATAAGTTTCATTTCATAGATCATAAGCTTTGATTTCATTATAATTGAATGTACCTTAATTTTTTTAGTAATATAAGATGTTAAAGGATAATGAACATTTTAATACGATTTTAATTACGTTTATTTTACAAACATGTAACACCTTGTGCCTATAAACAATAAGTCTGTTTAAGTTATAGAATTAATATAAAATATAAAACAAAATTATATTACTTCGGTTTTTAAATAGATAAATTTCAGATAGGGTAAAATTTTTAGTGTAACAAAATCGTCAATTGGTAGTTTTAATAAATGCATATTTAAAATATTACAATTTATACTTAATTTAAGTATTATTGAAGACGGTTTTCTAAACCAACAATTTAGAGATTACGCAAATTAATCTTTATAAATTACAGTATCTATCGCTAATACCTAAAACTATTAGGCACATAACAGTTCGTTGCATATAGAGTTAAGAAACGTATATTAATTTGAGAAATAATTGTGACCTTATTTCTTTTAATAGATTTTAGAATACATTGACAAAATCCAAGTACAATTTTTTTTACAACATTGACTGAAGAATTTCATTGGACTGTGTACATCCCATAAATATGAAAATTTAGTATTTTCAAATGTTATTAACAATAAATTATGTTTAAAATTTAAACTTTGTACAAATTGGACCCTTTTTAATCAACAATTATAATTAAAGAACGATTTTTATTCGATCATCTCAGCAATTAACAAACACCCTTTCGTATCTGAATGTCTTGTTAAGGCCACAATACAAAACGCAGTAATATAATTTTGCACGCAATTAGTATCCTATGTACTAACTAAAATAAAGTATACGGCATAAAATCAAGTTATTAAAAAATGAGTACAATAACTAACTAATAATAATTGTCTAAATATAGTATAAATATACGAATATTTTACTGGTCAAACAGGTCGGGAGGATCTCGTATAAATAAGTTTTGTGAAAAAATAAATCACACCACTTACTGCTTAAATATTCGGAATCGTTCAAATACCTACTCGAAATTTTTAAATATATTTTAAACGTTTTCAACAATAAATAAATATTTTCTAATATTCAAACAGAACGGGACGTGGAGAAAATACTTTACCAAAAGTGAGCAACACTCATAAAAAATGCAACCCATTTCACATTTTTCCAAAGTAAACGTGCAGGAAAATTTTCTCGTTAAATTTAACCGCATTCAAATCGATAGATTTCTATAAAATAAATTTGGCACGATATTTATTGTTCCATCCAGCGCTTTAATGTAGCTTATTTTACAAATTTTTTTAGAGGGGAGTACGATGTGATTGGCTCTTTCGTTAGAGCTCAATCCTTAAAAGGACACAACTTTACAGGTAGCTTCCTACTAATTCTCCTCTCCATTGTTGTTAAGTAAGCTCAAATAAAACGACCTGGAACAGGAAAACGATTACTTTAAACCCAGTACTGATTCTTGCGCAGCAATATGCTGCTGTTGGAGGGACAAGGCATCGGCTCCGGCACGTCCGGCGCCTCGCTCCACTCGTCCATTCCATCGTCCACTCCATAGGGATAGAACATGTGCGGCGATTCCAACTCCATCCGGCCCAGCGGCGTGACCTTGCAGCGCGGCAACGTGCTCAGCGACGGGGCGAACTCCGAGGAGAACTCCGAAGCGAATTCCGGAGACAGATCGGCCGCGAACGCCGGCTGGAAATCCGTGGAGAAGTCCGGAGCGAATGTCGTGAAATCGGACGTGAATTCCACCGGATAATCGTCCGGGAGCGAGTCCCTTAGCGAAGGAGAGGAGGTCATGAGTCTGTCGGGCGGACGGGGCAGAGGTATCGGCTGGACGCAGTGCTCCTCTTTGTCCATGCGGTTGTCTACAGAGCGGCATTTTATCGCTACTATCACGGCTATGCCCAGGACTACTACTCCTAGAGCCATGCTCACTGTAACATTGTTTTAATGCAATATTAATTAATAACCTCACTATAATAACTTACATATTAATACGTAGTCTTTGGTCAAATTTGGACTGGCCAAGTACAGCCCCCCTTCGTGGCTAGCCGGATCGACCGGTCCCGGAAGTGTGGAAGAAACATCGTTGTCCGAAGCGGATCTCACGTGAACCTTCAGCTCGCCTACGGCCGGTTGTACTATATTAGCGCTGAGAATAAACACCAATTTGTCTTGGTATCCAAGCCTCGGCGGTTCGATGTCGTTCGTCACGAAATAAATCAGGCCGCTCTGGATGTCCTCGTGGCTGAAGCTCGCCACCGGGTTGTCCAGGATGTTCCTCCTCTCGCCGGAGCTGCGGATGATCTTGCGGATCTCGCCGTACTTCGGCGCCTCGACGACGGTGTACCGGGGATTCCCGTTGGTCAGTTTAGCCAGCGGAGAGGCGTCTAGGGAGTTCAATGTTAATCGCGCCGATTCGCCGGTTTTCACGGTGAGATTGTGGATGTGCATGAACGGCTTCACGGTGATCGACACCTCGACTGTCTCCCCGAAGGAATTGTTGCCTGAAGGTATTTCCCCGTTTACCGAGAAACTGTCGTTGGATACCAGCAAGTCTGTTTGTAGGTACATGACTTTGTTATTTAGCAAGTCCCAGTAAGAGAAGTATGTCAAATTGGCCTGGTTATCTTTGTATAATAACCCATGTTTAGGCGGTTTCTTTAGGGTAAATTCCACCTTGCTTTTGTCGGCGTTAGTGTCGATAAAAAACTGTTGTTCCGAAAGTAAAATGTCGTAGGATCCTTGCGACAGATAAACCGGCATTCCAGCCTTCACAGTGATGTTTATCGGAACTACTATTATATTAAACAGATTGAATTCCGGCCGGAACTTGCCGTCCCAAATCCTGAAATGGAAGGAATCCTTCGAGTTGCTTCCATCGTGAATATAAACCAGTTTGTTGTTATCAATATCGGCTTGAGTGAAGGAAGTAACCGATATATTTTCCAGCACCAACTTCCCATGCGAAGGGCCAGAGATGAGATCGTACTTGAGCTTCGAAGGGGAAGTGTCAGCATCTTCGGTAGCTAAATCATGCCTGGTTATAGTCCGGTTCTCTCCTTGCACCACCGCCAAACTGGGAGCCGGTGTTACCAGAGTAAACGGCTGATCGTTCACCGGATTAACGATAATAGGTACAGTGATGTTGCACAGAGTCACCGGCCCGGGGATCAAGTACAGCGAGAAATAAACGTTGTCTCCGAAGGTGTCGGAATGGTCGTGCTCGTAGTAAACCTGGCCGGTTTCCAGCTGGAGCTGCGTGAAAGCGGACACGTTTCTGTTCTGCTGTGAGTAGATAAGGCCGTGTTGAGGTTGATGGGCGGAAGCGTGGATGATAGGCGCACGAAGGCCCGCGTGGTTCTCCAAAAACATCACCACACCTGAAAGGTTGAGGGGAATCGCCGTTACGCCGCCCTCGTCTACAGAGAGCTTTGGGATGTTAACGTAGGCGTCCAAGCCGCCAGACGATACCGATATATCGATTCTGAATACCTGAAATAATTCGTTTTTTATACAGTGTTCTGAATACGGATGAGCAGCATAGGGTTAGCAGCATGGGGGAAGGAGTTGCGCAATTGGGAGGGCATTAAACTGGTAGAAACAGATTTTGAATTGCCCAACTCTTTCCCCATTGTTGTGTCTTCTACAATTTTCAAGATCCTCATACTGTTCATCCTTATCTAGGACACGGTGTACAAAATTAAATCAATATGAAACTACCTTTCTGAGCAATTTCGGAGCCAAGTGTGTGGTGACGTTGAAAACGAACGAATCGTTGGCGTACAGATCAGAAAACTGATGCGTGTGCTCGTAGAACACCCTGCTGTTGTTTAAATCTTCCTGGGAAAAACATGAAACTACTTTGAAGATGCCGTTGATCTCGGACTCCATCATGAGCCTCCCTAAGCTAGGCGGCTTCGTAACGTGGTACTCGATTTTTCTGTACGGATCAGAGACAACGGTCAGCAAATGATTCGAAGTTAAATATTTCTTTTGCAGCGGAAAAATATGAAGGGGACGGTTGATCAGTCTCATTTCTACCGGTTTGGTTTTGACGTGGAATATGTAGTCTTTTGTAATGTGGAGGCCGTCGCTAACGTTGAATTTGAAGCGGGCCGAGGTGCCATCTGGAAAAATATCCAATTAAAATAACACTTTAAACAAAAGACCACGAAAATAAACATAAAGGATTAAGATGTGGTCTGGCAAAGCGTGGTTCAAATCAAACTTACTGTAATGGCGAAATACTATCGAACGATTGTTGATCATTTCTTGGGTAAAATATGACAAATGGGCAGTTACATCAGATTTAAGAGATACAGCTCCGAACCAGCAGCTTTGCACCTGGTATTTAAGAGTTTCTTTGGGCAAATCATCATCAACAGTAGCTGAAAATAATTTAATAATTATACAACATACATTTTGTAATTATTATTTACCGAGCATATCGTTTGTAATAACTTCTACGCCGCCTTCCCACATGGTTAATCCTGTATTGTTGACAACTTTAGGCTTCTGATCATTGACTGGGAATACGATGATATTCAGAACAACTGGCATGCTGATTTTTTTCTGATCGGCCTCTCCGGTTAGAATCAGCTGGTCGGTAGTTGTTTCTGTGCCATCGTGAAGATATTGAACAGCTCCTGCTAGCAGTTCCTTTTGGGTGAATCCCTTCGTTTTCAAACACCTCTTGTGGACCTGTATGCAACCGTGCTTGACGTTTTCCTTCATGGAATAAGAAGTAACTTTGGACTTGTAATAATCAGTCGATACGAAAATGTGCGAAGCGGTCAAAATGCCCACTCCGCCCTCGTTAACAATCAAATCGCTAGTACCTAAATACAGTCTTTCTGGTATTATTTCTATGTCTAACTGGAAGTTGTTCTTCCAAACTACGCCGTTAGTAACGTTAAATACGATGCTATCCTTGTTTCGGTTCATCGTAGATTGGATGTAAAGGATTTTATTTTCATTTATTAAATCTTGGCCGAAACTTTCGATGTTTACAGGTTCTTCAGTCTTCACGTCCGAGAGGATCGTTATGTAGCCGTACTCCGGCATTTTTACTATGTGGTAGTTTATGGCAGAAGGGGGTACATTGTATTGAGTTACCTAAAAAAATTGTCATTATAAATTACAAACAATTATTTAGTGACAACTTGTAGAGGGTAGTACAAGTACTATTACAAGTTCTCTATTAAAATTCGACCATCCTGTACAATCGAACAAATTTAACTTACTTCTAAAGTCTTTTTAGAGATCAAGACACTAGTAGCTTCTTCTACAGATAGTTTTTTCAACGTTTTAACCTCCAAAGGTTCCCAATAATTGGAGGGTAACATCCAAACGCCGAGCTGGGCTATATTAGCGGCATCCTTGCAGGTTACTTTCATGCCGATCTCGTCGGCGTTGACTCCTATATGCTCGTTCAAATAACTAATGTGTCCTTTGTTGATGTCGTCCTGCGTGAAATTTTTCACCGCCTGAAACGATATGATTGTAAAATACACATAAACCAGCATCTATAAGGGCAATTTTTAAGTGAGTTATGCAAAATTAATCACCTTGAGCGATTTGGACAAAACCAGCTTGCCGAAAATGGGCTTGTTGATGATCTCATAAACGACATCTTTGTCGTGAGCAAACAGATTCGTCGAATACGACAGATGCTCGCTAGTTATAGTCACGATCCTCCCCTGTTCCACGATGATTTTCCTCCGCATGTTAACGTGGATAAACGGCGCAGACGCCTGGACTTCGAGGACGCCGTTCACGTGGAACTGGCCGTCCGTTATCCAGAGCCTGACCTTGCCGAATTCGGCGCCTTTGTGCTTGAAAACGATCCTGTTGTGGTCCAGATCGTCTTGCGTGAACTCGGTGATTTTCGATGTAGAATTGTTCGCGTTGTAGAAGTAGCCATTAGTGGAATCCCGGCTGGTGTAGACGATAGAAGAGGGTGTTGTGTCTAAATCGGCGTCTACATACTTCAAATCTTTACCCGTGAGGGATTTCTCGCCTCCCACGACCACGTGGAACACTTTATCAACGGTCCTGACCGGGCTGTTGTCGTTTTTCAGAATTATTTCAATGGCGAATCGTCCGACGAACAGGAAATTGTCGTCTAAAGCCACGAACGTGAACGAATCGTCCTTCGTTTCCGAGTTGTCGTGGACGTAGTAGATCAAATTGTTTTTTATATCATCAGAGGTGAAGTAATTCGTGTGGTTTCTTTTAATTTCGCCTTCGGTTTTCTGCAAATATCCATGCTTGGGCTCGACGGTGATGTTGTAAGACAGGGACTTCAAAGCGATAGATTTCGATTCGAAGGACAAATGTTGCTGGTCTATCAGCGTGGAGGAGCCTTCGTCGACTTGCAGGCTCTCCAAATGCACTGTGATCTTCGATGCATCTTCTTCGGAGGGTTGGTAAATTATTGTCAAGTTCGATGTCACGTTGTTGCAACCGGGCGAAAGCACCACGAAGGCGAAAAGGTCTTCCACGTACGAATAAGGCTTTTGATGTAGCCTGTACTTTATGTTGCCGGAAATGATGTCTTCTTGCGTGAATTTATCGCACGATTTCAGCTTGTATTTCGATTCGGCCGAGAATAAATAGCCGTATCGCGGCGGCTCGGCTACAACGTAATGAATGGACATCGGAGGCTTCGAAGGTTTAGTGACAAACGATAGATCTTCAACGGAAATCGTTTGTTCCCAATCTTTCAACTGCATGTGCTTGTTAACGTCCTTCTGTAATGTACATCTAGCAAATATTATTCTGAAAGTGTATATTTGAGTCTTATCCATTGTTAGAAACTAAAAAAGATTACATTTTTATTATATGAATTACGAAAATGTGGGATAAACTAACTTGAAATTCATCGAAATCAGGCTTAGCAGAATAATGCCTGTATCTGACCCTGTGTTGCTTTAAATCGCTACCAGTAAACGATTCAGAACGTTCCCACGAGTTTCCTGTTTTCTCCACTTCAATCACTCCGTAAGTCGGTTCTTTAACTATAGAAAAATGCGTCGAGTAATCCGGAATAGCGACGTTGGAGGTAAAACTCAAATTGTAAGGTGTAATAATCGACGAGCTTTGATGCATAACAACGAGCCCGGTGTTCCTTTCCATTCTCCAATATTGGGGCGAAACGGCTACCCTCAGCCTGTATACGGGGCTGGTTTCGATGCCATCGGAGACCTGCATACTGATGTATGATGTATTTCTATCCACAGTTTTGTCGAAGAATAATATCAAACCCCCGTTGACTTCGTCTTGGGTGAAAGTGGATATTTTCACGCCGGGCTTGTTCGCGTTTTCGAAATACCCGCCATCGCACTTCAGTATCGAATATATCAACTGCCCAGGAGCATTATCCGAGTCTACAACTTTGAAAATCTCGGAAGACAAGAATTTTTTCGTTCCCTGTAAAGTACAGAACGTCAGGACATCGATCGAGAATTCGATACGTATTCAAACATTGATTGTCGACTTACCTTTTCGTGTTAATATGCAATTCATGCCATAAAAAGATCTAGAACAGAATCATTAACAAACTAAAAAAATTAAAATAAAACGTATTAATCAAATCCATTAAATGGGCATCGTGGGAAAATAAAAACATTTAAGCTGATTAGTTTTAAAGACTACTAAAAAAGAAATCTAATATTAATGTATTCGAAACGATTTTAAGGGAAAACTATTCGTAATGCACACATGTAGGGGTACAATTAATCGTCTTTTAATGGTTTTTAGAAGCAATAGGTAGGCTAATGTTTCCTTAATTAATCTATTTTTAGATTTAGAGCATTTTAATTATAGTATACAGGGCTTCATAACGTGCTAATATGATAGAATTTTCACTGTTGGCAGGAATAAAAAATGGACTTTGAAAATGAAATTTCTAGTTAAATATTAGCATCATTAAGGAACACCTTGCATATTAGATTAATTAAGAAAGCATCAAACAAAATTTACATAATATTAGAGGCATATGTAGTTAAAAAAAATAAAGCAATTATTCTCTTTTTTGTCTAAAAACGATCAGCAAAACTGGGGTTTACGATAGACGTTTTATATAAAATAATCAATACATCTATTTTGCTTGTTTTCGTAACAAAACGTCATCAATTTCATGCGAAAATGGGCATAAATTAGTGGAAATCGGCCGTAAAATAAAAACCATTCCAATAAAAAAAGTCATGCCCACATAAATATTAAGGAATAAAAATTACCTGGACTGTTCTCAAAACAGTTACGTCTGATATATCCAAAATCGGAGGATCGTTCGTTGGAGTAACCATTACAGTCAAACTAAACTTGAATCTACCTTGGAGGTACTCCGGCAATGTGAACGAATCGGCCGTTGAAAACATCACTTCCATTACAATGTGATCGTGATCTTCCTCCGATCCATCGTGAATATAATGAACTTTATCCCTAGCCAGATCGTGAAAACTGAATGAATTTTTATCATGCGGCCAAATGTCCAAAGTAATGCTACCGTGTTCGGGCCCTTCGATTACTCGAAACGTAATGCCGGTATCGGAAATGCCGTATTTATGGTAATCCAGTATCATGTGCAAGTTATTTGTAGTCAAAAGTTCGCTTTGGCCTTCCAAAACTTGAAGTGGTTCGACAGACAGCAGCTCCAAGTCAGTCGCAAGGCTGCTCTTTCTCGAAAATACTTTATACCCTTCGCTGTAATTCAGGCTTACGCAGAATTCCTCCTTGCACTGGCAATTGAACGAATCCAAACCTTGCTGGACGCAAACGCCTTTACTGCAAGGGTCCTGCAAGCAAGGATAATGCCACAAGCACGCGGGCATTATACCTTCAGTAACGTAAGCATCGGGTATGCCTTTCTTGACTTCGAAAATGGACAGGTATCGAATGCATCCTTTGAAACTGGTATCGCAGGAATTGTTGCAGCCCTTCTGGGATGCACGAAACCTCTTGCTAACCTCCAGCCCGCCTACATACGATGTATCAGTCATTTGGAAATAGCCGGCATGGGGGTTCTTCTCGCTGATTATTTTCTCATTGACGCTGAGTTCCATAATAGTCGGAGTCATCCTGAATGAAATCTTATGCCACTCTCCGTTGGCTACCTTCGAGTTTTTGCTGATTAGTTTCGTTGACCTTTCGTTCATCTTGATTACAACATCAATGGAATAATTGCGGAGCTCTATGAGCAAAAAGTCTTGTTTGAATTTTTGGCCTGCGTTGTAAAATAGCAGTCCGTTTTGGTTGATTGTTCTCATTTCGAAATTGATATTCAGCTCTTTGTTGTGATTCGTTGGTTTATCCGAAATTATCATGTAAGCGTCGTCTTCGATGAAGCTGATTGATTGGTCAACTGTTGCGTCGAATTCTGTCGCACAATTCCATGTTATACCTTCTACGCTAGACTGTGATTGTCTATGCCTTGCTTGCTCTAATACCATAATACCATTGTATTTAAACTGAAATAATGGATATTGAATAATCTTCTTTTTTATTGTAATTGTTGTACTTACATCTGATATACAGCCTCTAAATTTTTCCATGTGTCCAAAAAATATATCAGTATTGTTTCTGTTTTTATTATCACCGATAAATAGACCATAGTGGATGTTAAGCTCAAAGAATTTACCTGGTAAGTGTTTTCTGAAAGAATATTATACAATATAAGCTAGAATCGTAAAAAAAATTGGTCGTTTGATAATAGGTAAAGATATTACTTACTGTACTTTATGAGACTTATCAATGGTTAAAGTAAAATTGGCATCTTTCCTTTCAATAGCGACTTCATGCCATTTGAGATCATTCAATTTCATACCAATAGGCGATATTACTTCGGCTTCGCCTGAACCTAAGTTAATGTTGATTTTTAGCCTGCCTTTTTCTAATTGAACGATGCAGTAGTCGGTTGTTCCGGCTACTAAAAATATTAAAGCGCTGGACAGACGAGTCTTGAACTTGAAATTTATGTCGGTCGAACTTTTCGCTTCTTTCAATGGAAGTGCAATGAAACTATTGCCGTAAAAAGATGCTGCAAAACATGAAATTCGATGGTGTTACTTACCATTTCGTGTGCAATAACAAAGTAACGTACCTTGGTCGATGCACTGACTTATTGAAAAATAAAAATAAAACAAACACAAAACCAAAGCTTTATGCTCCATTATTTTATCAACATTATTCGGATTTTATTGCAACAATCAACTTTTCTAGGTCATCTTTGGCACAGAATAATCACCATATTACTTTATTAGAAATTGAAATAAATTCGAACGGGAAATTATACGAGATATTTACTAAATACAAAGAAAACAGCAATAACTTCATTCATTCACCTCACTTCTCAATACTCATTGACATTGACAATAGACGTACCATATGGCATACGACACTAGCGATTAGTTGGGATTTTCTTGAACTAACAATGTAGCCAACTTCACACTTTAGTTCAAGTACAAATTACGTTTTGTGCTCATAACCATGGAACTTTCACTTTTACTGTCAAAACTGTCAAGTGTCACAACAAGAGAATGAATAATAAAATTTCACTAGAATGAGATTCGCCCATAGAAGTAATTGTAATTGATTCATTCTGTTTACAGCATGATTACATCAAGTTTAGTGCTTAAAAAATAATTTAAATGGATCTAAAACAGGTCGATAATTTTGTGACAGTGCATTTAAACTGCTTAATATGAATATATTATAAATTTACGTGGAGTGTTTCAACAAAACATCGATTGTAAAATGTTAGATTAGTTTGTATAAGTAAAACAATGTCTGCATTTAACATTAAGCCATCAGGTGGGTGGATTCATTCCGATAAATTAATAGCTAGGCAAGGGGCCACATATACAGTGACAGTGAGTAATGTATATTATTTTTAGTGCTTTTAAAAATTGGAATAACAAAGTTCAAATATAGTTGTTTAAAAAACGCTTGTAACTTGACAATATTGGTCATTAATAATTAATTGTTATTGTTTGCAAATGGTACATTGTATTATAAACAATAAGTTATTTGTATGTTCTTTTTTCCAGTATGTTGGCTGCTTGGAAGTAAAAGTGTCTATGAAAAAATTAAATTTCAAGACAAGATCTAGCGTTGCCAAGTAAGTACATTGTTGTGTTTATAATTATTCTGTAAATTACATGAATTTTATTTTTTAGAGAATGTATAAACAGAGTTTGTGAATATTCGAAATTAAAAAACATAGATAAGAAAAGGAAAGTGGACAAGAAAGTATTGAAAGCGATAGCTGAAGTTCCCAATCTGAATTTTTCTGGATCAAACGTAAATCTGAATGTATCAAGCACGAATTTAACACTAACATGTCTCGATAATAATCAAATTATTGCCTGTCATGAAATGCCAAGAATCTCATTTGCATCTGGAGGAGATGCTGTAAGTATCCATAAAACATGAGCGATTTGTAATAAACAACCTTGATCTTTTATAGGACACCCTGGATTTTGTAGGATATATCGCCAAAGACACAAGCGAATTAAGGGCTTGTTATGTGCTAGAATGCGGAGGGGGCCTAGCTAAAGATGTGATATCAACTATAGGACAAGCATTTGAACTGCGGTATCAACTATTTGCGAACAAGGCTCCTGTAGGGTAAGCAGTAGAGATTTAGGTTCACGCATTAACAACTTTCAAACTGTCTGTTTTTTAGTTTGGGAACTACAATTGGACATTTTTCTGGATCCTCTGGAGGCGATGCAGAAAAGGATTATTACAACGATTTACCAGGGAAGGTCCCACCAGATGTGTGTGAACCACCTCCCGTTCCGCCACTGCCATCTCTAGTAACTCCTCTCACAACTTTACCGCCTGTACAAACTCCAAATTTAATCGATTTAAATGCCGATACTTTACTTGAGAGTCTGCATCATGATTACGTTAATGATGGAGTTATGCTGGGGAGGGAAAGAGATATATTTGATATGCGTAAGTGGTTGTTAATAATAATAAATCGACTTAATAGAATATTTAATTTTTTACAGAGCCCTTCATTTATACACAAACCGCAGGGGCAGTGTATGATAAGGGGGATGATCCAATAAGCAAATTGGAAAATGAAATTTGGTTCCACGGACCAATTAGCAGGGCTGAAGCAGAAAATTTGCTTCAAAAAGATGGGGATTTTTTGGTTAGAGAATCTACAAATACTATTGAAAGACAGTTTGTTCTATCTGGCATGCAAGACAATAATAAAAAGCATCTGCTTTTGATTGACCCTGAAGGAATTGTAAGTAGACTATTCAGACATTCATCCGTTTATTACATGATTTGTTTCAACCGCAACTTCCTGCGTTTCAAAATTTTGATAATGTCCTCTAATTATAATCATTTTTTTTTAGGTCAGAACTAAAGACAGAATATTTAATAGTGTAAGTCATCTTATAGAGTTTCATTATGAGAATGCTTTGCCTATCATATCTGCAGAAAGCGCACTAGTGTTAAGGAACAAAATACCACGTTCTTCGTAATATTTTTGTAATCGTGATATATAATGTATATTTTAAATATTCATTTTATTACTTAGCTTAATAAATAGAACAATTTTGCTTATAATTTCTATACAGTCATTTTTCTAACACCTAATTACAGGAGGCTTATGTAGTATTTTATTATTAAAATGCTCTATCATTTGTAAAAAAAATGTATTTTGGACAAAAAAATTTAGTACTGAGGTATACTAGTAATACTATCTAATGATGAAAATATAACTTAAAACTTAGTATTTATTCTACAACTAAATAAATAACCTCGTTAGATCAATCTAAAGTCTAAACTATAAAATAAATTAGATTACAAATACACAGGTACTTATAACTTTGTGTATATCAAGCATATATAACGATTATATCGAAATTCGAATACATACGTATGCCCTAAAGTTATACAGATAAAGCTGCGTATAAAAATCTGTGCGAACCAAATATATAACTAAATTCCAGGTCACCTAATTTAAATGTTAGCAGCCAAGTTAGTGAAGATTTTTTTTGGACTGCATAGATTTGGACGGTATTTACGAATTTTTTATTTAAAAATGAAAGTTAAAATAAAATCATTGAGAAAAATTATCATATAGTGAAGAAATTTCGGAAGACTTGGTTCGCACATCTCTATACAAACTTAAAAAAGGCACCAAATTTTGTCCCTTAAGAACAAAATTTTACATTTTTCATACAGGATAAGGGCGAAAAATTACGTATAATTTTACGTTTCAAAATATACTGGAAAATATAAAATCAAAAAATTTACAATCACTACGTCATATAATCACTTGGGCTTAATATCAATGTCTTACACACAAATATTTACAAATGAATACTTTACTAGCCACTATTGTTAATAATAAAACCCTAAAACGTTACTTCCCGTTTAGCCTACGACTACACTTAAAATTGTTAAAGGCATATAAATATCTAGGAATCCCCGGTTACGATTTTATGACGAATAATACTTCAATACTGACGAAGACATTAAATCTTTCTGATCTTCAGAAAATGAAACACATTACATGAAAACGCCATAAGTAAAAAAATGCAATATGTATTAAAATATTTTTGTAAATAGACTGAAAAGTTCATAACGATAGACCAAAAAATAAATTATAAGTAGAAAAATAAATACTGATGTAATTTCATGACAGATAAAATGTTAATGACTCTTCGTGTAAAGGCACTATTGATCAATTTTACTATAAATCAATAGTATAAAATAAAAGCAGTAAAGTATTCCTAAAAGTTTAAAACTAATCATTATTACCGTATTCATTATATCACAAAAGAAAATAGTTATTTACAATACTTATAGGACAAAAGTTACGGTAATACATAAAATTCAAACTTGAAATATTTTTATTACATAACTTTTCATGCTATAAGCATAATAAAAAGTTTTGAAAATACGTTCTAAGGCGCGATGTGTTATCTTATTTTTCTAAAATATATCACAAAAGTGAAAATACGTTTTAAGAAAGTAGTTTTCGTTACAAAATAATTAGGAACTAAAAATAATTGAGAAAGTACAGTTTCATATTTGATGAATTTGCAATTGAAAAATGTCCCGAATCAAATTCTAGTTTTTACCTTATCACACTACTATTATTAAAAATCAAGGCACAAAATAGTTACCGTTACATTGCTGTCCTGATTACTGGGACAAGAATGCATATTTTCTAATCGTTTTTTAATTTAGTTGTTAAATATTAAACTTTGAAATACATATTTGGTAATAATACGTTACACTAATAACGATTTCAAAAATACGATTTATCTTCAACAAATTTTGAAATATCTTTTTAATTATAGCAAATATGAAAATATATTTTATAATTTAGATGTATGGAAGGAAACAAAGCTTTTATTTTGGACGGAAGACTAAAAGCTGCTTCTCAGGGGTACTTGTGTGAGTATATCACAGAATAAACGCATTTGCAGGCAACGTTTCTTATTACTGTTGTACATATTTTTTCAGAAAATAAAAATGCATTGATTCTGGGACTCATTTACAAACTTTAAAATACTTTTTATGTGTAAAATGCGGTTATAAATATTTTAATTCTAATCCTTAAGAGCTTAATAATTAACTGGCAGGAATTAAAAAAATGGATCTTCTAAAATGTTTTCCATTAATATACAGGATATATAAAGAAAACAGAATAAAAATAAATAACATTTCATTTTCAAAGAATTCATATTATTAAAAAAATTAAAAAGGTGTAAGGTTCTAAATTAATCGATTCTATGGAAATAAGAAAAACATTTTAGTCAATTCCAATCTTTACAGACTTTTCACTGTGTACTCAATAAGTACTTCTCCTTAAAAAATAATGTAAATAACTAAAAATCAGACTATTAAACAAACAAAATATCAGTGGACCTGCATTATTCCAAAGGTGAAGAAAGTATAATCAGTCTACTTAATATGAAAAATTATAATTGCATATTTTTTTCTGACTTCAATTTAAACTTCGAATGACGATACTTCTCTTACCACTGGCAAATTTAACACTTTTGTTTCAACAGTAGCAACTACTCTAAATATTAAATAAATACATTATTTGTAGATATTATAGTATAAACATTAACAAAATACAGTAATTAAAGCTGAATTAAAATAAAATACAATTTTTATGTTATAAAAAATAAATAATCAAATTACACAAAGCGAAATTGGAACCACCATTTTCGGGATTCATCTGGGGTAGGAAGCAGAAACGACATTTGTATCGTTTACATTATTAACCGGCAATAAAGTAATTTCAGTAATTGGCAATAAACTTACTCAACCTTAACATTTACCTCCTCGCATTTGGCGGGCACATCGCAGGCGCTGGAAGTTGTAGGTACAATCCTATTATGATTCGTAGGATAGAGCAGTAGTGGTACTTGCGAATTGTTAGGTTCAACATCCGAATCATTAACAGCAGTAAATTCATCCGGCGCTAAATTGTCGCTACTCCTCTTCGCAGAATCCCCGGTGCCGCTGTCTTTGCACGAAGACTGATCAGACACGTTATCGGGATAAAGATGGTGTTGATGTGGATGCGTACGAGACCTGTCCAACGGATCAGGAATCTCCTGCATCTCAGTTTGCATCACTGGGGTGGCTATTTTACGGCGAGTCTGATATATGATAACAACCCAAATGATGGACGTTAATACGGCACAGCATACAACGGAAATTATGATTATTCCCATCATGTTCGATTTCTCATAAGTAACTGAAACGTTAAATACTTAATTAGTTACCGTATAAGTTACAATATTATAAAATACGTACTTGGTTTAACGACAATCCGACTTCTTCCGATTTCGTCACCGATTGTATTATTCAAATAACATTCATAATTCCCCGAATCGGATTGCACAGAGTCAACAATAATTACCATCTGATTATCATGAATAAAAAAGTGCCTTTCGGTAGGAATAATTAATTCACCGTCCTTTAGCCAAGTGATTGTTGGTTTCGGTATACCTCTTGCTTTGCATTGCAAAACAATGTGCTCGCCGGCAGACACCTCTTTGTCCATCATTCTCTTCTCCAAAGAAGGTCTTTCTTCTACTATTAAAGAAGCGTTTGCAAATATTATGCCTGCTGGATTGTGCGCTGTACAACTGTACATGCCCACGTCAATTGGCTTGGCATTAACTATGAAAAAGACGTCATCCATTGGCATCACTTGCATTCTAGAATCAAATTAGTATTAATTGCAACGTAATAGTAGTAACAAATAATATTTACCTTCTTTCTCTAGCAGCGGGGAAATCGTTTCCACCATCTTTGTGCCAAGCAATTTCAGGAGGAGGTTCACCAGTAGCAGCGCATTCCCATTTCACTGTTTCTCCGGCACGTACAGTTACGTTTTTAGGTACTTTAGTGAAAGCGGGATAAACAAGAACAGAAATTGTAGTTTTCTGAGAGTAGGTTGTGCCATAGCTGTTCGATACAACACACTGGTATTTTCCGGCGTGTTTGTTTTCTATATCAGTCAAGTTCAGTATTGAAATTATTTCTGTTGCGTTTCCATCGCCGTATGATCTGGATTTTACTTTGACGTTCGGATTGAAAATTTCAACATTATCTTTGCGCCAAATGAAGGTCATTGTATTGGAAGCACTGGATACGGCTTTACAATTTAATTGTATGTTTTCCCCTTTCAATGCCATTATTGCAGCTTCTGGTTCTTGGATTAATCTCGGTTTGGGCAATTCATCTAAAGAGCGGATTAATTTAATAATGAATAAAAGAAAATTTAATAAACATACCACAAGTTAAGTTACTAGTCACTTGAAGCAATGATTGTCCTCGTAACCAATCGGGATAAAGGCACACAGCAGATTGGTTTTTCATTTGTTTTAAGTTAAGCCAATTTATGAACCACGTCAAGTTACAATCACATAATAAATTTGTGGTATTGATGATTAATTCCTAAAATAAGAAATGATTTTGTCGATATTTGCCCAATTCGTTATTTTTTCTTGTTACCTTCAAAAGGGGCATCTCTGCAAATGCATTGTTTTGAATTGTGGTAATATTATTATTAGTTAAATTAAGGAAAGTAACATTTTTTAAACCAAGAAAGGCATCTGCATTGATTGTTTTAATATTATTACCAGCTAAGTGAAACTTGGCTAAGTGATTAAGGCCTTGAAAGACACCACTAGCATCTTCAACAGTCCAGTAAATTTTATTGTTACTCAAGTTTCTAAAAATGAATATTAATTAAATTTCAAAGCATATTCATAATTAAACTTTATACTTACAGAAACCGCAATCGTGGTAAATGAATGAAAGCATTTTCTTTAATAAATGTTATGTTATTATTATTAAGGAAAAGTCTTTGTAATTGATCAAGGTTTCTAAATGTATCGGATTCTATCGATTTTAGTTTATTGAATGACAGATCCCTAAAATATAATTTAATTACATTAATAGAAAATTAATATAGATTATTTCAAACTTACAGTAAAGAGAGAATTCTACAGAATTCCCAAGAATCATCATCAATTTTTTCAATGTAGTTATGACTAATGGATAGTTCTTTTAATGTTTCTAACCCATATTGCCAACTTTTAGATACTATTTTTAAATAGTTGTAATCTAGTAATCTAAAAATAAAAAAAAAATAAAGCATACAACTTGTTATGAATACAAATGTACTTACAGTTTTTCGATTTTCTTAAGACCATAAAAAGCTCCATCTTTTAGTTCGGTTATGTGATTTCGTTTAAGTTTTAGCGTACTTAAGTTTTCTAAGGATTTAAAATTCAAAGCTTCTATTGCTTTAATTTTATTCCTATTTAATTCCCTAAAATAGATTATAATAAATGTGTAATATTATAATTACAATGAACAAACGTATTGAATACTTACAATATCCTAAGTTGGGATTGATATTGAAGTACATCGCTAGGAATAGAAACAATACTGTTTTTGTTTAGTATTAATTCCTTTAATCCCGAAAGATGCTTCCAGTTAACATTAGTAATATTCTTTATATTGTTGTTCTGTAGATCTCTGCAATGTTACATAAACAAATTAATAAACAACTTGATAGCAATAAACAAAATCAAATAACTTACAAGTGCGTTGCCCACTTCGGAATGTTCAGAGGAATTGTCTCGAACTTTTTTGAACCACAATCGACATATTGCCCCAGACAAGTACATATAATAGGGCAATCTTTCGGTTTAGCCAGGCATAAATTTATCACAAGTATTATGTTAACCCAAAAGCAAACACCCACCATTTTGAAATAAACACAACTCTATCCATTATAATTTCTTTAAATGTGTGACGATCATAAATAATTTCTAACTTGTCCGATGAAAGAAAATCTCAATAAATATGTACCTACATTTATACATTTGTTGAATTTTCGAAAAATACCAAATTTAGGAATATCTAGACAACAAAGTTACAAGAACAGACATTAGACAACAATAGTGATGTCATATGTCATGTCATCATGTCATTATTGTCATTGTTATACGTTAGAGATGTAAAATGTTCAAATGGAACTGGATTGGTAAGTTATGAAGAGATCAGTTATTATTATGAAATATAATACCAAAAGTAATATTAAGGTAATATTAATTACTCATTTTACTTTATTTACAAACAGTTTAAACGATGTGCTAAATATAGGAATAAATAAACTAGGAAATATTAGTTATGTAAACAGTTACATAAAAAACACCTCTCATTTAGCTATTTCTGTAATATTGGCGAGTAATACTAGATGGAGCCACTAGAAATCGCGTTCATTTTCAGTCAAAAATAATTCAAATTTTCTTTTCTGTGACCGTTATTGGACGGTTTGTAGATTGAATAATTCAATATTTTGTGCATATTGCATTGGTAAACTTCATGATAAACTCTAAGTCTTTTGCTTACTTAAATTGTACTTATAAGTAATAGATTCTGGTGGTTATAAAAGGAGAAAATAAAAACATGAATTCATACATGGAAAACTGTTTATTTGCAATCATACATTCTACATTTTGAAACTTTGAATGAGATGACACATAAATATATCTTTTCATATGTTAACGACTGTTAATAATATAACTTAAGTGATATACAAATATATAAAAGATGATTTGCAAACTTTTTTTTGAATACAATACCGCTTAGCACACAATATGATATAAGTATGTTGTTTCAGAACAACGAAACACTTTTGAAACTTGGCGAAGTAAAACTCAAAATATTTGAGCATAATATGTAACTTTATTGTTAAAAGAACGAAGCCGAGGTACAGGATTATAATATTAGGGAATTTTTTTCTAATATCGGGTACACGTATCTCTGCAAACTGCAATATATTATGGGTTTACTATAAGTTAAGTTATTCGGTCAATTGGGGAAATCTATAGTCTACTTGGTCGCTTCATTCGTTTGTTCCTCTCATTCAAGAAGTACTAAAACAGAATCGTTTGGAAGAAGCTCCAACATTTTAGCTAACGCAAAACAATATTACATATTTAACTGATGATAGAATATATATTATATAATTTACTAATCGAAAATGCCCAAAGAATTTTTTTATTAAAAATTGTATTAAACTCTATTGTTAATTAATACATATTTAATTAAACAGCATTATTGTTATGGTTTCTCAGGTTTATAGATATTCGTTTCATCCGTAATTACCATGGTCATTGTAGTGAAAATTCCAAGTTTTATTAGTTTTAGTATAAATCAGTATAAATACATGATATATAAAAGTGACAAGACGTCATGTGCTCGGCGAAAACTTTACAAAGCTCATATTTTACTTATAATTGTCAAATATGTTCAGTTTCAAGATATTAAATCTATTTGATTGCATTCATATTTATGTAAAAATGCAACAACTAACATATAATTTGTAAAAGAATAATTAACAAATGTTGTATATATGTATAGTCGAATTTTAAGTGCTAGCTTATTGTATCCGCCTGGAGCACCTTATAAAAATTATACAAAAATCGTAGTTGATTTTAATAATTTTCCTTAAAATTTTGCAATCATAATGGATAAAATATCTGTTTCGAAATGACGAAAATGATATGGTGATGTCTCAAAAATAATCATTTAATTCAAATAAATGTTCACACAAGGTGTAAAAATTGATTCAAAAAGTCAATCGCTAATGTAATAGGAAAAATGATTTACTCTTCTTCTTCCTATCTGCTGCTTAATATTAGTCAGCTTTAAATATTATATAAAAAATTGTGCAACATTCTGATATAAAACAACCTAGTCAAACAATTACTATTCACTATGTCCATATAGTCACGCTAACAACAAATTTGAACACCTGGTGTAAGATGTATGATACTTTTATGGGAGAAATTTAATGATGATAGAAAAAAAAATAGTGATAGGTGTAAATGCCTGGGTACATGGCGCCCAAAAAACGGCGGAGCCAGACAGGGCGTTCTTCGATATCGGTACGGAGTTTGAGCGGCCTTATGCGGATGTGTGCAAGTGTTGGACACATGACTTGTATCTACATTCGCTAAAGATGGCTTCATCCGACATCGGTCGCCGGTCGAGTCTCCGAATATATAAACGCACAACTTTTACCCACGTCAAGGTTATTCATATACTATTTACTTTTCTATATATAACTTATATATTTATCTTTTACTTATTTAGTTGCGAAGTTCATCACAATAGGTTTAATGTAGGTGGACACCTTTTATTTATCAATTATCATCAATATCAATGGGCGAACAAAAGGCAGACACGTGTGTACCTCGAACTAATGATACTCTACTACTAACTACTTGACTTGCACGTAGTACTGAATAACAAGTACTTTCTTAGTACTGAATTAGTGTTATTATAGCGAGTTGATTTGATGAATAATTAGTCCAGTCGACAGAAAATCCGTATGGAAACATTACCAAACCAAAAGTTCTCTCACATTTTATACGCGCCTTATAATTTTTACTCAATGCCTAGCAAAGCAGAATAAATGCCTAATTTTACCAAATAGCACATATCCTTCCACTATTTAAGACCACACTATAAATATGACATTATTTTCTGTCTTTCACACTATTTGAACTGGCTAAAAGAAACAGCTGCTCTGGAAGAAAGAACGATTTTAGCATAGTATTCTGTTATTGTCTGAGTTTTATGTCACTGCTCCTGCAATGATGCTTATAAGTTTCATAAAATCGTTTATTCACTAATACCACAAATTTTCTAAACAATCTTATCTTTTAACTTACTTATTAATGCAATTGACTTACTCGTTTTAAAGTTAAATCAAACAAAGAGATAACAATAGTAGGTATATATGTATATATGTATATGTATAGTTTTCCAGCGGCCTTAAAAAGTAGAATAACCGTGAGAAACTAGTGAGAGAAACGAGAGGTAGGCATTCAGCATTTTTCTTTCATCAAAGTAAACTCTTTAAACTCTATTGACTGGATAAGATATAGAACACGAGAGTGTGCCCAAAGTCCGTTCATTGTCGTCGATAATGCAACAACGACAAAACTTAAACAATTTTAGTGGAAATACAATTGTACAAATAGATTTTCTTTGTTTCGACGTTTGACAGATGGAAATGTCTTGCAGCCCCACAGCAGTATAATATGGTGTACGATGCAGCGATTAGCAAAACGTGCACATACATAGGTGCCTGCCTTTTAGTTGGTTAACAGCTCGTGAATGTTCCACAGAAAAGGCACATTGCACAAATTGAAATGCTCGTGTGCCGAACTGCCGACACAATCTGCTGTTTTATCACAGTAAACATTCAATATTAATATTTGTTGTAACATCAGCATTTGCGTCCGTAGAGTGATTTTAGTGATTTACTAATCGGACATTCGTGATATTGTAATTGGTATATATAGTAATGGTAACGATGTACGTTTTCAATCGAAGCTGATTTTAGGCGTTACAAAATTTATGTCGATGTATTCGCCTTTTTGTAACGAGTTTTTGTTTGTTTAGTCAATTTACTGAACAATAATGTGAGGCGCCGATAACAATACAGCGACCGTTGCGATAATTGTAAACATCGTAAAAATAATCAAGCAGAATCTATCAACTACCATAGCCGCAAATTTCCAATCGCTAATTACTTCTGCTTCTTCGTCAGCCTTTTTCATTCTATTAGTAATAAATTGCAATTCCCTTAAAATGTGCTGAAGGTCGCGTTGAAAGGTGCCACTTCCTGAAATGTTAGCATCTTCTATTGTCGTCGGGTGCCTTATGAAGCCCGGGCCTAGGTTCGTCGTAAGAGTTGAGTTGTTTCCAGTAGAGCTTGTAGCACCAGATACATTCCGGAAATCATCGTCGATGTCTAAAACGTTAGCCAGGAGACTCTTTGAAGATCGTTCTTTTAATTCCAATTCCTTCATCCTGCTATTCATTAGTATTGTCTTGCGGGTCAATTTCTTGCCAGGTCGACTCATTCCCAAAATCCACGGTAACCATTGCAAAAATACAGATTTAATCTGTAACAAAATTTTCCAATCCAATTCAACCACACATCAAACGTATACGCTATAAACGTATATCGATTACTACATTATAGTAAAACGGATTAAATACAATCATCAATAAAATGAATTAGCGGCACTTACCCATTGAGGCATTTCATGAATATCGGCTGTTCGGTGATGGTAATTTAAAACCACGACTGTAAGAACCACTGATGAAGCAACCATGAACATTATACAGTTGAAGTAAGTTCCTGCAATATCCGATATATTAGCTTTTTGTAAGTACTTGATTTAAAAAAATACATTAAGGTGCTACACTAATCTATACAAAAATACAACGAAACGTACAAAATCTGTACAAAAGAAAAAACATTTAAATGGAACAATGTGGAATGTGTCAAGCAAAACACCTCGAATATTATGAATTATACTACGTTATGTACACTCAAGTCTTTCTAAATTAAAATATAAACAATTATTTACTTTATATCTACTATACACACACTCACACGGCAAGCTTACACATGAAATTTATAAATATTTACTAATATGTCCACGTACTACAAATCGTACCCTCCTCAATGAATTTCACATGAGCTTGTTCACAGGCCGAGGTCGGTTGACTAGCAGCAGTGCCGTTATCGATAAAGTATTTTTTCACTAATATTAAGAGCGAAATAGAAGGGCCATTTAATAAGAAAAAATATCTTATTTTAGTATTTACCATCTAGTCTGTCTACGCATTTATACCCATATTTAAAAAGTTATATTTATCGGATTAACCAAGTTTGTTATGAATTACACATGAATCTATTTTTTACCTAAAATGTTGCTGCAATTTTTTTACCTATTAATTAGATAAGTAACGTAGATTGATTAGATTTCCAAAATAGCATTAAGCTAAGCACTAGAAAAAAAATACCCTTGTATTTCCGAGGGAACTAAAGCATATACGTAAGCAATACTGCGGCACTGTCTGCAATTGCTTTTAAAATTTAAACCAGTCCTTGTTGATTATCAATAATTTTAATAGTTAAATCCGGAATTGAGCATTAGTTTTATTTCGGGTTTCAGATGGGATGAAAGCTGTAGAATAAGATTAGGATAAAGGCGAAGCTTTCTCTAAATGCGTATTTTGTAATAGTAGTAACGAAATGGTTCGGTTTCGTAGCTAATCCATTTTTTACAAAAGGAACTATTACGTTTTCTTTTGCCACATGCATTAATTCTTGATGAGTTTCCTAAATGAGGAATATGTTCTTTTGATGGTACTGTTCCATTTCTTTCACTTTTAAGAATTCCAATTCCATCCCTTTTATTTAATTGTTGATGTGCTCTTAACGAGAGCACAAAAGGCTGTTTTCTGTATTCTTTCTCCTTAAAATACTTAACAATAACAGTTATTCGTCGAAGCCAGAACTAAAAGCAACTACTAGTAAGAGAGTAAGTACAGCTACAAACCGAACCACCGCATCGTGAAAGTAATTCTAAGTGCACATGTTTTTAAATAAATTATTTAAAATTGCATTTGGTTCGTTATGGTGCAAGATTACCTGACGTGGTAGCCTGTCAGTGGAGTATTCGAATTCGATCTGATCTGTGTGCGCGAAGATGTCAAGACAAGACGCACATAATGCATCTGAATCGTCTTAAGTGTTTCAATGGCCGCCACGTACTGCCAATCTATGCACGACAAAAACCAACGGTTTATACTTTTATTATTAACGATAGAGGCTTGTTTATTAACGTTGCTTTAAATTCAGTTAAACTGTGAAAAGAAAACGTGTTATTTAGTCCAGTCCTACGGGGTCCAATAATAAAATCTATACAAAAAGCTTGAATTTAAAATCGTTTAAAGCTCTTCGATGCGATTTTTATGTATTAAAAACAGACGAAACCGTATTTTAGACCGTGTTATTATATACATTATTTTATTATTAATCATTATAACTTTTTAATTTTTAAGTAGTATGATTAATTTAGTGATAGGTTGAGTACTTATACAGTACAAGGACTTTTTAATGATCTCAATCAGTCTAAAGTCAACAATACATAAGCAACGATTATTAAAAATTTAAGCTGCGTGCTTTGTGTATTTCGACTATACACTTAAAGAGACTCCGTTTGGTTCTTTGTACTATATACTAAACACAACAAATAGCACTACTTAACGAGGAGGTAACGAATAATAAGAAAAAACAAAATAAGTAAGATAAATAGTACAAACAATAAAGGAATAAACATGTCAACAACAAAACATACAGATTGGTATTCCTAGTGGGACAGAGCCATTTGATACTTGGAGGTGAGAAGGTCATTGGCAGTCAAGAGTGAGTCGGCAGCGCACCCTAGGTAGCGAGTCTGAGTGAGCAGCTAGGAAAATTAAATTTGCAGTTTGCATGGCCCATCCTGTAACCCATAGGGACACTACGAATCTACAGGTAATCAGATGAAGAACCACGGACATAAAGGATTATTTTAGGTGTCAATATTTTTAACGAGATCCTTTTTTGTAATCGGTATTACGTTATTAATCTACATGTAACAAAATTTCTGTAATATTCAATCGATCGATTAAAATTAATAAAAAGACCTCGAATTTAGGCGAGATTGGATCACAGGAAGAGAATATAGGATAGCAGAAAATTATATCGATTATTAATTAATAATTAGGTTGATTATCTGCTTAATAATTTAATAATTAAAGATTATTTGTGGAATAATTTTAGCCTCGGTCGCAGTATCCAACCATTCACCCCAACACAGTAAAGAGAAGCACTAGCTGCAAAAGATTGCAGTCTAGTTGTGTACTTGTACTATAGCTGTGGCTGGGCGAAGTGCTGTTACAGTCGAGAGCATGCAAAGTACGGCCCCGCCTCAACCCAAATGCCTCTATATATGCGTAATAATAAAGAAAACAATACAACAAAAATTCAAACTACATATAAGAAAGTTAGTTGAAAATGATAGGGAAAGTGTAGACGAAAATGAGAGCGGAACTGGAAGCGAAGTGAATGTATGTACTTAACCAACACATTTACATAAGGGGAAGATTTCGGATTCCAGAATTACAAGTGACTGAATTTATTAACAGAAAATTCGTAACGGCTAGAACGGTACGTGGTGAAGTGAAAGATTAGAGACAGGGCCGCCTTTAACCGTTGCCCGCCGGAGTAGTCAGTGTGTTTGCAAATAAAATGATAATTATTGAACCGAGACTCTAACCTATCAGGGGCACAGCGTCGGACGTCTTGGTTATAACATGCGCCACCAGCAGAGAAAACACGGTCTGTGATAACAGGATAGTCACACCTGCAACAGACAGTGCGTCACGCGAGGCGTCTGACCTGTGACCTGTGCCGCGGTTGGGACTTAAAAGTCGCAACTGACTATTGACAATCTGATACAAATAAATAAATAATGATACTGTAGTATATAAGACGGCCCCTTCATTCCAAGTATCCGGCTCCCTTCCCGTTTAACGTTTTGTAACCGACACAACAATCCCTTGTTCGCACCGTCATCGCTATTGTAATTCGCAGAATTTAAAATTTTCCAGCTATGTCAGCTTGAATTACTACCCGCATACCGAGAAAATTCCTCGAAACGAGTTCCATTTCAATATTGTACCTTTAGGTATGCAACTGTATTACATTCAACTTTGCATTTATTAAATATAATTTACTAAAGGTAATCCGTCCATGTGAGGTTTCCATTTGGAATAATTCCAAGAATTTCCATCTAAAAGAAATATGAACTAATATAAATTCTCGAAAGTTAATCGTCGAGTTGACATGTTCTGCCGTAGCAGATATAGAGGAAAATTTTTAAATCTGCAAATTTATGTATTCAAACGAGACGTTTCAAAAATTCTTGTGTCAGTTACAGGTCGTAGTCAAAGAGGAAATGTTTACGGCAAAGCCTGATTTCCCCACATCTCGGTTTTCAAAATAATAATAATCAACAAACTTACATGTAAAAAATGGTAAATAAGAAAAAGTACACAAAACATGGACAATGCATAGAGTAACATGACAAATACTAGACCACCAATCTACTATAACAGCACTTCCGCCCAATACCGTTTTTGCCCTAAAACATTTCTTCTTTGATCACAACGCAACGTATTCAATCACAAGCAAATTTTCGCAATTTCATACTTGATCAGAACATCCAATCTCCTTTGGAGTTTCCGTTCGATTAAGTATGAATTTACGAAAACTCACCTTAGACAGATAGAAAAAATATTTTTAAAATATCTAAGGTGCCACTGAAAGCTTAGACCGCTCGCGTACACAACAATCACATATACACAACGATACATAAGTAATCAGGCAGCACTGAGGATGTAGCCAGCACAGGCAGGTCAGACAAATAACGGTTGGTACCTAACAAGGGAATGGCATCAGATACTTGGGGCAAGGTTTCAGCCACTAGGTTCAGGAACACAGTCAACGACAGTAAGATGGTCACTCCTGTAACAGAACATATCTTCATTATGCTTTTCTGCGAACATTACATCACGATTTTTGTATACCTCGACGGTTTCCATTTTTTTAATACTGTTTAGTACCAAACCTGTTTCTGAAAACGCCCTTTATATTTATCAACTTTGCACTTTTCTTCCACAATACAAAAATATTTAGCAAAAAAACTACACTGTCAGTTTAGTAGATTTTTTTGAAAAGGCCAGAGGCTAAAGCTACTATAGAATCAACTACTACAGCTAATCAAGAATAGAGGAGTGTTAAAAGTTTAAGAGAATTATATAAACTAAAGCTATTAAGGATTTTTAATTTGTTTCTTCAATTCCTTCTTACCGTTATGACTATTTCTTCCAAATAAGTAAATTTTTGTTCGTGTTCATCTTGGGACTAAATTTGATCACTGGCAGATAATTTCGATGAACTTACCTTGTACCAAATGTATGCAAAGTTGATTTTATCCATTAGGTACTTTATGTGGGTACTATACCATGATACCATTACCTAAATCTATCTAAGGAAAGGAAAATCAAGCAATTGTAAATGGAGGGGTTAGTGTGGAAAGATATATTCATAGCGATGTTCAGTGTTTTGCGATAACATTTAACAATAAAAGGGAGTTGGCATTATGTACAAACGCCCTCCAAGTATCAACGGACAGTCCGTTAAGGGGACACACGGGGCGATACAATACACGATGCTCCCATTAGGCCATTCATACCTATTAACGGAACAGCATCTGATGTAGTCGGTATCTTTTCAGCTACTAGGTTCAGAAATACTGTCAATGAAAGAAGTATGGTGACACCTGAAATGAAGATTTTGAATTTTGAACGTGTTTTTGTGAGTCCTAGTGAACCGTCGACAGTCGAACGAAGAAAGATTATTTCCATGAGTATCGCTAGTGTTTCTAGTGCTAATACTAGTTGTATTTGTGTAAATAGTTGAGTAGATAGAAATATTGGTTACGTTAAATTATGCTTATAACAACAAGCATTTAGTATAGACGCCGGTTAATTAAGCGTCAACCATACATTAACATCGAAGCAAACACAATGTACAATAATAACAGAACAATATACCTAATGTTAGCTTTTCTCCAGAGTCCGGTGGTAGAGTGAAACCCAGTAGAGCCATAGAAGAAATTAGTACGCACGGAACGATCAAATTGAAAAAGTAGTACAAGGTACGACGACGTATTTGAATAGTGAAGGTTACATCCACATACGGTTCAGGACAGCATTGGTAAACTATGGTATTCTTCTTTCCGGGCATTCCTAAATATTACAATCCAAATAAATTTATTTTTGAGACATGCATTTTGTATAAGCGCTCAAGGAAATTCTCTAATTCAATTCTAACGTTATAACGCGTTCTATTTATACAACGATGAAATCGCATAATTATTTGATTAGAACTATAAGACATTATATTTGAAAAAAGAATGCCTTATTCGATCGCCTTCACGTTTCATTCATACTAATTTACGCCCATTAAATTTCTAATTTTACAGATGGATTACTTCCTAAAAATCTACCCAATAAATTTCCAGTAACAGCGATATCCTTTCAAACGTTAATTATTATGGCTTATTACACACACGAAGCAAACATATTAAGAGATTTTCCGTTTCTTAGGCCATAATTTGCTCAATATAGATTGGAAAACATTTCTTCCACTGGTTATTGATTGCCAACGTAGACTTTACAAGGAAATATTAAATAGGTAATATAGATGAGGAAATTGTCTCTCATAGTGTAATTGAGTGCGAATTATTAGCATTCCGGATCAAAATACAATATTTCATGAGCAATAAATAGAGTAATTATTTTCCAAAGGAAACTTGGTAAAGGGGTTGCTAATGATAAATATCGGTTTATTATAAGCGAAATTATGTACCTAATAACTCTAGTTATTCCGAGCTATTTCCGTCGATAGTGTCTTATGTAAAGAATTTCGTTCAATATTAAGAAGGCTTATTAATTTTCATGAGACAGTTAAAATTACAATGGTGGCGCAATATTATAAAAAAAAGTGTGAAGTTTCTAATTAAACAGCTTTAGTCATTTGGTTGAAGCAAGGAAAATGAGCGGATCTTTCTCCTTGAACGCTTACAAATAAGCAACTTGTTACTTACCGATAAGATACCATTCACCGTTCGTTATGAAATCAGATAAATCACCTCCTTCTTCAGAATTAAGGACCAGATCAAGCTGCAGAAAATTGATCAATATAACAAGTATAAAACGAAAGCTAACGTCAAAACAAGCAATAGAATAGATTGGTGTGAGGTGAGGTGTTTGATTAACGAAACTAGAACTAAATGATGTGCTTGATTGAAGACATGCAAATTGTGATGATTACAGCAACTGCATATCTACTCTCTAACTACTAAATACAATTTCAATAAGTTACGCTAATTTCCCCATTGAAATATCGCATTTCATCTTAGACAAAAATTGAACACACAAAATTACAATGCGTTTTTTTATGTAGGTACACTATGTTTACGAATAATCTACTATAATGAAAGTAAGATAAAATGATTGGTGATGCAGATTTATTTATACTGTAAAGCAAACTATAGAAAAATGAGTAAATATAGAGATGAAAATATATTTAACTTTTATTTTTACATCAGTTACAACATGCACTCAATTATTTACCAAAAAACAATGAATTGATGTAAGAAAAAAGTCTCATCCTTCGGGACTACAAGTAGAAGTTTATATAACAATTAAATAGGCATTTAACGAATCATGCTAAGAAATTTACGAAAATGTATAAGTACTATTCTAATAATAAATATATTTCTTTATTCGTTTTCAAAGAAGTTAAGCACATTTACCTACTCCTATTTCCAAAAATAACACCTGTAACTTCTTCATTGATAAAAACGAACAATAACTTGAATGACATAAGAAAAATCTTGTGACAAACCGTAACACTCCACTGGTTATTGATTTAAAGGATTCATTCAAGTAAGTAAAACGCTTAATTTCCACGAAAAAAGTAGAGTTCAACATTATTTTGCTTTTCTTGTTTCCTTAGAGAAAAGCGAAAGCCTGCCGAGGAAAACGAAAATAAAAACGTAAATAAATTGATCGATGGAAATACTTTCAAGTCTTAACTTCTTCTAAAAATATAACATAAACTTCTTCGACAAATATAGTAGATATACGGAATTTAATATTTGTTCTGAAGGTTTATTTTTATAACAAATCTATCCATAGAATTTTTTTTCAATAATGATTGTTCGAATAAAAAAGAAGTGTTAGTAGTTGATGAAATTTTAATCAAATTTCTAGAGATAGATTTGAGTTCAATAGTAAAATTTATTTTTTCACGATTATGATGCATACACAGATATCACAAAATAATAAACTTTTATCTTAGATGAAAAGAGATAATTACAACATATGGGGAGATTTACATATTTCCATACCGGTTTGTTTATTAATTGGTGCTCAAAGTCAACTTTTTATTAATTGTCAAACCACAAACTTTATCACCAAAGCGTTACTAATTCACACCAAAAAATTTGCAGGTGGTCGTCCTCTGCCAATTAAAATTGCTTCAAACCCAGTTTAATTTCGCATAAAATGATTAATCGGAGGTCCGGTACAAGGGCATTCACATGAAAGTTCAGCAGGTTTAATTTCATGTGATTTTTCAACAAAAAGGTATGTTTTTTTCGCGTGTGTTTTTAGGACAATCAAAACAAAAAGCCTGTAGCAAAATATCATCAAGATAAATATTCAATCAGAATTCGACTTCTACCATGTTCCAAATTAAAGGAACTTTAATAAAGCATTACTGCTTCATTAATTGACGCAGCATTTAATTATTACTTTAAAGGAACATTTACTAATCTCATACCGTAATCAAGCACTTAAGGGCTTCATCTCATTATTAGAGAGCGATCTAGGGGATAATTATGTAACGTTATCCCTTTTAGTTCATCCTGTTTTATCCACTTAAAAGCGTAAATACTTGACTGTTTAATCGTATCTTAAATCAAATATTCTTTTCGAAATTTGGCTTTTTATTGGACCATCCTGTACACCCCATAAACCTAAATTTTGTCGATGGTTTATTAAGTTTATACCAAGAGCATTTACTATTACGCACACTGTTTTACATCCCCTCTAAGCAGGATCAATTACAACTCCTCTGCTAAAAACTTCACAAGGGTTCGGATAGCTGGGGTTACGGTTTAAGGGCCACTGTAATCGGGATAGAGCGAAGGGATATGAGATGTTGATGAACCAGATATTCGCATTGTACGTAAATACGTGTATTTAACATTTTTTTGAGTTAACTTTTTTATTATTTCAAAATGATCTTATTTGTTTACATATTCGAAAATATGTAGGTCAATTAGAAATGTCTAGACAGTTCAAATTAAAATCTATTTATAGAACTCGTATCATTCATAAATAATTTCATTGATTTTGTCTATTGATGAAACTGCAGACGAAACCGATAAAATTATTTACGAAACGCTTGATATTTAAATAGGATTAGGTAGATGCATTTCCCATTCACAGTTAATCAATACCTCACTGTTCAATTTCGTTTACACTCTAATGAACTATTCTTGAATAAATGAAATTCTGTTTCGAGAAAAATTGATAGGTACTCAGAATGAAATTTAATTATAAAATTGACCATAAATGATATTTATTATATTATGCCCCATTATTACTGTCCATCAAGTAGTCTTGTATAACAAATTTCCTTTGCGAAAATTCCCTTATCTGATAAAGGAGGATATAAAATGGATTTAATGGATGTGTAAAGTCAGTGGCAGAGAAGCTGAGTACACTGTGCTCCATGCAAAATAGTATTATCTAACGATACAGTCACATGGTTCCCTAAGGTGGTTTTGTGTGAATTGGATAATTATTCGGATTTATTTACATTATTACCTTTAGATTACATCCAACAATTGTTTAATACATATAAACGGATGCTCTTTTTCATTTTTTACTCGAAAATTTAATTGTTTTAATTTAATAAATTACTTTTTAATCAAATACGGTTTAAAATCAATTACGATCTTACATTTTATCGCATACTGCAATTTAACATATTGTGTATTTGTATTGTTAATTACACAATACTATTATTTCTCAAAACAATTACCGTTTCATTGATGCAATATAATTTAATGGATATGTAATCTATTAGTACAAATGTAAAAATCAATCAAAGTTAATTACAACTGATGCATTTAAATAAATATTAGACATTGAGGCATTTCGCTAAATGAAAATTATTTCGTTGCTCCCTGGAAATTTCGACGAAGCAGTATTAAATGTACATTTAAAAAAAACCTTGGATTATGTTTTGAATACATTTTTCATAAAAGAAGAAAAGAGTAGGCAAATAAAAATGAAAAGGCTTTTCATATCTATATATGAAAATAATATAACAATCAATATTTATACATGAAGGTTGTTTTTCATTTACAAATCAAATAGTCTTCTTATAAATAAATGAAATTTTTATATTTAATCCAACAAAACGACAAAAGCTTACTGCCAATGGGCAGTAAGCTCAGTAAGAAGTCACAGTAAAAGAAATTAAGAAAAAACTTTTCAGAGATTTAAAAACCTTTTTGATTGTTTTCATGGAAATTGGATTCCTTTAAATCTGTTTCGTCGACATGAAATCAAATTCAATTTGAGGTCAAAGCTAAAAATATTTGCTTGATAATTTCTTCCATTGCAGCAATTATAAATTTGAATATTCGAAACGATGATGTGCAATTATATTTTTTTGTATATAAAAATGAAAAATTCGAATATTAATTTAAATACCAGTTGTAATTAAAAATATTGTGTGTATGTTGTTAAACAGTGAGTTTGAATAATATTTTTTGTTAGAAAAATTGTTTATTTCTCATACGAGTAAGTATTTGTATATTATGTTGTTGTAGCATAAATATACTTTTAATTTAATTAATATATTGGATATGTAGGAGTGAAGAGTTTGAGCATATTTAATTATAAGCGGCTTTGTATAAAATAAATTTTTCGTTTATTTTTTGCAAATATTGTTTTAATACTAAAATAAATTCGTTCTGCAATAGCTTTTCAGCGCTTTTCATTAGTTTTTAAAAGGTTAGAAAAATATTCCAAACCAGACTTAACGAGACTCTTTTGGTAATAAAACTGATCCATTGTTCATGAATCCCACTCCTCGCTATAATTTTCGCAGCAGTTCGGCAACGAAAACAATTTAGCCAAAATTACAGCAGAGTTTACAATTTAAGTTTTTATTTATTCCGAAATAAATGAGAATCCTTTTTTTAATAAAGCACAGAGTGACTTAAATTTTCTTCGAGTCGATTGGCAAGATTCGCGAAGTTGAAACCGCGCGACAAAAATTTGAATTTCAATAGCCAATTCATTTACTTTTTTTTGATAAATGTATAATTATGAACAAGAATAGGTTGATCACAATTAGAAATGTAATTATTTCTTTGTGCAAACTACAACCATTCTTTGTAATTTTTGAGCAGCAGGTATTATTTTGCGTTTTTTTTTTGTATAAGAAACGTTTTATGAAATTTTGATTAATTACGAATTGAGCCATAAATTTGCCGTATAACATTAATAATTAATTGATTATAATTAGTATTGTCCTGGTTTGGCCTGTCTCATGTTATTAAACGTGAGCTGTCCTCTCTCTTCTTCTCAGATTTCGCTTTTTGTACCCGTTATTAATAATTTTCCTCTTTTGCAGATATAATTTCATGAACAAAATTTGCAAAATGTTTAATTACTCCACACCTAACTACAAAAATATTAGTTTCACTGGTTAGAATATACATATACGTAATGAAATAAACTTTCATTAAGCAGCACATCACTCGCAGTTTGTAAACCTAATTAAATATTTCCTCCGAATTAACGACAGTATTAAATTCAAAATTGCCGTTTACAACAAAACAAAGTTGTAATTCTGGCTAAAAAGTTTTAATGGAAGACGAGTTGCTGCTTTGTAGAAAGGCGTTTTTAGAGATTTTAGAGAGACAAATTATTCGTTGAAATTAAATATGTTGCAAATTAAATATTATTCAAACCGATGGGTGAAGGGATGGGTATGTGTTGGGGATGCTTAACAACTTGTCGCGCACGTTGTTCTATTAAAAATTCTAACACAGATTAGCTAGGCGTGCACTTTGATGTATTCTTTAGATGGTTTATTTATTTAACGTATAATGCCAATAAATAAATAAATGAGTTGCTTAACTATAAGTAGTAGAAAAATAATTTGAATCATATGAATGCAGTAAGATGTATTATTCCTATGGTACTAATATCGCTGTTAAAATGCAACACTATGTAGACGTAAATGAAACCAATCGATTTTCCTTAAGTTAACTTGGGTGGAAGCCGGGGGTGATATATAATGCTCGTTTATATGACAAATAGCCTTCTATTTGTTTTATCTGTTGTCAAATATTTGAACTTAAGAACAAGATAGATCGTTTACTTAATCAATTAGCTACAGATACTCTCCTAATAAAGCAGAGATATTTACTGCAAGTAAGCAGAATGGACTCTTGTTTTCCCCGGAACAGTGTTGTGAATTTTAATTTTCACACTTGGCTTCGAAAGGAAATTTCCAAAGATTTTTGTGGGGAAATATTTATTCAGCAGTGGATGTGATGTGGGATCGTGGACCAATACGAAAATCGCATGAGGGTGTTTTATAGGTATATATACTTAATTGAAAATAAATAAGCAGATATTCTCTTGAGATAGCATTGTTGATTTATCATGTTTAATGGTTACGGCCTAAAACGGTTTAATGCAAATATTTACACTGCCCGTTTCCATTAAATGACTTGTATCCCTCCTCAATACACTATGGACGCATTCAACACACGTTTAAATTCTGAAATCCTTAGTATTCTATGAAAATCAGCGGAGGAAAATTCGATCGATAGTTTGGTCCATTCAAAAATACATTTGGGTCGACATTGACCGTGAATGTTTGTTGGGACAATGAATTGAATAAATGAAAATCAATTAAAATGTGCGTTTGTGGATTTTTGAAATTGTCCTCCAAATAATATGATTTTCAGGAAAATGGTATGGACGAACAACGAAATGAAATTTTAAAATGCAATTATCTGTTTTAATTGATTAATATACGCATCAGATACATTTGAAACCGCGGTATACCAAAAGTGACTTTTTATCAAAAATTGATTGGTACATAATTTAAAATTATGAACTGAATTTTTTGTTTTAAATAACGAGCTTGCATAAGCTACTTTATTAAAACTTTGTGAATATGATTCAAATTATTCTTTCAATAGTAAACAGATCATTTTTATACCAGCTTATATTAATTTTGAAATAATACTCTGAAGGAGTAATAGGTATTAATTGTTTTTTCTTTGCAATTTATTAACTTTTTTGTTAGAGAATTCTTCTAAGGAACTAACGGCATCAAAGCAAATTTCGTTTAAAGTTTTTGAAATCTAACGCGCACATTTTGTTTAAAATAAGCCAACATTCTCATATAGCGCGAGTTGTGAGTGCAATGTTTGAAGCCTTCCTTGAATAATTTAATCAATTTAAGTTAATACAAAGAAGCTTCTATAGTAATAGATCAAATGAATATTGATCTATCCAAAATTCGAAGCACAAATCAAAAGGCTTCAAACTAGGCGAAAAGGTTGAAAGAGGCATATGTGGACAGTGCTTGTGTAATGTGTATATAAGTGTTTGTATCTAACAAAAATGGTAAGAATGCGTAGCAATACCTGGTTGCCATCATAAGTCCAGCTACCAAACTTCATGTCACAATGTTGGTCATCGAATGGGAACCACGTAATGTCTATCTTGCATGTGCTCTTGAAGATACCGGGTGGGACATACAAGCAGCTGCCGTTATGTTTGACCACAATATTAGTTTGGTAAGTCCCGTCGAAACCCTCATCAGCACTTTATAACAACACAAATCGTTAAAATTTTCCGATTCTATATATATAGTTTGTTCATGCTGGTCTTGGTCTGACTGGCAATGAATTTGTAGACTGGTTTCTTTCAACGGTATTCTATCGCGCGCGATGGATGTACGATATATTTTCAAAATTTACATGCAACAATCAACATCAATTTATCTTCGACGGTCGAAAATTTACATCAGCTTATATCAACTCACCAAATGTAATCCATTCTAATTGCGATTCTAAATGTTGATTTATTAGCGGTTGCATTATTTAGGCATTTTTACTATTACTACAAAATTTGTGAGAGCCAACGCTCGCAGTCGCTTTCCAAAAATTTTGTAGGAGCACCTCATCGATTTTTACGTACCAAACTAAGTTTTTTCTATCAGAGGGCCCAGTTGACAATAAATTATTATTCACATCCAAGTTACTTAGATACTTTAAACCTGATATTTCTACCATTTATATTCTGGCATATAATCACAAGAAACTAAAGCACTCAAGGCGAGGCATAAAAATATTCCTCCAAGTTAAAAAATAGATGATTAAGTGATTGTTTCATAATGTGTAATTTACTAAACTAATCGAAATTTCATACATATATTCACGAAGAATAAAGTCCCATAAGCACCTTTTTAAATCCATTTTTATAGTAAGAAGGTATAGCAGTAGAAAAATTTAATTAAGGCATACAGACATTCACAAAATTAAATTTCAATAGCATCTGGCATAAAATCAAGTATGTTTCTTGAAATAATTTGAACTCATATTAATTTTTCTTCATAAAATAAACTAAGGGAGTACACCCTGAAAGATTGAAGCGACATAGAAACACCCTGTATTATTTCAAAATAGATGGTAAGTAACAATTTAATTTAGTTTCTTATATTTCTGAAGAATTTTGGCAACTTTTCAGTTAATATTTTAGCCAGCATTCCTAAATTTAATGCATTTCTTTGCAAATTAAGTTTTGGAACTCGTTTCGTCTAGATGCCTGCAAATGAAATAATTCACCGAGCTAAATACTTATCTACTATCGCAGTCTTAATTATTTTGCAACTAATACAAATGATAATCGTAAGGATGAAGCAAGTTTCAAATTTGTTTCTAAACTCGTTAAAAATAGTATTTCGGATTAGAAATACATTTATTTTTTATTAAATTCGATTTAAGATGAAATATAAAATATAAAAATAAAAAAGAAAATTACTAAATTTATTAGGATTAAGATCGAAATAACTTGGATTAGATGTGGCAATTTTAGCTTCAACACATATTGAGCTCCTGGCAACATTTAGCACATAAAACATCTAACAGTGACATTGACATACACTGAAAACTGTAACATGTAACATTGAGCTGTAACTGTGACCTAGCTAGCTTTCGTCGCTTTCATCTCCTCAACCACTTTTTTAACCATTTGACGGGCAGGTTGATGTTTCTTCAGTTTATATTAGATTGGTTTAAACAGTCGATTTAGTTATTTAAATTGATTTAGGTATTTTTTTAGATAGAGATATATGTACGTTTGATTTTTAGCGTGTTGTAATTTTATTGTCATTTTATTTAGTGCTGGTTTATTTATACATTAAGTTCTTAGTGCTGGAAGTGAGAGAGTTTCAGGGACGTTCCGGCCCAGCAGAAGTCGAATGTCTAAGCTGCTACCCATCCAAAGGAACAGAAAATTCAAATAGTAAGCGATTATGCAGCGTCATTTGAATAGCGACATTTAGGTAAGTGAATAAATGTGTTAAGTAGAAAAAAATGTGAAAAGCGGCTTGTGGTATCAACCCATTGTTCGACTCCAGGGGGTCGGAAAATAGCTGTGGCCTACAGCAACGGCTAGCTGTGTCTCGTACTTCCCGCCCAATTAATTCATTCACTCTTGCAATCAGCAATACTGATGCATCTGCTGAAATAAAAACGTACGCGCCAACAGCAATCTATCATCATTATGCTTCATACAGCACTCGTTTTTATTGCAACTATTCAAAACATAATTTTATTCCAATAAACCAATAGAGTCACGAATTCCAATTACCACATATTTTTTTATTAATGGTCGTTGGATTCGTATTAGAGAATCGATAAGTTTCGTTTATTTTTTATAATCTACAATTAACTTTAGATTAGAGACAGTAGTGCAACAATGAAGTGCATGTATTTCATTTGAAATGCATAAACTCGAAATAGAATAAAATATGTTTATTAATAATTCATAATTCATAATTCACATGTATATCTTTTTAGCCAATGCACCTCGGGTGCTGCATTAGCCCTCCGAACCGAAACAGTGCTGTGATAATAATAAATGAACAACCTAATTAAAATAAGGAAAATTTTGCTTGTTAACGGTATTTATAAATTCATATAAAAACACATCCGTTCCTAATTAAATCACACTGCCAATTAAAAAGTTATTTTTTTATTTAACTTTCTGTTTTGTGTTTTCCGTTGGCTTGTACGTTTTATATTTACTTTTATACCCACGTATGCATTGCCACGTCGTTCACGCCTCAAATTGTATGCAATTTTATTTTGAAAAGTTGGTATACATAAACTTCAAGGTTGTGTAATTTCATGTCATTTCTGTTCGCTAGAAGTTTGTTTGTTCAAAATTTGATGTGTTTCCGAATTTATATCAAACAGAAATGAAAATACGCGCCTACAAATTTAGTCGATCCGTACGTTCTACTAATGAGGGAAAATTAATTGCAAATGGAACAAAAGGGTTAATACAACTTCTGCAAATTAATTAAATTTTGTTTCTGCTCGGTACATTTTAGACTTCTAACAACGGAAAATTCTTCGAATTTTTCGAAAACGAAGTCTTATGATCTGGCTTTGTCGTCCGTCCGTCTGTCGCGAGTTTCAGCGGCTAAACGGTTATAGATAGAGACAAACGGACAACGGCATTCGATTCAGCATAGTCTCAAACCTCTCCCGTTTCAAAAAAAAAAAAAAAAAAAAAAAAAAAAAAAAAAAAAAAAAAAAAAAAAAAAAAAAAAAAAAAAACCTAACGTTACATTAGTTAGAAGTCTCTCTACGGCGCACTGGGCCGTTCGTCCCACTTGTTTTGGAATTGTTCGGGGAAAAATAATAACATGCATTTGCATGGACTCCAGAATAATTCTGCAGATAACCGCTTCCAGTATCGATTATAGAAGCTGTGCTATCATAATATCACGTGAAAAAATAAGACAGCTAATTATCAACTTAAATAACTGATAGGTAATTTACCTTTTCACCATTGATCCACTTTCAGATATCGGTTTTCACCCTAATGAAACTTCTAACATTACATCAGTAACTATCTATGTTACGAAATAAGTTCAAAGTAGGTCCAATTACCTGATTAAAGCTGCGAATAATAGAAACAGTTGTGCAACAAAACTATTACAATTATTTACAAGCCAGATTGATTTTCAATTCGATTGAATTCTTCCCGATTAATTATAATGAATTGATACGCCTACAGTTTCGAACTGAAACAATTCTATTAATTCCTATATTAAAGAGAGGTAATGAAAAGAGCAGGGCAATCGTATGTTCTAAATGCTTCAAAAAGGTAGGCGGGAATTGCAAATTAAAATTTTTAGCTTATTGGGAAATTGAAGATATTACCTACGTACAAAACTCCATTAAAACGGTTATTCAATTTCGCTGCATTTTCTGTTTTACATCTGAAAACTCGTTAAATGGTTTTTTGCGTTGATTGACAGTTTGTAATTTACCCAATCATAAGGTAAAAAAGAGAAATCAATACATGAGATTATGCATCGGAAAGAAAGCCACAAAAGTAAATAAATAGAATTTTAATGTCGAAGTTTTATCTCTCGTGTTCACAGGTCCGGTAAAATCAATAAAGCATATTAAAAATACATGGTGAAGACATCGAAGAAATAAGAAAAAAAGGTACGCACTTTTCCCTTGGAATTTATAGGACAGGGTTGACCGAATATAGAGAAAATTGCGGTTAAACTCGAAACTTATTCGGTGAGAAAGGAGTTGTATAATCATTTCCACAAAGACAAATTTTCTATCTCTCAAAATATTAAAGTAAAATTAAATTAAAGGGTAAATTTTCCAACGTGGGACTCAAGCATAAAATTTATGTTAGTCGTTTCTTATTTTTGCCATTAATTGTTGTCATAAACACAACGGGCAGAAAATCCAAATTACCCCCAAGGACACACTCAAATTCTTGATATCAACAACCACACGAATTCTATTAAAATTTCAAAAGCAGCAAGTTGCTTTAAAGCTTGACATCAGCTCTTTTTATTCTATGCACACTGCAGAGTATTACAAAATTTATTTGCCGCCACCTACGCAGATTTCTCGTTCTCTATTCAAGATTGCATTGGCCATTTCCATGTCGTGCTGGTTTTATTGAACAACAAACAAATTACTCATTAATTCTATTTTAATCCTTATATAATGACGAACGCAGACATTCAAGGAAAACCTGTACAGTCCGGAAAATTTTTCGGCAACACATTTTCCATTAGAGAAGTTAACGAAGGAAATGCTTAAACATGATATGTACGTTATGCTCTACAGAAATTATACAGATATACTCTGGAATTCCTAAATCGATATTTCATCACCCCATCCATCCGATTCTGCAGAATGAAATGTAGGTATTTCGTGTTCAATGCTCAATATATTCAATTATGACAGACCCTTGCTCCATAACGATGGCTCGCCGTCCTCAGCTCAAAAACCCCGGATTCTATGCCGGGAATATACAACAACATGTTATAACCAGAAAACGTACAACTTTCAGACGTTTATGGAGGTATTAGTTAACATTAGACACGCATAATTTCTTACAACAAAACTTCACCATGCGACAAAGGTTAATAAAGAAAATCAGTTAGGGAAAAAAATATATGCCAAAATGGCGTTTTACGACATGAAATTACGTACGAAGTAATTTTTTACCAAGCACACGAATTACGTATACTTTTTATATACCGAGTTAGAGGTATTATAAAGACGAGCAATGCATATGTAAATTTTTTTCATTCATACTCATTTGCAAAATAAGCTTGCTCGTATTGTTTTTAAAAATAATATAAATATTTGTTATAATTATTATTTATGATCACAATGGACAATGTTATTCCATGCTTAATAATAGGCCAACCTAAGGTGATTGTTAACCACAATAGCTTTAGTAAAGGCATAGCTTCCCTAAGATCTGGTATTAAAATCAACGAATCGATTAATATATTTTGCCCTGCATTTGCCCTACAATTATAACATTGAATAAAGCGGCAAGACGTTCCATCACCAATAGGCTGGCCCAAAAACACATTATTTGCGAAAAAAGAACGAGAGAATAAATTCCTTCAAATTTCACAAAAATGCATTTATATCATTTAAAATAAATTTTAAATCCATCATTTAACCCAACACGTTTTGTTGGCTAATCGGTTGGTGATTAAAATTCAAATTTTAATTCGGAAACGTGGGCATCAATCATAATTATTACAAAACATTTAGTTTTTATGTTCGATCAATCAGTAAATCGATTTATTAGAATTTCTCACTTTAGAAATTCATCATGTTATGTCAGTATCTCTCATGATCATGCAAATTTATTAAAATTAACTTTTTTCTCGTTTTAGTTTGATATTGCATAAAGGTTTTTTTGAAAAAAACGATAGCATTTACATGTTGGGAATAGTTTTTTTTTATGACAGATGCCGGCGTTTCTGTAATAGGATTCTAAAAATAAGACGTATTCGCTGAAAGCAACGAGAATGCAGCAGTCAATGCATAACGAATGTTACCTGTTATACATCAGAACGTCTGGTTTCCATAGCTTATTAGGTGTGATCCGCAAGTCCTTAACCCCTCCATAGTCTGATTCGTTCCAGCGCAGGTTGTAGTCGTTCCATTCCTGCACACAGTTTCATTATACAAATTTGAAAGATTCATTGAATTGTTCCAATAAATTCGCCATTCACTAAATGCGTCATTTCGCGGAATTTTATCAGTAATAAGCGAATTTCTGGAATAACATTGAGTAGGTGGAACGCCAACACGTTTGATTGGCATTCCAATTTTGTACATTTACACATACTTCCACTACACTAGCGAGAAATAGTTGCAGCCAATAGCTAAATCATGCCAGGTAAGAAAAATTAACTAAACACCCATGATGGGTTGTTGCGGTATTGAATTGTGCTTCAAACAGTACAAATATAATCAATAATACTTACATTTTATGTTTTGAACGTATACACCTATAACAGTATACCTTCGAAGGGTTTCAATACGTACATATGCGGGCTTATTAAAATTCATTTTCGAACCAGCTGCGAATTCTACAAAAGTGCGATAAATCGACTAAAGGGAACGTTGAATATTTTCCGTGAATTCGGTCAAATAAGTTCTAAAACTGTATGTAAATCAAGGGAAAAACGGAGGCGCGTTACAACCGGTATTTCGCTTCTAAAATCTTAATCAATTATAATAGGAAGCGGAAAAACTCATATATATTTAAACCGTTTAATTTGAACAGTATACCGGAGTTTATATGTATATATTGAGATACTTCTAAACTTATCGCTGAATCGCTGAATCAGAACAAACTGTTTCATTATTGATTTTGCATAGTAGCAAATAGTTTCCTAAATGTATACTGCTTAAACTATTTATTACAAATAATGTATGCAGGAAACTGTTCAGCCTAATGGGTGTAATTTTCGAGTTGCAACATTGCCTAAGTAATGATGTAATTTTCAAATTAATAAATCTTCCAACATGTAGCAGTAATATCAACGTTCTGTTGTACCTAAGCATTATATTTTATTGGATATTTCGTAAAAAAAGCATTTCGTATAATGTCATACACGTGTCAAAAATTCAAATTAAACTTTCTGATATTCAGGTATAAATTCCCCCGTGTTTTGTAAATATCTTAAAAAAAGTTTTACTTTCTACATGATATAAACCTTTAATTAATATTTACCTTCCCTTTGGTATTTATTAATTTTAAAAATCTCATCAAAAAAGGCGAACAAACATAAAACAGAAAGAATTCAAGGTTATTAATATTTACTGTTACATTAATAATGCAGATTTTGTACTGCCAGAGGTGTTTTCATTACAAGATCTTTTATACAATGTTCTAGATATTCCTCATAACAATTCAATTATTTAACGAAATATCCATTTAGATTGAGCACAAATACTAAAGTGTATTTTTTCTAAGAAAATTACATTAAAATGTTGAACAGGAGAGCTGATTCAAAAATTGAAGACAGTTTTTAAAACCTTTAAAAACGTTTGAAACATGTATTATACCTCTATATGGCATTTCAGGTAAAAATACTGAATTTTATGCTTGACACGAAACTGAAAAAAACTAATCAATGTGAACTTTTATGAGATGTAAAAGGACTGAAATCATGAAAATTCATAAAGTTAGTGAATTTGACAGTTCCCTTTTGAAGTTGAACACACAAAAATACACACACACACGCAAGAACGGATTTATTGAAATATTAAGCGAGTTTTGGTGCAGGCGAGCTCGAAATAAAAAAGAAAAGTCGAGGAAACAGTTCGGGCGATATAAGTTCGTTTTGACTAGCAGCTTTAAATATGACACTTTAAAACCTTAACCATGTTTGCGCCTCGATATTAGCAGCCAATATTTTTTGTTAAAAATTCAATGAATCCGAATGGGAGGCGTAATAAGTTTAATCGAGATTAATTTTCTCCGAAGAACGGGAAATCAATAGTGGCCGATGGCTTTGGCCGGAGCGTTTTTTACTCCTTGAAATATTGCTAAACAGCTGCAGCCCATTACACCGCTCCCGGATTTTATTTTGAATGTTAATTAATGTAAGTTTACATAATTTAGGAGGCGAATTTATTTACGCGGCGCCTCCTCAACCAATTTTTCATTAAGGATTTATTTGCTTTTATCTTTATTTAATGTAAAGGAACTAACATGTGCAATCTAATGTAACTAATTATGAAAAAACAATTCGTGTTGCATTGTAAATTAAACAGACTTAGACAATGCAATGCAACTTTCCCATTAATTAGAAGATAAGTTGGACGGAATTCCAAGGAATGTCTGTGTCCCTCATTTCTCCCTTGTACTACATCATCAAATAGCGATCCGCATTCCTGGAAGATTTAAGCAACACATAAATTAATGGATTAGCAGATAATTACCCACCGAGTTTCCGAGCTAGCATTTCAAACTGAATTTTCGTTAAATCAATCGAATCGTATCAACAATGGTGGTTGGACTGAATTAATTCATTTACAACGAAATGTATTTAAAAAACATGTTGTTTTGTTAAAATGTTAATGACATTGACGTGTTCATTAATATTATCGAGTTATTATTTGTTTAATTGAAACATTAACACCACATCTGATATTTGAAGCATGCTTTTAAATGTGTCGACAAATTTAATGACTTTATCTCATCAAAAAATATACTCAAATAAGTAAATTAAAAACGTGTATCTTTTTTCGTGTAAATTATAGAGAACATCAAACGACGTCCGTTCTGCGTGCCATCATATAACGTTATAAATTTTTGATAAGCTTCTACGAAATTAAAAAAATATATATTTCAATTTAAACGTCAGTTTTAATGCTATATCTCGACAGGCCGTAATAAACATGATCGTCATCCGGTGGTGTATACTGTATACCCGACTTGGATATTTTCACCTATAATTCTCAAATACACTAACCAAAAACGGCAACATCGAAAATCGACATTCAAAACTCCACAACGAACTTGACAATGTTCAGATAAGCGCCCCGTTTTCAATTTCAATTGACATTAATACATTGCCAGAAAAAATACATTTCCTGTCGCGACTACTAACTTGTACTGAATGGAGCAAATCAATACGTTATGCTTAGAAAAACTACGTTAATGAAGGTACATGTACTGTTACGTTGGCTAGATGATATTACACCATGTGTAAAAGGAACAGCGCCAAATGAGTTATATTAAATTTGCTTATACAATATCAGATTTATTCACTAATTAATAATTAACGATAGTCAAACGTTAAACTGAAAGTAAAATATGCCTGAGGATGACAAATTGTAATATGAGTCGAGTATGAATGAACAAAGCAAATTTAACAAGGCTGTATCTAGAGTATTATGTATTGTATAATCTGGGATGATATAAAATTTTCCTCTTTTACGTAATAAGTTTACTTCAAAAATTTTCATTACTTGTACCTTCAGAACACATTGTTACACATATATACAAGTAAAAATATACAGTACTGTATTTAAAAAAGTTCGAATAAGATTGTAATTATTTTCGTGTCATACTGTATATTTTAGTAAAGATCTACGATGCAAAAGCAATGCGTCATGGACATGCGAGGATAAAATTGTTTTAGTCTTTTAGTAAAATACGATTTTTAACGACATGTTTAGTGTAGACTTTTATCAATGTTTTTGTTTAATAGGTCTTATAAGGTGTTTAAATATTCGCGATTCCCAAAAAGTGAATACCTCTACCTTCAATGCAGTAAAGATTTGAATCAATTTTAAATTTTATCAAATCGTTGATGAAAACAGTGTTTCTGTATTGGCGATGTAATATAATTTCCAAGCTTAAATTTCACTTTAAAATTTCACCACTAAATAACGTTCGCGGCTCGATGTTAAGTGAAAATGTTTGTGAGCTTTTAAAATTTCGGCGGATAATCTGTTAACTCGAAATATTGGCGATATAAGTTCGCCAGATTCTCAACTATTCCACCATTTTTTTTAAAAATTTTGATTGATTAACGTTTTGTAAATTTAATGCTAACTATTAACACGTCATAATGTTGCATAATGCAATGCGTGTAGTCATTGAATATGCCAATTCAATATCACTTTGTTCTCTGTATATCCTTATGTACCCACCTTCCATTACCTGCTTGTACCTTAATGAAACAAACAACGTAATTAGAAAATATTGATTTCGGACTTGGTAAAAAAGTTTTTGTTTCTATTTTTATAGCGGAACACAAACAACACTGACTTCATCAATCAATTGAAAACTTCTTTGGAAAATATAACTGGAATAATGATAAAAGTAGCAAAAAGAGCGATCGAGGAAGGGAATCAAATTTCATTTGTTTTGACACATGTCGACGCAATCAATCAAGAATCCTTAATACCTTATGTGGAAAGCAATTTAAGGAAAAATCAATAAATTTATTTACCTATATATTCTCGGATACATTCAACTCATTCAGTAACGATCTGTCAAGAGAATGGGGGAGAATTAATTTAATTACCAATTAATTAAATGATGTATTAGGGATTTTCGTTTTATGAAATGTTCGACATAAAAAATAAGAGACGGGATCTGACGAGATATTAATTAATCGATTATGGAAGAAAATGGTTATTGTATTCGACAAAATTAAATTAATTAACGAAACATTTACAAAATAATATTAATAAAATGAATGATAATTTTTTTGTGTTTTTGATTCACAAGTATAAATTGCTACTTTTATGATTATTGTACCTAATCCCATATTATGAATGTTTTTGATAATTGGGTCCTATAATCCTAATTGTATATTATTAATTTATTTAAGCAGCATTAATTAAAAAAATCATTTAAATGTTTACACACACGGCAGTAAATACCTGATGTAATTTAACTAAGACGATCTCTTCAATAGTGGCGATGGCAAAAAGGAGTGTTTGTTACTTCTATGAAAATTATTATTTTAAAATACTTATCCAAAAATTATTCCATAGTTCTCTTTTTTAAAATATTATGCCTTTGTTAGTTTGCCTGGATGATAATTAATTTGGAAAATAACTAATATTTTTGCTATTGATTAGACTATTTAATATATTGAATATATCTTCTTGTGGTAATATCACAATTAAACGAAGAGAACTAAATGAATTTTTTTGGAAGTTAGAAGTATCAACTAACACACCTGAATAATTAAGTGCATTCAAAAAATTGTTGGTAATATTTTTTGCAATTTATTTACTGATTTTCTACTGCTACATGTATTTTCTACTCATCGGAATCAAACTAGAAACCCCGAATATTTACAAGCAATTAGTCAATAAATCGTTTCTAAAATTGTCTACAAGAATGTTTTCCATAAGTAAATTACCATTATATTTACATCAAATCTATGTAATTTTACTAACAATAAATAAAACAAACATTTTAAGTTCTTAGAGGGTAGTTTACTTACAGACATCTTACAAACTGACTTTACCTCAAACAAAACGATAAAAGTCAAAAAAGAAATCTAAACAATGTAATTTGATTTCACTTTTTGCAAGATTAAATCAACAATAGAACGAAGGGAGTTGTGAAATAAATAATTACCTTTTTACCTATGATACAAGAAATAACGAAAATGACAATTAGTTTCGCTGAAAACCTACACGTTCAAGCACAATCATTACATACGTCTGTTTCTCTCGATAAATGCAATTACTATTTAGCTTATCTAGTTTAATAACGTTCGAGAGATTCTGCCTGAATCAGGTAGGTTTATTTTTATCGAGAAAGGTTGTTATGAAATCGAACAGAAAAATCATTCTACAAAAAACCAATTAATAATTGACATTCTCTTAATTGATTTTAATATGAAAGGTTTTTTAACATAGGGAAGAAATACGTGATTCTATATAAATTATAGCACATTGACGTATGCTTTGTCGTAAAAAGCTGCTGGAGACATTTCAATCTTGTAACTGTCGCCAGATGATGATGTTAATTAGTTGTTTACATTAATTTCTGCTGAGCAAATCTGAGAATAAACAAGGGCAAGCTTGTACTTGTTACCCGAATAATGGCAATATGAAATTGAAATTTAGGAAGTAAGAGCCGGCGATTATAGTATCGATTCGACGAATGATAAAGGAGACAAGATCAACAATAACGTAGCCCTTGGAGGCTTTGCGAAGTTAATGGATTTTATAAAAAAAATTCAACTGGAAAGATAATGAACAGAGAGTTATGTTAGGAGTTGTCAATTCCATTTCTCTCGATTAGGTACGTGACTTGATCCCCTCCAATCGATATTGAGATGATATTGAAAACTCTTATTCCATCTACATATTTCCGAACGTGTATTAGACGTCTCAAAAAGGCTTTGTCAAAGTAGCTCATCCGCAAAAAATATGGAAATGCTCCCTAATTACAAATGTACATTTTTTAGAGAAAGCGTAATCAGATTGTTCAGGTCCTCCGAGGAGTTTTTATTTATCCGAAATTCGCATTTTCCGAAAGGATTGGGCGCTATGTGCAGTAATTTGAATAGTAATTAATGAAACAATGGGATACGAAATCGGTTTCCTGAGCCAGATCACGTGGCATATTAGGTTTCCGAATTCGAGATAGCTAAATTAAGTCTGAGATCTGATATGATTTTGGAACAACGATTCCCTTCTTCGCCAAATTACGCCCTTAGATCAAGCAAAGGTTTCGCATTTTGTTCTAGCGTAATTTCATTTACAGCAATGATTATTTATTAACGATCAATCGTACGAAAATGCCTACACATCAACAAAACAGTCTCCCAGATAACAATTGTCACAAATCCTGGTGAATTTTTTACAAAAAAAAATATTTAATGAAATAAAATGGAGCCTGTCACATTTGTGCAACATCTGTAGGAAAACCGTCTATTCTTCCCTTATTTTTTGCCTTATTCGTCGAAAGCTTGACTGGAATTCTCAGATAAGCTCAACGGTAATATGCCGAATCAGCGATTTCTACTAATTGAAAGCTTTTTTTGGTGTATGATTAGGGGACGTGTAAGATTTTTTTGACACATGTACAGAATATTTCAGTCAACAATTCAGCTGGAATTAATAAAATACCTTACTATATTTTGGAAGTTCCAGCTAGAAAAAGTTACTACGCGTTAGGGATATATGATGCAAGATATAAAATCTATATTTTATTGAATAATTTCAGGGGCAAGGTTATCTAAAATTCCCTCAAAGGTTTCTCTTTTAAATACATACAATAAATACAAAGCAACTCCAAGCCTTCGACTTACACAAACAAATCCATTATAGTCTATACCTACAGTCCTGAGACTTCTCTTTGATACATGGTTTTCCAAGAATTCTAAGCGATAAATTTTAAACTATGTAGATATACATATTAACAATAAGATATATCAACACAAATCTTGTGTCGTTTAGAAGCAATAACATCCGTAAAAACCTTAAACTTGAAATACCGACAATAAGGATAAAAAGTGTGGATATTTTTCTAAGTTCACCGGAAAAATAAAAGAGATCTTTCACATATTAAAGTGAGTAACTGAAACATTTTTACTGTACATTTGTGTTTCATACGCACATTTGATTCAATTAAACATTTATGTAAGAAATTACTATTAAATAAAAAATTCTAAGTACGGATTAGCTTACAATTCAAAAAATGTAACAATAGGTACCTGTATTATTCAACCAGCATATTAGGATAGTATTATGTGCTAGTGGAATATACAAGTTTATCTACGATAACAATTTAGTAATCAAATTCAAAAGATCATGGAGTGAACATGTGAATTTAAATCCAATTAAATCCAATGTAGATTAATGATGAAAAAAAATTGAATTTTCTGGAAAATTCATTCGAAAAATTATCAATTCGTTGTTCATTTTTTAAATTGACGACCCGAGTTTTTTGAGGTATGAATAATTTTGGTTAATAAAGTAAATATCGTTCATTGTTTATCTAAATCGGTAAAATTAATGTTTTAATCGTTTACAATTCGGAAGCAAAATTGAAACAAACACCTACAATATTTACAATGTTAAAGTTTAAATTAAAAAAGTTTGAAATTCTTTAAAATTAGTTTTGCTTCCTCAATTGTCAAAAATTAAATATAAATCACAACAGACGAGATACAAATAACTATAATCAAAACTGAGCAAAAAACTTGAAAACTTCAACACTAAACCAACTTTTTACAGGGAAATAGGCAAGAAACATCTAGGGGGTTAAATTAGGTTGCCTTTAAAAAAATACTAGCTTTGTACAGGTAAAAAGAGGGCAACACCACATCATACCAATCTGATAGCTTCAGAACTAAGAACGAAAGAAGATTAAAAAATATACAGATGAAAACACAATCAAAAGACCTGCCGTGTGTGTATATAATTTAGTTAGTCTATTGGTTTTCACTTACCAAAGAAAGCCAAATATTTGTTATTAGGAGTTGGTTCTTCTCGTCCTATGGTCAAACAATAAAAAGGGAAAACAACGATTGTTAGTAACATAACAAGGCATGCATAGCACAAGGTCACTGAGTTTCCTCTCTCACCCAGCTAGTTGTACTTTAATAAAAGATCAAAATATCATTAATAAAATCCTATTATCACCTTTACTTCAGCAATGTAAGCGACATTCAAATCTTCCTGTTTTTAACATCATATATTGTACAAAAATAAAATAGCTTGGATATAGTTTTTATTATATAATTGGGATATAATCATAACATCTGAATCGAAAGTAAACGTTCAGGAAGAAAAAAGAATATTTTTTTAATACTATACGCATGTATACCTACTTTTGGGCGTGATTGTATCAATGAATTATTATTTCATTGTATATTTATTAATCCAATTAGGGAAAGTATTTCATTTTCGAATATTAACTATTGATATGCATATGTGTATGCAACGGACAATGCAGTTCTAAATATAGAATTCAAGGGCTCTACGGATTTGTCCCTAATCCTGCTGAGGTTCTATGATTTGCAGAAATCAATCACTCTGTTCTGCTACGTAGTACGTGCATGCATAATTCTAATATACGATTTTCGGCTTGTTTCTCGTCCTATATGTGGGTGTATTAAAGGTAATAAGTCTTTACTGATATTGGAGTTTCCATTAACAGATTATTTACATTGCAATGAAATAATTAATGTGTACGTTTGTTCTTTGCTTTAACGAACTTTAATCTATACACGGCGGGCAAGTCGGAGCGGTACATTTTAGTGAGCGGTACAGTTGATTATTTTGCAATGTATCGAACAAAGAGCGCATATGTTACTATGACGCGCTGAAGCCACGCCTGCTCTATGTTGTAGTATTGAAAGTGTTTCTCTTTTCTCACTATGTTACATTTTAATTGAGTCTCTTTCTACCGACAAAAATTAGCCACTCTGTATATTTGGAAATTGGTAGTCAAAATTCTAATAGAATCCAATAAATTTTGTAGTTCAGTGAATATCCAGGAAGCGACGAACGCCTAATTAAACTTGCCCTTTCACCGAAGTTTACTTTATAGTATATCAATTGGTCAAATATGAAAAATGAAATGACTAATTATGTCGCTTTTATCGAAGATTGTATAAAATTAAACATATAATAAGTTTAGGAATGATGATCAAAATAAAAAGTATACTGTAAACAAATAAAATTCCATTGAAATTCCATTTCATTATAAAATAGGTTTTATTTTCAAAAGCACGTTATCACAAACAGAGAAGTGTTCGGGTTGGAAAACTATCTGCTAATACTGAAGTGGGAAATAAACGAACATAGAAATTCGATATTTTTTATCACTCTATATATTACCTCGTGTGGTAAATACTTTAAAGCCGTTTTTTTGTATATAACAAATTTATTCACATAAATATTTTAATACTAAATCGTCATAATGTATCTATTGTATATTCTCAATTGAGCGAATAGCTTTATTAATAAAATATTATCAAAGCGTTGGCTAATCTTTTCAATTTGTACCTGCATACAATTGTAATTATTCAATCCCGTTTTTTGCATATTCAAATATTTTTTAGATATTCAAATTTTTGCATGGCAAGTAATTTAAATCTTATATACTGCTATCATCAAGATCAACTTTAAATCGGTTATTCTCATTAAAAATTGAAATATGATCCGATATAAAAACTTTTAAGTAGTTCAGGAAACTTCCATATATCTGGAATGCTTCATTCAAGATCGTAAAATGTAGAGTATATTTGACGTGTTCGTTCGCATACATTCAATTTTCTCTATGTAAACGAAAAAAAGGCGACAAAAATACTACTATTGCGATTTTTATCTGGGAATCCTTTTTTATATAAATCCTATTTATAGCTCACCGCTGCTATTCTGTGCGGGAATAAATTCTTCAAGAAAACTGCGACTGTCCCATTAGAATAAGTCGGAAAGAAAACATGGAAAAACAGGGGCACATCAGTAAACCGATGATAAATAAACTATAACACGGAAATCAAAAATGAACAATTTTACCAGTTTCAAAGCAACGGTTTCTGTCGCGTTCAATTATCTCTATTTACGCTGGCTCTCGCAAAGTACAAAAGTGAAACCGGGCACATATGCATAAATATGCAGAAAAGTTTTTCGTAGTTAAATGTGCGGGAACAAGGGAACGCTGTTTGAAAGACTATGTAAACACTGAATGTGTGAAGCTCGGAAAAGCGGAACTAAAAATAGTTAATTCAATAAGGAAGGCATTTCTGAAGTATTTGATAATGTTCTTTTAGTTTAATATGTTTCAGATAATTCGCTACCATCTACATCCAAGCATATATTTATTTTGTGTAAATTTATTAATATTAATAAGTGTATCTAAGTGTGATATGTGAATAGTGAAGTGCCACATGTGTATTACCTGACGAATACTCCCTAAAAATATTATTGATAAAAAATTAGGAAATATTCTTAAGATATTACCCACTATGTGTTTATATATGTAGTACATTTTAGTGTAGGTGCTCAAACTCCTATATGCTCAAGTATGACATTCTAGATTATAAATTACCGATAAAAAAGGAATTTTTGTATGTCTTAAAAATAACAAAAGGTGTGAAAATTTTCTCGCTGTATAAAATTTTTATAGTAAAGGACACAATAGAGTTTCAGAAAATGATAGTTTGGTCTTTATAGCCTCGGGAGCTATATAGATATATGTATATATATATTTATATATACGATCAATAGCCACTCAACAACAGCATCAAACACCGACTTTTTCCAGGCATTTAGTAAGTGTTTGATCTGCTAAAACATTGCGTGAAGTCGGACAGACCCCATGACACTTACCAAATTTAACCAAGCGTTTGTCGTGAGAATCTGATTCTTTTCGTCCTACACAGGGGAAAACAACAATAAAACCAAGCAGCATCGGTATTTTTCTCTCTGTACTTTCAACTTTAACTTGTTCAAATACTGTTATCCCAATAAAACTCAGAAAAAGTTCTATAGAGTATTTTTGCACGTTAACTAAAATCGATTTTTGCGAAGTGACTGAGCAAATTTTAATTGATATATTAATAATTCTATTTAGTGTTTTTAGTACGTTCTCATAGAATATAACGTTTCTATGTAGGTATTTTATTTTAAAAGCTACATCAAATGTCGATTACGTCCTCAAACCAAGATAAAATAAAAAGGAAAGCTATGACATTGAAATATCATAAATGTCGTCGCATCTATTTTTCTACACGCTTTCTACCATTTATACACAAATAGCGTGAAGTGCATTTATCGGTCATTTTTTAAAGTTACATTATGGAAATATTGAGTACCATTTATTATACTTTCATAACGCAAAAACTTTATAAAGCGCTCATTTATCGTATTTAAATTAAATCCACTTTATTTGTATTATGCAAATTGTAGATGTTTATAATGAAAAGGGGATGGTGAAATTTAATATTTTTTTACGTTCCAGAAGTATTTCAGCGCAAACCAGTTATTTTCTTAAATTCTAATCTCTGTGGAGTCGCGTTAAAGGCTGTTCGTTATGGTTAGGTACTAAGAAAAAGAAAATAATGAAAGGATAATCTCGGCGAAAGGGATATAAACTCTAGCTTTGAGCGGTGCGGGCTTTCCTAATAAAAAACAATGTTACCTGTCCTTAGTTCCTTAAGACTTTTATATACGGCATGTGTAAAGAGAAACGTTCAAAAAACCCGTATTATAGGACCTTGCAGTATATTTAAAATTAGATATGAATTTTAAAACAGCAATTCGGTATCTAGTGTCGTATATTCTCGAATTGTACGGAATTTTGACACGACTTTATTTCCCGTTTGAATCGTTTTTTTATAAACGGAAACAATCAACCGTGAAAAATAAATATGGTAATACCAGAAAATAAGAATAGAGTAAAAAAGACCGGTGAAGTATGTAATTTATCTTCCCAAAACGTTATGGATATCTGGGGATGCTTCCCGACAGGGATCCACTTCAAAAGGAACAGTTTCAACGGTATAAATGGTTCTGTTGCTATTATTTGGAAAAGCCGTTGTATACTCGGTATGTATAAAGGAAAGAGATTATATGAGATGAAGTGCTAGCCTTTTACTAAATAATTCCCAATACATAAATGGAATTAGATTGAAAATTGTTATGGCAACACACAATAGTTCACACCAAACGTATTTTTGCTGTTATTGGTACTTACTTTTATACGTACAATTTTCATGTGCCTAATCGATATATTCGCAAATTAAAAAACAAATTCCACTCTTAACGTATAAAAAAGTAAGAAAATTTAATGGAGATGACAAATTCAGAAGCTGTATTTGATTTCTTTGAAAGAAAAACTTCAAAGAAAAGTTACGGAAAAAATCCTAACTTTCGAGGTTCTCATTTCTCTAAAGTAACCATCCTTCGGTCCACATTCTCATTGGAAACTTTGTTGGATAAATAAAGGACCTTCTGTCGATACATAACGGTTATTTTTTTCATTTATAAAGATTTGATATTTGAATTATAGATAAAATAATGTTAAGTAAACACTTTGTTTTTTTAGAGTAAATAATTTATCTTAACAAGGCAGAATGATGATTTGATTTTAACTTGAAGTAATTACTTCTACATCTTCGGCTTTTACTGTATTTTATTTTTGTTCATCTCTTTTATTAAGTAAAATTGCTTCCATTAAATTTCATTTACCTACAAGAGGTTAATTTCACATGAATACTTTTGGATAAAGCACGTGTAGCGAATATTTTATTTTCTTATTTTAAAAACAAATTAAATCGAGCAAAATATTTGCCAAGAGAATATCAGATTTTTAAATTAACTTTCCCATTCACTTGTGCTAAGGTAACATGCTTTAAAATTGCATTTTTGAACGTTCAATTCATCTCACTTCATCTTCAAAGATTATTTCATAATATCAGGCAACAAATTTTGAGCAAACGACTCTAATAAACCCCTAAAATATTTTCCTCTTTATCAAGAGGCAGAGATAAAAGCGAACAAAACTCGCAATGATATACCGACGCTGAGTATGAAAATTAATTAACATTCCTGTTAAACAACTGTTACCTATAGAGGTATTTGAAATACTCAAGGTGAGAGGGTCGGTTAAACAATCATTCCTTTTCCGTGATTTAACACAACGAAATAACATCAGTAATATTATAAGAATTATTTCGGGCAAATTTTTATTAGGTAATATTTATAAAAAGACGTAAAAGTTTTCTTTCATTAATGAAATATTACGTATTTCTTGTAAGTAAGATCCTTAAACTGACAAACCGCAAATAAAGTCTTGGTTATGGCGTTTCTGAAACGGAATTTCTCAGTTTGTTGAAGATTTTTAGAGCGCGTTTATAATTACTACTTTGAGACTTTGCGCTTTGTGATTTTGAGACAAGCTACTTGACATGAAACTTTAAAACTTATCTGTTGTAACAACTTTCTTAAAAGTACAAAATACGCTTGAATATATTGCATAAATTATTATTCTAAAGTCACAATTCACTAAAAGGGTTTGGTCGCCACCGTTATATTAAAAAACTTTCGTCGCATAGGCGTTTCTACCGGATTTATTTCTTCGAATCATAAAATCAATATGATACAAAAACGAATTGTTTCAATATATTTTTAGTTTCTACAACTATCGTTTTCTGCTATTTTTCGCTCTTACTTTCGGTATCCTTCCTTAAATGTTTTCCTATTTTCATTCTGTTTGTTTGTTTTTTCATCTCAAGTTTCGTCTTCAAATCCATTAATTATTTTTGGTGTTTCATGTTGTTTCGTTCTACCATGTTTAAATATTTCTGCCCTTTTGTAATTACTGATGCTTTCTGTTCTGTTGGTATTCTTATTTTTTATTACTTATACTTATTTCGACCTTTTGGTTTTGATCTGTTATATTTCGTATTTGCTTAAGTTGTATTTCGATATTATGAAATTTTAATATGTGGCAATACGGATGGAAATCAATGCGTGTAATATTTGTAAATTCAAAAGTTTAACCAATTTTCTTTTTGTTCAATAAATGCTCAACCATATACTAATGAAAATTTAAATAAACAAATTTTATTAACGTTATTATTGGCACGTTTTGCATCAAAATAATTGTCTGCGTTCACTTTAATTCTATGATTACCGTTCAATATAACAATATTTCGAACAATTGCTGGTTGATGAACTCGTCGAATATCAGCAAATTCGAAATTCATTTAAAAATTGAAAAAAAGGATATTTGAAATGATCATTGCCCCTAGGTTCAGTGAACTCGGGTGCATGACATGCAATATGCATGGCAACGAACTTTTGTTTTTGTACCAATTGCATTTCCATCCTATTTCCGGTCAGCAGTGTGTCGCTAAATTTACGTAGGAAATCATATAGGTACTACGTTCGGGACGATACTCATTTTTAATTGCGTAATTATTGGAAAATTCGCTATGCATGAGATGAATTTGGAATTTAATAGAAACCGGAGACAGGTTTTTTGAATGCACGATGAGAAATTGCTATTTGCGTATGATGTAGCCTAAAATAGCACTAGCTAAATTTAAATTGTACTCAACAGTTTGTCACTTTGATTACTGGACGTTCTGATGTAAATGTAGGTAATAAGCAAATAAAAAATCAATGGTATCCGCAGCGTTTCAACGGCTACAAATATGTATTTCGATTGACACTTTGAAGTATAATTTGAAAGAAATTTAAAGGGAAAATAAATCCGAACGTGAATTTCATTGAAGGTTCCCTTTGCATGTTAACTAGAAAGAATGAATCAGTGAAGAAGGAGCGCCGTTTCTAAAAAAAAAGATTCACGAAAAACGTTAGGCAAATAACGATCTAATTAGATATAAATTTAAATCATTGACAGAAATACTAAAACTCCTAAAACCAGAATGTTCACTTTCTTAAGAATAGAAAACACCATTAAATCTATAATAATAAATTTTGATAATAAGCGAAAATACCATAAGATATGTTTTACCTCAATATTTACCTTTGTTCATCTGACAATGACTTTATTTTCTTTGTGTGCCTTACTCCCATTTAATTAGGTTATTCAGTTTAGACTAACTTGCTTATTAGATTTGGGTAAATTTCCTTTAAAGTTTGCTAGGCTGAAATCGATTTTTCCCTCCGATAAGTTCCCTTCATTGTTTTCCATTTTGACACCGTCTCTAAATTTATTAAAGCAGCTTTCCCAGCGGCTGCTTCCATTCCCCACAGAATATTTTAGATTTAATGTCTTACAGGTAGACGATTCCGATATTTTTAATTGCATTTGCTTAAAATGTTTCTCAAAAAAATTAGGACAATTATTTCGTTTTACTAAATTTGCTCAGTCACGAAACTTTTGATGTAGCTCAATAACCTGTAATAACAGCTTTAATTTAATAAACTTTAATTAATCATGTTATTGTAGATTGGATTAAAACTTTGCTCGATTGAAAATATGATATATAATTCCTCAGTTGTTAGATTCGATTCTACTAAATAATAACCATGATTAATTGAACTAATATTAGCCAAAAGCGAACAATAATCAGTACCTACCTCAACAATACCTGAAAAACTTTCTATTAAAATAAACAACAATGGGAGAAACAATTAATCAATGCTAGAGGTTTGTATTGAAACGAAATAAAATGTATTAATGGATGCGCTCGCTTTTTCTGCCAATAATTTTACAGTTTCCAATTTATTTTCGATATTAAATTGGATCAGAAAAGTTTCTACAAATATATCTACAGGCGCGAATGCGAAATGTCCAGAATACAATAAAATCGTGGCGTGAAATACTTGTTAATAACTAGTTTAATCATAGAAATTCGATAACTCTACAAACTCGAAGAGCCCTCATTGAACTGCTCTAAAATCTGATTATACTATTTAGTACAAAAGGGATTAAAATCAATTCACTTAACAGTTTAATTCGAACAAATAATACTTACAAATAATATGTATTTATTGAGAACAAAGGAACTCATGGATCGTCCAAATGAGTATTGATTGTATCAATATTTGGGTTTTGCAGAAATTTGTGGATTAATTTGCCAGATGATTATTATTGTAAAGCATCAATTCGCAGAGTTTTAATTTACTTGAGCATTAAATTGACTGCAAGAAAATTATTTATACTCTTCCAGGAAATTAATATTCTGGAACATTTCGCGTTTGTTCAAATTTGAGGATCAACTTGCCAGGGGATACATATTATAAGGGATTAGTTCAGAGAAGTATAACTATGAATTGCGATGGGAATTGTGTTTGGTTATATGAAACTCCATTAAGTTTAAAATTTTAAGAACTGAATTTCGGGATTGCTCAACGCGAGAGAAGCAATTTACTAGGGAGATTCATTACGACTGAAGCAAATGAAAAATGTAGAAATAATATAGAAACTTAAACGCTAGAAATGCAATCACATCCATTAAATTCCATTTTCGAATTTTTCCGAGTTGTATTATCCAATTATAAAGTTAATTTATACCTAGATATGCAATTAAAAACTTTTGCAAATCCTACAGTCGAGTCAAATTTTGGAATTATGATAAAAAAATATAGCCTTTTTAAGAGTCAATTTGTCACTGGTATAATTCCTGCAACGTAAATAATAAATAACAGATAACTACCGGGTACATGAATAAACATTTAGGAATACTACAATTGTAGCCAACTGCAATTTTCAATTATATGAGTAATTAATTTAGAAGTGTAGCTGGTCGGGTAAAATTATCCAGGCGAGCATTAGTTTAACGAATTCAGAGTGTCGATTTTGGTGGAAAACTATTTAATTCAGTAGCACGTAATGTCATCAAAATTTCAGTTACGAATGAAGCAATTAATCGTATTCAAGCACAGCGTAACTAGAAAAATCTTTATAGGCTGTAAACGATTTTACTATTTACTCCGATAAATTAATGCAAGCGCACAAGCGAAAAAGTCGCTTTTTTAAGATTCGCTTTTGCAATTCTTTAGTTTTAATTAGAGGGAAATTAAAAGTCATATTTTGATTATATATTGAATTATAAGAACGGAAATTTGTTCTACCAATATTATCGACAACACACTGATATACCTCTATGGTAAATTTCTCATCAGTCTCATGTCACTTACTGATATTTCAAAGATATAAGTTATTAACTAGAGCACATTACCTTCAAGGTTTAAAAGAAATATTCGTAATTAATAATTTCCTTAGGAGATTGCAAGATAAATGTGGCTTGAGGATATACAGTTAGGAGACTAAAAATTGATTGCAAAAAAACCTATAAGTATCCTTCACAGGATGTATTAAAGAGGAAATAGTGATTTTTATGTTAGGCAACTGACATCAACCTTTTTAGCAAAGTCTCTTCACTGTGCACGTAACTGTCAGATAGCAACTATCGAGATGGCTTCGAAAGGGCATTATAAAAAATTTATTTTTGCGAATTTCCTCTAGATTAGACATCCAAAGGCGATAAAAGTTCACTACTCGACAAATTTAACTTTCGATTTACCTCCGGGAATGCCATAAAATAGACGTTTTTCCCTAAATGTTTTTCCAATAAATCTCCAGCTTCTCGTACACGTATGTATGCAATATAGATTTAGGGAATTTTACGTGTATTACGATATATCTAATGATCATAAAACATTGTAGAAAATTGAAGAATATATTTGAGGAATTTTCCGTAGAGAGGCAAATTTTTCACTAAAATAATTCCAAAAATTGACTCGAGCTCACCTTAGATACTTTACCAAATTACCACGCCACTTAATCCACTCGACAAAATACGCTTAACTCCGAAAAAAATGGCATGTTAGCGAGTCGAGTTGAGTTAATTAAAATACGACAGGATAAATATTGTTACTGTTAATAAGAAAAATAAATTATATACTAACCACATCGATAATTTGCTGTAGTGTTAGGCCGAATTTAACTTCCAAGGGTTCAGACTCGTTGGCAACGGGCCTCTCGAGGACATTGTAAGACGAAAGCAAATTGTTGAGCAGTAGTTTCTCATGTGGACCTTGCTTCGAACCTGTAACAAGACAACATGAATTAAATTGGGTTTCAAAACAATTTGGCGTTGTTTGCGTTTAGATTTTCCTACTGTTTATTGTCATTAACACCACAACACTTTATTTGGAGCTTTCCTGGTGGTATTCATTTTTCATTCGCAGTATATACAAAACTTTGTTTCAACAAAAAGTTTCATTCAATTCGAATATTTCGTATTATGTGTAAAATAATATTGTAAATAATATTGTAATTTTATTGTGTATAGATGTGTTGGGAGGTTCCATTTTAACGAATCAAATAAAACACCACCCTTTACAGAGAAAATCAATTCAAATGTTCAAAGAGGGGATCAAAAGATCCATTCAAGTTTTAAAAAATTGGAATCCCGTTAAGATTTACACGTGAACAAATTACTCATTTTGTATACAAAGTTAATTAAAAACTTGCAATTTGCACAGCTCGTTTTATTGGTAATTCTTTTGAAGTAGAAAAGTCCATTCTTTTTCATTTTGATCGAACTACATAATACATAAAAGCGAGGAAACCTTTGTTAAAAATTTTTACAAGTTTCCTAATAGCATTCCATTTCTGCGTTTCCCCAAAAATAATCCTCAAAACAAGGACAATCTATAACACACACCGCCCTTACGCGTTCTCGTCTAATGAATAACTTTCCCTCTAACATCTAGAGAGCACAGTAACTACGAATTCAACCCTCCAAATGACTACGGCGAACGTCTGCGTCGTTAAACAGCAATAATATTAAAGTTCTTGTGTTGTTTGTCAACACTAAGTTCCTAGATAATACTACCCCCTTTTGCATAACATAAAGTTATCCCTACAGGCAGCGGCCTTTCTAAAAGAAACTAATTTGTACGCCAAAAATTGAAACAAACATCTATTACACCCCTAACGACTAATTTTAAATGTTTTATAATCCAGAGTTAAGACAGGTTTACAATATAATTTAATCAATGCTCTTAATACAAAGCTCTAAAGTATACCTCTATATCTAAGTTTCATTAGTTTTATTACCACTCAAAATTCGCTGTAGTGTAGTGGCAAGGAGTGTAGATTGTAAGATAAGAGTGCTTTTAACTAACATTGCCACGCTTTTGTGGCTTCATATACGGTAGCTGATAGTTAAAAAGTCAAAAATAAAAAAGAAACTGGTACAATAGATGCCAGAGCACTGATGTTGACGTCACTGAAAACAATGGCAAAAAGCTGCCCACAAATACAGTAAATCCAATTATCCTTGATGGTGAGTTAACCACAAACTAATCTAATGTCAATTAATAAAATGTCAACAGCATAATCATTTTGTAACATGACCAACCTATTAAAAATTACCCTTTACTATTATTTCCTGGTTACATTGTAATATTTATTCGTAACCGATTTAATTTAGTGCATAAAAGTGGTTAGAAGAGACATATTTGTACACGGAATTATTTCAAGAAATTCCATATCCTGCGACATGATATTTGTGTTACGCAAGGTAAATCAAACTTCCATGATTATGAATTTGAATACGACACTATTTGTTACGGAATTACAGTGTATACCGTGATATTGGAAAGCCGATAGGATAGACTTTGGTGGCTGTAATCGAAGTCTATTCTTAGAATACACAGAAAATTCTTGATTTCATTCCTACCATTAATTACATGCATTCCTACGGAAGAATTGAATTTCTCGAGAAGAAAATCTCATTTACCTAGTAGAAAGAGTCTCGGAAAATCACGGAAATAAGTAGAAAGTTACACACACTTATATTTCCATAAAATTTTGTCCTAAATAACGTAATGCTATAAAAAAGAGGAGTAAACATTTTATAAGTATCTACCCGCATTTTAAATGAATTGCATCGGAAACCGGGCAAGTTCATCCTTACTTACCAAAGCAAAATTTACAATAATCCTTTACGAATAACGTGGAAACCTAGCAACAGATATACGTCTAAATCATAATGCCTCCTTATAAACCCGACAGTTAATTTAGCTTTTATACTTATTTGTACGACCCATTTTTGTTCAAAATGAAAAGTAATATTTTGAAAGCACGACAAAAAAAACAATAATAAAGAATCATGTTTTTCTTGTTGGTATTAGGGCGTTTTAAGTTGATAAAATATGAAGGAAAACAAGCTCAGAACAGAGACTTACGTAATATCAGACTAACTTGAGAAGGTTACCGAAATATGTTCTAAATTATAAAACACGAGAGGAAATCAAATTAAAAGATCTTATGAAAATGATATTCGCGAAACTCTTTACCTGCTTTTAACGTGTAATTTCATCAAAATAGAAATCTTGGTAAAATAAAACGGTTTTAAAATTTCCTCAAACAGTGTTGACATTGTTGACATACATAAAAGCACGATGCATAAATTAAAATCTAATAGAATTTTGTGATAAATCTTTCATTTGAACGGCACCACCAGTGCAAACTAGAGTGGAAAGAAGCGTTCTGCTATGCAATACTTCCAGATAATTAAAATCAATATCTGGAACAATTCGTCTACGCCTATACCAGGAGTATTTTTGGGTTGCGAACCAGTTCGTTGAATACAGGAGGTCATTTCGATATTAATTTGACCACAGTATAATAGTGATTTGACCAACACTTGCATCGATATTAATTAAAACATTTATTTCTTAATGCATCAGCTAACTTCGTCGAAATAGATTTTGCTACATGAATAATTTACGAATTAAATGGCCTATCCCCAAATTTTATACATAAAATTGAAAAACTATCGTATTATTCATGTATGTTTGCATTAACCTACATTTTGTACTTGTTGCTCTTTTACTCCTGTGACTACATTAAAATACGCCCATGAAATTTATTTACAATGAGCTAAAAGGGTTTCCTCCAGGCAATTCCATATTCAAATTTTGTGGAATAGTCCACAACTTATGAAAATAATATGATGATTTTATTCAACGTTGTTCGTATGTTGGGTGGTTTTTGGAAAAAAATTCTATATCATTTTATAATTCATTTTACTGTCAGCAAGCCATCTTTTGTTATTAAAAATGCAGTTAGCATCAAGGATAAACCTTATACAGTGGGGATTTAGAGGGAATAGTTTAAACACTGGGGGAGCTATTAAGGTAATAGCAAGATGCTAGTGTTTGTTTTAATAGAAGTTATGACCTAGTCATTATTATCTTGGACGTGTATGCATTATCACATGGCATTGAATATTTAAAGAGTTTAAATTAAATTACATTTTAACACTCCTTTTAGAATAAACGTGAATATAAAAACTTTCTATCTGAAGTATCTGAAAGTCTTGATGTGTACCTTCGGATAAACGAATTTAGCGAATTCGAAGCACAAAATTTAAATTTATTGGTAAAGCTGTTTATGGCCTTCAAAGCTACTTACTTGAGGCTATAAGAACAGAATATTTGCAGTGAAGTCACATATATGGAAAACAAAATAAACTTGTTGACATTTTTATTTATTTGCTTCTCTTCGATATATCCCAATTTCTTCGAATAATAGAATTTGGAATATTCAATTTTGTAGGAATATCTAATTTTTTTTATCTCGATTTTACTTGATTTGAAAGATATTTTATTACTTCCATGTTTAGACGGCCGATAAGTTTTATTACATACATATTCCACTTAATTTTAGAAAGTACAATCCCTCGAAGACACAGCGGCATTCAAACAAATTTAAATAGGATTTTTTAACAAATACCCTCATAAAAAAATATAATATTGTAGGGTCGATCGTAAAAATTGAGCAAAAAATCGCAAACTATAGAGGGCCATAAAAAATTTTACACGTTTTCAAATGACGGTTTCGTCGTTTCCATATCTTTAACGGCTTTTCAAATAAAGGTGCAATTCCGAAACTCTGGAGTTTACTTTTAAAAAAGTTGATTTTCACCAAACATACAGTTAAACTTAGTCAGACTCGCGAATATAATGTTCATAAAATAAATACTGTTCTAAATGAAAGATAAATCAAAATCCATTTAACTATGCAAACAACTTATGTATTTAAACAGTATTAACTCTCTAGATAATGTCTTTATAAAAAGAAACTTAGTTCGTTCTCAGCTGAATTGTAATATGGGTAATTGAGACAGTTTTGTCTTTTCGTCGCTTTCCTGGTTCTATTTATAATTTTTAATTGTATTTTCGTACTAAAAGGGATTCGGACAAAGGAAGCTTTTGTTTTCAAATAAATTAAAAACACAATGGTATTTGAAATTTTCATTTAGGAAAACTTGAGTCAATGAAAACATTTTTAACAAATAAATTCGTTGTAAGTCAAAAGGTACTAATTAATTCAAATGTGCTGGCTTCTTGAAAAATTTAATGAATTTAATAAAAATAATTAGAGCAATTTGACCTAAATTTCCGTTAAAACAATTATTGGAAACCATACAAATTAAACAACTCGACAGAAAGTTCAAAGAGAATTACTCTGAAATTTCCATACTATAATTAATTTTATGTCTTATAGTTTTAATACACGTGTGTGACCTAGTCAAACGTGCACATTCAACAGCGAAGTTGGAAAATTTTCGTTAGTATTTCGATAAAGTACTTTGATGAAAATCCAATTGTTTCTGCAATATTATATATACTGAACTGTTTTGTAATTAATTTCTACATACATACTAATTTACATTGTTTAAACCCACATATACCATAACAGCCTTAGGGTTAGATTATACAAATTAAGGCAGAACATTGTACCTACTTCTCAAAGTACAGAAATACTAATAGAAAATGAACGAAAATCTAAAGGAGTGGATGCAGGGATATAGAATAGTAACACAAATAATAAATGAGAAGCAACCGACTGATTATTAAATATATCTAATAAAATTAAATAGATAATAAAGCCGAATCTTTAATTGAATTTTTTACTGTCATTTGCTTGAACCGGCTAGGAAAGTTACAAAAAGAGGAAGAAATGTTCAACCCGAACTGGGATAAGATGAAATGGACTACCTAGATACTTAAAAATTGATTGAATACAAATAAAACTGTTCGAGATATATAGGTTAAACGGACGAAAAAATGCTTTCCACTTTACCTTACAGTAACTTGATAGGAAGAAAAATTGATCGAAAGTAAATAATGAAAGAGAGGAAATACGTAAAATGTTACCCTGTGAAAGGCAACAATCAAACATACAATTGACCTGAAGTTTTTCTCTCTGCAATAGTATTTAATTTTATTTTATATATAAAATGTTATAATCAATTTTTATAATCGCTTTCTATACCATTGTTATTTAAACATCAAAGCCACATTGATTATTCGATTTAAAAATACGCTACTATAAAAACCGGAAAATATTTTATATTACACAATATTTACATTTTACAATATTTCAACGATTATTTATGAAAGAGCTGGTTTGAAAAAATGAATCTATTATGGAATTTAACTCTATCATATAGTGACTGATGTGTATACTGTGTTAGTGCCTGCGGGTAATTTAAAAATTCATTTTCCATTTCAAGCTCACGTGGTTGGCAGGTAATGTTGAAAATATTAAACTGGCTTGCTGTAATTCCATTTAGGCATGTAAAGTTTATTATTAAATATTTTTATGCTTTGATAAAAACCATTATTGGATAACCAAACCGAGAAATGTAATAATTCATTCTAGTTAGACAATTATTAAAAAATTTTTAGATTGAAATTTTTGCATTCAGAAATCTTAATAATACATCACAAGAAAATACCTAGGGAATTATCTAGGTAGAAATACCTTGATAAATTAAATTTATAAATATTGGAATGTATAATACTAAATGTTTTGACAAAAAATATTAGTGCAGAAATTTTAAAACTTGAATTTGCCGGAAGCCCTTTAAAGTGCATTTAAAGACGAATATTACTTTAAAAGAACTTCAATTTAATTAAAATAATTAATTAAGAGAACCCGCTAAGATCATTAAAATCCAACACTTAAAAGTCAAATAAAACTAAATTTCCCAGCTACAAACTACTTAAAGCCTTTTGCATAGTGCCTGAAGGAACCAATCAAATTTAATAAATTTCACAAAAGACAGAAAGTAAAGGTAAATTATTTATGGGATCTCACAGTAAAGAGCACAAAATTGAGAGGTGAATGCAAATTCGACTAAAGTCAACAAAGAAGGGGTGCCGTTAAAATATTCCATGACAATGTACACAAAGCATTTATAAAACAAATTAAAAATTTAAATATATCGTTATAACTTATATGGTTTCTATTATTGTTTGAAACAAAAAGTTGCAACAATCGTACATTTACATTAAAGAAAATTGGCATAAACATCTTTAAAGTTGAGATAAAGTAGAGCTATAAAACCAATACAATTGGTAGAGGGTATTAGGTAGAGTTAATAAAAATAAAGTGTTAACAAAAAAAACCTAAGTCCAAATTAAAATTAAAAAAAAATTCAAGTTAAATTTAAAAACTGAAAAAATTCTAAGTCCAATTTGAAATCGAAAAAAATTTCAAAGTCCAAAATAAAAACTGCGAAAAGTCGTGAACTGTGAATGAATAAATTGTTGATGTTTACCTGGCAACATGATGACAATCAGAAAGACAACCACCACAGTCGGTCTCATTCGTTCGTTCCTCACCATCCTACTGTGGATGAATGATCATGGCTCAATGATGAATGTGCCTCCAGACTTGGCAGTCATGCCCCAGGAGGTGCTAAGGACTGGTGCGGTAGACGACCGAGCCGCGTACGTTTCTGAACACGCCTACGGCAGGCAAGCCTCTACTACTAACTGAGCATTGCCATTGCACTACTCCTCTCCATCCCGATCCCAAATCCTGATGCTGATGCAGAGACGGAGCTGGATGATCGATAGGGGCCAGGAATGCGCGCGCTAGAGCCCATTTCACTCTCCCGGGTCCCCTTGTCTCTTGTCTCACCTCCATCTCTACCTTTCAGAGGCGTGCCACGGCGTCGCGGCCTATCTTAACTCCTCTGACATCCTGCCCTTGCCTCAGCCTATGTCAACCCCTATCCAACACCAACACATCATTCCTACAGTCAGTCACCAGCAACACCTCGTACATACAATCACATTGTTGTTGTACTAGCTTGTAGTTATGTACTTGACACTTGAACGGAAGCAGCTCAAATTGGTGAACGGATGTAAAGAAAACGCACTCAAACTTTCATTTAATGCAATCAAAAATTTTGTGGCTGAAATTAATAGTTTTTCCTGGAGTTGGAAGTTAATTAGAATTTCCAAGTTCTCTACTAAACTCATTTTGTAAAACCATAGAAAAGTAGCACAAGTTAGTTACAAAATTTACAAATGTAGTGCTTATTTTTATTCGAATTTCAATATTGTAAAGGTCTTTGAGATATGTTGCTTGGCCAATATGATCACCATTCGATAGTGCAGAAATAGATAAATTTACCGGTTTTTAAATTGTCTTTTTTCTAATTTCTATACAGTTTTTAAAATACAACATTGCTATATTCAACAGCGTCCACACTTGCTATATAACAATGCTATACAACATGTTATTAAATGTGGACCCCGCTTAACGAACACCATTCTCAATTTTCTATTATTCATTTATGATACCGAAAAATGCTCATATGTCGTTGAATAACGAGGTGTTTGAAATAAAGCAATCTTTTGAAATATAATATAAAAAACAAGGAAACCAAAAACTTGTGTAAATACCTATTGGTTTCTGTATTGTAGAATTGTAATGAAACAATTTGCTATACTAAAGTTTTGAGCCGTATTCATCAACGCTCATACTAGCGCAAATGTCCGACGGGAAACTTTTGAAATCAGCGAAACTTGTAGTAAGTTGTACATCAATGAAGAGCCAAATAATAGAAATCAATGCGTACTAGTTAATAGTATATATAGTATATATTTCTAGCTTACTACCTACCATATGATACAAATTACCTACAACCGTTTTGTTTTATTTTTAATATCCAAATAATAAGTTGACCTAAATCGATAAAATATGCACATGAGTCAGATTTGGAAGAGTAATATTTTGCAATACAATTTTGCATTTAATACCATAAAGGATCAACCAACTTTTTTACGTTTAGTTCATTATTCTTGTAATCTAAGTATAATTTTAAACTAGAGCAATTCGGGTAGAGCATAAATTTGCCACGTAATAAAATTTAAAAGTAAAAAAATGCTTCGGTTTGTTGAATCACGACCCTATCCGGTGTACGTTCCTGGCTCTTTGGCAAAGTCAGAATATTTAAATGTAAGATGTGAGGCCGAGATGATTTTAACTCCAGCCTTTCCTTCTCTTTGGCACGGGCACTGGAAGCATCTGCGAATTTTTTGACAAACTTTCTGGAACGCCATCCATTAAGTAAGGCAAGTGATAACTTTTCCGAGTTTTCGGGAGGTGATTTAAGACCATAAGCATGCCAGTAATGCCTCGAGATTTTTTGTCATGTCGGAAACGTTTACGTCGCTCCACCACGTACTCGTAATGAATGCACTGATATATTTTAATGAGATCGCTGCTGGTTTTTATTACTATTTACTAAACGAATTTTTATTGAAGATAATGAAACTTTCGTATAAGCTCGATATATACTTCGATAAAGAGTAAAAAAATATATTTACTTATACAATAGGAAATTATTTACGTTAGCAACAATTTGTTTTGAAATTTTAATTATTATGCTCTAGCGTCATCTCATTTAAATCGTCATATTTTAATATTGATTTTTAAAGTTATCTAAACTATATTTATGGATGTAGGTATTCTCCATTTTTTATCCATAAAATATCTGGATGTCATACGATAAACTGGTTGCCTATACTAAAGGAGGCGTATTGAAGCAATTTAGTATTTATTAGTAATTTGGGTTGCCTATACTTCAGTAACGAAATTCAGGAGTTTTCAGGAGTTGCAGATGAATCAAATTATTTATCAATAATATCGTGTACTATGCAGCACATTGATAAAATATGAATGAATTGCTTAGAATTATTTGAACGTTGGAATTTATAAGGGAAATTATTATTTTATTTGCAGTTATAAAAATATATTAAAAAATTATTTTAGAAAATTAGGTAAATTATTAATTATTCTTCTTTAGGTAGTAGAATAATTTTATTCATTAAATTTGTTAAAAAGTAAGAAGTTGAAGAAGTAAAAATAAGGAAAAGCTGATGAAGAAATTCGCGGCGCTTTGCAAGCTGCAAGAGAAGAAATCCAAACTCTATATAAGAATAGGGAGGAAATGGGAAAAGGGGGAAAAGGGGAAAAGGGGAAAGAAAAAAAATAGGTTTATCAGAAATCTATTGTGAAGATTGTGAAGACATAAAGCGGGATGGTGACAAAAAACATAAGTAATACGATTTGGAGAATTTACATTCTAAACAGAAACGTGGGTGGTCCGGCCTCGGCCACTGTCGAGCCACCTCGCCTGGGCCGGGAATCACAATCAAAGCAACCACATACAACTGAACAGAGAACTCTGTGTTCACTTCAGTGTGCGAGACAGATGCGAACCAATCCGATCGTTCCTCGCCGTCTGTACGAATTGTTTACTTTCGAAAGCATGTTGAAGCAACGGAACTGTTGTGGTCTCCCCGTGCCGGAGTCCTGTCACATGGGCAGCAATTAGTGCCAGTGGATCGTGGCTCCAGAGGGTTCAGATGTGCAGTGCAAGGTTCGCCGATGATTGGGCCTGAGTGCTATCCGTGCTGGAACCGTATGTCCGTCGAGGATGGCCTCCATGGCGCCATCGGACTCGACGACGGAGTCTACAGAGAGGCACGAGTCAGATCTTTACATCAGACCCGGCTGGGTCGACGCAGATATTGCCCTAGTTCAACTAGACCAGGTAACGTATACTCATCTTAAAGTTCCTAACACAAACTTATAATTGGATGTACTTACTACTTACCCTAGATTCTATTCATCATCATTTACTTACTATGTTTCAAAGTTGGAGATGGTCTAAAAGCGTTCAATGAATGAAGATATCGTTGACCGCTCGATTTGTATTAAAAACCATCGAGTTTTCATTCATTTCTATCAGTACAGAAGCGTATAAAATGCACATGGGTATTCTACTTATTAGCACAAATTAGTTTTAAATCATTCAGTTTTTGAGATCATTAAAATACCTGGTTCTTAACATGCTTGAAATTACATTCACACAAATCCTTTTTCATCAGCTGTTCAGTATTCACCTAATGCATGCAATTTTTACGGAAAATGTATTTAATTCGCATGCTTAGGAGTGCATGCAGCCAATTTAAATTAGCTGAAACATTGGTTTATTGAGTAATTGACGCATTCTGGTGGGTACTTGAGGTTTTCTTAGAACGCAACTCGTTAGTTTAGAACGCTTCCTAATAAGGAGCAAAATTTGATTTCCAATACCAAATTTGAATCAACTCGCTCGTATTAATTAGATTTGCACGAGTTTTTGTAGAAATCAAACATTTTAAATTTAGTACCTACCTTCACGAGGAGTTCTTTAGTTTACAATAATTAATATTATTAAACTAAGAAATTACCACCCATTACATTTACGTATCATTTAATAAATTTTTGATGAAAATTTGAGCAATACGAACTTGATTCTGGCCATATAAACCCGACCCGAAACAGCTAATTGCCGGTTTCAGATAAATTCCTCCGGTTGTTTGAAGTAAATTAATTAATAAATTGATTACAACGAGTGACCGAGTACCGACAGGCTAACTTGTTAGGAATTGGCAAAAACAGCCTGTGGGCTCTTAATCAGGTGTGATAGATGATTTGGAGCCAGACCTGATATTCGGTCTGTGGGCGATACGATGCGCCGGTATTACGTTAGCCTTGGTGAGACCACCGGGAAAGAATCGTGTGTGGTCTTCGGCTAGCTTAGCGGCTAAAGTTACCTGTCCCCTTACTCCACCCGTGAGCCCCTAGCACCGATGTTGCCAAACTAATGATCCACGAAATCTACAATCATTACAAAAAGTGCGTATGGGGTATTCAAAAATTTACGCACGTAATGATTGCAATTTATTCTAATCATAAATGCTATATTTAACTAAGCGTTTATTGATAGTTATTATCCACCGAGTGTTATTCGAAATAATTTTTTAAAAAACAGTATCAATTGGGAATTGATTACAAAATTAAAGGATTTGTGGTGGCGTTTTGTTTTGCGGAACAAATCCAAAGACGTTAGGATTTTCGGACGGTTTGGCAACAGTGCCCAGCGCTGCAAGACTGTACTATACTCCTGCCCCTACCCAATCGGTCTCCTTGTACTTCCGGAACCGAAAGTTCTACCCCTGATGGCTCAATCGCCGGAGCAATGACAATGTTGCCGCGCGATGTAGATTTTACTCGAATTGAAGAATTTCGGTGAAATTAGAGGCATTGTTGTTGAGTGGTTTTTGGTCACAAGTTTTATGGCAACTCATTCTGAAGCAAAAAAAACGGCGCTGATGGTATATTCGGCAATGCCGGCTCAAATTCGTTGGTAGAAAAAGCGATGCAAAGTCACGTTGCATCGATGTTTTCTTCTCCCCATAAGGGGCTAGTGAAAACGTTCAGATTTCTATAGCCGTCGTAAAAAGGACAGCTGATTTAATGTCTTCATCGTTTGCGAGACAAATTCCGGCCGTATTGCATTGAAAACTTTTAATTCACTTGTATGTTAAACAAGAAGTTTAGTTAGTACTTAACAGTTAATATTAATAGCTGTTATAACTGTGCTTATAAAATATGAGCATACATAAAATTTTAACATGAACATTGAACATATCGATGTGTGCCGTAAAACTTTTTATGTTCTTATATGATACTTTGATTCTCTTCAAGTAACCGGATGTCGAGGTACTTATGATCTCTGCGCACTTTCAAATTAAAAAAAATCAGAAACTACGTCGATTGCTAAACGCATCACGTAACTGCAGTTTTCATTTTGTGATCAATTGTATCTAAGCAACACAGGCGGTTAAACGAAAAAGGGTGGCAAAATCACCCTTAAAATCTCTTTCAAGGCCATATACAGTATAGGGAGGACTAAGCAATTTAGCAAACATACCTTTCTAGAAAGTGGCATCACTTTGATGATAAAAAGGCAAGATTTTGTAAAAGATGGAGGTCTAGCCATATTTTTAATCAATTATGTAGGATTTGAAGGATTTCGTTTTTAAATGTAGATACTACATCCTAGATTTCTCATAGTTAAGATTTAATCATTAATAAATGACCATTAATAGTACACAAGTGCTAGAAGATAGAATGAGCTCTAAATGGATGCAATGGTTAATTTGGAATTACTAAAAAATCGTTTTTTCAGTAGAAATTTTATTATTATGTGCACAACTATTTGTTTATACGTAAGTATATTATCTTAAAATATGGTTGACAGCCCATGTAAATACAGAAATATATACAATAATGAAATTAAAATTTGCACAGTTTTATAAACATGCGAAATGTTTTGTTCAGCCTCACGTTTTAAATGTTCCATTGGGAGACTGCGCCAGAAATAAAAAACTTTATTCCGTTTGGTTGGAAATTCGTTTTCGACGGTTACTGTTCTTAGAAAAAAAAATCCAGTACTTTAGGACGCAAATTCCATCATTCGATTTATTTCTTCTGTACGAATCGAAAACGTGTAAGTTCAATTAAACCGTCGGTATGATTATCTAAATTTGTTAAAATGTTTACAAAATAATATTGCCCGTAACAACTTTTACAAGGAAAATATAACATTTATGATGTTGTTTTACAACAGCGATAACTTAGATAAAAAACGAACATTATTCTTAGCATGCGTTAGTTCATTAAAAGATGTTTTCCTTATCAACCGAATGTTAAAAGTACAAGCAAATTACTTAATTAAATCAGAAACCATTTCTAACATGTCCCCATCACCAACTAATAAATTAAGTCTAAACATCTTTTCGTTATTAAATGACAATATTCTATATAGAATAATGATATAATTAGGAATGAATTTGAACTCTAGGTAGATACTCTATAGGTATAGTTTAATGCTCTCGAAAATGCGCCAAAATGCTTCCAATTAGTCGATGTGCCAAAATACCCGGGCTATTAACATTATCTATAATGTTGTATCATTAAATCTTTTTTACAAAATCAGGAGTTTTGGCCTCGATCATGACAAAGACCATGACCTACATTATCCACACGACTAATAAAGTTTTTTCTTTGTTGAACGAGGATCAAGAATGCTGTTATAAATCAGCTAAATTAAGCAATTCGCGTTGGAAAAAGTTAATTGCATTTTATCGAAGAAGTTGTTAACAAAAAGGAAAGAAAACTAGCTCCGTAGAACGAGGAAAGTTAATTCCAATCTATTTGTTATTTGATTTCACTTCTTACTAGTTTTCTAAATTGTCGTAAATTAAGCTATGCAGTAGGTTTTTGTGGATATATGTTTATTATTATTTTTTATATTATATTTTACCAATAAAGGATACGTAGAACACGAATAGCGAATGTAATGGTACAAAAGAGTATTCATGAAAATGGTAATGACTATGTTCCGTCACTTTCTTTTCACAGTTATTTTTATTTTACGTAATGTTCCTCTACACATACGCCGTTTCGCTGGATCTAATAAAAGAAAAGAAAATAACGTCGCTGTGTAAGAATTTAAAATTCAATGATATTGGTCTTTAGATTGCGACGTAGGAGTATAACAAGCCTAAGTTTCTATCTAAATTTTGAATAAATCCGATGTTTTTGCACATACCTGCTCATTTATTCGTCCCACGTTCACAAATTTTATGACTATGTAGTTTTTTTATTCCGATTTATTGTTAAATTGAAACCTCACCTTTTATGCGAGAGGGAATTTTTCAAATTCATAAAATCAACCAGTCCTATATTACAATAATTCGCCTTTTTTAGAAATATCTCCCACGTTTACCATTCAACGGTAAAGCCAATTCATTCCAAAATTTCCGGTAAAAATGGCACCCCATTTTTTACCCTCGTCATTTATATTTAAACATTGGGGTCACTAACATCTGTACCGAACGTCTTTGTTAATCTCGCTATCCTACATTACATTCTTTGAAAAAAAAAATAATCTGAAGGGCTACCACAGTTCCCTTTTTATTTGGACTCCCAAGTTAACCCATAGTCGGTCCTTCTGCGAAGGATGGCCCAGTATGAGGTATGGACAGCTTAATACGATATAGAGGTGAATACGGCTATTTAATAGGTATCGAGTAACTGATCAATAGGTTGCCGATAGTTAAATACTGAATGAATAATTGAGTTTTCTCTGAAATTTGTTTGTGTCGGCTTGACTCGAATATTTTCAATTTTAAGACTAAAAACAATTTGGTTTAAATAGGTTATTTTCAAAATTTGGAATTTCAATAATCTATTCCTGATGTGATCAATGCTTTATTAACTTAAATAAATTTAATAAGTACAATTCACCCTTGGAAACTATCACGTTTGTTATGAATTAGGTACTTATGACTTAAGATGAAGACTTACATAAAATTGCACTTAAGTGTTAGCTTTTATCAGAGTGCAATATTATGACTTTGTAAAGTATAATTGGAATTCCGACTGGATAATTAATTAATTCATGATTTCTACAGCAAACGGCACTATTGTAAAGTTTCAAATAATAATTCACGTTAATTGTACTAATTTATTTCGTTATCAGATAGAATTTTTAATATTAAATCTTCATGAATAGGCTATTGTAATGAATAATAATGAAGTGAATATATAAACTATATTTCAATGAAAAATTCCTGGAAAGCAAGAAAATTAAATGTTCCACAGGTCGTAGGAGTTTTTAAACCGTAACGATAATGCTTAACTTCTTATACCTAATATATTGTTTGGTAATCGACCTTAATGTATAATTTTCCATAAAGTACGGACTACATTTTATTAAAAAAAAATGCTAGCGTTAAAAATAATAGCTTTTAGTCACCATAATTCAAGCATCACATTAAACGTATCAGATAAATACAGTACGAACAAATAAGGCTAATTAACGTTGTAAAATAACGACCATGACGGTAGTTTCCATCTCTATGTTAAGACCAAGGAGTACGGAGTACGCGGTATCCGCATATTCTTGGGTGGTCTTGTGACGTCAGGCCGCAGCTTGGGTGGTCCATATACCATGTTATGCTATGCGTTGTTGTCACGTTTGACACGTTGACCGGTGATCTGGTGCTTTCAACTAAATAAGGCTGCGGACTTGGGTGTATTCAAATTAAGCCTTTGAGTTATCGTTCGCTTTTGAATTTAATAACTCTATCTTACTTCGAGAATATATAAATAATTTCAATGAAATTTTAATAAGCGTACATGTTCCTGCGAATTGAGTACATGGTGATTTTTGAAATTTTAATTGCTATTGCTATAAAGTAGGGTGGGTGGGTGTATGATTAAATTTTTTAGTGTTTTGGTTTAGTTGTGTTAACTTTTTGGCATATTTTTATTACCTACTTAAAATCCGTTTCTACTTTTTTCTGCTTGCCTGCACATTAATAAAATTTATAGCGCCTAAGCAGATAAATGTCTTCATTTTAACTTTGGCTTTCGTCATAAACATTGCAATTATTTCGCCGGTGCGCTTTGGCAACGCGGATTTGTCATTAAAGCAAGAACTACAACCGTACCAGGATGGATTAGAAAGTTTTAAACCCAAATGTGACATCTCAATAATTAATTTCCCGTATGCCGACACCAGTTAATTTTAAATGTTAACGATGTATTTATAAGCGTGTTTATGTTTTGTTACATTCTTGCAACTGAAACTGAAATCATAGGCTGAAGTTAATAAAATACATTCGATTAATATTACTTTATTATTAAAAAAATTAGAATAATATTTGAAATTGGGTTCATATGGAGTTGTTTTTGTTGCAGGGGAAAGCACAAGGAGATCGTGGTATTTTGTGGGTGCGAGGACGAATTCAAAAGCAGTTGCGTTCATTGGGGAAGATTTTGGACGCTCATGCCGGGAAAGTCCTCTTCGTGAGCATACTGGCAATAGCTACATTTTCAGTAGGACTAAAGAGCAAGACATTTCACTCGGACATCGAGCTGCTTTGGGCCGAGCCTTCGGTCACATCCGAAACCTCATCGGAGATGCTGCCCAATTACCAAATGGTCCTCCAGACGGGTAAGTTACATACTTAATTAATCCATGTAATGAAATTATAGAAAACAAATTTCTCGCAGGCTCGGATTCAGATGTGGACCTTTTGAATCCACATGGCCTCCTTGAGCATTTGGCGCTGGTGCAAAAGGCCTCGCAAGTTACTGTCACCAAGTTCGACATCACGTGGACCCTGAAGGACTTCTGCCAATCGCCTCCTTATCCGAATTTCGACCCGCACTACATGAATCAGATATTCGAGAAAACGATTCCTTGCTCCATCGTAACGCCATTGGACTGCTTTTGGGAGGGAGCGAAACTCCACGGTCCCGATCATCCTGTTTATATACCGTAAGTTCTCACAATCATTTATTCAAATATTAGAAGATTCTTTACCAACTACTAACAGACGAACCTAAACCTACCTACCTAAAAAGCTGTTTTGTCGTACAAAAAAGTGTAAATAAGACATCACCATCGGTGGAAAGAATTCTGTTCGAGAGGAAAGAAATTCCTCGCTAGACCTTTGTGACATGACAGGTGTGCGAACACCCTATATTTGCCTAATAAAGGCATTCTTTTATATCGCCTTAGGGCTAGGAGTGTCCTATATTTTACTATACCGCTTTGTAAAGCAACCGCAGATTGAAATATTGCCTAATATGTATTATTTTCAGAATGAACAATAAGACAATACAACGTAGGTACTTATCGTAAATATGTATTAAAAATTTCTATTATGATGCAATCGTTGAAGAACCGATTGATGAAAAAATTTAATGACGAATTTTTCGTAATTCATATTTATAATATTTATACTTTATCTGCAACTAAGACTACTAATAATTAATAATAATAGTATTTGTTGTCACTACATTTCATCTGGCTAGCATTTGCTTAGAGATCATCTGCATTTAAGCGTACTGAATCGGCCTGGAATAATTTATTCATTTCGTATGTAAACGAGGTTGAGGAAGTATTTAAAAAAACTTGCAACAAGATTGGAAGTGTTCCATTGAGATGCTAGCGAAGTAGTTTGTAATGTTTCTTTAATCAGACGCAAATTATTCCGATTTAGAGGAACGTCAGGAATTGATAATTAATTATCGGTCATAGGAATCGGACAACTTATCTATTTGCATCGCGAAATGGACTTTTACTTGAAATGTTCATCTCTATTTGACGAAATGCAACTTTTTGCCTCGGGATTACGGGGAGGATAATACATTAGATTCGTATTTTAAATGTTTTTTTTGCGATTCCCGGCAATATAATGGTAAAGATTTTGCATCTAATAGAGTAGGTACTTATTCTCCTAGGACATGAAAACGTAATAGACATAAAACCTTATAAATATTCAATCTGTATTCTTAAAATTGTGCACACCGGCGTTAACAATTGATTTTTATTGCAAATAACTGTGTGGTCTGCGTGATTGCGAGGGACTATAAAAATTTGCATATTTAATACCATTCTGGTTTGCGGTCTACTGAAATTTACAAACTTTATTGACAATTTGAAGCATGACACTATACTTATCGTCAGTCGTTAATTACAACTGTTTCCATTCAGTAGCTGTAAATTTTTGCACATAATAACGGCATCGCTATTAAATTAAATTTCCTGCAATTGTCACTTTCTCTCTAGCCATTATTATTTCCTAACGATTTGTTATTAAATCTAAATTTTACGAGATTAATATTCAACTTGTGTGGTATAAAACAATTTAATGCTTCCTCTATGATATTTTGTCGAAAGATTTACAAGGTGCACAACTTGCATCAATATTTTATTTAATCATTAGAGAAGTTTTTTGTACCCGCCTTTGTTTTCAAACATAACCCATTGTTCAGTATGTTAATTAAACAAATTTGTTAAAATTAAACTACTTTAAATAATGTTGGTAACAGCACGTGGGTTCCAAGTTCCAACATACAACATTTGATCTCAAATAACGTAATTAAATTACACATTTTTAAATCTTAGGGGCTTTGGTAGTCAAATCAAATGGACGAATTTGCACCCCAGCGGGATGATAACTCAGTTCAAGCAAAGGACAGCTCAATATGACTTCAGCAAAGTCGAGGATTACTTCAAACGCGCTGGAATCACAACAGGATATTTAGAAAAACCTTGCCTAAATCCTCGAGATCCGGATTGTCCGGATACGGCGCCTAATAAAAATCACACGCACCATCCGGATATTGGAGCCGAGATAACCAGCGGTTGCTACGGCTTTGCCACGAAATACATGCATTGGCCCGAAGACCTCATAGTCGGCGGGATTCAGAAGAACAAGACAGGCCATATCAAAAAAGCGAAGGCTTTGCAGACGGTGGTGCAGCTCATGAATGAACACGAATTGTACGAATTATTATCGGATAATTATAAAGTTCACCACATCAGTTGGAGCAAAGATAAAGCCACTGTCGTCCTGAATGCTTGGCAAAAGAAGTTCGCTGAGGTGAGTTGATTTTGACTAATCATTAACTGTGAGTGATTGATGTTTTTATAGGAAGTAGAACGGTTATCGAAAAACAGTCCTTCGTCATCGTACGTTTTCTTCACGTTTTCAACAGCCAACGCCAACAAACTTCTGATGGAGTATTCCCGTACTGATGTAGTAAAACTCGGCGTTGTCTTGGTCATAGCCTGCCTCTACGGCTGGGTAACTCATTCAGCCATTGCCGCTTTAGGTGAGTACCATTTTCCCCTCAACCATCCCGTTACTCACAACCCAATCTTCCTGTTACAGGTGTTCTAGTCTTAGCAAGTTCCACAGCAGCTGCTCTCGGGATGTGCAGCCTCATCGGCCTCCCCATGAACCTATTAAGTACTCATGTGTTACCTTTTATAACAGTAGGACTCGCAATGAGAGAAATGTTCCTCATTCTATCGACTAGCACGCGAAAACTCTTACCGGCCGAAGTGTTACAGCGGACAGGACCTAGTATTATTTCGGCGGCGTTTATAAATTCGGGCGCGTTCGTGGCCGCCGCCATTCTGCCGATACCCGCGCTGCGAGTGTTCTGTTTGCAGTGCGCTATTATGATCGTTTTCCACGGCGTGGCGCTCATGGTGATTTTCCCGGCGTTTCTGTCGCTGCAGCAGAGGTGCCAGGAAGCCGACGTGCCTTGCTTCAGGTCCGAATCCAGGCCGAAGGTGCCCAATAACAACAACAACAACAAACACGCCAGCCATGTTAACAACAATCCTGATGTGGTAAGTCTGCTGCTTCAATTTTGAGACCGTTTCCTGGCCGTTCCATCCAATGTTAAAGACGCCTTTATGTATCCATAATATTGTGTTAGCTATATAACTTTGGTTTTTTTCAGGAGCATGGGAGTAATCTGTTAACTGCAGAGCAGGTTTGCCAGAAGAAAAAAGGCGGGTTTGTGGCATGGTGCGTAACGCGATATTTAGCGACTGTCCTCTTCAGACCTTTCATGAAAGTACTGATGTGTTTAACGTACGCGGTGCTGATAATTTTCTGTATGTTCAACGGGCTGAAATTAGAATTCGATGTGAGGCTTTCCACGTTTTTACCTAAAAATACTCAAGAGTACAAATATTTAGAAGCGCATAATAAGTTTTTCGGCTTTTACAATTTCTATTTGGTTACCACGGAGCTGGAGTATCCTCTGAATCAGCCTCTATTGTACGAGTATCATTCCTCGTTGACGCAAGTTCCTCACGTTTTGAAGGATTCGAATGGCGGGCTCAATATGAACGACTTCTGGCTAGCGAATTTTAGAGATTTTCTGGTTGATTTGCAACAGGAATTTGATTATAATTGGAATAATAATTGTTTAAATAGCGAGAAGTGGTTCCCGAATGCAACAGAAAAAGCAGTATTAGCGTTCAAATTATTATCACAGACTGGTGTAGTACAGTATCCTGTTGACAAAAGTCAAATATTGAAGAAAAGACTGGTGAGAAACAATATTATTGATCCAAATGCTTTTTATAATTATTTATCTGTTTGGAATAGCAACGATCAAATATCGTATTCGAGTTCTCAAGGCAACCTAACGCCGAAACCTTTTGAATACGAAAGTTCCAAAATTGATATGGATTTACGAATTCCTAAGTCACAACCTCTTGTTTATACTCAAATGCCTTTTTATCTGAAGAACCTAAAAACTACCTCAAGTATCGTTGCTACTTTGAAGCAGATCAAAGATATATCGGAGCAATTCAATAACAGAGGATTGAAGAATTTTCCTATAGGTTTAATATTTTCTTATTTCAATCAATTTTTATTTTTCGATCGGTTTCTGGCCGCTCAATTCATTTTAACTCTTCTCTCGGCAGCTGTAGTAGCTTGTGTTCTAGTGCAGTGGATCAAACTCTGGTGTGCTTTGTTCAGTACTTTAGCCTGCCTCTTACTATTATGTTTAATAAACATTAATGCTCTTAGCGGGACTATAGGAGCCTTACATTTCATTATTATAACGAGAAACATTTTTCTTATTCTCACTGGTTATTTGAGTTCGATCGGTAACCGTGAAAGAAGAGTTAAACTGTCACTCGAAATACATTCAGAGCCAATATTAAAAGGGGATTTAGGTTTACTTGTTTGTTCTGCTGTTCTAGCCACATCGCAATTCGAATTCATCCACCTGCACCTATTTTCGTTAATTTTATTATCAGTGGGTGGTTCCCTAGCAAATTCTTTCATATTCTTCCCGTTACTACTAGCTTTTGTTGGACCAAAAGCAGAACTGCAGCCTATTGAACATACAGATAGAATATCAACGCCACCACCCTCAGTTCCTTCCCCCGTTCCGACTAGAAATACCTTTTCAAAACCTCCAAAACGGAACCCATCCAATAAGACCACCAGAGAACCTAGTTTAACTACAATAACTGAAGAAAGCTGTAACCAGAGTATCGTGGTTGAGCCTCAAGTAACTGTGGAATACAGCAGCCCAGAATCGAGCTCTAGCGGTCAATTCACTACTAAAGTGACCGCTACAGCTAACATAAAAGTCGAATTAGTAGCCCCTGTATATAGATCTGGAAAGTGCAACACCAAATGCCATCGTTCGTTTAAGAGTGACAGACGGAAAAGACAGGAGCAAAACCAAAAACAGTGTCGGTGCTGTAAAGACTCAACTAGTAGTGATAGTAACACAGAGACTGAGCAGTGTCCTAGTAGCTAGCATCTTGTTACCATATAAGTGTAAAATATGTTTATAGTGAATATATGTATACCAAGCATTTATTTATTTAAAGATGAACCATGTATGATATAGCAAATAAGGGGAGCTTACTATTCGAGATATGGAGTTTGTAACCTACTTAAGGAATTTTCAAAAAAGACAACAAACAATATTTCGGCTTATAAGCTCTCCTTGTAACTACATATATTATGTATAGAGGGCGATGTGGGAGCATCTCTCAGAAAAAGCGGGTAATCCAAACTTATACGTTTACGCACATTCAATAAGAATTGACAAAAATACTTTTAATTTACTACAACTTTTTAAATTATCACAAGCATTGCACACAAGTTGAAGTAATTTTGTCAAATAATACATATTATAGTTTAGGGTTTAATCATAGTTTAGCAAATTTTAATCAAATTGGTAAATTCAAAAATATGAATTGTTAATAATAAATTAGGGCAATTTACAATTGTTTCATAATGTAATAGAGGGACCATATTTTTCTAATTAAACGCTATTTAAATGTATGCAACAATGTGGATGTAATAATTTCAGGATCTCATTTTGAAGTAGAAAAACATTTTTTCCACAAAGCCCAAACTTACGTGTATTTTCGCCATTTTTTACATTGTAAATTCCATACCAATACTTAAACTGGACTTATAGTTAGTTCCGTATTATTTATATTATTATTTAAGTAAATATTTTGACAGTATTTTGATTTTCTTTTACCTTACCTTTGACTTGATCTAATAAATTACTTCACAGAGTAATTGAAATTGAAATAAAACAATCATAGTGACTTACGTTTTAATATTTACATGAAATTATGAAATATAACGAAATTTTTCCGATACAATTCAAAGAAAAAAATAAATTTTGGTGTAGGAACAGAACTGATTTTCGAAATTAAAAGCTCAAATTCGCACAATACGCTTAGAACTGTTCTGAAAATTTTGATAAAATGACATTTTTTTGTTTTTTTTATTTTTATAATTTTTTTGTGTTATTGGAAGACAATTCGCAATACTTCCACAACAATCTTTACAACCTAACTTATAATATATATATGTACTTAAATGCAAGAATAAGCAAACACTAAATTACACCCATTATCACATTTTTTTCTTAATTTCTCGGTCTGTGATAAACGTAATCATTTTAACAATTGCACCAAAACGCTCTTATCCTTTATCAACAGGCAGAGAAATTACTTTATAAATTTTATAAATAATTTTATGCTCACACAAAAAATTAATAATAGGGTATTTAAAACAATTAAACGGTACAATACCCATGCCCTGGTAAGATACAGAACAAGAGTTGAAAAAATTCATAAAAATAGAGTATATTTAAAACAAAAAAACGTAGGTACTAAAAAACAATTTAATTTAACTCTGCTCCAACTTTTCATCCACGAAGAGAAAACCAGAGATAGTCAAATACTCGTGTTATAAAAGAATACAACAAATTTCATTTGATATTTACGGCAGTGTCGTACGATTTGTATAAAAATAAAAAATTAAGTTGGAGCAATTAAGTGCCTTAGTAGATTTACAATTTAAAAAATTGAATTTCAAATTTATAAGTTCTGCCGTTCTTGCAACAAAACTAGACTAAAGTACCTCCTACTTACAATTACTAAACTTATTACATTTACTTATTTTAATTTTTTAAGCATTTAATCAATTTAGCTGTGATTTTTTATTAATAAATAATTGTTTAGTTAATTTATTATAAAAATCGAACGGTTTCCATTAAATTTTAAATTCAATCTTTCAACAGTATGCTTTCCTCTTCCATATAAACCAAATCCCGTTTGCAAATTTTTAAAAATCAAATTAATATGAATCTAATTTAGTGTACCGTACAGATTTAATCGATTATTAATAATACGCAGATAAGAGGAAGAGGGCTTATGTAGTGCCTTCGGTAATATGTATATTTTGTAATAAAGTGTTCAGGTCAAAAACAACTATAGGACTTTTGAGATGAAAGCAAATTAAAAAATTTTATAAATAGGTAAAAGACCTGTATTTGTTTATACTGGATCCCTTGTGTGAATTTTTGACTAGAAAAAATTTCCTAAACATACCCTCATTGCTCGTTTTAATCAGAAATTTATTTGATATGTAGAAAATTATTTTTCAATAACACTTAGGCCAAAGCGAATTATTTCAATCGAGTAGAGAAATAAGCAAATTTTTTCATTTACCATTTTCTCAAATACACCCAAATTGTTTTACCGACACGAAGTTTCATATGTCTTTTCTTTCATGGATGGTCATTAAAGTTTGTACCTAAATTTATAAAATTAATATAACAACGTCCATCATCAAAAAAGACTTGAACACTTTTTATACATAATACGTACAGAGCTTTTAACAATTAATATTTATCAAGTTTAAAATAATGGATAGAAAGTACTCGATTTTGCGTTGTAGCTTAGTAATACCATGGTTAAATATCAATAAAGCAGCTATTCATGACTGAAGTGCAATTATAAGGAATTGTTCAATTTTATGAATTCTCTTAGTCAATATTATTATTATATTATTATTATTATTAAATTTTAGAATATATAATATTACTATTAGATGATTGTAAAAACTACTCGTGGAACGTCCCACACTTCACACAATTTCGGATACTTTCCGTACAATATAATAATTCATTGCGTCCGATTTTCTACGAAATAACTTGAAATATTATAAGTACAGTCTAATCGAATTAAATTAAAACAATTTAAAAAATAAAACATCATGTATGTTATAACTATCTTAAAATTATTTAAATTACTTTACTGCAAATTTTACAATGCATTTTGAGCAACTTAAAGGATCTTTCATCGATGTCTAGTACCTGATAATTTAAAATAATAATAAGCGAAAATAGTTTGACCAGAATAAAGTAATTAAAATAATTTTTAGATCCCAACTAAGCTAAAAGTGTGAACAAACCAAATCTAATGAGTACAAATAAAAGAACAAATAAAACGTAACAACTGACTAACTAATAATTAACTAAAAAATACGCCTCCTAACTATGCGGAAATATTGTCAAGAGATCCACTTCCCACAATTTTCCCCCAATTTTTTATTTAATATAATTTATCAACCTAAGAGTTTGTATGCTCATCTGCAATATTGTAATTCAGAAAGATTTTCAGTGAAAGATAAATTCGGAAGTCTCCCAATAAACTATTAAAATTTAGCAATTTATCACCTGATCGATTACTATTATGAAATGCATAATGGGTATCGATTTAGGTGAATTACTTAGTCGAAAAGCAATGTATTGGAAATATACTTTTATCATATCATAAAAGACTCTCAGGATCTTAGAAATTGGAGACTTAATAAAATGGCGAGAGATTTAACTGAGTTTGTACGATTTTTTGTACAATTTGAAATATTTCACTAATTGTTTCATAATTAGCCATTATTTAAACTGGTAAGGTGAGAAATGGATCAAATTGAAATAAGTTCCCGAGTAAAAAACAAGCTGTTTTTAGCGATATATGTATGAACACATTATTTTTATACATCAACTTGGGTATTTTTGAAAACTTAGTGCTTTTGTGCAAAACAATCTGAATATACATATTTTTTTAATTTTCAATATATAGGATTTATACTTATTTAACGCTATATACAAACACTAAATGCCGTTTTTCATATCCATAATGTATTCTTCTTAAAATGTATTATCGAAAAATTATTGAATAGAGTTCTTATATTATTTACAAGGAATTAAGGTATAAATCCAGTTCAGCGTGACTATTGAAGAGCAGGAACGCAAATTTGAAACCCTTTCCTGCTAAAGATGTAATTTATGATTTCGAAAAGTCAAGATTTTAAAATTGTACAATTTTTTACAAACCGATACGGTTTTATAACCACAAAATTTTATAGTATATTGCTGTTTGACTCCACTCTATTCATTTTTGCTAAGAAAGTACAAAAATGTAAAAGTTAAAAGGTAATGGCACCAAATATTCTAATCTAGAACCTTCAACCTTTAAATTAAGCTTTTATGTTCTTAAAGTACCCAAATTATTTGTATATTTTTGGAAATCAAACTTATATATACGATATATAAGAATAGTTGTAAGCTGACGATGAATGATATCAGCTCAATGTTCCAAAATAGCCTTATAAAATGAAAGTGCCAACAGTAACATCAACACCTTAGTACAGATAGCATTTTCTTTCATGTAATCCGGTAGTGATAAAATGTACCTTCGATTCAATCTCTTTCCTTTTGTCTCCATGAATCTGTGCGCTGGCGGGTACTGTTGTTTCGAATGCGTCCCGAACCGAAGGACTGAGCACGAGATCTTGCAAACTTGAATCCCGAATCTGCTGGAGCGCTTGTGCCAGGTTGTGGATGAACGTTTTCGTTTCTAAAAACAAAACCATCCATTAAAATTATCCTAAACATATATCGTGTGATTTTTAATACCTTTGATTGCTGTGCGAAGGTCGTCGATGATCTTCTCTAGAAGTACTGGCAATTGCAGATTGACTTTCAGATACGCTTCTATTTCGTTTATTTTTGTTGTATTGATTGCCTCTTCCGTTGTGAGTTCTAAATATTTCGTCAATTCTCGGCTAAAACAGTATAATTTATAGTGCTGTTAAATAATAGATGAAATATTGTTACCTCAACAACACGAAAATCTTCTATAGTTTTGAATTTGTCCAAATGCTTCTTCAAGACTGGATTAACAGTGAGATGGCTGCCATGTTTATAGTACTTCAAAAATGCCCAAAATTTCTCCAAGCCGTAAAGCTGTCCGTTTTCGTAGTCTCTAACGGTTTCTTGTTGGAAATCCTCATACAAATGTGGTCTAAATTTCACTTCTAAACCGTAGGAATAGAAACGGAACAGGCATTCTAACCCGTAGCGATACCCTTCAGCGGCATCTTCTAAAGCCAGCGTCTTGAACTCGGTGTACATGGTTCGGTTGAAATTCTCTCGCAAAAAGAACGACCAGAAACGGAACAAGGTATTCATTTCGTTGGATTGGCCTATTCCGAAACGTTTTCGTTCTAAAAACAAATTCAGTGTAATGTTCGGTTATAAGAAGAAGCGTTTGAGACGTACCTTTCAAGCACTTCTGTCTAAATTTATGATAACCCTGTTGGGTGAAGTTGTTATCTTTCAACAGAGCGTGTGATGGATGTTGGAACGTTGGAAGAGCTTGAGGAACGCTACCGTAACTTCCGCAACTTGTTCCCAAATGAGCATCACTTGGACTAGTTCCATAGCTGCTTCTGTGGAATAATAAATCAAGATTATAATTATGTAAAACAACAGACTTGCAGTTAATTTACCCCGTAGACGTCGTTCGCAATCGATGCTCTCTAACGTCCATAATCCATCCAACGTGCTGTTCAACGGGAGGATTGCTTAAGTGTCTTGTTTTCCGTTTGCGAGGTGTGCTAGGATCGGGCTTGTCATCTTTAACAACAGCATAAAATCTGGGTACATTTCGATTTGGCGTTTTATTCGATTTTCTTCTGTTGTTAGCGGTTTGCTGTCTTGGAGCGGTGTCGATCTAAATGATTACGAATTGTAATACAAGACTGAGTTATACAATAAAATAATTTGCTTACAATTGGCGGAGGAGGAGGAGGCACTTGTGGATTAGTAACTTTCTTAGCAGGCGGTGCCATCTTTCTGAAATCCTCTTGACTAATAACGGTAACAGTCTTGTAACTCTCAACTGAGCTTCTTTCCTAAAAGGGAAATATAAACGTTTATTATAATTTTTACCATCGAATCTAATCAGTACTTACATAATCTTGATCGTGCCATAAGTCTTTTTCATAGTAATAGAGGCCATCATTTATAGTTTGTACTAAATCCTGGCTCATTTTAACTCGAGTCATCCAGTCACCAGTTCTGTCATAGCCTTCATGCTTTGGTGCCCGCGCAGGGGGCGCAGTATTTTGAGTTACTATTAACAATTTATTAACGTCTCTATCACTTAATTCGTCAGAATCATCTTCCGAAGGCCTAAAATAAAATAGAATATAGATATAAACATACTATAAGTGTATATTAAATTATACCATTCGTTGAAGGTATTTTGCCTGCCAGTAGGTACTTCTTGATCAAGTTCCTCATCAAAATGAAAGTCTAATTCTTCTCTTTCATAAGATTTGATCTTAGACTCCTTTCTAATTTTGTTCTCTTTGTTTTTCCTTTTGACTTCCCTCCAAATTTCTTCATCTTCGTTCTTTTCTTTCTCAGAGTCTCTAGGATTTTCCTGAGATTCAGTAGAGGTATTGGAATTTCTACTTGAAATGCCGTTATGAATAATTTTTTGTTTTTCTAGAATAATAAACCAGTAAATTTAATGAACTTTTTTAAATAATTAATCAATTTACCTAGATCGGAAGGTACGAATTCGGCAACGTCAGGATTAAGGTTTTCAATTTGCTTTTCTCTGAGGGTTTTAGGCAATGGTGGCGGTGGCACCAACTTAGAAATAATTTCTTCTTTCTTTTCGTTGGATTCGTCCAAAATCGGCCACTTTAGCGGGTCCTTTTTTGGCCTTACCTTAAAACCTGCAGTCAACTCAAGTTTGTCGGACGAACTGATAGCCTCCACAATGAGTGCAACATTACTAGTTAAAGCTTGTACACGATGAAACGAGGCTATTAGTGTAACGGGGAGGTAACCTTCAACATCCATTTTCCGCCTTAAGAAGAAATCTCGGTTCAAATTATCCTCGCTAAAATAATATTCTCTGAAAACGAAAATAAACGGTTAATATATACACTTTTTAATGATCATGTTTATAATAATTCTTACATTTGATTGCGTATATATTCCTTAACGGTAGGACCATCTAAACTCAAGTAATTGTTACTGTTAAAGTAAAAGGTTCCCATGTAAGGCATGAATGTCTGTCCATCAATCCCTTCACCGAATTTTGCAAAATCTGGTGAATAAAAGTCTAAGTAATCAGGATTGCTAGGAGCCCTGTTGTTCTGTCTGTTATGTATACCTCTTCTTCCTCCTCTATTTCTCTCATTGCGATTTCTAGATCCGGGAGTAGGTCGCGAATGCCTGTGACCATTGAGTTCTCTTTCGGCCCTCCAATCTTTATCGCCTTCGCTGACAGTCGAACGTTCATCGCCAGCTCTATCGTTTCGTCGACGGTCGTTCTTGTGGTTCTTTGACAGGTCTATTTCGAGCGGCACCCACTTGTGCTTCATCGGCTTCCTTTTATCGTCAGCTTCCTCTGCACTTTGGCCATTTGGACGCTCCTTGGACGTGGAAGCTGCTGAAGACGACGAAGAATGACCCGTTCCGGTTGTAACGATATTCTTTCGCGGCTGGAAATTCAAAACAAACAACGTTTCTTTCAAAAATGCTAACGGGGCTGTTTTAAGAATAGAACTGGATAAGTGATAGCAGTATGTTATGATAGCAAGTCTGAATAATTACTTGTTAAATATAGATACTTATGAGTAATAACAAATTTACCAACTATAGAAGAAAATTATCCAACGAATGCATTCCTTTCAGTATTATCACTAGTAACACTTTAATTGTTTAATCAACAATTTACTGTTTTATTATAATAAATGACAATAAAATAATTTTGCCGCTCTTGCTGTAATACAGATTTTTTCTATGTATTGTTGGCGCATCGAAATTACGCCTGACAACATTGTAAACTCGATTATATAATTGAGTGATACAGTTCCAAAAATATTCCTAATTTTTAACAAACCAATAAAATATAAACATATGCATAATATAAACGTATTGTGTGCTGTAACAATGGCCCGGTACGTTATCAGAAAACCAATAAAAAATATTTTGTTTTCTGATAACAACGTGATAATGTTATATTGAATTAAAATTTTTAACTGATCAAGAATGTGTCCCGTTCCGTATCGACTTTCAATGAAAAATCACACACACACACATACATTTTTTATCAATTTAATTCGATTTTTGCTCGAAGAGTGCGAAAGTTTTTATAAACGTGATGTGTCAAAGGTTATCGATATTTTAATTTTTTTTATCAACGGATACAATTCTTAGCAGCCAATTGATGAAAATTTTAAGTATTTAAAATATCAAGTACAGTAGAAGTCATGATTTGCAAATGCATGTGTGTTGAAACGTATTTAAATCCTACTGAAATTCATTGACGCAAATGAAACGTAATAAAATAAAATGATACACCAGAAACTAATCTATCACTTGTTTTCTTTTTTGAAGACAAATATTAGGTCAAAAAGTTTGCTTTTTATAACAATATAGGTTACTGATGGTACATACAGAGTGGCAAATTTTTACCCACTCTGTATAATATACTGCATATACTCATAATTATAATTAAAAATGCATAAAAATACCAAACCTGCATATCACTAACACATAATCACTAAACGAACAGTTATTCCATTAATTAAGAAAAGTTCCATTATAATTTTAGAAGTTAAAATTTTTTAAAAAAGCAACAATGAAAGCATAAGTTTTATTTATAAATATAGTTTCTCTATTCCATTGTTAAATCAGAACTGAAATGTACGATTGCTTTATCTAAAATGCATAAAAATTCTAAAATAGCATGATACTAAGTTGAATGCATAAACAAAATTATTCACGAATAATTGTCGTTACGATTGGCTTATTTTTTTACGATACAGTAGTCAATATTTTATTTTAAAATTAACGTAGCCCGATTCTGCCATGATAATTCTATGTTTTAAAATATTTAAGGGGTTTGTAATAAAATCGAAAAAGAGATGGCCATTATATCATCTTTGATTATCTATTATTTAGAAACATTTCTCGAGGATCTTATAGAGTAAATATGAGAGACAATAGGCTAAAAATATTTCGACAATCAAGTAACTTTTGTAAAACTAAATTGAATGAAATGGCCCATAGAAAAACTATTCTATACAACGTTTACATACATATAAGATATAATTTGTTTGAGAAATGCCATTGAACAAACGAGGAAAAAATATAGGACAGAGCATTCATTCGGTTATCAAAAAATAATTCCAGGTGTGTTAACCTAAATTATTAAGTACAGATAGATAGGAATAACAAAAACTAGTTAAAGTTTAAAAGGTAACCGTCATGAATAGAATTATTCATATTTTTAAACACGAGTGTTTTACCTACATATGTATTATGTTTCACATTGTAAAATTTCTACATGATGTACATTTTCGTTTATATCGTGAATATAAAGGGCCACGTGTATTTATTTATTGTAGATTATTTTTATATGAGGTACCAAAAATGTGCAAAGCAATAAATAGGAATGTGGCCTTTTTTAATGTCTCACTAAACTTACCTAAACAAATTAATTTTTCAAATTCTAATAAAATAAAATTTGATTCGTTAGCAATAAACAACTACAAAAACTAGTAAAGAGAACGAAAAAAATAAAAACTAACTAACCAGGTCATTCTTTTGATTTGTAAGTACTACAAACAATACTCACCTCTGTACCATTAGTTCCTAGAGATGGCCAATCACAAATATCAGTAAAATCACTAGCCTGAAAAAAATTTTATTGATGAAAACTTTTCTCAATGTTAAATACATTAGAAGTTTTTTTTAATTGCCATTCTACTAATATTATTTTTCTCATCAATATCAAAATTGATTAAGTTTTCATTTTTATAATAATTAAACATTACAAAAGAAACGTTAACAAAATAGACCGGAAAGGCAAACATTTTTAAAGGAAAATAATGATAATAAGCTAAATACAATTTAATTTGTTAAATTATCCCAACACAATAACAAGCAATTGAAAAGTGGACAATAAACTCAAAAATACGCATATTGAATTAATAACGATTATAGAGCAATTTGAAATCCAATATAACTATTTTATATTGCAATGAATGTCTACTTTAATTAAAATATTAAAGTATTATTTTCTATGCATAATCATGAGTACTTGACAATGAAATTCTGATCTGTTTTTGTACAAGCTAATAAACAATGAAGTCTCATTATTCACTTACCAAGAACATTAAATACAACATTAACAATTGATTATTAATAGTTCATAGAACAAAAGCTCTGGATTAATAAAATGCATAGATTAATCGAAAGAATTGCGAGAATTGAAAATTATATCCAAATGTTTACTGTTCATGGGCTCAAATTATGATAAATGTTTATTGTCCCGTTAGCGGAAATTGAAAATATTTAGATTTACATTACATAAGTAAAGGAAATTTCCCTATAAAAAATACAAGATAAATTATTTAAGCAAACAAAATTTGCAAATTACTTAAGGCCAAGAAATTTATTTATATCAGTAAAAAATATTAAATTTTCAGGTAACAGGTATGTCTCTGACCTTGAAGTAGAAAGAACTGCGAAATTTCAGGTAAGCAAAAAAAGATTAGAATAGCAAATTGTTACAAGTATAAGTAAAAATGAGAAACTACAAATACATAGTAGGTAGTTGAAGAATTATTGGAAGTAAAAACTGCCAAATTAAATGTGTATCGCTAAATTCACTCTGTTAAATTTGAAAACAAAAAAAACTATGTAGGTGTTATGGCAAACAAAAATTAAATGAAATTGAATCATCAATTTAAGAGAGAATTACTAGAAAATTAAGTAGAAAAATTGGCAGGGAACGAAAAAAATTCCTTTTTGTTTTGTTCATAAGTTAGTTCAGAATTAATTAACAGAATTTTGAAAAAAAATGCAAGTGTTTAATTCGCGCCCCCCGTTTTAAAAGTATTTGAAGAAAAGACCCTGACATTTTTGTCTTTAGCTATTTAAATTACTATATATTCTAAATAAATTAACATATATTTCGTAATTTCGCTATGAAATACACATGAATAAATTTTATTTTTTCAAATAATTAACTAGATTATATTCCGATTAGTGTGACTTTTAAAAACCCTTGATGAATATATATCATTATATACGGTTTCATATGCTATTAAAATGCAGTTAAATGCCTGACTAAACTAGTTTTTAATTTCAGAAATGAATAAAATTTATTTGTTTGATTCGCACATATTTACCTTCACAAATGCCACCGCCCATTATGAGAATTTATTAATAAAAAATTTAAAAAAATTCACAAAATCCACAACCTCACAATTAATAAAACACGTCGAATGAAAAGAAACGATTTCCTTGTTACTTACCTACGTCTATGAACTTGTAGGAATTTTTATTAACATCTAACGAATTACAACTTACTTGAAATCTTGGCATAATGTCCATAATATTTCCACAAAAGAAATGTTCAAAACGGAACAATTATCAAGAAAAATAATTAAAACACATTTCAATTCCACTATGAACTACTGGAATTTTAAATACAACGTGCTATGTAATGTGACCATGAAATTTATAATAAAGTGAATTAGTAGTTTATTAAAAATAGTCGCCGTAAAAGATAAAAATTTTAATTAACCTCTGTCGATAACAGTACTTTACGACAGAATTGGAAATTTAGTTTTGATACATTTCAAATCATCGTTGACATTTTAGCCTATTTTTTTAATTAGGTACCGGAAACGAGTTCTATTTGCAATTCATGAAATACTTATTAATCAAAACGTAGTTTGAATCATGAAAACCCCTGCTAAGGATTTATAATGAGATTTATTTCTTCAAATTGAGTGTATTAAATGATGTGTACTTACTTAATATTATACCATCTGAACTGTGACTAAATTTATTCTGTGTAGTTATTTACTTACAAATCAATAGAATTTAATTTAAAGAAATTTTAGTCTTTTATTAGAATTTACAACTCAAACAGCTTGCCGATGCTAGAATGCCGTTAACTCGACCTTCATAGTCATATTTCCTTTCCTCAGATAGCTGTATTCTGTCTGACTTTATCCTAATAATTTTGTATTCATTAAAAAGCAGCCTCTTTACTCTAAATCCTCACGTGTAAAATTATACAGTATGTCCATGCATACTACCCTTTAAATTTAATTATCAATTCACGAGGAATTACATTAAATTGTCTCTTCTTATACCTATTTTCAGCATACACCAATAAATTATTATCCAAGTTCAACAATAGTAAAAGTAAAAATGCGTAGATTAAAGTGAATAAAAATAGCACATCTATTACTAAATTAGTATTACATCTAAACAGGTAATTTTAATTTGAATTTTTGTTTTGTAAACAAAAATAAAAGTATACTCGCACTTTCTCAAATTGTTGGCACAAAAATAGTTTGTCCTGCTTCCTTGTTTGTGGATGACATAATTAGAACAGTAAAGATGTTTCGAATAAATATTTTTTATAAATTCAATGTATAAAAAACAAAATAGGTAGATATATCTGTACCTGTTGATGATGTAATGAATTGTACTCTTTTAATATTTATGTAATGAGAAACAATATCAGAAAAAAATTGATATTGTTAAAATTAATATTAGGTTTTTAAACGAGGTTATTTAATTTAAGAAATTAGATAAACTATTTATGTTAAATTATTATTGCCAATTCAGAGAGTTTATCTAATATTAAGAATATTTATCTATATATTTATAATAAATATAGTATTAAAAGCTTGATAGGTAGAAAACATTTAAATAAAGTAGAAGATTAAATACTGAAAAACTGTACATGACTTATCAAATATGAATTAGGTATTATCTTTAAGGAATGGTAGTTTAACCACACATTTATATTGGGCATGTACGTTTGAAGAGGTTTTATTATATTAAAAATTTTGTCATACATACCTTTTGGTTATATCTTTTTTTATCTTTTGATGCCTTAACAACTCCGGAAACTTCTGCACCACTAACAGTAATTTCTTGCTTTTTTGGCTGCAGTACTCTCTTTTCCGTAACAGTTCCAGAGCCCGTATTAGTATTAGTTGTCGGTTCCTCCTTCTGCGGGGGTTGAGCAGGTTGTTTCAACTGCCAAGGGTTGGTTTTGGGAATGGGTGCCTCAACAAAAACTTTCTTAATATCACTTTGATTTTCACTGAGCTCTCTCACAGCCGATTGTTCTTTATCATCTCTCTTTTCTTTGGGACCAGAACGTAACTCTTTCGATTTGTCCCTTGGCTGAAAATCTGGCTTGTCTGCAGCTGCAGCTAGTTTCTTCTTCTTCTCATTTTTGCGCTCTTTGCGACTGTGACTTACAACTGGAGTAAAATTATCTTCCTCTTCAAGTGTTATTTGTTTAGGCTCCTCAGGTTGCTTTGAAATGTCAACTGTCTCTACTGGTATGTCTTTACGTGGTTCTTCAATATTTTCCTTATTATTATTGTTATTAGTAATATTAGTCGTTTGTTGTTTGAAGTTCAAAACGGCATGTGCGTAGGATGACCCGGCCTCTTTAGTGTCATCTTGAAGACTAACTGCAGTGGAAGATGCCCTCGTATCCATCGTCGTTTAACTTCTTCTGTTTTAATACACCAATAATGAGTTTAACAGAAAATAAAGTCTGACGGAACAATATGGAGTGGAACTGTAACCATGTTGGTTTAGTAAAGCATGGTATCTCCACACACTTGAAATTTTACACCGTCACAATACTACACATGACAGGACATCGATGATCGTTATGTAACTCTTAAAAATTAGTTGCTTCTTATTGCCAAATAGGTTGTTGCACTGTTTATAAAGTTTATATTTTGAATAATTCAACTACGAAAAAACTCGTGCTATAACTTCAATAAGCCTTAACTCATGGGTTCACTTTACTTAGAATGTCAAATCAATCATGGCCCATAGAACAACAATTATTGACAGAAATGACATGTATGTCATGCGTCATCTGTCCATGTCAAAAGACTGACTTTGATTTTTATTTTAAAAGATAAATATCGCGTTGTCTTCTTTCGGATTAAATCCTTTGTTCGCTTTTTAGCTTTTGATACTAAATTACGCACTATTGCTTAAGTATTGTTATAAAATTAAATTCGTTTTAATTCCGGAACTGCACCATTACCTTGCTTGTCAATTCTCAAATAATCAAACAAATCATTTTCCTGTCATGACCAGTAGTGATCTGTGTCACTACTGTCATTTATGTCAGTTTAAAGCACCGACGACTTTCCAAGACACTTTTCCAAGATTTCTGAGAGAGAAAAATATTTGTATTTTTATTATTTAAGTAATGAGTATCAAACTGATTATATATTTCTTGCTGTCCAGTCCATACAAATCAAAAATTGTAAACCAGGCTGGCTGTCATTAAAAAGTGTAGATCCTAAATAAAAAGAAGAATGTAGAAACTTCAAGGTATATTTTTGGTAGGCATATTTTATGCTTTATGACGTGTCAGAACTGTCAGGTGCCAACCTGTCAGCAATAAACTTTAAATTTTTATTCAAAAAAGGGCTGGATAGAGAAAGCTCAAAATGACCGAAAAAACTACGAAGGAAAAAAATATCGCAACGTTTTATGCGGAATTAAATCGTTTCGGACAGAATGGGGAATATGAAAGAGCTCTGAAAGCAGCCAACAAGAGTAAGTCAGAGTGTAACCTTAAAGTGTTCATATGGAAACCAATTTCTTTTAATTTTCAGTCATTGGAGTTGCCCCGGACGAGTTTTTAGCATTCCAATGTAAAATTGTTTGTTTAATTCAATTGTCCCGTTTTGATGAAGCTATTTCTTTAATGAACAAAAACCCTCAATTTTTGCAGTAAGTTGAAACTTTCTCCGAAAATTTCATGTCTCATCTTGCGGTTTTTTAGGAATCTGATTTTTGAAAAATCTTACTGCTATTACCGTGCTAATAAGCCCGATGATGCTTTAAAAGTCATTGAATCTACCGAAGGGGAGCATGATTACCGCATTAAAGAATTGAAAGCTCAAATATTGTACCGATTGGAGAAGTACAATGATTGCACTGCCATGTATCATGAGATCATAAAAAATACTCATGATGATGATTATGAAGATGAAAGATACACTAATCTTAGTGCAGCTATGGTTCATGTTAATGCTGATGATACAGTAAGTTAATAAACATTGATTATTAAATGTCTTAATAAAATGGTACTTTATAATTGTAGGTTGGTGAAATTAACGACTTCAGGGAAAATACTTATGAACAATGTTATAACAAAGCTTGTTTGTTGATTGCCCAAGAAAATTATACGGAAGCTGAGAAGAAGCTAAGACAGTGTGAGAAGCTGTGTAGAGAAATACAAGAAGAAGATGAAGCAACTGAGGAGGAAATTGACATTGAATTGGCTTTAATAAGGTATACTTATTATTTTTATATATTGTAAAAAAATACTAATCTTCGCTTTTAGAATTCAATTAGCTTATGTTTTTCAAAAACAAGGGAGAATAAAAGAAAGCCAGCAAATGTATATATCAAATCTAAAATTGAAGTTAGATGATATTGCTTTGATGGCTGTTGCTAGCAATAATATCGTGTGTATCAATAAAGACCAAAATCTTTTTGATTCCAAAAAGAAAATGAAAGTTGCCTTAAATGAGGCCTTAACCTTTAAATTGCCTTCAAAACAGAGGAAGTACATTGCTCTAAATAATGCCATTCTTAATTATTACATAAATCAGACTGATCAATGTGAGAAAGTTTGCAAAGCAATAGACGATAAATGGCCTGAACTTCGTTTACAAACGACTGTATTAAGGGCATTAAATCTTATAAAAGTCAACAAGACCCAAGATGCTATCAATTTGCTAAAGAGTATAAAAACCAGGGATGATAATTTATACATTAATTTATGCATAGCTCAGATTTATTTAATGCAGGTGAGTACATTTTTGTTAATATTGTAATTTCTTTAGAACAAATATGCTAAGAATGTCTAAATATCTACACTCAATATTGTAAAAATTATCCTTTTAGGGAGAAAAATTGGAAACATGCAAGATTTTGGAGAACATAGGCGAAGACAGTTATAAACCTGGAATTGTTGGTGCCTTGACAACTCTGTATTTAGGTATCGGGGAAGAAAAAACAGCTCTTAAAATCTTCGAAAGAACTGTAGAGTTTTACAAAAAGAATAAGGTAAAAGTTAACATAATTAGTTATCAATATACTCATTTAAATAAAATTAATTTGTTTAGGTCAGAGGTGTTGATTTGTCGAACTTATGGCGACAAGCTGCGGAATTTCACATTAGGAAAGGCTTGCCCCAAGTGGCTGCTAATAGTTTAGAAGAGCTATTAAAAAGCAACAAGGATGATAAAAAACTTATTGCTCAGCTAATCTTGGCGTACGCTTTAGTGAGTTTTTAGACTTATGTTTTATAAACTAAAATTGAAATTACGCTTTTTTTTAGTTCGACAAACCTAAAGCATTGCAATTGAGCAACCATTTAATTTCAGTGGATGAATTGGCAAAAGATGTAAATCTAGAGGATTTAGAGACAACTCAACTGCCTACTATAACTTACAATAAAAGAAGTCCAGCCACTAAACAAGAATCTTTACCTAGGTATTATTCGATTACATGAAATATCAATCTGTTCATTTATTTGTAAAATGTTATTTTTAGTACTCCTCGAGAAGATTCTGTTAAGAAGACTAGAAAGCACAAGAAACGCAAAGGTAAACTTCCCAAAAACTATGATTCAAGTGCTGCACCAGATCCAGAACGTTGGTTGCCAAAATACGAGAGATCTGGTTACCGCAAAAAGAGGGACAGAAGAGCCAAAGATGTCATAAAGGGCTCTCAAGGAACAGCATCTGGTCAAGCTGAACAATAGTAGGTTCTTACCAAATTATAACATTGCGCTTATTTTATTTTTATTTTTTTTTGTAGCGATTTTTCCAAGTTTGTTGACGAATCTTCCGATACTGGGAACTCCGTTGATCCTTCTCCACGCAATAAGCCTGCTCAATATCAGCAGAAGCGAAATACACAAAAGAAAAAGAATAAAAGACGTTAAATTTGTTTGTGTTGGCGTTAAATAATTTGCTTGTTTTGTAACCATATTTTGTATATTATTGCTAAATAAATACAGTTACAAACTTCATACTATTTTAATTGAAATAAAGTGTGATTACACGGAATAAAACAAAAATTATATTAAAACCTATATTAAAACATAAAATTAATTTAACAATATTTCAATGGCAATTAATAAACAGGAGCAGCTTGTTGGGTTTTAAGTAAATTAAATCTTGTTTTAAGAATGATTCTTTCCTTGGAGTATTTATCTTCGGGAGAAAATCTTGCTGTAAGACAAATTATAACAATTAAATTATAATTTAATGTACAATCTAATAATAATACCTGGATGTGCCGATACTGTTGGTTTCCCTTGAGGATCTGTTTTCTGCAAAGTAAATTTATTTATTTTTCTAATACAAACTATAACAAATTTACTACTATTGATTAATTTACCTTTAATGTGTACACCCGCTCCCCTGCTTCATTTAAATAATACATTAAATACATTTTAGGGTTTCTTATAATCAATTAATTAATCGTTTTAATTGAAACACACGTGGTGCAAGCAACATATACAAATAACAAATTTACACAATTTTAACTTGACACTTGACATTCTTGACAAAGACATAAATTCTTCTTGTTTAGCTAGTTTAATTTTTCTCAAAAAAAAGAAGAAGAAGACAATATATAATTTAAAGGTTAGAGGCCAGATAAAAAATTGAGAAATGTCAATACGTCATAACGATGAGCATTGAAATTCGTTGTTTATTATTTTTAAATGTTATTTAAAAAGTTCTGTGTTAGAAAATTAAACTGTAACTTTTATTTCATTTATTATTTATATATATGAAATATTCGGAAAATGTTAAAGTTTGGCTCAAAGCATGACAGCAATATTGTTTATAAGTGTACTGTTAGACTACTTGAAGATACAGAAATATTGGAGTGCGAGTATAAGGTAACATCTTTACTTGCTTTAAATGCACTTTATTAAAAGAGAATTATATTTTTAGCCACAACATAAAGGCAAATATTTATTAGAATATGTTTGTCAGCAATTAAATCTTGTGGAACAAGACTATCTAGGTCTTCGATATGTTGATAATCAGGATCAAAGAGTAATAAAATGAATTCTAGCCTATATTTATCTAATTTGTTATATTTTTCAGCACTGGCTGGATATGGGGAAATCCATTTGCAAACAGGTGAAAGATCTTGACCCAGTTTTGTTTAGCTTTAGGGTGAAATTTTATCCACCTGACCCCTTTAGACTTAAGGAAGAAATAACTCGTTATCAAGTATTTTTGCAACTTAAAAGAGATTTATTACATGGCAGACTGTATTGTGGTACAAATGAAGCTGCAATGCTGGCAGCATTAATAGTACAAGGTAAATAATTTAATCACTTTTATTTCGCTTCATTAAATAATTCATTTTAGGAGAATTCGGTGATTATGATCCTGAAATACACCTAGGAAATTATATATCTAATATGAAAATGCTATTAAAACAAACGGAAGCAATAGAAGAGAAGGCTATGGACATCCATCAAAAACAGCTTAAAGGTCAAAGCCAGAGTCAAGTAGAAACCACATTTTTAAAACTTGCATGTCAACTGGATACCTACGGAGTTGATCCACATCCCGTAAAGGTATATTGATTTTTTTGAACAATACTTAATTACTCTCAAAATAGGGTTTGTTACAGGATCAAAAAGGAAACCAGCTCTACTTGGGGATAAACTACAGTGGAATTCTAACATTTCAAGGTAGTAGGAAAACTCATCATTTTAGGTGGCCAGATATACAAAAAATTAATTATGAGGGCAAAATGTTCATAATACATTTAAATTACAATGATGTAAGTGGTTGTAGATAATATTGGAAATGATGAATGATAGATCGGATCAATTTATTATGCAAATGAAAATATAATAAAATAAAAAGTCTATTTGTAGCTATCGACCTTTATGTATTTTGTTATTTGTTGTGATCCATCAGTCATCTAAGAACGCATGTATACAGGGTGAGTCATATATATGTATAATTTAGTATTAATTAGACTCACCGATGCAGATCCTTATAAATTATATTTTTAAGAGAGTGACTCACTCTGTATAAAAGCGTTGCATATAGTAACATTGTGTATATACTATTTTATGTTAATTATTTTCAGAAAAAGCATACTGTAGGTTTTAAATGCTCCTCAGGACAGGCTTGCAGGCATGTGTGGAGATGTGCAGTTGAACAAATGCTGTTTTTTACGTAAGTAATTTTTAATGTATTTTTTATAAAATTTTTTTCTTATTAGAATAGATAATTTTCAAATTTACCACCTAGGCACAGCACTGTAGTTTAACTAGCTAAATAAAAAGGTATTATTTATAATAGTTTGCCAACTAGCTCTGGTGCCCCGACTGTGGTAACAGGAGGAGGTTTCTTTTCTTGGGGTACTAAATTCATATACACTGGTAGAACTGAAAAAGAGATTTTAGAAGATAGTAATTCCCCATCTAGAGAGGAACCAAACATTCAGCGCTCTTCTAGCATTAGGCGAAAAGCGTCTAGTGTACCTGCAACTCCATCTACTCCTTTACAACCTCATTTAGGTAATTAGAGTTTGTAGAATTTACATATAGTTCCCAAGCATAATTTTGATTCCTTTATTTGAACAGAAACTCTTTTTGAAAAAGATTAATCTGTCTGTTTTTTGCAATTTTGCAAATTTCTTTTCATTTTGTCGATCAATAATCTGGTTTGCACAATTTCAAATTTTCACATTAAGTGATACTCTCTGCAGCAACATTTCTATTCAAATAAGCGAATCCTATTTTAATATAATATTAAATTCAATTCATTTGCACTAAATAATGATTTTGATTTGCTTACGTCTCCATGAGGAATGGCATCTTTTTCGATTAGAAATAAATTGCAAACAATTAAATAACAATGTTCAACTAGGATATTGCAGTTTGCCGCGATCGAGTCATTCAGACGTGGGTGGTTCAAGAATGGAAACGAGTAATAGCGTCGGTTTGCTTTCTGGATTAGATAACAATCCTTCACAGATTTATAGTGATGTGGCCGCCTTAGAAACCGTTACCGAAGACCAGGAAGCATTGGGCGCTACGAAATTACGCACAACAGGTGAGCATTCGCCATTCAATATCAACATGAATTATAACAACTGCGTTTTTAGTGCTGAAGGAGGATTCCGTAGATAGGTTTAGTGATTATTATTTTCGCGATTCGTTCGAACATTCCTCATCCGAGTCTCAATTGGTGGATAATTATCGTGGATACGAAACGACGAATCCATCGCACCGTTCGAGCCGGAGTCAAACGCCGTTATCTCATTCTCAGGTAGATGGTAAGGTGTACGCACCGAACGCGGCTCAGCCGATGTCGTCGGTGAAGAAAAATAAAAAATTCAACATCTTAAGCGCCTTTATACCGTCGTTAGTAATCGTTATGATTTTGGCAATCGTGTCTACCGTTGTGATTCTCGAAAGTAACTGGGAGTTTTTGAATAGCCTTAAAAACATCCCCGAAATGGTGTCGTTGAAATACCAGGTTTACGAGCCCATCAAGCAATACTGGAAGAATAAAATGGGTGTCTTGTTTTGAGCCAAAATTTCGCTTGTGTTTATGATTTCGAATTCATTAATTTCGATTCGTTTTAGCCAAACCATTGAATTAATTTCGAATTTATTTTAGATTTAACATTCGTTTATTTCATTTTCTTTTGGTAAATTTAATTCAAACTATTCCAAAATATTGCTTCTACAAAATAATGTTCCACAATAGAGCGTTTAAAATGTTTGAACCGAAACTATTCCAGTCTATACATAAATTTGTAAATAAAAAAAATCACAAAAATACGCTTAGCTTTAAAAAAATGAAATTTATGGCATGAATCTGTGGGATAAGTAGGTATATTTTTCAAAAATATTATAGTGGATATCTTCTTATGTCGCTGATTCAAACTGAAAGCATTCCATATTTACAGATAATATTAATCAGCACCATAATTTATTTTTGTAGAGACCTACATACAAAGTATATTGAATGTTAGTGCCTGTTACATATGTGTTAATGTTTTTTTATTTTATATTTTGTTTTATTTATTTCTTTTACGAATTTTTGAATCAACGAAAATGTACAAAAATATCCTAAAGAATGGTTAAAAAACCATCAAAATATTAGATTAAGTATAAAAGATATACTTTTTTAGGATTTGACAGCAATACGCATTTGTATCTTTTATTACATAAAAGACATTTTTTATAGTTCTGAATTTCATTTAATATTATCATAAGTTTGAGGATTACTTCTACTTATGAAAATGTTATGGAATATAGAACTAATAAATTTTTACCAGAGCTGTATTGGGTGCATTTTTACATGATTTTACATTATTTTTAAAGTTATAAATTAAGTTGGCATGCATAAAATGTCGTGGCTCAAAATATTTAAAATTTCCATCCTCTTAAAAGCATAGTCAATTAAACGAAATCGCTTTAATAAAGACCGTTTTGAATCTGTTAGGGTGCCATAGGCAAGACACAGTAAACGCACGAATACGAGATAATGCACTTCAAAAATTTAAATATTCAATCTTGGCCAACGCGTGTTTTATTGCCTTTTTAGCATTTTGTGCCTATATCAGGATCAGCGTAATGTCTTGCAAAGTTAATTCTCCTTTAAATAAAATACTTTAAATATTTGCCTAGTATTAATTGAAGTATTTATGAAAAGTATTGATTTATTCAACATTTGAGATTATTATAGCGGCGAATATTTTGATGTATTAATAATTCCGGGACCTGTTTTAATTTATTTTTATATTCATATTTTTTTTATAATTTTTATAGTTTTATTAAGCCTTTATGAGAGCAATAAAAATAAGTTCGTGTGACAAGTATAATTGAAAATACGAGGCAGTCTTTGATTTATTTAAAAGTACACTTGAATCAAAAGATAAGGTCAATATAAAAACACATTCCGGTTTAATGGATGGTGTCAAAAGTCCTTCTTGCCAAGAATTTGATAAAAAAAATTACAATAAGTACCTTAGAATATTCAGCATTCGTTTAGATGTGTGATGTTCAAATTTTGTAGATGAATACGTAATGATTATTGTGTTAGTGTTCCATTAATTGTTAGATTACTAAAAAATTAATGTAAAATTTTATTGTTTTATTGAATTTTTACAAGAACCGACTTATTCGTTATTAAAATCATTCGGGTCTTCACTTGTCGAGTAATCGAGTAATCGAGTAATAATTTATATTGATTACTCCTTCGCGTTATTCTTTTTAATAACGAATGACTTACTGAAAAAAACTGTTCAAAGTTTTCCTTTTGAATCCAATTTAAAAATCTGTGATCTTCATTCAATCTGCTGTTTTAGAAATAGTTAATGACTTAAGTGTACAAAATGGTCAGATAAAAAGCAATTAAATAGCAGGGTGGACGTTTCTGAACAAACCAAGTTTGAATTCATGATTTTTCTATTTAAGAATATAGATAGAGAAGCAATACCAGTGTTATGAACATTTTTTTATTCCTACGAGGTATAATTTTTGTAAACCATTTAATTACGTAACTTGCTATTGATGTGAAAGTAATTTGATTGGAAATGATCATTCTGGATTGGCGTTGGAAATATTTATGCCGATTATAAACCTGTTGTTTTGTTTGTCAAAACAAAATGCTTTTTGTCCATACATACAAATTTAAGTGAAAATGAGTCAATTGATTTCGAAGCGACACAATACTGAAGCAATTTTTAATAATTTTAGGGTCCATATGTTGGGTGCACTTAGTTTGTACTTATTTTAGCTGCCAATACATAATTTTGTTAGTAATTAAGAATATGTGTATTGTTAGAATTGTTTGTAAGAATAATTTTTTATAATGTAATTTTGCCAAATAAAACCTAAGTCAATTATTTTTTATTGCAACCGTTAATTCAGTTATTTAGGACAAAAAAAACTCAAGTAAGTTCCTTTAGAATAATTTATTCATGACATAATCTACACTGTTTGGCAACAGATTAAATGGTACTGAATTGATCTACAGAACCACATATGTACAAATAAAATGAGTTCTATAAATAAATGGATAAATAAGCCCTTCACCTTTGGAGTTTGAATTTAACCAAAAAGCTAAGTTTGGTCAAAGAAAGTAATCGAATGGACAATAGAAAGAAGGCCACTTTTAAAATATTACTATACAATAACAGGGGTATAATGTGATTTTATTTACAAAATAATGGTATAACAAACAAGATACATCCCTACAAAATTAGTGTATTTTTTTAATAGTGCAGACCTAATACACAAAATAGGCCAGAAGCTTCTTTCAAATACCCTAATTTTTTTAACAACGTCAAGGCTACAGTTTTCTTCAACAATTATTGTACTACTACTTGAACAACAAGTTTCTAGGTTTATATAAATCCAAAAGATAATAAAAATACTATTGTCATATATAATGTAAATTGTATATAGGTAGGATAATTTTCTAAATCTCATGGACAATAGTTAATTCGTTTTTTTTTTTAGATACAATTCAGTTTATTCTTGTTGCTGATACAGTACCCATCTCAAATACATTTAACATTCAACATTTCAGAACACATATACATCGAATATTCACACAGATTATTGTTTATTATAATAGGATATACGGAGATACTGATTAATATCGAATACTCGGACCAAATATGATATTAATAAATACCTGACATGTTTACAGAAATGTTTCTAGATGCGAACATGGGTACGTAAATACTGACGATTAAATTCACCCGAATAAAAGTTGTGACAATAATCTAAGTCTAAAATCTAGGCGTTTAAATGTGTTGCGTAATTAAAATTGACTGTACAAAGCCTTATTTCACAACTTTTATACGATTTTTATCGGGATTTGCTAAATAATGAACAATGATAAACAATTAAGCTTCAAGAGAGTACAGAAATACTTATAATGGAATGAAATTAACTTGACTTCTTCTGAAAGCATTTATCATTATTCTTTATTTGAACTAAACTTTATTCCGTGGAAGTTTATAAAATAGCTGCGTACTTACTGATCATTTTTGACTATAAATAAAACCAATAAAGTTAACAATTCTCTTTAATTCAACAATTAATTGCCACATTAAGTGACGGAAACAAAATTTGACTTTCACTAATTAAAACAATACAAACTACAGCACTTTATAAATTTCCAAGCATGAAATGATACGAAATTGGAACTTCTGTGACAGCTTCCACAGCTCGAAAGAAAATATTCATGAGGGAAAGTCCAAGGGAAATAGAAGAAGGAGTAGAGGCAGTTAGGCCTGCAGTAGAACACCCAAATAAGATTGATATTCAAGATGACATAAAAAATAAAAGCTTAGTTATCACAATAGCCTATCATCTTCAAATACAAATCTTACAGGTGTAATACTGAGCTAGTACATTTGGGGAAGGCTGAATTTTAAGTATTATTTCATGTTGCTATTAGCTAATAATGCTAAGCAAGACTCGTTTTGATTTACTATTTAATATTTTGTACTAGTGTTTTTTAATTACTTTTTGACATTGTATCAAAATTTTGCTAGGTGAACAAACGTTGTCTACTTGATTCGAGCTTAGCAAAACAGCTTTGATTAAAGATTGAAATTACTCGGCATTAATAGTGATCGTTTTGCCTTTAGCATCATCGAACTTATCCATTGTTCTGATGTCCATCATCATAGTAATACCAAGGGACATAATTATTAGCAAAATTGTTGTAACGAAAATTCCAGACCAAATCGGGACTGAAGTAAAACCAACACAATCGTATGCATCGTTGAATTTGTTATCAGTAGGAGCTTTCCCAGCGAAGTACAATTGGATCTAAAACAAATTTTTTATTACCTTCACATCGAATAACAGCTGAAATATGAGATCTATATCTCTGAATTTTTTACAGGTTTCTAAATTAAAAAGCTATTTTTAGACAGCAACCTCCTTAAAAAATCATTAGTTTCATAGATTTTAACTAGATATTGTAATTAATATTCTGAACAATCAGTTACAAGGGAAGATAATATTACCTGGAAGTTTTTAAGCGTTACTTTTCCAGCGTCGCTGGTAAACACATGATCACCACAATGGTATGAGAATTTACTCCGAACCTCCACAGGCGATCCAGAAGTAAAAGTGGTGTCCTTTGAATCATAAGTGCCATTGAGCTTGCTGTTCATTATCCAATAGCCTTCTTCTGTCAAATTTTGGAAAACCAACCTAAGCAAAAACATAGATTTGTATTATATGGAAAATCTGCTGCAAATATACACTCACTCTAATTTGATAACTGGTTCAGTTGCTCTGATTGTTACTGTATATTCTTTACTCTCACCTTCAGGCGCAACGGTGACTGTAACTCCCTTAGCTATATCACTAAAAAGGTCATAAGTCAGAAATGTTTATTACAAAGAAATGGAACAATCGAACCTTTTGTCCTTACTACTGTAAGCTACTTTGGTCATGTAGATGAGGTATTGAGTACCAGACCAAAACGACTGATTAGTCGCCCTTACAGGAACATCTGCTCTAGGTTTACCCTCGACTTTAGTCTCGTTTTCAGATTCTGCGTTTTCTTCAACTTGCAATAAAGATCGCTTTTGTCTCGATTCTACTGCTTCAGAAGCTAACTGCAGATTTCAATGAAATTATATTACGTTTAGTTAACTTTTAATGAGGTATATTCTTACCCAGGAGGTGTGACGGCTGGTGTATATGCAGAGAATGTTCTTTCCAGAACGCGTAAACTCTTCGTAAGCTGAAGCAATTTTGCTATCTATCAACAATACAAAATATGTCAGAATTATAATGATTATAATTTAAGTTAAGTTAAATTCAAAGGAAGTAAGCAACGTGCCAGATTCGATTTTATACATTGCTGTTTTAATTAACGTAAGGTATTAATTATAAAATATTTGTTAACAAAATAGCTCATTACTCAGTTATGCAATGTGCCAAATTTACCATTATACATTGCTATTAAATCACAAATTGAGCTGTTATAATACAACAATATGCGTTATTTAATTTAACTTACCATGACGTCTCAACATGTCGATTCTGTTTTCATTGTCTTTAGCATCATTAAGTTTAACAATAATTACTTTAGTTTTGGAAATGTCTAAGCCTTTGTCTAATTTATCGACAGAAACTTGCGTTACAGAGGCATCCAGATGGTCGAGTGCCTCGATGGGTTTCTCCACGTAAGGCAGGTAGGCTGTTTTGGTAGTTTTCGAAAGTTTAGTTAAATAGGGAAAAACTACACCTGAATCGTCACGCTGGACAAAATCTTCAGGGCTCAACTGAAAGATGATTATTTTAATATAACAAGCTGATCATTTACCTAAATTTGCGGTGAATATTACACGGATATTGTACTTACGGTTTCTTCTGCAAATGCTACAATCAAATCAATTGAATCATCTTTTAAATGTCTTTCCATTCCCTCTTTGAAGACATCCTGACTGATTTTATTTAGTGCTGGTACTTTATCACTGGTTCTGTAAAGAAATAAATGAGTTTTAAACCTAACCGAAAGTCATGGGACTTAATCAAGAAGACTGGTCATATGACTCAATTATATCTAAACATACAAGTTTAACTAATACAGCTGCAATATAAATATGCTATTAGATCGCAAATAGTGCGAAAATTCAATTAGGTGTGGCTGGAAAATCGTGAAAACTAACGATACAACAACCAAAATAATCCTCACCTTTTATTTGACCAAATGAAACAAGGGACAAATTCGGTCGATTCAACTAAATTAAAAACGAATAGCACCGCCGCACAAAATAAAATGCCCCTGGGTGCACTCATCTTTGGAAAATCTGCTGTTTTTTTCGCAAAATTGTATCTAGTTGAGATCACGTGAAAATACGGAGCAACCCAACATTTGACAATCAGATGTCTTATAATATTTTACCTCGAGTGTCGAGTGTCACTTATTTGTTGACTGGTGTCGCCATCTACATTAAGTAAATTTAGTAATTTGGCTGCAGTGCTGCCATCTGTTGGTTAAAGTTAAAGTCAATTTAATATTGCTGCCAATACCTAGATGGCCTCGGAATTTGAAAAATTGATAAAAATTGCTAATTTTATCCAGCAGTACTCAAAGATTTTAATTTTGGAAATTTACGCTCAATGGTTCAATATCTGTTTCGGTGAAAGTAATATTCGTGAAATATTGTATTCATTATTTTCCAAAATTTTAATATGAAACAAATTATACGGGGTTTATTAAAATAAAACGAAACATTGCTCAATTAAATACATTTATATTATTCGAGTGTATATCTACAGAAAATGTACACATGATTTATGATACAATGTTTTAGTACGTATAAACAACATAAATAAATATTTATATTACATAATAAGTGTGTCTAGATATTCAATATATTAACATTAAACAATTTTTTTGGGAGTCAGTTAGATATTACAAGTAATAGCAGATTTTTAGAGAATACAATAACATGTACTTTTAATATAATACCACATACTGAATTTCATTTCGCTACTGTTACTTCGAATAAAAAATAAATAAAATTTATAAACATACTCTTAACAATGAAAAATATGAGATCATAATTTCAATACAACATATTTATAATACCTACAGAATGACTCAAAAATTCTAGTTCAGTATGTAAAGTAATCGCTTTTACAAGGTATTGGTATTACTTCATAAATTATCACACCTTGTTTTATGAGAAAACCGAGAATTATTTTGTAGAAATTACATGTATTACATGTAACAGGAACTTACCAAAATTTTTAATAAATACCTAAAAATGTTTGAGAGAAAAAAAATCATTTACATTTTGTCATAAACTGGATATAAATGAATTAAATCAGTAGCAGAAGTTTCTTAATAATATGAATACACGCTGCTTTTGAGTAGCTAAGCTATAGTTAGTTATTTACCAGTAAAAGTGCATTTTATCAAGTATAAATACGGTGCTTTAACATTTCAACATTTAAAACATATTTTCAAAAAACACCTTCAAGGCTTATTGAATAAAATTCGTACATTTGGCCTTTAATACAAGCAGGAAGTGAAAGTATCTATAGCTTTCGTAAATTACATGTGTACTTATTACTTACTATTTTTCTATGAATTACTTATAAATACAGCAACTGAAAAATAGTCACAGAATGCATATGATGTGTTAAATTATATAATAATGATTTTTAAAGGTGTGTTTTAAAAACGTCTATTAATTTCTTCGATCTTATACATACAGAGATTCGTAAACATGTCACCAGAAAAAGTATGCATTACATTAGTTAAGAACACCCTGTAAATTATTTAAATGTTAAAATTCTATATCGGTGACTGTTTAAAAATTCTGCACTAAACGACAATAATTAATATAATTAATAAGTTAGTTGATATATTTTTTTTACATAAAAATTCGCCTAAGATCGGTAGGAGAAGTAATCATGCTGCATTGCGGACATACCTTTTTGCTACCCTGCAACATGAGAATTTTTTATATACAAAAATATCAATTCGGATTACATTCTCAATTAAAAATAACTTACCAAAGTATGAAGCCAACATTCCTCGCAGTGTACATGCCAGCAAACGGTCGATATAACAGGTTTTTTATAGTGTTCCTGCAAAATCGGATTCCCTTATAATAAAACATTCCAATCACTTAAAAGGCCACAAATCTTACCAAGCAAATTAAACATTTATAGTCTTCGGTATCGGTGCTGCTCGCCGGCTCACCACCGCCACCCTCCGCTTCCAGTTGTCGAATTCTATTTCTCAGTTCTTCAATCATTTGCGCCCTACTGCTCGGCTCCGCGTCCGAAGTGCTCACGTTGCTATCGCATTGCTGACCCACGCTCTCCACTTTCACCTCAACATCGCCACTGGAATTCACAGTGGCAACCTGGAAAACATTCCCCATTAGCAAATCGGGTAGCTACACAGTTCTAAAATAGTTCGGAATTATTTTGGACAGTTCTAAATCAGCCCAAAATCGCGATACACTGTTGGAAAAAGTCCTGGTTAGTTCAGGTTAGATCTAAATTAGTTCTAAATGATTCTGGACAGTTCTAAAATATCGTACTGAACTGTTTGAAATGGCCTAGACAGTTTTAAAATAGTTCTGCATTGTTTTGGATAGTACTAAATTATTCTAAGATCGTCCTGAACTTTTTCAAATGGTTCTAGTTAGTTCTAAATTAGTTCTAAATCTTTCTGGACAATTCTAAAATCGTCCAGAACTGTACGAAATGGCCTAGACAGTTCTAAAATAGTTTTGAATTATTTTCAAGTTCTAAATCATTCTAAGATCGCCCTGAACTGTATCAAGTGGTCCTAGTCATTTCTAAATTTGTTCTAAATAATTCTGGACAATTCTAAAATCGTTCTGAACTGTTCGAAATGGCCTAGAGAGTTCTAAAATAGTTTTGAAATATTTTGGACAGTTCTAAATCATTCTAAGATCGCCCTGAACTGTATCAAATGGTCCTAGTCATTTCTAAATTTGTTCTAAATAATTCTGGACAATTCTAAAATCGTCCTGAACTGTTCGAAATGGCCTACACAGTTCTAAAATAGTTTTGAATTATTTTGGACAGTTCCAAATCATTCTATGATCGCCCTGAACTGTTGCAAATGGTTCTAGTTATTTCTAAATTTGTTCTAAATAATTCTGGTCAATTCTAAAATCGTTCTGAACTGTTCGAAATGGCCTAGACAGTTCTAAAATAGTTTTGAATTATTTTGGACGGTTCTAAATCATTCTAAGATCGCCCTGAACTGTATCAAATGGTCCTAGTCATTTCTAAATTTGTTCTAAATAATTCTGGACAATTCTAAAATCGTTATGAACTGTTCGAAATGGCCTAGAGAGTTCTAAAATAGTTTTGAATTATTTTGGACGGTTCTAAATCATTCTAAGATCGCCCTGAACTGCATCAAATGGTCCTAGTCATTTCTAAATTTGTTATAAATAATTCTGGACAATTCTAAAATCGTTATGAACTGTTCGAAATGGCCTAGAGAGTTCTAAAATAGTTTTGAATTATTTTGGACGGTTCTAAATCATTCTAAGATCGCCCTGAACTGCATCAAATGGTCCTAGTCATTTCTAAATTTGTTATAAATAATTCTGGACAATTCTAAAATCGTTATGAACTGTTCGAAATGGCCTAGAGAGTTCTAAAATAGTTTTGAATTATTTTGGACGGTTCTAAATCATTCTAAGATCGCCCTGAACTGCATCAAATGGTCCTAGTCATTTCTAAATTTGTTATAAATAATTCTGGACAATTCTAAAATCGTTATGAACTGTTCGAAATGGCCTAGAGAGTTCTAAAATAGTTTTGAATTATTTTGGACAGTTCTAAATCATTCTAAGATCGCCCTGAACTGTTGCAAATAGTTCTAGTCATTTCTGAATTAGTTCTAAATGATTCGAAACAATTCTAAAATCGTCCTGAACTGTTCGAAATGGCCTACACAGTTTTAAAATAGTTTTGAATTATTTTGGACAGTTCCAAATCATTCTATGATCGCCCTGAACTGTTGGTAAAAGTCCTGGTTAGTTCTAAACTAGTTCTAAATGATTCTGGACAATTCTAAAATCGTGCTGAACTGTTCGTAATGGCCTAGACATAGATTAAATTAATCGTATCGAATTTACCTGCGACTGTACTCCATCCTTGTCCTTATTTTCTTTTATCACTACATCGTTTTCTGTGTATTGGGAAGGACCGAATGTGCTTTCTTCGGGTTCGTCACCGTCTACAATCACATCTTCATTATCCATGTCTGTTCTTCCAGTGCTTGTTGTTATCGTTAAACCTCCAACCAGAGAGCTGGTTCTTTTTCGTTGCGATTCGTGCCATTCTTCGAGTTCTGAGTCGCCTTCGACGTCCACCGTTTCGTCTTCATCGTTAGTGTTATTCTAATGAAGATCCGGATATTGTTATATTGAAATTGCGAAACTATTCGGAAATAACATACCTTTCTAATGCACCTCTCCACGTGCAAATTTATATCCTCTTGCGTTCTTTGAGGATGGCCCGTGCATATCGAACACACGTCGTCGGCTTTTCGTTTTCGAATTTTAATCCGAAGCCGGCCGTGCCTGTTGGTTTTTATCCGCTGGAAAGTTTCCCATCTCCCCTCGGGGCCGCTATCGCCCGGCAGAGCTGGAGGTCTTCCCGGCTCTGGTCTATTCCGTTTCCTGGACGCCGCTATTCCGGAGCCGCTCAATTTGTAAAGCCGCTCTAATTCGTGCATAAAATGCGTCTCTAAATCACCTGGGGATATGGTTAGACCGCAAACAGGACAACTCGAAGGATCCCGTTTTTTATTCTTCACGAAATCTGCAATAAAATAATATCATTGTAGTAGATTCCGAGGTGTATTTTTAACTGTAATAGTTCAGAGCGACGTTATTTAAAAGAGGTTTCATCAGGTGATGCATTAAGACAATCCAGCATATTTTCAGTCGCTTCAGTTTTGGCCGTGAAATCGGGGATCCGGGGTGTAAATTTCAACGCGAACGGTGGCTCGTGATGACTTAAGCCTACTTCATCCCCTTTTAGCTTGTGCTGATTTACGTTTGGGGTACACACGGGCATGGGTCTAGTCGAGCAATTAACAAGGTTAGCCTGGCTAATCCCATGAATGATGTCCGCTTCTGCTGACTGATACCTACGTCTGTCGCCCTCTTCGCTCCTCCGCTCCGGAACGACTATACAGGGGGCATAGTTGAGCATCTTTGAAATGATTTTTTCTCCCAAACGTTTTGCGCTCGAAATAACATATTAGTTGTTAATATGATACCTTAGGTGTCGCGTTATTCTCTGGGATACGTAACGAGGGAAAATCTAAAATTAATGACTATAGACCAATCCCTTGTCCAGTACAGTGACAAAACTTTGTTAATATCTTGTTGTTTTGCTTGGCCAGCTTAGTCGTGATGTGAAAATAAATTGGATGCGAGGCGACAACTGTTCGCACTCTTTAATACGAGTTTCTTCTTCATTTGATCCAGTTATTAGTTTTGCAAACTTATCAACTATCTTAAACTACCTTAATATACAATGTTCTAATAGGATCATTTTTTATTCGATCTAATTATCTACCACGTTCCGTGCTTATTAATCAGATAATTTTTTCATTAAAAAAAGCTTTCTAATCATTACTCAATTATGCATGTTATACATTTTTATCAGTGAATAACATGCTCGCGTAAAATTTCGGTAGCTAAACAGCTATTTTTCGGAATCATGCAGTCATTGATGCGATTCCGTATCTAGTAATAATATTTAAATAAGAAATTTCATATGATAATACCATATGCTGCAATCCTGGTACCTGTCACGTTGCTTTTCACAAGTCAGATTAACATTTAATCTATACATAGTATATTGGGAATGAATAACGCAGGACTGGATTAGAAGAAACCAAGAAAACTACCTAAATAATACCTAGTTTACAGATATATCTGTTTATTTCAAATAAGAAAAATAATTGCCAATTATGATACACATATTATAATTTGATGTCATTAAACAATTTGCTATAGAAATCAATATTTGTTGGGACTCTATACCTATATGAACGTTGATAGTTCAATGATCAATTACTTAATTGTAAGTAATGGAAGAAAGGAAAAATAAGGAAAATTTTGTATGATTCTAACTACAGTCCTGCATATACCTAGCAGGTGGGTTCATATTCATCACTGAAGTAGTAGTCTAATCTAAATTAAGTCGTATTAGTAAAGTTATTAGTGGAATCATTCGGGCTTGTCACGTCCTATCTATTGGTGTTTGTATTTCTATTTAGAATCAGATCATGGAACGATTACACGTGATAAAATATAGGTTTTAATTGGAGCAATCTATGAACTCGTTGATTTTTTTTTTCGGTTACTATATACCAGGAATTTAATGTAAATATTGGTTGTTTTAAATGGAAAACTTTGGTAGATTTATGAAATATTCTTCTAAAAATGAGATAGTTTCGGTGTATATTCAAACAAACAAAAATAAAATTCCGAAGGAAAATTTGGGGAAATTTTAATAAAAAATTGGTCGTTCCGGAGTGTTTTTTGTAGTCTAGGAGGTATTATGAATTCAAATGAGTCGAGAGAATGTGGGATATTTTACAAGGGGTTAGTATAAGTATGTGAACATGTGAGTGTGGCAAACGGTTATGATGCATCGAGGGAAATGGTCTGCACCCCATTGGGTTTCACAGACCTCAAAAACCGCTCAGTTAACTCTTGCAACTACCGGAAACACTATACCATATCTTACAACTTTATGTTGAACATTCACTGTATTTTCTAGTTGGATATTTTCTTCGCAACGTTTTTCGTTTTCATAAAATAAGTGCTATCATTCGGTTAATAACACGAGTATTATTAATACCACGTTTCGACGTTAAAGAGTTCGTAAATTATTCCAACATAACAAGCTTCTAATGCGTGTACGAATTAGTAAAGGCAAAATACCTTTTCACCGGCCGTAATTCCTAATTTGCCTCCTCTGTTAACAAAGTTTCCCACTGTTGATTCAGACTCCCAAATAACATATCGATTCTTAATCTCATGTAAGCTTTAACTATGCCCGTTAATTCTACCCAGATCTATGAGGTAGGAATAACTTTATCTAAATTATCGCCGAACTTCTCCCGGAATTACAATTGGTAAAGATTTCCCCTCTAAATTTATTTCTGGATTATTGACTTGGAATTCACCTACAATTATACGCTATGTTGTAGAATATTTATTTAGGTGTCTACCGTTAAATCATGCATTTTTTAAATACCTATAGTTGTATGCGATTTTTTTTAAAATATTTATTTTCATCAATCAATAGCTTTTCATACATAACTTTTTTGGATTGTTAATTTATAAAGGTAAAGCGATTAACTAATAAATTTTCCTGCGACTTTTCGTTTCAACGCAGTACATGTGTACACTATGTATAAATAATGTAGTAAAACATTCGGCGCGAAGAGAAAGACAAATAAAAGAAACAAAACTAAGACAGAAAAATATATCAGAGCTGGCAGAGTTCAGATCTGTTATATATCCGTTGAAAGCCGTGAAATATATTAGCATTTGTCATGTTAATAGTCACAGGGGGCAGATTGGCGGATTTGTTTGGAACGTCGATGTAGCCCGCATTCGGCACCTGCGAGCCGCGAGTTCCTGCTATTCCTGCTTAGCGCTTCCGTTTTTCCTGCTTCTCAGCGTTCTGCTTTACCCTCGTCGAATTAAAATCCTGTTTTTCGCATTTTTCGCCCTTTATTCATAGTTTTCTTTGGGTGTTGAATTTAGAATTACGACAGTACATTTAAGCTTTTACAAATCATCTGTAAGTGAACAAATTTAGTTCACCAAGAGGCCATATGTTTCTGAAGGGTAACACCACACACATTCAGCCATATTTCTGGTTAATGCTCCGCTTATAGATCATTATTGGCAAAATTTATCTTGTTCAAAAACCACTGAACTAAATTCGATGTGGTTTGTTTTCCATCATAGCTTACTTCATTTTCAAATTCACATTTTATCCACGAAATTCGATTATGTGCACGTTTTGGGAAATGGCACTTCATTTGTTAGTGTAAATTTTATTACTTATTGGTTGCGCGATATAAACCACCCCATGTGTAATATCGTGGTAGTGAAAAAAAAACACACAACGTAATATGTGTCTTTAAGAAGTAAATACGATCAAGTCCGGAGCCACAGGTAATGTTATTGCGTTCACTGAGGAAAGGCAGAGAAAAGGCGACGCTATAAGGGCGTCATAATCTCTTATAAGGGTGACAGGCGGCAAACGGCAAACGGCGTGCCGCTCCGGGGGGCATTTTATGAAGATATTAATTCTCAGATTGTCAAGTAGTGTTACAGTTATTATACTTACAAAGTAATAACTGGCTATAAGATTACGAAAATGCTGTAAGAACGTCTAAATTAATTTAATTAATTAATTAAATCTGTTATAAACACTAAGTGGCCCAGTGAACATTTAAGAACAGTCGTTTGAGATTCTCTTGAGTTTGCCGTCTTCTTTCGAGAACGACTCCGGAGTCTGATCTCGGCTCGGCTGGAATTCTTATTAAAATCATTATTGTTTATTAGCCCGCGTTTCATTCTCAAGATTATTTCTTGAAATATTCCTGGCTTTTGCCAGATTTTATCTTCCAAACTCAAAAAGCTAACGACAATTTATTCTATATCTAACCAAATATTTACACCAACATAACAAATCTCTATTAATTATTGAGGATTTAGATGTAGCTTTGGTGTGAATATTGTAGCATTTTTTTACGATATCCACCATTTTGAAACAAGCTTGATTTCATAAATAAATTTACAGTAAAAACCGTATCCGTTATACAGATCGATATCTATACGACACCGACCAAATGGGTGTTGGGTTTTCGCACCTCGAAAACTCGAAACGAAAAGCGTACTAAATCCTTTCCCGGATTTGTAAACGAGTCCGCGCCTAAACGGTTGTATGTATGAGTGACCATTTATCATCCCTCACCCCCCTTGGTCCTTTGCTTTGCTTCACACCCTTAGACAGCCCTTATTTCCACGGAATTTGCACCGTCTGTCTACGCTTGATGCCCTTATGCCAGTCCCGAAAGGAATTCTTTTCTTTTCATGCTCTCTCGCTATTTGTTTTTCACGCGATTTTCCGAAGACAAAAACCCGTTTAATTTATTTGATTTCGGGCCATTCGACATAAACGATACTTGTTTAATTAAATAGTTTGGTATCCATTATTTTAATTCTTTATAATGCAGTAAAATGGATTAATGAGGAGGTGGAATTAATTTCTAGTCAATCAAAATTGGTGGCGATTTGGAATTTGTCAATTTATTTTTTTAGATATACAATGGAGAAGACCACGATGTGAGATATGCGGATTTCGGCAAAAGATACGATTAGAAATGATTTATTAGAGCTCAAAACCGTTTTCAGTTGCTCAAAATGTGTTATAATTAAAAAGTTATAGCCCTTCGAAATTTAAAAATTTCGGGTTTTGAATCATACCTTATCAACTAATCATAAACCACTCACGTCTTGTTGTATAGTAAATAGTATGAATTTTCGAATGCCGTAACAAAGAATGCACAAACGAACAAAAATCAAACTGTCATTTGTCAGATTTTTCTGAAAATTGCACAAAACAAATTACACGAATTGCAGATCGACACAAAACACTTTACTGATAATATTGAAGTTGACAAGAATGTTGCCAAATAAATTTTTCAGGACCATTATTTGTGTTTTTAAAACGAAAATCGGTTACAATTTATACAGATGAAGATGTTATTTCTATATTAATATATCGAATTATCCATTAGGTAATGGAAGAAATGGATAAATCAGAAAATGTTTATTGCAATAAATATACAAAAAACGCACATTTTGCGGAGTAAAGAAGAGTAATAGGAAACGTGGCAAACTTGCTAAATGCGAGTTCTCTTTGAAATTCTCGCTTTGATTGGAGCAGAGTGTATGACGATTGTGTGACGTTTTTCAAACTTTAAAAATTAATTGCGGCCTTATTTGGCCACAGAAAAAAATAAAAATTTCATTACGCGCCTTCTTAGAACACACGGTTTTGAAAAAAAATTTTTAAAAAAAGTCGTGGTCTCCATTGTTATCCTAAATTAATAATGGAGTATAAATTTCTACAAGTGTTATGATTTGTATAATCATAAAATTTATTTCTTTAATAACAAAAGTGAAATACGAGTATACTGTATAAACGTTGCTTTAACTGTAGAAAATTTTCATTATATTATATCCGCAAATTTCATTATATTTTTACGATTAGGGCGAGAAAGGAACAACATAAGTTTCATATGTTCATAAAAAGTCGTATGATTGTAAGTGGCTTTCCTGGACAGTGGGATAATCTTTAGAAAAAATGACATAGGGATTTATAGGGCTAACAATGTTTCGAAGAGGGCAAAACTGGAAACGACCGCTTGTTTTGCCGGCCAGTGGAGATTGCCTGACTTAAGGGCTCCGTGTGATCGGAATATTAAAAGTCTTCCAGGATTTTGGCTGCCTTCCATATACATGAATTTTTACAAGCCCGAAAATTCGACAATTCCATATCTAATCGAATACGGCTCTTCTCAAAGTGCCCTTGCAACATTTACCGAATTCGTCGCTTTCCAAAAAGAAAATTATAACAGGAACGAAATTTTAATCACTTCGAAGTTATTCATAAGAACGAGCCTCGACAAATTGTTGCGAGTTTTTGAAATGAATAGCCGATTCAAAAGTTCACCTGATACTCGACAACATAAATACGTGTGAAGGTGATTTTTTTATCACTTGGTACGTTCTGTATACGTCACGAATAAGATCACTTAATTTATTACTTATTGTTCGGTTTTTTCTTCACCAGTACTAGTGAAACAATTTATCAGATGCTTTACATTGTCGATTTATAATAACACTAATGCATAGGTGTGCCTACTTCATTTTTTAAATATGCCTCTTGAAGCAAAAAAAAAAATAGTTGATTTTAGTTAAATAGTAACTTATTTTTTGTTCATTGAAATTCAATTTTAGTTAAAGTTAATATATGAATGTTTTATAAATGAGTTAGATGAAGTATGGATGCTAGATTTATGTATGATTCATAAAGAGTTTCTAATTTTTATTTTAAAATAAAAATACATGTTTTACAAGCTCTCAGACACTGCACCATTTGGATTTCAATTAAAACACCTGTTCGGTATGCGTTTTTTCGATACTAAACGATATTAGTGTTGACATTCTTTTCCATAATTGGACAAGTTAATGTGGTCGTAATAAAATTTACAAGCCGGACTACAGCTACTTTTATATCAACTTTTTATTGGACACTGGTTAATCTGCTTTTGGAAAAAAGTTGTTTCGTTGCTTGGCCCTCATCCCGTGCTCCACTTCTGCGGATTGACGTCTTCACTCAGCTGTAATTGTACTGATTCAAATCAAAGGCACCGTTGCTCGTCAAGATAATCGGCCGACGCGCAAAAACCCGATGACGAAAAAGAAAATTCGGACGATTAAATAGAAAAAAATAAATTCCAAATTTGTCAGTTGACGTCACAATATATTACTTATTATTATGATAAATACAGGGTGGATGCTGGTATAAATTGTTTTCATATACATAGCTTAAAAGCAAGAAACCTTGTGTACTCATATTAAAATTTTACTACCCCAAAAAGTAATAAAAAAATGTATATTTATATTAGAAACAATTTTAATAAAATCCCGTCACCTTTTATTCGCATTTCGAACGTAAATCCGCCGTCTGTCGTTACCCCCTAAAATTCCCTGTTGGCGTGGCAGGAAAACTTATTTTCACCGCTTGAAAACCGCATTACCGCATCTGCTGACAGTTTAGATAATAGCCAACACTTATCTGTATGTAGATGGCTATTTAATCCCGCAAAAAGTTAATAGTTTTTTGCGGATTAAGACTGCGTTATTCTTCGAATATATTTCGGATTTTGGTCCGTATCCGACTTGACAATGGCATTTGCATAAATATTTGAAACAGAGTCGGTATATTTAATTAGGGAGAGAAGATATCGAGAATAAAGGTGATGATTAAATTTTTTTCTCGCGTGATAGATTTAGTAATTTAATTTGATGAATTCATTGAACTGTTGGGAGATAGTCGAATATAAAGTAGAGTGATTTTTAAAGGTGTCAAAAGTTATTTTCCATATTTAAATATCGAAAGTTTTAAGCGGCAGAAGAGCATTCATAATATATTTGCATGTATAATTAACGTGGCTCTTGGTGGTTGCTCCCCTTTTTAACACTCGACTTCATTACAGAATAAAGAATGAAAATCGCCAAAATGAAACAATTCTGCAACGTATTGTGAGACGGGAAAATCCTATATAAGGATTTTCAATTGTTTCTTTGATCGTTAACATGACGAAAAAAAAGTCTAATAAAATACAGATCTTTTCGCATTGCCTAATCCTCTCTTTTGCATATGGCAGGGGTAACTGATCTGAACAAAACTCAAATATTTGTCGGCATTTTAAACAGGGGTAAAGGAAAAACCGAAAGGAAAAAAGAACATAGACCATAACAAGCTTCACCTACAATTCGCCAGAGGCGCGCGGGAAATTACCCCTTCTTAAAGAAGCCAATAAAAATTGAAAGGCGACCTCAAAGAACTTAATTACCATTCTTTTCACTTCAAATGATCTCTGCACAATTTACAAAAAGCTGGATTTTCTTATGCAGGAGAAAATAAAAAAGATACCAAAGTCGCAATTGCAATAAAAATTTATTTATGAACAGTAGAATGGAGAAGACCACGACTTTTTTTTTTATTTTTTTTTTAAAACCGTGTGTTCTAAGAAGGCGCGTAATGAAATTTTTATTTTTTTCTGTGGCCAAATAAGGCCGCAATTAATTTTTAAAGTTTGAAAAACGTCACTCAATCGTCATACACTCTGCTCCAATCAAAGCGAGAGTTTCAAAGAGAAGTCATATTTAGCAAGTTTGCCACGTTTCCTATTACTCTTCTTTACTCCGCAAAATGTGCGTTTTTTGTATATTTATTGCAATAAACATTTTCTGATTTATCCATTTCTTCCATTACCTAATGAATAATTCGATATATTAATATAGAAATAACATCTTCATCTGTATAAATTGTAACCGATTTTCGTGTTCAAAACACAAATAATGGTCCTGAAAAATGTATTTGGCAACATTCTTGTCAAATTCAATATTATCAGTAACTGCAATTCGTTTAATTTGTTTTGTGCATTTTTCAGAAAAATCTGACAAATGACAGTTTGGTTTTTGTTCGTTTGTGTATTCTATGTTACGGCGTTCGAAAATTTATACTATTTACTATACAACAAGACGTGAGTGGTTTATGATTGGTTGAAAAGGTATGAGTCAAAACCCGAAATTTTTAAATTTCAAAGGGCTATATTTCTTTAATTATAACACATTTTGAGCAACTGAAAACGGTTTTGAGTTCTAATAAATCATTTCTAATCGTATCTTTTGCCGAAATCCGCTTATCTCACATCGTGGTCTTCTCCATTGTTTCATTTTAAAATTGTGAAAATCTTTAGTAAGATCGAACGTGCGCCAATGCATTTCACATTAAACCAAGTCAAAAATTTATTCATCCTTTATGAATAACTTAAAGAGCGAGAATCAATTTCTGTTGGCAAAGCAAAGGCAAAGCAAAAGGCCCAATTTCCTTTAGCTCGCCGAACGTGCATTGTGATTCTTCGGTCATTGTTAATGCAATTATATTTCAATCCATTTCTAACGAAACGAACGGCTCCCGATGCCAATTGAATTAACGATTAGCAACGGCTCTCTAACCAATCGCTCGTTCACTCGAGTTACGCGATCTCAAAAATCAACAACTAAGAAAGCTCCGTGCTAAATAAATGAAATATTTCCGAAAAGCCCGTACCATTCGAAACTACTGACCCTATATAATGTTGAAGCGGTAATCTCGCGGATAAGTCGTTGGGGAACCGCAAGCTGCGGGCGTAAGGACGCTGGGGCTCGATAGGACGCAGGGATGCGACTGTCGGTAAAGGATTTGTAAAATGTAATTGGTTCAGCTGGTTCAGACACGTTGAAATCATCAATAGCTCATCAGAACTCGATCGACCAGCCTGACACCCTCGCGCGCCCTTTGGGTCATAACTGGCACCTTCGACAAGTGAAATATATTCGCATAAGTACGTACGGATAAATGGTTTTTGGGATTCAGTTTTTATTGTTTATCGATCATTAGTTTCTTGTATAATATCTACTGGAGTGAAACGTGCTTTGTCTATGTCGGTAATGAAGGAAAAATGCCACACAAAGGGAAGAAGAGTAACTCGATTACCTAAGGCCAAAAATTAAATAACTATAAAAGATTGTCACCGGGATTCGATACGGCGAAAAAGGGCTTTGGCCGTGTTAAAACGGTGTGCGATTTTAGGTTTCGTATATTACGATATCCAGGGTGGTCGTTAGGAATTTTCTAAAAAAAAAATTATAAAAACAAGGAGCTTTACGTTCAATATATTTGATTTATTATCACGCGTTAGTTAATACCTCTGCAAACTGATCCATTAACCGCATTAATCCCCTCGTAAATTGATCAATTTACATTCAAATTTTCCGTATATATCATCAATCATCCAGGAATCGTGCAGTTCACTATTAGGCAAAATCATTTATAGCTAAATAAAATAATAATGTATTTTGTGAATATTCCTTGTAAAGGACTCGGGACGGTCCTGATCGGGTAGCGTTTTTATCCCAAGCCGTGAGCCGAACATAGCCCTGAGCTATGTTTAATGCTCCACTGCAAGGCAAAGGTAACTTGTCGACTTGTTGGCAAACGAATTTGCCGAGGAACGCCGTGGAAATTGCTATGATAACCGGATTTAGCTTTTCATTTTTCTGCCACGTTGGGTTGATGATCGGCAACGGGATCGTAAGCTGTCTACAGTTTATGCGTTTCGTTTTTTCTCGCTATCCTCCTATATATACCCTCCTATGAGCTACATGTCGCCGTCTGATTTTAATGTGTAATTTATATGCCCAAGAAACTGTTAAGAAATTCGTAGGTTTTGAAAAGAATGGAGAAGACCACGACTTTTTTTTTATTTTTTTTTTCAAAACCGTGTGTTCTAAGAAGGCGCGTAATGAAATTTTTCTTTCTTTCTGTGGCCAAATAAGGCCGCAATTAATTTTTAAAATTTGAAAAACGTCACACAATCGTCATACACTCTGCTCCAATCAAAGCGAGAGTTTCAAAGAGAAGTCACATTTAGCAAGTTTGCCACGTTTCCTATTACTCTTCTTTACTCCGCAAAATGTGCGTTTTTTGTATATTTATTGCAATAAACATTTTCTGATTTATCCATTTCTTCCATTACCTAATGGATAATTCGATATATTAATATAGAAATAACATCTTCATCTGTATAAATTGTAACCGATTTTCGTGTTAAAAACACAAATAATGGTCCTGAAAAATTTATTTGGCAACATTCTTGTCAACTTCAATATTATCAGTAAAGTGTTTTGTGCCGAACTGCAATTCGTGTAATTTGTTTTGTGCATTTTTCAGAAAAATCTGACAAATGACAGTTTGATTTTTGTTCGTTTGTGTATTGTTTGTTACTGCGTTCGAAAATTCATACTATTTACTATACAACAAGACGTGAGTGGTTTATGATTGGTTGATAAGGTATGATTCAAAACCCGAAATTTTTAAATTTCAAAGGGCTATATCTTTTTAATTATAACACATTTTGAGCAACTGAAAACGGTTTTGAGCTCTAATAAATCATTTCTAATCGTATCTTTTGCCGAAATCCGCATATCTCACATCGTGGTCTTCTCCATTGAATGTGAAAAATATTTCGTTTGTCTATTGTGTATGTAGATAGTATACCTATAAAAAAATCTAGTTTGCACTCCATAAAGTTTTTATCGTCTAAGATGTATAAAAATGGTTCCTATTTACTCGGGTGTAGGGTATATTTTCATATTCGAATGGCCACTTCATTCCTTTTTTTACAAAAGTATTTGGAAAAATAAAAAAGGAGAACTGGTGTGTATCGGGAGAGTTATAAAAGTCTGATATGCAGCGTTATTTCCAACTCGTCAACCGATACCAAAAGCCCATATAAGGATAAGACCCTTGTCACTCACTAAGAATTGCTACTTTTATTGTGTTTTGAATGTATTCAAAGCTGAGGAAAATTTGAATGTCAACAAGGATCACGTTTGGCCAGGTCGCCCACCATTCCGGCTCGCTTTGATGGGATCAACGGATCAACAACTGCTCTTTCAGGCCTTCTCATATGTCAATCAAAAAATTCTGTTCCATTTCTACTCGATACTCAATACAGGATACTTCACTGACTTTACTGATAATCTCTAATCTCGTATAAAACAACTTTCAACGATTTAATTAATAAAAACAAAAACGATGCTTCTTAAGGGTATACGAGTTAAAGGTGTTTTAAATTTCAGATTTCCGAACATGAATATTGAATTTTACGAATGAATTTTAATTTGCGATTCCAATTTGGCAACCCCGAGTCAATTTCAACCCTTCGCCGGGGAATTCTGTTTTTGTCAAGCGGCGGGGTCAATTTTGGGAATAATTGTTTGAGTTGCGGTAATAGTGTTCGCAAGTGTTGAAGTCGAAGTAAAGCAACTCTCCGGATGTCTTGGGGTGTTCGTAAAACCGTTGATACCGCAAACGGCAACAGCTGCTGCGACGTATGATTACACTATGACTGTGCCATCTATCGACCACTACAAATGAAGGTTTAAGATTTATAGCTCCTCAAAATTAACGGAAAGGGTTCATTTTGTCCAATTAATTTTACATTCCGAACCACGGCTACAAATATTAGTATAATCTGCCGCCAACCCCTATTTAGAGGGAACATGTTTGATTCCAGATGAAATATTGCTGTTTTATACTTTTTATTTTCACATAAACCTATGTCCAATTTGAATTAATATATCTAAGTTATTTAAATTAAAAATGTCTCTGCCTTGCTAGACTCAACTCTTAATCAAATTAACTGTATATACCTAATTAATGGAGAAGACCACGATGTGAAATATGCGGATTTAGACAAAAGATACGATTAGAAATGATTTATTAGAGCTCAAAACCGTTTTCAGTTGCTCAAAATGTGTTATAATTAAAAAGATATAGCCGTTCGAAATTTAAAAATTTCCGGTTTTGACTCATACCTTATCAACCAATCATAAACCACTCACGTCTTGTTGTATAGTAAATAGTATGAATTTACGAACGCAGTAACCAAGAATACACAAACGAACAAAAATCAAACTGTCATTTGTCAGATTTTTCTAAAAATTACACAAAACAAATTACACGAATTGCAGTTCGGCACAAAACACTTTACTGATAATATTGACGTTGACAAGAATGTTGCCAAATAAATTTTTCAGGACAATTATTTGTGTTTTTAACATGAAAATCGGTTACAATTTATACAGATGAAGATGTTATTTCTATATTAATATATCGAATTATCCTTTAGGTAATGGAAGAAATGGATAAATCAGAAAATGTTTATTGCAATAAATATACAAAAAACGCACATTTTGCGGACTAAAGAAGAGCAATAGGAAACGTGGCAAACTTGCTAAATGTGACTTCTCTTTGAAACTCTCGCTTTGATTGGAGCAGAGTGTATGACGATTGTGTGACGTTTTCAAACTTTAAAAATTAATTGCGGCCTTATTTGGCCACAGAAAAAAATAAAAATTTCATTACGCGCCTTCTTAGAACACACGGTTTTGAAAAAAAAGTCGTGGTCTTCTCCATTAATTGCAGTATTAACTTAATAAGAAATGGAAATTTCTGAAGTCAGCTAATTTTGTTCCGAAATTTTGTTTGTTTGATTTTTCTCTCTTCTAATACAAATTCCAGCGAAGTACAATTGAGCAGATAATCGATTACTCTGACTACAGCTAAAATTTAATTAAAAATCTGTATTAAAGCAGTGAAATATAAACAGCCGTATCTTATTACCACCTGATTTAAAAACTAATTAGAAATATACCCTCGTTAAACTCGCTTATTTAAATCGAAATTAAGAAATGTCTATTGAAAGGAACGTATTTTAAGGACGACAGAAAATTCCTTCCGAATAAAACCGCTAACAATTTGTCACCCTCGATAAAAAATCAAAGGTCGGAAGCGGCCATAAATACCGCCAAAGCGTAAAAAGTGGTGCTCATACATCTCGGGGTGAGTGCGCGGTTAAGAAAAAAACCCGACAGCACCTGCAAAAACCGGTTGTGGGTCAGTAAGAATGCAAATCCTGTAGCAGTAATCGATCTGTCGCTCTGTCGTCGCATTTGAAATAGGTAAACGCGAGGTTGAGAGTTAGCAGGATGTCAATCCTGCTAATGATACCGCAGGACCACAGCAAATTACCCTGTAACAGGGGCCCGTACTCGACGAGACGAGCCATATGGCGCGTCAGAGTTAGTTTTCCCGTTTGTAATATTCCTAATGACTTACACACGCGTTCGCACCGCGTACAGCATGAAAACGCAACTTTTACACGATCTGTACGGAAGGACCAGAATATATTCACCGAGCACCCCCGAAGGATAATATTTATACAGAACGACTCAAACGCGGATAAACTTTTAATACTTTTTAACCAAGCAGATTCAAACAAATAATAAAATAAAGGCGCATTTGGATTACGTTTTTTTTTTATTTAAAAACCTAAGATCTTTATTAATATTGTTTGTAAAAATATCATTAACTTTAGGGGACACTCCGTATAATTTTTGTTTCAAAATTCTTCTTAGCCCTTAATTGGCACTAAATTCTTATGTAGAAACATTTGAAAAGAGTCAGTTCGTTTTTTGAAGACATTGTCAGACGGATTTACGGCTGTGAAGTGTAAAAATTTTGACAGCAAATTCATAAAATCCTTTTCTATTCGAGTAATTTGATATTTCGTACATCTTTTAGTATTAATAAAAAAGTTCCTAAACGATTCCAGTTCTATTCAACGCCGTTTAACAACATTGATATATTTTATGCTTTCTTAGAATACGTATCCCACGGCTTATTTCCACTTACAATGTATAAAGTTATGTTCTATTTGACATCGCTCATAAATACAGGGTGTTTAACATCGGCGAAACTTATATTATCTTGGTCTACTTATTGAACATTAAGCAAATATATTTTCTTACCTAAAAATTTATCGGTATCTTTTTCTTTTCCTATAATATATGATACTTTTAGATTGAATAATTTGTAATTAAATAATCAATATGTAACGCCCTGTATATATTTTACTACAGACAAATTACCATTTTATTTCAGTACAAACAATAGATGTTTCTCTTCTTACTGTTATCTGACCACAGAAACGTATATTAAGTGTTAATTCATTACTCTTTTAAATACGTTGCCAGTCTTATATTTTAGTAACCACAAATCAAATACCGGTCACTTGTCCATGATGAAGTTTATAACATAGATGTTTTTAAGTGCATTATTTTACACTGCTTATGTGGTATGTACTGTGGTAAAATCGTTAATCGTTTCATGGGAAAATTATGAATAAAATAATATCGGAAAAAATAATGTTTGATAAATTAAATTAAATAAACATGAATTTTTCACCGTGTATACATGTAGGTACGTACGCATGAGACCCTGTGACAGTTAAGGGATGATTTATTTCTGGTGTCACTTCAAAATGACCAACCCGACATGCGTCATCATCGAATAACCTGTCGACCATTGAAATATTATTTTTCGATTGCTTCATTATTTATTTTATTAATTCAACATTTTCAACTCAATAATTCCAAGCAACAAGTTTGTTAAAGCATTTTAAAGTACATAGATGAACGATTTTATGTATATTTAATAGTATAAATTAGGGGAGGTTTTAGGAATGCAGCAAAAAAATATATGAGTTAAAATTTGAAATTCCCATCGGTGCCTAGATTTAATTTGACCGCCATCAGTATTAATGCTGATGCACCGATTTGGAGACTTTGATTGCCCCAACACGTGTTCCTCGATTTGGTTTTAATATGCATCGCAGTTGCTGTTATGAGTACGAGTAAGTACAACTCGGTCGCGACTACGGCACCGTCATCCTCTCGTCTGTGCAGACGCTCCAATTTTAATGGGCAAATTAGCCGGAATAAGCGCCCTCATCAAATCAATTTACCAACAAATATACACTAAATTACGCCGTTTTACGGCCGACGAGTCCCCTTTTCAGCGAAATTTAATCTCGTGACATCTACAACAAAAGCAATACAATAAATTACCGATATAAAACAATATGAAAGCGCGGAATCCGTTAGTCTTTGCATTCCTTTGCTTTATATTCGTCGGGCCAAACGTCATCCTCGATAACCCAATTCGGAACATTTCAACGAAGCGAATGCCTGCTACTCAAAACGACTCTGATGTGGATTGTCACCGAAAAACGATGGTTTCATAAAGGATATTGACGACATTATTTTCTCCTCATTTCAGTAATTTTTTATTAAATTGAATGGGTCGCTAGAAGAAGGGCTTTAGTTATAAATTTGTCGTTTTTTTGTGGAAGTAGGACAAATGTAGCATGATAAACATGTAAAGGTAAGAGTTTAGTTCTCCTAGGTATGTTTTTCTACTTGTAATAATAAAATTATTGCCTGAGAGGTTTTAAGTTTTTTGGACATTTAATATACAAATTCCAATTTTTTACAAAATCGAAACTTCAGTGTTATTGTTACTATCCGAACTGATTGTGGAAGATGGACATATATTACACTTGATTATCATTAATATTCTTCAGCTATTCTTTCTTTGTTCTGGTCCTCTTGTAAAATTTTTACTTTGTTAAGTGCCCTTCTACTACAGACCCATTCAACAATATGGGAAATTTTATTAAAATCGAAATTAAAAAAGAAATATTTACTTTGTAGAGGTATACTATAGAAAAATTGAGTAAAAATAAAACTTTGACCATAAGTGTAAACAAAATGAAGATTAAATCGAATGACCTTTATCTCCTATTGTTCGATTTACTTAACATTGAAAAAAACATACTAAATTTAAGGTTTTAAGTTGTTTAGGTATTAAACTAGGTTCAAAAGCAATACCTCATATACACTGCTCAACAATTGATAAGGATCACAATTATTTTTTGACTATTTTTAATTTAAATTGATGATACAGCTTTTTATTTTTGGTTGTTGCTAGAAAATTATCTATCATAATATCTATTATAATATCATAATATCGTCATAATATCTATAATAATCTGTTGCTAGAAACTCTGGCTATTTCTGATGACTGTGATCCTTATCGAGATACGCGGATTTCGGCAAAACCGTTTTCAGTTGCTCAAAATGTGTTATAATTAAAAAGATATAGCCCTTTGAAATTTAAGAATTTCGGGTTTTGACTCATATCTTATCAACCAATCATAAACCACTCACGTCTTGTTGAATAGTAAATAGTATGAATTTTCGAACGCCGTAACAAAGAATGCACAAACGAACAAAAATCAAACTGTCATTTGTCAGATTTTTCTGAAAAATGCACAAAACAAATTACACGAATTGCAGTTCGGCACAAAACACTTTACTGATAATATTGAAGTTGACAAGAATGTTGCCAAATAAATTTTTCAGGACCATTATTTGTGTTTTTAACACGAAAATCGTTTACAATTTATACTGATGAAGATGTTATTTCTATATTAATATATCGAATTATCCATTAGGTAATGGAAGAAATGGATAAATCAGAAAATGTTTATTGCAATAAATATACAAAAAACGCACATTTTGCGGACTAAAGAAGAGTAATAGGAAACGTGGCAAACTTGCTAAATGTGACTTCTCTTTGAAACTCTCGCTTTGATTGGAGCAGAGTGTATGACGATTGTGTGACGTTTTTCAAACTTTAAAAATTAATTGCGGCCTTATTTGGCCACAGAAAAAAATAAAAATTTCATTACGCGCCTTCTTAGAACACACGGTTTTGAAAAAAAAAAATCTGTAATTCCTATTTAACTTTTTAACTAGTAGGTACACCATAAGAAATGTTCTAATTATCCTGATGCTCATTAATCTCTTTTGTGTGACTTTTGATATCACATTTAGGTAGTACCTATAATAGTGCTTATAGTACCGGTACTAATATAGTTAAATTATGGACTTGACCTGGTAAAGGATTGAAATGATAAGGGATGAATATTTTCGAAGTGAAAGAATAACGAAAAGCAATGTTGATCAGATAGCAAGAACCGTTGAAATTAATGATCTGCGCTCGCAGGAAACAGTGATAGCGATGCGTGAGCCGGAAACGCCCCTGAGAACGCGCAATCACATTACCGAAACCGTAATAAACGCTCTCACCGATTCCATCGGACCGGTTTCTGATATTAAGCAATCATCGCATCGACTTGAAATAGCATGCCCACTTGAGTGCCTGTATACTTTTACGTCGTCGACGTTTTCGCAAGACCTCTCGACTAGTTTTTGAGGTCCTGCGATGGTGGGGCGCAGAGGCGTGTAGCCGTTCCCACCGCGGAGCTATCTAAGACCACGCCTCCGCGATCGAACTCGCACCTGAGCCCGTGGAACGGACTTGGGGTTATTTCGTTCCGTGGTCTAATTCCACTGCCAGCCTTCTATGAGCAGTCATCCTGAATAAGGTTACTGCTGGCCCGGTGCAACGACCTACTTAGACTAAACATTTTCCTGCTAATGTTATAAAAAACGAGCTTGCGGAGCAAAAATCTAACTAACTACACTAAAAAAGCTAGAAAGTTGTAACAAAATCTCCAAGGGAAAGGACCTACACAGGGTATCGATGTCTCGATGGCTATTAATTGCCCAAAAGTCTATACTTAAGGAATTAGGGTAATAACAAAATTCAACAGAGGGTGTGGAATAATGAAATATAATGTTTATTAGAAAAACATCGGGGTGTATGTAAATTTGTAAATACACTAAACTTTTCAATGGTGTCTCCAAATACAATAAATCCAGAGGTGTTAGATCTGGTGGCATCAGAGGCTAGAGTACAGGACCTCCTCTTTCCCTTTACTGTTGTAGATGCATAGTTCAACTGTGGTTCTGTATTGAACCGAGTTTATATGGCAAATTTGTAATTAAAAATTGGCAGACCCAGAACCAGAGTTGAACTATGCACCTACAACCGAGCCTTTTATTATTCGAATGTGTAATCAATTATATAATGTAATGGTAATAGAGAGTGATGGGACACCCTGTATAGGCATACCTTTGCCCTCGAGACAATTACAGGAACAAACCGTGAAAATTGCACCTGCTAAATCACGAAAGAAAGTGCAAAGAACAGTGTAAAACATATCGGTTCTGGTTTTCTCGGTAATCTATTGCTTCACAAAGGGGTCATCCGATTCTAATAATAGGGTAACGTTCTCACTTTAGGGGAACATGAGACCAGAATATTTTATCTTGAATACATTATGCCGCGGAAGATTTGTGGATATAAAAGCGAGATTTAAGTTCACCGCGAGAATATAAGTAAACTTGTTAATTCTTTATTATAATTATACTTTTTATATTAACATTACGAGTTTTAAATATACTAGGTACTAATTATAATTAAATAATAAAAATTATTGAGTTCTACCTAATCAATAAATCGAAACAAAAGAATCAAATTTGCAAACTTTCCCAACGTTTATTAAAACAAAAAATTAACATAAGTGTGAAGCTGGGATAAATCATTTTTTTTTCTAAAGCCTCTACAATCGTTTAGTTAATACATATTTTCTATAAAAATTCAGGATGTTTTATAACTACTGTCAGTCCTATGGCAAAATCTCGACGACAACATAAAAAGTTGGTGAATGCTACGTCCCCACTTTTCTAACCGTTGTTATCTAAGTACCATCAATCACTACAAATTTTAATATCGCTAGAACATATTATGAGTAAATTCCACACAATATGGTGACAGCTTGTTATTTTTCATGTTTACCGTATTCACTGTGTTCTCCTGCGGTCATTCATTGTTTGTAGGGCCATTCATGTTAGTTTTTGACGGTAATCGGGTGCATTTCGTAGGGCGCGTAAGAGAGTTTTCCTCGTTTAATGCGGATCATTGTCGAATAAATGTTAAAATGATTCAGTTGAAATTTATACACAAAATGCCAATTTGATTGATATTGATCTAGGTACATTTTAAATCATACATAATAATAATCAATACCTGATGGAATATATTTTTTATGATCAAATGTAAAAGAGGTTTGTGAGAAAAACTGAAATATAGTAGGTACACCAAAATCGAAAGAAGAATGGGATATAACGACAAAAATCCCTTAAATATCCAAAATGCTTTATTTTATTACATTTTGGTTAAAGCTTTAAGCATAGGTACGTGGAATTTTGTTGCGGGTTTTATTAGTTTCGTATTAAAGTGGAAACGTTTTGGCATAAAGCGTTTTGTAACATTAATAAAAAGTATATGGCGGATTATTTGATAATGCGGTTTGGCTGCGATTCGGCTTCGGCTCGCAAGGAAAATTAATTATAAATTCAGTTTAGCGCATTGTAGCGGTTAGGCATATGAAACTGTGGACCATTGATGTGGAATAACCCCTATAACATACAGTAATAATCTGCTTGAAATCGCATTCCACGTCGATGATAAATACTACCCTTTGCAATATCTTCTTCCAAATAAAAGGTCCATTTTACAAATGTTATCACTGCAATATATTTATAGGGCCCTAACAATTCCTGTCACATTGTTCCGCTTTTGTGTGTATCATTTCACTCATTTCTGCAATGTTTTGTGAATTTATGTGCCCAAATATTAGGTCGTGTTTCTGACAGCCACTCTCGAGGTATATTTCCTCCTTTTGCACCGCTCGGCGGTGCTTTCTCCGGACTTTCTAAAACAATAAATTTCCCAAATAAATGTCAATGGCTTAGATGGGATTATTACTTTATTACGGTTAAGGCGAATTTCTTCTTATTGCTCGTTCTTCTCCGTCCAATGAGGACTCCAGTCACAGAAAAATCGCACCTATATATTTATTAAATCTCTTTTATTAATAGCACATCTTATAGTTATATCCCCTTTAACATATTATAGGTTTTATTTGATGGTTCATTCAATATTTTACAAACATTTGCTTCTATAATACCAGAAATTAATTACATTAATTTCGAAGGAACTGCTCATATGGAATACCTCGAATATGTGCTTCCAATAACAGCAGATCTGAGGCATATGCGAAATTCCAATCTCTGTTAGATATGAAATTCACTCGAAGCAACCATCATTCGAAAATCGCGTTCGTCGAGTGTAATTTTCCGATTAGCTGCAATCTGTATATTTCGCCAAATAAAAAACTAATAAGGCAGATTTGCACGCTCCGCTGCGGCGACTAAATGCTTTATAAAAACTAAATGCCTGTATAAGAGTTCGACGACGGCTCCGTTTGCTCCCCTTGATTTTGATCCTGATCATGTGGAATGACAAGTCAAATGGAATAAAAGTGAAGAGTTTCAGGGACGGGTGGCTCTTAACGAGCCCTGCAGATTAGCTGAATGATAATTTTTTTATTCATTAAATTTTAATTTATCTGCGTAAGAGAAGTAATTGTGGAAACCGATTGTTGGAATAAAAAACGGGGTTTTTGGTGTTAAATTTTCTAGGGGTATCCCACGCATCCGTGCCGGCCCTGATAGATCCAATATACGTAGCAGACACATCTATATCTATATACATTTGGCTAGTAGCGAAGGCGGTGCGAGGCGGAGCTTCAAAAATTGCTCGAATTGTGAATATAGACGTCGAGACGCCTGCTCAAGACTCCTTCCTTTTGCTTTTAGTCGACAGACATAAAAATGAAAATGTTGCTGGAACGAACGCCTTTCCCATTAACCACGGTAAATTGTGCATTGTCGACAGGTATCCACATGATGAGATACGTTTTACGAGTTATTTCTACACCCCAATGTTTTTCTACAATGTGTTCTTTTCCAACCATCATTATTTTTACACAAACGGAAAAATCGACCAAATAAATTTCAAGAACTCAACTCAACGATATAAGAAATAAACTTAATCGAGTAGTATATGTTTATTTAATCTATCATATATCTATTTTATTATATTGAAAGGGCCAATTTTGTTAAATATATTCCTTTCGTAACATCAAATTTAGATTCACAATTAAACTCGTTAAAAAGTACATAAAACAATTCGAATTAATTACCGTTTCAAAGCTAATTCGACGGTAACTCCAGAACGAGGCGGATAAAAATAAATAATTAGATTACTTAAAAACAAACGTTCATAATTGAAGTTTAAAGTGTGCCGAACGTCATCGTCTTCTAATGCCATAAAGAGATGCTGAAAATCAACGTCGAGATGCAAAGTAATAAGACACAAAGTCGCAAAGTATAAAAATAAATGAAAAGTTTAGCTCATTCAGCTGCTGATTAAATTAAAGACCGGGGGGAGCGAAGACTCCTTGTCACTTTCGCTCTTTAAAAACGTGTAAAGGATCTCCACTGATGAAAACTGTATTAACAACGAGACGGCAAGTAGTCTGATAATCGCTTCCCAACATCAACCTGCTCGAATTACTTACAACTCAGACTAGACTCACCATATCTTTAATTACGCAGCTTTTCGACTTTTTAATTCAATTAACTTTCTTTATGAAACGATTTTCACGAAAGTTTAATTACTTGTAGGTGCATTAAATTTTTGTTACTAGTTTTCGAATTAATTAATTTCTAATTGAACAATTTACAATTCAATTTTAATACTAGTTTGTTGGTGACACTCCTTGCGAATGGAATTTACAAGTCAATTCGTCCCATAAAAAAAAGAAAAGCAAAAATCTCGAGAGATGAAGTTATTGTGGGCAATTATACATTGGAATCCGTTCCGTCCGTGGACGAACTAACGTGGCTCTTATTAACACCCGTCGTAAAAATAGCATTTATGGTGGTCACCATTCTATACACTCCACACCACATCGGTGGCTTCAAAACATATCTGTACAAGCATCGGGGAACATAAAATATTTAATATGTCGTTATTCGCGCTAATAGGATGCATACATTTTTTTAAATATCTTGTTTATTTCCCACCCTCTGATGACAAAAATATACAGGGTCATACAGGGTCATACAAGGAACATTTGGTCCCCCTGTAACTAGAGAAACGAAAACTTTTTCAAAATTCGCTGAGACCCGTCAATTTTTGTTCTCGGGGGTAGGGGGGGAGTGGGGTAGCTTTGACGGTCAGGCCAACTTGATATGTTCTAGTTTTTGTTATAGTGTTAAATTTTTGTTAAGAGCGTGCCAGAGCTCTCGTGTGTGAAACAAATTTCAACCTTATTAGACCTTTCTCTAAGGTTTCAATGAAAAAAAGGTGGGAAAGCTTCTCATTTAAAATTTACAAAACTATTGTAAAATATAAAAACGACAAAATTATTTAAATTATCTATAGAATTGCGCGGACTCCTTTTTATCCAAAAATTAAAAATAATAAAGAAAAAAATTGAAAAATAAAACGATTACAAAAATTTCAATGAGTCTCCTCAAAACAATTATTATTTTTTAATAACTTCCCCAAATTTCATAAAAATCGGATAAAAACTAACGATTCTAGAAGTATTCGCGTCTTTATGAAAAAAAAAGAGGTCCGGTATCCTCTTAATGGGTTGGTTAAGGTTTTTTTGTCAATTTTTCGATTTTATTTAAAACTTTGTCAAATCCTAACCTATTTTCAAATACGATGCGCCAGAGTATTCGCAAGAGAAAGGGCTTTCAAATGATATATTGGGAGTATTAGGGCAGTTCCATTTGAAATTCTAAAGTTAGGGTGGCTGGGAGTTAGGGAGATGAACCTATCAAGTTGGCTTGACCGTCAAAAATGCTCCCCCAAAAACAAAAATTGACGGGCTTCAGCGAATTTGGAAAAAATTTTCGCGTGCTCTAAAAATTTTTCGGTGCTTTCGTTTGCTTGGTGCTTTTTATGAGAAATAAATAAATAATTTTATATTTAATCCTGATATTCATATAAATTTGAAGTGAATCACCCCCTTTACGCAGACACGGACGTAGTTGCAAGTGAGTGATTAAACTGGGGTTACAAAGTCAACTGTCAGGAACTGCAGCAGTCACAGTCACACTGCATCGCAGCTCCCCTACGCGTTTTGCCGAATGTAATAACTTGTTATCGTTTGTCATCACTATTGTTCGATTCTTGTTCATTAGAAATAACACCAATTACGAGCAATATCTGAAACAGATATTTTCCATTTGTAGATTTCATAGCGCATAGGTGCCGTGATCGATGCGTTTAAATTGTCATTGGCAATTGAGACGCGTCGCAATTAAATTGTCCGCGTGTGCTTCATCGAACGTCGACGATTTTAAATGAAAGAGTTCAATTTTTCCGATGCTTTCGATCGTTCTTTTGAACATGTGTTTCTCGGTCTAAATAAAATAAAGGCACAAAAGGCAGGCGTAGAGTCCGATACTGACAATCGAGATAGCGCTTTAAAATATCGCCGCATTCTTTACGTTGGGATCCCTTTCGCCGCTTTGTAGTTTTAAATTTAAACTATCTCTTTTTACACACAAAATCACCAAAATGTAAATAGGGGGATTTCCCTTTGTTTCCTCTATTGAATCTGATAACATTCCGATACTCCAGACCATAAATCCTCGCGATTTGATACACGAGATCTTCGACACATGACCAAAATCCAACAATATTTTACATTACAAAAAAAACTCGAATTAACTAATAAAAAACTCATTACATTAAGCGATCCCCACCTATGGTATCCCGCAGAAGTGTCTCATAAACCGTTTACGTACGTTTAATTCGGAAAACGATTTAGCTGATTGATTCAGTGCCGTTGTCGCTGCCGCGTTGAAAGGAGAGTAATTAGTTAAGGTAATTGTGTAGGGTTGCCCAAAGGGCCGAAATTTAGTTCAGTAGTGCCTATTAGCTGTCGCGATATGTCGCCCTCTATAGGGGAGATAATGTCCTTGCTATGTGCCAGATACGAATTCTAATACTTGTGGAAATAGTTAAGTACTGTGGATTTAATGTAATATACTTAATTTTGGTTTTGTATAATATAAAGTCATCTAGAATTAAAGTAGAGATGTATTCTTAAAGATATCTTCATGAAGAAAGTTAGTAGATGTTTTTGCTAACTTTGACAGATAAAGGAATTGTTGAAATCGATAAATAGGTAGTGAAAAATGTACCTCATGAATTATTTACATTAGAAATTAAATAATTAGATATATGTATGTGATAAGTTATTGTCTGATGGCACATAGTTTATAATGTGTTAAGCGGCGTCGTATCGTCATCGGACGAGATGTCGAGTAGTCACTACCAGCGTTATTCGTTAATGCATTTTCGTTATTTGATTAACGAAATGAAAAGTGGCCGTACGCAATCCGTTTTACTTTTAACGCAATGTGACAATTAACTTATTTTTTACACAATTATACCAGACAATATAAAATAAAAACAAGTGGGACGAACGGCCCAGTGCGCCGTAGAGAGACTTCTAACTAATGTAACGTTAAGGTTTTTTTTTTTTTTTTTTTTTTTTTTTTTTTTTTTTTTTTTTTTTTTTTTTTTTTTTTTTGAAACGGGAGAGGTTTTAGACTATGCTGAATCGAATGCCGTTGTCCGTTTGTCTCTATCTATAACCGTTTAGCCGCTGAAACTCGCGACAGACGGACGGACGGACGACAAAGCCAGATCATAAGACTTCGTTTTCGAAAAATTCGAAGAATTTTCCGTTGTTAGAAGTCTAAAAATTAACAAAAAAATTTGTATACATATCCCATCAAACCCCTAACATATTCCAATTTATATGCCATCCTAACGTGACGTCTCTGTGCGTGTAATAAGCCCTTCAATATGCTATTATGACATAATAGCTGTTGTAACAACCCTCTCGGATCGGTGGTAAGAACCCCTATTACGAAGGAAACACACATAAGATATGCAAAGAACGATGTTTGTTTATACTAGTCCTCGTATCTTAAGTTGTAAAGAGGAGAGCGGCATGTGTAGCCATATGTCAGAGCCCCCGGTTATCGGATCACTCGTAGCAAATTGCAGCGATCCTCGGCAATCTTCGAGACAAGGATGGATCCCGGCCGGATCGCGAGCGACCGAAGGAGATGGAGAAAATTTCGTCAAGCCGCGAACTAACATGGAAATTGCTTCTGGTGAAATAACTTCGCCACCTTTTTCTCGACGCAATTTATGTGTTACTTATTCTTCGATAGGTTTAATTGAGATGGAATGCTCGTGCAATGGTCTTACATACTTCAAAGAACTGGCGGGATGCCATGATTAATTGTACGACAAAATTGAATTTCTAAAACCCCGAGTCATACTTATATGGCTTTAATTTCATATAATTGAGCCGCATTTATAAAAAATTGATCCGAATTCAACGCGAAATGCATAATAATTTTCCCGTTTAACTGCGAGATAACCATCAGTAAACAGTTCTCGCATTGTTAAATTACCATTAAAAATTCCACTGGACATACTGAACGAAACAAACGTGAGTCGTTACATCTAAAGCGGTAGAGAACTATGGCGTTAAGATAAAAAACACCCAAGATAAAGGACATAATAAAGGCATTCAAGATGGCTACTTCCTTAAAGCGAACGGCTAAGAAGGCAGAAAGAAGATGTAAAAGTAATAGAAGATGGGGTAATTACCATATTTCAGAGCAGTAAAGTCACAGGTCGCGCGAAATAAGGCAAGAAGAGTTAGCAGGTGTTTCGTTCGATGAGAAAAGGGATTCATAACCCAGAGCCGGATTTTTGGAAACAATAATCATAGTACAAAAAAACTATAACACCAAACTTATAGTCGAAACGAAAAGGGATTTTTTAATTTAGACCGCATTCACTCCTGCTCCAGTTAGTTCCTTTTTATTGCTTTTATTTCAAGTAATAATTGCTTCTTGAAGTTTCCCCCAGCCAAACAACCCTGCGCTCGAAGACGACATTGGCACTCGGCAGCAGTTACAATTAAAAAGATAACTCGGGTGCAACAATTTTAAATCCCGATAAATCACTAGCGATAAGAAATGAGAAGGAACACAAAAGAGCAGTGCCGGTTTCGCTCCGGTCCATGCAGCTGGCGAATAGGGGAAATTGATCCAATATAAATTTAAACTAAAAATTACTTTTCCATATAATAAATATTTGCAAACAAAAATAATGTTTATGCTATTTAAAATAATTCCATATGGCATTGTTCTGTTTTATTTATTGTGAAAAGTTTAGATGAAAAAATGGTGAAGGTGTTAAAATGGAATAATGCCATTAAAGAGGCAAATAGCTCATTAGAAAGAATCATTTTATCTCATTCTGAGGGGTTTTTATGTTTGTAAAGGCGATAAGCGAATAAACGTCCATCTGTTCAATGCCGAAAACCCCGAAGGAGCAATCCTCCTTCTTTTTTACGGTCAAAAATCTTTTCTTAGATCTCTGATGAAATTAAATGCCGAGTTTTAATGTTCATTGGGTGGAAAAAAGTTCATATCGTGTCTCCTTCGTTGTGTGACGCTCCAGTCGACAGTCCGCCGAAAAGGGAATTTAATTAAGTAAAATTACAGTGCTTGTACTTTAATTATGTTAGTATCAGAGTTTTTACGGTTGCAGAGGGTCCTGCGAGCGTTTGCACCATCGCATCGGCTCGAGGGTGGGACGCATCACGCGCCACCGATCAAAAGGTGTCGTATCGTCGGAGAATCTGCTCAGATTCACAACCACCGTGTCGCAATATTCAGACATTGGTGTAGCAAATTTTTTCTATCGAATGCGAATAATTAGCCAGAACGATTTTCTAAACAACCCATTATTCAATAAATTTTATAAACTTTAAGACCTTGCTAATTTTTCTAATTACCTACGAAATCGCAATAAAACGTCGCATAAATCGTCGATTAGTCAATTTTAAATAGCGAACACCTAATAAATATAAATGAAGTATTCAAGAAGCAAAACGATGCACATTAATGAAATTATTTACGAGACGTGTCGCACATATTCGTTTCCTCAAATATACATTATGCGATGTCTATAACGTAAAATTTTAATTAAATATTCTATAAATTGCTTAATTAATTTTCTGTAAACTTCATTAAAGTATAAAAATAACTGCCAGACAGAAGTAAAAGGTTACGTAAATGTTAAAAATCAAAATTTAATAAATACCGTGATCGAAGAGAAACGTAGTCTTAGCAAGAGCATGTGCAGCTGGTGGTAGTCCTGGTACTGTAAAAGTGTAAGCTCCATTCCCATTGAAACCCCCACCAAATAGAGGGCCTACTGAAATAAAAGGATAATATAAACAAAATTGTTCGATATAGGCTCAAATTCTTTTATGTTATCTTTAATATGTTGTATCAGTTGCATTGCATTGAATAAAATTGTATTTCAAATTAACACGTTGACTATTTTAATCCTGGAGACAAATGGAAATGGTAAAAGCAACCACAAAGCATGTCGCAGTAGCGGTTATCCATGCAGTCTCGCAGTCTTGAGTTGTTGATGTATACCGAACATCGCAATGGAAGTTTTGCACAATTACACAAATGAATGTATTGGATTTGAATATAAATTGTATTGAAATGTAGAATTCAGAGTTTGGTATTGTATTGTGTGTAAATTGTGACTATTAATAACCTGAAGTGGAGTATCAATATGTCCAATCGAATAAGTACAGATCTACATAATTCATGTATTTAAATATCCTCAGTGACTGGTCCGGTTATTACCTTATCATCCAATCGACCGACCAGAAAATAGACCAGGTATTCTTATATTTAAACTAAACAATTTCTTGTAGAATTCGTACTTATATGCATGTATTAAATAGTTTTTTTAAGATTATTAAGTACATTATTATGCAATAGATTTATTGTTTACTGATGGGAAAAATTGATGCTGTAGTAAATAAATTAAAAACGCTAGTTAAGTAGATGTTGCAATATATTTGACTGGACTGTAATCATTGAATTGCCGGATCAGATGTTGAGTTTCATTTTCTTGCAACTTGCAACTGCCGGCTACCGACTGTCACTATATTCAAAGAAGGATCAAAAACCGACATCCGACTATTTCCAACTGTTCCAACCATTCGATTTATTTGCAACGACTATCTCTCCATGTTAAAAAATTTTATATAGGGCGATATTATTATTATCCAATTTCTCGCGAGTTTATTTAGAAAAGTCCCAGAGTGTCCGTCGAAAATAGCAAGACCTAGCCTTTTCCAAATCGATCCCTATGGCAAATACCGAGTGTTTGCTTAAAAATTTGATCTTCGGTAATCCTTTTAATCCTTTCGACAAACATCCAGTTAAAAGTGAACCTTACTGGTAATAGGGCGAGCTCGCGTTCAAAGGGTTGCACCAAGATTAGCATAAAAAATTTGTCGACAACTTGCTTTTGGTTCTGAATAATTATCGCGTCCAATAAATCATAAAGGTATTTTTTAGATGAGATTAAAAAATTACAATAAAAAAGAAATATGCTCGCTGATAGCAAAGATAATAAATTAGGAATACAAAGATAACAAAAAACAATCCAATGGAAGGACATCAAGGAAAGAAGCAGTAACAATACCGATATTAGGAAGAATTGAACAGACGTAATAGATATTTCAGTTTATCTCCCGTATTAATATAATTTCCATATACAATCTGGAGAGCGTGTTTACGTGTAGAGCAACAAGCGGCACCGTGTACCGTGTATCTTTCTTGCATTCTCGCGAGCGGCCGTTACAGGCAGCTACAACCGAAACCTGTAGACAACTTATTTATGTTTGAATTGTTTTCAAAATGCCGACATTTTCCCATTACTGCTCAATGGCGTACAATTTGAAAAATACGTAGAATTAAAGTAATTATTACATGAACCATTTTCTTCATAACAAAGAGAAGAAAACTATAATATACCTATGAATTATTCTAATGAAATTATAGTGCTCCACAAAGAAAGCAACAGTTGTAATGAAAAGAATCTAATTAAAATACAAAAATTAATAAAAAATAATTGTTGCTGGTGATTGGTGATGATAAAATATAGGAGAATCTGAGTACGTTTATGATTTTATTCGCACTGTTGATGCTGGTTTTTCGACGGCGAATTCGAAATTCGTACGCGAATCGACTTTTCCATTGATGTACCTCGGAAATCCGAAAAATGACGTTCAAACGATTTTACGGAATCTTGTCGAGTCACGAAACCGCGAAATCGAGTGCGTTTTTAGCATTTCTTTTTGAGAGATATCTGCGAATTAATTTGCAAATGGTGAATCCAATTCGCCGAACGTAAATAGTTTTCTTTGCGAGAATATTGTTCGTTAGAAAGCAATCAATAAAAGCGTTAGGTAAGTTTTTAATCCTTATTTACGACAACTGAGGTAAAGTATTAATAAATGATAGCGATAAATCACTTTAATAGAAATTAATAATGTATGAAGGTTATATCAAAGCTAAGCAAAACTAATAAATTTAATTTGAGAAATCGTAAAGAATGCGAAATGTGGTTCCAAAAAACTAATTAATTGGTTTAGATTATTGATCCTGATATAAGATGCTTATAGATGAGATTCATTAGTGCGGCAATTTAGATATACACTAGTCCTGTAAAAAAACGTATAGGAGTATATTTAAATAAATTAATTTAAATATATTCTGCAATTCTATTTCCACAGAAAAGTTTTATAATTTTGTTAGAGAATTTAAAAAAATTGTCTTTTATGGGTTTAAATTGAAGGCACCCCTCGTTAATATTTGCGAAATATTTTGATTCCCCTCGTATGGACAAAAAGCGGTGTGACGATTCCTGGCAGTCAGCTAATTGATTTATGAGAAGGAACTCTGTGATTTGTCGACGACTAGTAGCTAAGCAGTACATTTGTCCTAAACTCGATGACACTTCTTTCTTATGCTACACAGATTTCTGCCGCGATAACACAAATATTCTCAGTTTCTCAAACCCGCCGACGAGCACGAATACAAAAAAACGACTGTCGAATGCGTGTATTCTTTCGAAACCGATCACCATTTGAATTTTTTTATTTAGTAAATACGAATAACTTTAGGATCCTATTATAAATAAATAAAGGCTAAGAAGAAACTCCCGTAGACTTTGAGAAATGCCTTCTGTTTCACCGTTGTTGAGTTGCGCTATAATTTCTCAGAATTAATATGTAAATATAATAAATTTAGTCGTTGATAATAATATCAAAATGTTGGAATAAAGATTGAATCAATCAAAAATTCAATATGGAATGTTTGCAATTTGCGCGGAGGAAGAACAATTAGCCACATTTGTTAGTATAAAATTGGCAATAACAACAGTTGTAAAGAATAAAACGCACGTTCTCATCAGCGTGCAATTAGTGCTTACGTGTCGGCGTCCCAACGTCGAGCGTCGACAGTCCCGACATTCGTTTTACCACGACCACTAACAAGTAACGACACCAGCTGAATACAAAATCACGCTTTACTCCCCGTAAAATGTGTAATTGCATCATTTCATTTCGTTTTAAATAGTATTATAAATTTATTCAATTTCACTCACACCATATTTCACTTTTATTAAATCAAACTCGCACCGTGCCTATTGCCGTTTGCCTTTTACGTGAATTGAAAATATCAATTTAAAACGCCAAAATATTTACGATGGAAATTGGCGCAGTCGGCGGAATTTAATTTTAGGATTTTCGCCAGTTTTTTCCTCGTGCGAAATAAAACAATTTTTTCGCCTGGTTCGCCATTATTCGAAAACTTTAAGCACTTTAAAAAGCAATCCGATATCTCGCTACTTTACAGCTGATATTCCTCAAATCAAAAGGAGAACATAAAAGTTTACGGCTACATAATTGTGTTAGAGACAAATTTTGAAATATGAAGAGCAAATAGGAGACATAAAAACTCATGTTTGTAGTAAATATAATAACAATAAAATGTAAATTGATTTCTCACGGGGCATCAGGGGGTTGATATTATTTAGGGGATGTCGCTCCAATTCACAGCTGGAGAGACAATATAGGCCACATATAAGGGTGGCGCGCACCACTCGTCGATAAAGTACATTTATTCAAGGGGGTGCAACACTATTTCCAGCAGCTTTCCTAGATGTTCCTTTTGAAAATTTTGTAATTTCACATATTTTAACTAATATAAGAAAAATATTAATTTCTACTACAGTAATTACCTACTTAAAATCATATTATACGAGACGAGAATTTAACCGTAAATAATTATAAAGGCAAACAATTGATTTAAAATTTTGCAATTTTGAATCTCATTAGAATATACTCGTTTTAAACTAGAAATTAAAGGGTAGATGCAGTTGTTGAGACTTGGAGACCGCACCGTATCCCAATAAATTAATAGGACAATAGGGGACGAGTTTGCTTAAAGCAGTAGCTGAAATACTTTACTAGAGATCAATTATGGTGTTATTTGTCAATAGGACAATAGATAAGTGACTCCTGGACACCTGCTTCATGGTTGACTGCACTAAATAGCCGTTTGCAATAGTCATTTTGGAGTGGCACGACCTTATTCAAACTGGAACATATAGGGGAGGGAGTTAGACCTCGTATGCTTACTGTACTATGCCTAAAATCAGTGACGTCGAAACAATTTTTTTTTTTAATTACAATCAGCTCTATATCATATATTTTTTTATTTCTCTTAATAGCACTCAGTATAAAAAAGAAATAATAATAACGCATAGAGTATAATTCTACCTAAAAGTAACTTGTTTTAAGCTAGTTTGGCTCTTTTAAGATAATTAAATTTAAATTATATAATAAATGATAAATGATAACTACAATTATTACAAAGAGAACAAAAATATTTAATATTGTATTAAACTTTTTAATTACTTGAAATCTGTTACGCCACTGTTAGATAAACAGATATCGCAGGCCAAAAATAATCCTGTGACTTACCTCACTTTCGATCGGATTCGAGCCCTTGTGACTAGACCGACATCATTCCACCCAGATTAATCCTATTACACGATTCCTATTTGAACAATAATTCAACCGGAACCGTTATAAACACCACTATTTAAACGAATATAACTCATGTTCTATGCAATTTGTCACTTACAACAAAAAATAACTCCTCTATGGAATGGACGTTGCAGACTGATACACTGATTTTCCCACTATGTAATTGGAACTCGCAGTTATGGCATACACCAATTAATTATATGAGAAAATTTAGCTGAAATAACTTTGTTAAACATTGCAAATGCTTAAATACTGTATTTAATAATACACAGGGTGTCACAAAATTGAGGGAGTAACTAAAAATAGTAAATAGCAAAATATGTTGAATAAAAACATATTTCTGTGTACTTGTATAATGTAATTGTCATAAATTTTCCTGTACTCGTATAGGTTATTGCGTAAACGGAATTATTAAAGTGAACAGTTTGTCGTTATTTTTACTATAAATTATTGCAAATTATTTACACAACATTCACTATTTTATTTAAAGACTGTTGAAAAGAAATGAAAGTATGAGTAATAAATAATTTACAAGTACATTAATTTTACAATTTTATTGTACGTTCAAGCCATATTTTCTTACGGAGATGGTAACAATGCATTTTCTAGTCACCATGTTATTCAAAAATATAAAAATCGACGACGGAACTTGGAAGTTAATCCATAACAAGAGTAACAAAAGCCAAAGGTGTCCTTTAGTTCTCATTGTCACCTCAGAGCCGGAAGTCCCCAGTCCATAAATAGAAATACGCCAAAAGTCATTATAAGAATAACTCTGTGGCTATTGACCAGGTGCAATAAAAGCGACGTGTATGTAGAGATGACCATTTTATCCACAAGTAACGCTCCATCCTGGACCATCCTTTCCTTTGTTTACGCCCTTGCGATCGGATCTATACCTAGTTGCAGCTAAAAATGTGCAAGTGCATCGAGCGTTTTATTTTCTTTTTAGAGACAGACGTAAACAGAACGATTTGTCTGCATGCAGGATATCACACTTGTGAAAATGACACTGACATTTCAATTTGGGTGCACGTCCGCGTACGGTTGACGTTGTGCGGTAACATCGCCATCGGGCGTCGCGACGGGAAAGTGCGGCGTTGAAAGCTTGCAAATGCAGCGTCGAACGTCACTTCATTACTATTCATTTGATTTCATCCAATTGCACTTATTTGCACGTTGGTAATTTTAATAAACAAATATTCGATAAGTCGAAAAACGCAGCGGGCTAGTTAATTAATTATTCGAATGAATGATGGTTATTTTCAGTACATTTTCAAATGCAGGATATTTTTATAAATAATTAACCGATGATTAATGATGTGGTAAAATTATTTACTCGTAACTGGAAAATAAATACTGATGTTGATCGATTTTGTGTATTACTGTAAAAATTAATTACTCTAAAATAAAGTGTGATTTTAAGCAAAATAAATCATTAATTTATTATTTGTTTTTAACCATTATGATTGCTTTTATATTACATAAATTTTAGCCACACCGCAATTTCATGTCAATCTGATCGAACACATCTGTTATTAAATTGATAAATTCAACATTAATTATATAATTACAAATACACCAGCAAGATAGAAGAAATTAAATTCTAATGAAAATTTTACCATTTTCGATCGCCTTCTATGTCGGAATGCGACCGGGGAAGATTGAATTAAAATTTGTTTGGTTTAGACCGAGCTTTTTGTTTATATGGGTAGATGAGACCCAACTGCCTTAACCAAATAAACAGTAACTTAGTGAGCTATTGTTTCTTCCTCAGAAGTGGCTTGCGTCCACCTGGTGTGAAATAAATCGTTTACGCAGGGATATCCGCAAAACAATCATAATAACTGGCTCACTATATACTCTATAATTAGCCAGACAGCTTGGTAAGTGACATGAAAATTGACTTTTATTTTTTTTATTTATTTTTCTGGCGATCTTATATAAAGAACTCTAAATTTTGATCTCAATAAAGTATATTATTACGAGTCGATTATCCATTGGTACTTAAGTGTTTGAAATTTGGAACGATATGTGTTTTGCACGTGAACAATCAGCGCATCCGATTGTTCAAATCAAATTTGAGGCGTTTTCATGGCGAGCGATTTTATACCTCTGGAAACCGGGTGCTAACTCAATCAATTAGGGGAGTTTTGGAATTCGGAGAGATGGATGACAAGCGAGGCGACTGTTTGCACATTTTTAATTGAAATACAGAAATCCTGGCAACTTTTTGGCAAAACGGCTGTCGGTTTGTTAGGTATGCATTTTTATGACAAATGATGAATTCTCTCCATTGTTTTGTCCACTTATCGCGAACACGATTTGAATAATTTAAAAGTGCCCGTTTATTACGCAGATGAGACAATTTCTTTATATAACTTTTTTCTGTTCAAATGAATTGCACTTAAATTTTACTTACAATAATTCAACAATTTATAATTGCTTGTTCGATTTTCGAGCGCGCCAATGCCTGGCTTATGCCGGTGGAACTTTTATACCTTTCGCTAAAGTGCTGGCGAATATTTCATCATAAAAATCAATGTAAAATACAACCACGGATTGATGTACAACTCCATAATTTATTGGAAGCTTTAAAGTTTTTTTTAAACTGTTGGGACAATAGCATTCGACGTCTGAAGAACTTTAGTACCTGCAAGGGTACTGACACAATCCAACGGGCACTCGCTCTCTTGCCTCCAATCCATCGTAAAAAATGACAAACCTAACAGATCGAAGTATTCTCATAAATTAAGTTGCGCTAACTATGCTAAATTGAGCAATTTGGCAAAAATGCTTTTGTTGTTCGCAAATAACAACTTTTATTGGCAGCCATTGTTATGGTACTATAATAACTACAATGTAGCAATATAGCAAATTATAAAAGCGTTCAGTTTTTTAATCTTTATATCATTTACACTAATTATAAATGTGATCAATTAAAGAGAAAAGCTCTTCTAATGCATGCAGAGGAATATGAAAACATTGAGAAAATGAGTATGTGCATTTCGGAAGTGAAGTAAAAACTAAAAACCACAAAACACACAAACCACTATGGCCGTTAAAATCACGCACAAAGCCCAATTTCCCTCGTAACACCGCGCATTATGTAGCATTATCCAGACAGTTAAAATCTGTTAGTAAAAGCTTACATATGATTTGTTGTTGCGGCTATTCTCGCCACAAAACATGGTCATGTTCAGTAATTTGCCTACAACTCGGAACACGCTACCGGACGCCCGGACGCAATTCTACCGAAACTCGAATTTTCTTTATCATTCTCCATTTGGTCGGTTTGTTTGCGCTTTCCCTCATCACAACACAAATGAAACAGTCGGTTACAAAACGCAAAGCTCATACGTGAATCCTTATAATGAGATATGCACTTTACATTAAATTTTTCGATTTAACATTTTAATGAAACCCGGTGTAGCGGTAAGGAAGAGTTTGATGAAACTTTAGTAACATTATCAATGAAACTAAAATAATCTTGTAGACTAATGATGTATTTTTATAAAAAAATAAAAGAAGTTAATTATTTACGCTGGACTAAAATATGTGTAGATCGGAGAAACAAGCATTCGCCGCGGTATTTGGAAAAATTATTCGTCTGACGAGCCTCTTAACAAGACGAAATTTTTTCGTAAACGCAACACATAGTTCTCGGCTAATTAGATTTTTCCGAGAGATTATCGAAAAAAACTTTGTTTATCGGCTGAACAATAATTAATCCTTTTAAGACTTGAGTCCGTTTCAAAATGGTAAATAACTCATCGTAAACGTGTAATATATCTTGTTTTAATCGTTAATAACAGCATTATACCAGTCGGTAGATGTTTTGGGCAAAGCCAACATACAGGTACATAAATTTTACCGGCATTTATAACTCAGAGTAGTCACATGGTCTTCGACTTTCAATCAGAGTCTCAAAGAAAATATCCATTCTTCATTATAAATCCATATTTGCGGAGTTATTACGAATTAAACGCGTAAAAATTTATTCGCGAAATATGGATGGCACGATTCTAAAAACATGATGTTATTCAATCCCGATAACAACATAAAATTTTGGGAATCGGTATGTAATTTGAAGTAATCCTTTTTAACTGGCAGTTTATTTTGCTATCGCATTTGCCGGCTCTACGGTTTTAGCGTCTATAAATAAAACCTGGAACCTAAACAACATCGATCACCAATATTTAGCGAAGTATAGGAATCCCATAACAATGCGGTTTATGAGGCAGTAGATGTCCACATTATGGTTATTTGTAGGGGTGAATGGGGAGCGTTAAAATGGCAATAATATTTGCAATGCAATTTAATAAGAAAATCCCGTTTTAAACTATTGCTCCAACGTTACGCCACTGCAATTCGGTGACCACGGTAACTAAAGCTAATGAATACTCAAGCCGCAAAATGATACCGAAGCTTTGTGTAATTATATTGTATCAGGTTGAGAGCTCTTAACAGCCCTTTGGTTTTCTTTGGCCTTTCGCTCTTTCCGGAACTTTTGCTCATCGTAATTTTCGCCCGGCACGGTCGTGAAAACATCTTGGAATATAGATAACAATGAGGAAAAAATTGTTTTCGTAAAAATTATTAAGGGGGTGGAACTTCGACGGTGTTTTATGACGACACGCGGATTTTTTTAGGAGATTTTTTAAGAAATAAAAGAGAAAAGAAAAAGTTACAAAAAAATAGATTGGTCAATTAATTTTTTCAGAGTATTAGCAATTTAAAAAAATGAAGCGACCGGTCAAACAAAGTTATATTAAAATCGACAAGGTGTAAGCAAAATTATTTTTTCCACGTATAGCACAACAATTTCTTCAGATTTTTTGAATAGATTGGGCGTTATTGGAACGTTGCTTATCAATCGAAACCAATAACTGTCTTTACGTTTTTAATTTCTGCAGCCATTAATTGTGTGTGAGAATGATTTCTCTGCTTCTACGGTTACCCAGCGAACCAACAATAATCCCCCTATTCTCGGTGGAATGGAGTCAGATCCGGCCTAAATGCAAACAATAATGCAAAAAGTGTTCTTTAGCTACAATAAAGGGTGCTACAAGAAAAACAGTTAGTGTGTTAAATGAAACATCTTCAACTTAGGGCTTATTTTTTATGATTTATTTTACACATCTATACAGTAATTCTGAAGTTGGCCTGTAAGATATCCTGTATAGGTATATATTTTTTACAGTTTTGTATCATACACAGCTTATAGCATTGTATTTTTTTGAAGAATAATTATCTGCACTTATAGGTAATTAATAACTGTTTAAAATTTAATTTCTTGAATTTAAATAAAAGGTCTCAAATGTGTACCTGTTGGGTATACTTTTGGAAGAGCTCAAGCCGATTCTGCACCCAACAACGAAATAGGGAGCAATTGATTCCAAATGAAAGTAATATATCCTTTCGAGAAAGACTGTTAACCCATAAAAATATTTTAGTATTGCTATTTGTATACATTGCTCGCGAATTTGATTCGACCCCCACATTTTTTATACGACCAAGACATTTATTAAAAATATTTTCCCCGTAAATTTCTGCAAATCCTCGAAATCGAAATAAGTGTGATTATGCATTCGAAAATTATTTTTAATCCTGCAATCTACCCCTGCGGATCATTAACAATTCAGATTGCCGATCTTTCACCGCACCGTCGCCTCGTTCTCATCATCTCGAACCCATCCCAAAAACTAAAACAGAGGCGTACTGCAATTTTTTTTTTAATTTTGCTATAATTATTTATTCACAAAATTGCTCATCTAATCTCGGTGACCATTTTTTCCCGTATATATTTCCATATTTAGTTGTAGATTTTTATATTAGTAAATAGATATGTTTAGCACGTGTAAACTAATATGTATGTTTAAATAATGTAATATTAAACTGATGCTACAATATTTCAATTAATTAATTATTTTCTATTTATTAGTATAAGAGTATTTTCTTCGTGTTTTTGTACAATTTCATTTGATAAATCATTAAATACACCCCCGGTTTTCCTTCTCTACGCCCGCGTATTCGGATGAATAACTTCTCAGCACCGAAACATGATCATAACACTAGGAAAAGAGGGAAAAATCCCATTTTACATAACCTTTTTTTATCATGTAAAAATGTTAACGGTTTGAGGGTTTTAGCAAGGTTTTGCATGTCATTTTCCCGCAGATATGCATTCCCGAAAGCCAATCTGCGTGTGGCGTTTTTTTTTTCTACAAAAAGTATATTAAATCGTAAAATTTTTCTTCAGGATATTGGACGGAATCGAATTTTCACTTGAAAATTGAGTCGCTCGAAATTCACGCTGGTTGTTGATATCTAATACTTAAATATCTAATATATAAATTTAAGCGAAACGAATAAATTTTAGAGCTTCATTGGGCATAACAAATTTAAGTAGACCGAAGATGAGATCCAATTTTTCCAATATATTCGCAATTTAGCTCGATAAATACGAAATATTTCTCATTCTTAAAAATTAGGCTCTACTTACTTCTGAATCCTCTGGAGTCATCGTGAACTCCTGGTGAGTCGCTCTCGTTGCCCTGACCCTGCACCTCTCCATCTTCGGACATCTGAGCGTCCAGGCTCTCCTCTTTAACAGCGGTTTGAGGCTGTGGAGACATTGAAGCGCTGGCTGGTGAACAGGAATCTGTTCGAGGACTAGGCCCCAGCAGCCTGTCTTCAGAAGGGGAGAATATATTGTGGTTGTGACTAGCATGAAGGGATTCATTGCTGGTTTCGATTTTGAGGCATTTAGGAGGAGCGAAAGCTGATGGTGATGGGAATGACTTTAGGTCGGATAGAGGCCGGAAGGCTCCAGAACCAAGGGTGAGACCTGGATGAAGAAATTGGGGCTGGAGATGATTGAGGATATGAGCCGGGATGCCGCTATAGGCTTCCATGTGCCTCAAACCGAAGGATGATGCTGTAAAAGGCCTGTGCAGGTCTTTAGTTGCTTCTGACATGGCAAACTGAAATTAAAAATTTAACCAACTCATTATTTTTGATCACCTAGATATACCTAACTAAGGGAAGGATTTTTTATAAATTTTTCAAAAACTATAGTATGATTTCAAATTTGTTTTATTTATTAAGAAATTATTTTGCAAGAAATTGCTAGAAAGTACCTATAAATTATATATACTTTCCTTTTGTAAATATTTGTTTTCATGATAAAACCAAATTCCTCAAAAATTATCGGCCAATGTACATATGCATAATCGATAAGTTTTGCAAAATTCATATAAAAATGAAAGTTTATAAAAATGTATTTTGCTGTCCAAATAGTACTTACCTGTGGATTAAAAGGTCTCTGTATTCTTAGGGCATCTTGGAGACCCCCAGCAGCTTGTGAAAATACTACCAAAGCTGGGGAGTTCAAATGAGCGGAATTTGGTACATAGGCCGAATTTTCCATAACTATAAAAAATAGATACACATGCTTATTATGTTTTGGAGTAAGAATTGATTTAAGTACTAGGATTACTTAAAATATGTGTTTATGTAGAAATGCTGGTTGATTTTAAATAAATAAAATTTCTAACGAAATAGAAAATTAAGGAAAATTTTCTTATATTCCTTATTTTTATCTACTCGTATATAACTTTTCTAGTTTTCATTTTTTCCAAAAAATATCAAAAAATATTTTTTTATCGAATTTTTCAATTTTTCGAAAGAAAATGTTGACGTACCTGTAGTATATCAGGATAATAAATGCCAATAGTCACGCGAAACAATTCCGCAAACCGAAACCTTATCTTGGTACGAATTCTGTTACATCCCGCAGAACATCACGGATAAAACTGATCCAATATTTTGCCCCACCACTGTCAGTGGAGCCCACGTTGACTCCCACCCCCTGACGCGCGCACCACGTGTAAATTTTGGTTCAAAGAACGCCTTTATTTTGTGTGGTAGATGTGGCTGTGGGAGTATCTAATACAAAGTATGTTGTAATTAAATTTAACTTTATTTTAACTTGTCGTTTTGTTCATTTCCTTTTTTTTGGCTCGACTATGGCCGAATTGAATTCATGGAGTAATTTGGTATGCGCCATATTAAAACTGCGAGGTCATTCTATTTTTGTTTATTAAAATGTGAGTATTTTAATCCTGAATATAATTTCTCAAAAAAAAAATGAGAACGTGTTTGATATTTTAGGTCTGTTCCGACAAAAATCACGATTGAGTTGAATCCATAAGATCTTATAAGGCCTTATCAATTCATGAATTTTGTTGGAACAGACCTTTGGTCATCTTGCAATAAATAAAATACACACTAAAGGACTATACGTAGTTATGTTAACTTTTAAAAATCATATATCTAAAAAACATATTTCAAAAATACTAATCATGGAACTTTATTAGAATAAATGACTACTTAAACATAAAATAAGCTAAAAAATGTATTATAGATATAACTAGGATCATGATTTTTATTTACCTCTGACTCAATAAGTAAGCAAAATAGTTTTAAACAACAAACAACTCCCAAAACATATTTTATAAATAAATTAATAATATTACAATGATTAACTATATGCATAACAATTGATGGATAAAATTATTGTCAGACATTTGCTCTCTCCTTTAATAATGATGTTTATACAATTTTTAAAAGGTTTTTTTTCATTATTTTTTATAATAATATATTAAAGTAAAGGAAATTTACATTTAACTATGTTGTAAAAAATAATGAATACCTACTAACAAATAAAAGGTAACAATAATCCTACTAAAAAGTTATAAAACATGTATACTACTACTACAGAAGATATCTAGAAAATTATTAATAGATATACAGGATAAAACTGAATTGGTTAGGTACCTGTAAATGAAATAGTTATGTATATACTCGTATAGATAAATGAATTGATTGATTGGTTAGGAAGTGACTCACTTTTCTGCTTAAAATAACATTATAAACAATTTTTTGAAGAGATTATTGTGCAGAAAGCTTTTAAATGAATACGTGTGAATACAAAACAACATAAGCGTGCAGCTTTTGTTTACATCAACTTATCTAATCTTAACTATACCTACTTATAACAATATACCTACATTAGATTTAAATGTACCGAACCTACAAATTTAACATATTCTAAAAATGTACAAATAATGAACTAAAGTTTATAAATTTATGGTCTTATTATGTTGACCTACTTATATAATAATTTCAGATAATGGTTTAAAAGAATTTATGTTAATACCATTATCTACGTCAATAAATTAGGTTATATCTCCAACAATGTTTACATCGTTAGCATAGATACTTTTTTAATTGATTGGTTAGGTATTGATTGGGTAGGTTCTATTTTTTAGTTAACCAATAAGTCATTACAACTACAGATGCGAACATTAAAAACACACCGATAAATATAAGAGAAGAAGGTAAGCAAGTACTCTTATTTCGACTTTTCGCCGCTATTTCTTTAATAAGCTGTTCCTTTCCTTTGGATTCCTCTACTTGAACGGGATTTGAAATTGGCTCCTCACCTTCCAAATCAACCGTGATCTTATCAAAGTCTTCCTGGATTTTATTTGACACTCTAGAAGGAGTTTTTTTAATAGTTGGAGGACGCTGTTCGTTCTTCTTTGATTCTGGTTGTATGTGAACAATAACTTCGGTGGTTTCTCCGGGCTGTGTTGTATCTTCAGTTTCTTTTACTTTAGACACCTGCATAAAAATTCCTTTAAAATATCTATTATATCAAATACGTGTAATATAATGAGTTTTGAATGATTTTTTTATCACCACTGATTAATTGTGAGTGTGAGTTACATATTGTGCATATCAAACATTGAAATTCTATTGTATAGATTACAATACTAAATATATAGGTAAACTTACATTACAAATACCAACTTGAAGCATCATCTAATTAGATACTTAGAAACTATGAAAGTCGTGGTTGCAATTTCGTATTGGTTGACCGCCAGACTTGACCATAAATTTATAATATTTTCTGAAATATATTTCTTATTAAATATTTATCAATTACCATATTAATTATCAAATACCGTTTAATTTCATTGTGTTCATGGAATATTGTTCATGTTTATAGGCATGTATATGGCGAAATTAAACGAAGCATTGCATCCAAACTTTTATCCAAAGAGTAGATAGATATTATTTGAAAATAATATATTGTTTATAATATTTTATATATAAGTATGTATTATAAATTTTATTGAAATAAAATAATTTTATATAGTTTACATAAGGTAATAATGTTGAATTAAATTTAATAAAAATACTTACGGATGATCTGTATTTTAAGTGCATTTTATTACAAACAATTAGATATCTACAACGTTACTAAAATTCACAAATTTGTAAAATATACCAACTATAACCTACCTACTACGAAAGTTTATTGATTTACAATATTTTATCGAACAAAAAACTAGACAATACACTCGGCACGACTTTTTTGTCATAAGTTAAGGTATTCCTATATTCACACTTTAATAAAGTACTGGGAACTTAAATCCGATTAATGAGCCCTAATTTGAAGGTGATAGTGTCTTACCGGTATGGTAACACCGCACATAAATGAAACCGGCGCAAAAACTCCTCAGTATATAGAGCAACTGGTCACCTGTGATGTATAAAGGAAGAATCCAAACACTGGCGATGTATTGAATATTTTTCCACAAATCGGTATCTAAAAAAATACATGTAATCAATTCAATATTACATTCGGTTCGTTTAAAATTCCTCACCCATCCTGCCAGTTAGATAGAGCTAATACAATTGGTAATATAAGTGATAGAGCTTGATCATTATATTTAATGTATTAAATATTTGATAACGTTCTGCTAAGCTTGCCATGGAATAAATCTTTTTTAATGATATTAGTTCTTAGGAAAAAATATTACCACTATGGCTTTGTATTGATAAAAAATTGCTAAAAAAATTTGGATAATCCAAAATTCAACATAATTATGTTTAAGGTTTTTCATTTTATTGCATTTTATTTTACTTTTAATCTACTCAAATTATAGAATTATTATGAGTAGTTATCAGAGAAGTTTTAATTATTATGTAAAGATTTGTGATTGTAGAAAGAAACACCGTTGTTTAATCGACTAATTGAATGGTGAAATTTGGTTTAAATACTAATTTCAAAATTCAAAATTAAATATTTATTTGAAAACAAAACTCCTCAAATTCCCTGATTTCAACTGCCATCATTTGTTAAATTTAAAAAGTTTAACATAGGACATTAATCAATTTACAGTTTTCTACTTCTAAAATATAATTTTGTGTCTGACATTTGACAAATATGAAACCTGTAATTTGACATTGACAATATTGACAATTTTGACATATACAAGGTCTTGATGTCGTGGAGGAAGGTGGTTTGCGGGTTTAACAATTTTGTTATCAAATTTAAATGAAATGAATTTGCAATAGTATTTAGTTACCCGGATACGTGGATAACACAGGTAACAAGAATCTAACAACATCTGATGTTTAGTAAATTAAATGTTCTAGAAATGCAAGGTTGGGTACATTTACACTTTTGCCTACTATCTATCCTAGTAATTTGTCGGGAAATTGGAGCAGTAGGAAATTTAGAAACACCAAAAAATACAGTAAAATTGCCCGCATGTAGAGCTTGCAAAGTTTTTGTAGAATCGTTTAAAAAGGTAAGGTATCTAAACAGTCGGCTAACAAATGAAATTAATTTGGATGTAATTCATTGAAGGGATTGGAAAGGACATCAAAATTTAAATTTGAAGGAGGAGATGCGGCATGGGAGGAGGAAAAATTGGGCAGCTACCAAACCAGTGAGGTTCGGTTTGTGGAAATACATGAAAATTTATGCTCGGAAGTAAAAGATGGCAGGGAATCCTGCTACAATCTCTTAGAAGAATACGAGGAGACTTTAGAACAATGGTGGTTTAAAGACCAAAAATCCAATCCAGACCTATTCGAATTCTTATGTATCAATACCTACAATGTGTGTTGTCCAGATTTACACTACGGAAAAGACTGTACTCCCTGCCCTGGTTATCCAGATAATATTTGCAATAATAACGGTAAATGCAAAGGAGCTGGTACGCGAAAAGGCGATGGTAAATGCCACTGCGAGAAAGGATACACTGGGGATTTTTGCAACAATTGTTCAAAGAATTATTACCAATCGTACAAAGATGATAAAAAATTGTTATGCTCTTCTTGCCACGAAGCTTGTCTAGATGGCTGTACGAAAGCAGGACCTTCAGGTAAATTTAATTTTGCATTTTAAAATTGTTTTGTCTAAATTGGATTTTTTTTAGGCTGTGTGAAGTGCAAGTCAGGTTGGTTCAATGATGAAACAAAAGGTTGTTTGGATATAAATGAATGTGCTGGATCAAAGAGTGTTTGTACCCCATTGCAATTCTGTGTTAACTCAGAAGGAAGTTACCGATGCCTTGATTGTGATAGATCATGTGCTGGGTGCACTGGAGACGGGCCTGATATGTGCATCAATTGCGCTAATGGATATTTTAAAAAGGATAACTTTTGTATAGGTAATTGATCCCTTTTTTTGTCAGTCTACTTTGTAATTTGATTATTTTTGCAGATGCTTCGGAAGAAAATAGAAAATCTTTTGTTTCCTTATCGAGATATTTAACCTATTTGGGTTTATGCGTAGCGACTTGTATTATATTCAACAAGAATACGTACGTAGCTGCCGTTGTAGGTTCCTGCGTAGCTGTTTACATTACAATTTCAGAATACACTCTGAATTCTGGAATTTTACCTAAAGCAGATTTGGAAAAGCAAGTGTCTGATCAAGTGAGAAAAGCATTTACAAATAATTAGGTTGTTTGATTGCGTAGAAGTCATAATAATGTACACTAAGTAGTCTAATCATTTCAGGGATTAGAATAAATTATATTTTCTATGATGCGATAATTATTAAGATTGCATATTTTTTAAATTGTTTTCAAAGTTTGATGTATTAATTTAGAGCACCTGTCATGATTACTAGAAAAAGTTGGTTGTATAATTTTATATAGAATGTATATATGGAATTTTTCTAATGAAAATTTTTACTACAACATATAATGTAATGTTCATTTTTGAGGTGTGTCTGTAATTACTGCCTTATAGTGTTTAGTAGGTGTTCAAATCTCTTAACTATCGTTCCATACCAGTAAATTAATAATTACGACATACCTTTAATTGCTCAAAAATGATTAAGTAGAAATTACAATTTTCGTGTTTTGATGGCCCGATTTGAAGCGTAAAAGTTTATCTTCTCTAATTGTATCTCAAACCAAATACTTTAATCTAGAAAGTACATATTTTGCTGACCTTTTCAGGTTCTTTTAGACGTTGTAATATTAGAATTAGTAGATTTTTATAATGACTTTTTTGCGACCTGCTTCAAAAAATAATAGTGCATATTTATTTTTGGCTAAGCGCTTTCCTGTATATTTAATATAGTTCCTATATTAGTGGTATGATTGTGGACGAAGAATATACAGGGTGTCAGTGATGGTGTATAAATATCTTGTATTATCAACTTACGCATATTAGAAATACGATACATTAATTTGAAGCAGGTTATACAAGCCTTATTAAAATTTAGATTGTATATAACACTCGCCAAATATTATCTTCTTAATGCAATAAACCATATTCTAAATAGCAGGGCTAGATTTTAATTAAATTTATACTAGATGTATTATTCATTTGATTCACTTTTTTAATAAATCGCCTGTAATCTAAGTGTTCTTGTTCGTTTGGCAGAATTGTGTTCAAGATTAAACTTTGAAATCTGTATGATTCAGATTTTTCGTAAGTGCCAATAGGATAATTCATAGGAATCTTAGTGTTAAATGTTAGAAGTCTATTTAGATAAAAACTTCTCAATTCTTATTTATATTTTCCTGTTTACAAGCTGTCTTATCCTTGTTAGATTTCTAACTGGCGCTAGTAAACATTTACATAACTGATTCTAAATAGCTAACACACGAATTCTGAATAAAATGTGTTGTATAGCACCTACCATGGAGACGATAGTATATTTTTCTATGGTAACTACCTATATTTAATATTTTACGTCCACATATAGAATTCTAAACAAATGTGATGTTTCCGCATTATGTGGAATATGAATTGTGATTTTTATAATTTATTATATTATTTGTTTCTATTGCTGTTTGATTTTAAATTGTGTGTTTTTGAAATATACCATTCTCTTCACAATTGTTGTTTTTGTCACTCATTAGACCTATTTACATGTTTAAAAAGGGCAAAAAATAGTACTTTTGAAAACCTTTAAAATCTCGAAATAATCGAAAGATTGAAATTATGATATAACGTGAATCACCCTGTATAGTAATATCTATCCACCCTGTATGATAGTTGAATAATGTGTTTGTCGATTGTGTAATCGATTATTTGTGATCGCTAAAAAATGCCTGATGGAGTTCTACAGCGCCACTTATTTTGCGTGGTTAAATCACGAATTAAATACTGCCAACTTCTTTGACAGTTACGAGACGTGGCGATTTCGTGGCGTGACAGAAGCAGGAGAAATTGGTATATTTTTTTAGTTCTGTCGCGTTATAATCAGAAGTGAATATCCCGTTGGATTAATTTAATGTAATTTAAGCAGTTGTGATATATTAAATTAGCAAGTAAGTAATATTCGAGTGACTTTTCATTTAGCTTTCAACAGTTTTCTTTTTATAACCAATTTTTGGTATTTTTATAGAATGAACCGGGGACTGTTTTTAATATTTGTCGTGCTATTTTCCTTCGCTTCGTGCGAAACAGAGGGAGAGGCTGGCCCAAGACTGTTGGTATCCAAGCAGATTTTAAATAGATATCTAGTAGAAACCAAGGATATTGAGGTTAAATACACTCTATTTAACGTTGGAAACTCAGCAGCTGTTGATGTGAAACTCGTGGATAACGGTTTCCATCCAGAAGCCTTCGAAGTTGTCGGGGGACATCTGAAATCTACATTCGAAAGAATTCCTCCGCAAACCAACGTAACACATGTTGTAGTAGTTAGACCTTTGAGGTACGGATACTTCAACTTTACGAGTGCCGAAGCTAGTTACAAAGCTGCAGACGACAAATCTGGCAAAGTAAGTGAAGTTATGCTGTAAAAGTACTGTTGTTTAATTTTTTATTTGTTTCAGCTGCAAGTTTCTTTGAGTAGCGAGCCCGGAGAAGGTGGTATCATTGCCTTTAAAGATTACGATAAGAAGTTCTCTTCTCATTATTGGGATTGGTTGGCTTTCGCGCTGATGACGACTCCTTCTCTTCTAATTCCTCTTGCTTTGTGGTACAGCAGTAAGAGTAAATACGAGAAATTAGCCAAACCTTCCAAGAAAGGACACTAAGTGATAGTGTTGAATGTTACATTATTCAATGAAGACAAGTCATTTTTCATTAACTCTGTTTTGTATGAAGTTCCAGGTTGTTAATCTTTTCATGTTTTATATGAACTGAATAAATGTACAAGAAAATTTATTAAATTATTTTGTAAATAAATTTGTATGATTTCCTATAGAAATCTTTTAATTTTATTAGTAAAGTTCCAGGTAGAAGTAGGAATAGAAAAATATACTATTTTAATGATGAGTATATTAACATACAAATATATGATTAATTAATTTTACATCATTGTAATTTAGAATACAAAATTCCTAACAGACCAACTCCAACTATTTATAAATGCTTATAAAGAAGAGTACATACACAAATGATAAAAATATCACAAAAGTATAGGAATTCAAAAAGTTGAATTGAATTATACAACAAAACATTTTTACTAAGTAATATTTACTAACACCATGAAAAATTCTTCACAAAAACTTGTTCAATATAGTATCAATTCAATAAAATTTAGTTCCCAATTACTATAACAACTTAGAAAAATAAGTAATATACAAATAGTATGTATGAATCTGATATACCTTAAAAATACTGGACTGCAACTTTACAATATGACTAGAATGTAAAACATACATAGACGGATTAGATTTTAACTAAAATTAATTACCAATTAATTATATTTTGAATAGTATGTAGAAAAAATGGGTGAATTGTATAATTTTTTAAGTAGTGAAGAATTTTTTATTTTACAATAACTGATTACTTTTCTGATTTTTTTACGATATAAATTACTAATTCAATTCAACAGCACATATATTAAATAATTATAAATTATTATTACTCAACGTTGATTTAGATATTCCATTAAATAAAATCTCTAAAAATACGTTTGGTATGAGTAGTTTGTTTCAAGAAAATTTTATTATGTAATACAGCACCACGCTTTATTTAGCAATTTACGGTATACTGGTAAATAATTCATTCATATTTTTGGACAAATCCTATTCGTTTTTTTGTTGAAACAAACCTTAAATTAGTAAAAATACACTCTTTCAATATACATCAGTCGCTTACAATTATATAAAACATTTCAAAGATATTTTGCTATAATACATGAAGCACCAGTTAAAAAGCATAAAGCCATCAATCTTTTTTTTGAATTGTTAATTTTTTATACCAACTTATAATAGAATATTACAACTGTTTACTCTAAAAAAACGGAAGTATCTAGTTTTAGAACACATGAAAGTAAAAATTACAAAGAATATTCTGCAACAATGTTAGATTAGCAAACTATATATTTTCTACTAGAGCTGCCTTAAACTCTTAAACATTTATTTTTTACTAACTTTAAAACGTTATAGGTTGTTGATATTACTTTAAGAATTCTATTATATTCATTCGTTCTAAAAATATTACAGTTAATGAATAAGTGTGTACGTATTACGAGTTTAAATACATTGAAAATTTATAGTCAGTTGTGCGTACTTTTTACTAATTGTTTTTTGTGATGATTAGAATGAATTTTGGAGCAAAATTTATAAATATCTGAATTAGGTAAATAAAACATGGGAGTTAATGTGTAGTGGCAAGATCTTTCAACTACTCGATTAAATTGTCTTTTTAATCTTACAAAATTTAATACTGCAAAATTCTATTCGCATTACTTAGAACATTAAATGAACATTTTAACATTTAAAAAATATAAATATTATTATAGTACAACTGCCGAATGACAGCTTGATTTTCAAAGTGTTTTACAAAAAATTCGTTCATAATGGAAAACGTTAGAAAATACGATGTTAAATGAGCTAATATTTATAATCTAGAATGATATGCAAATGAAAGTAAATCCCTCATACAATATTATTGAACCCTGTAAAACGTGTTTTACTATTATCACAGCCTCGAAAATATTATTTAAACGAATAATTTACGCCTCGCTGGTACCACTTTCAGGTAGTGTAACATTATTGGAGTTAGGGCTTGACAAACCATAAAATGTCGGCGAGACTCTATCAGCGTCTACTTGCTCAATAGAGCTAGAGCTAATTAGAACTGGAGCAATATACTCCTCATGCATTGAGGGCAATTCTAATGGATTTGGTGAAGAAGGCTTGCAAATCGGAAAAGGTTCAATGAAGAAGAAAAATACAGCCGTAATAGCGAACCCTAAGAAAGCAATACAAGTTGTAGGGTTCAAATTAGCTCTTAAAGAGAAAAATAGGGCCGTTATTAATTGTAATAAAAGGACGGCAATTCTAACCATTTTGACAGCATCCTCGTGAATTCTTTGCCCTTCGCCAGACATAGTAATGGGTCTATAAACGTAGTAGATGTTATATTTATCCACGAGATGCTTCAAGCACAAATACAACAAGCCAAATGGTGTAATTAATGGACACGTTAAACTGTACACTGTGCATATGGTAAAAATAAGCAAAGTCCAAGCATAGTGTATTCCAAAAGGAAAAACTGACAATATCTCCTTTCGAATACTCGTTTTCTCAGCTTCGGATTTTATGAGCAATAGCCTATAAGCATACATCGCCAATTCAGGAAATCTTAACAATTCTAAAGCAGTACCAATCAGAGCAGATGTTATGACATAATTTACAAAAATCGCACCTTTATCGGCTAAAAATATACATTCCCATCTTAAAGTAATGTTAGCAGGTTGAACGGACCATTCCACAAATGCTTGAGCGCTAGTTAGACCCAGAGAGGGTAGTATGAGTACCATGAATAACAGAAAGTAGAATGTTTTATACATTGTTGCGTGATTTTGTTTCGATTTAGTCCAGTGAGACATCCATTCATCGGAATAAGCAACCATTACAGGCATTACAGCGGACATGGACAATAGAAGTAAAGTAGGTAGGAATTCCGAGAACAAAGGGCTGATCTTTTTCATAAAAGTTTCTTGACCGTTCGTGAAGATATTTACCACAATTACAGGCGTTGTCAAAAAGAATAATATTATAAAAAGAACTACATTAATAAGAATCGCCTTGCAATACCAGTACCTGTATGAAATTTCCAGATTTTCCCAGTTAATATCAGAGGGTGATGGGGCTTTGAATATAACCCAATTTCTGTGAGTACCAGCTTTAAATGATCTAATAACGTATTGTACCATTTCTTCAGAGTTTAATGTGACGAAACAAATTCCTAATGGACTTTCCAGAGCTTTTCTTCTCTCTGACGTTACCAAACGGTTAAGTTTCTCTTCTTGGGCCGTGTAATATTCCAATGCATTGACTGTTTTGCAGGGACAACAAGCGATGCAGCCTTTGGGTTGAATTTTAATTTCACTTCTTTGAATATTGCTTAAGCAGTACATTCTCGCTTCATGAACCCTTTCTCTTTGTTGCTCCAAGAGTGTCAGTTTCTTGACTTTGTAAGCTATTTTTACATCTTTCACTTCTATACCAGGATATCTTACAGTGAAGTAATTTTTTACGTCTTCCGTATTTCTGTGCTGTTTTGATATATTCGTAATCATTAAAGTTCTTGAAGACAAATGAGAGTACGTTCGCATCCTTCCTGTAGATTTTCTCATTATTAATATCATCAACGGTACAACAGCAATTGATCCGGCAATATGTACCCACAACCATTTTGAATCAGATGGAAGATTGCTGATAGTTGTGTGTCCAAAAGTTGTCTTATCACCTTGCAGTGGGCCTTGAAAATTAATTGGTAGTATTACACAAATCGAAAACAATGTTATAACTGTCATTAAGAGCAACAATTGCTCTTGAAACGAAAGATAATGCGAAGCATCTGGTCCACATCTAGCATATATTCGTTCACGAGTGATTTTAAAAATTGACGGGAACCACAAACAACCAGTGTCGGGTATCAATGATACTTCGTGACAAGATTCTTCAACGGCAACAGCATCATCAGTATTCTTATAAAAGAGTTGAGTCCACTTTTCAGTATGCACAAGCGCTAATCTTCCATAATCCCACGCTCTGTTCCTCAATATGGCAAATAATATGATAAGTAATAACCAGCATACAACATTTAAAATAATAGTCTCTGGTATACCTTCATAAACATTACTTATCACTGTTTTGTTAGACCTTCTAGGCGTTAAGCAAGTGTCATTATCTATTAATAGAAACACAACTTCTGTTGTAGTAGCTTGCATCTTTATTATCTGTAAAGGAATTTCAATTAACTTTGAATATATAAAATGTCATTATCAATTTTACTTTCGCTATACAAGTTGTTTATGTCAAATCACACGGTTCATTACCACTACTATGAACTTTGTTATCAATAAATAACGGCTTTAATTTCGACTCATTTCTTCAAAAAATTCCATTAATTATCACCAAAAAGTAACCCAAATCCAAACACAACACTGAGTACCTGTCACTGTCATTCGATTCGTTTGACTGTCAAAGTCAAAACGTAATACGTCTTACGTCAACGACATGCGTCATTTCAAATCATGTCATGTCTATTCTAAATAGAGCGTAGCCAGCGTTCTAAGTAGCCAAGGCCTCAAAATTGTGAAGATTATGTTAATTACTTATTATTTTTTTAATTATTTATTAATTTTGTTAAACTTTCCATTCCAAATCATGCTGAATATTTTTGGAAAAAGTCTTCTGATTAATGCATAGATTTCTGTAATTTATTACAACCTACACTTATAGAAACTACCAATAGATGTCTAGGTTAGGTAAAATTTTTAAATAAATATGTAATATGTTATAAGCCAATCATAAATGAAACCAATTTCAATATAATGGGTATTCGATATCCATTTATAATTACGTTCATTTCCGGTTGAACCGGAAGTTTCACTAAAACTATCAAATCTCTAAACAGGCTGCAATGTATATTAAATTTGCAGTTATTTCAGTTATGCATACTTTGTCCTTGTGATTGATTCCTATTTAATTTTTAAAATTCAAATCCTCAAGATTTAAAGGAGGGACCACATTTAATAACATGTTAAGCAGAGTCCACATTTAATAACATGTTGTATAGCATTGCTATATCGCAGTGTTATATAGCAATGTTGATATAACATGTTATTAAATGTGGACCCTCCTTTATATAGCAAGTGTGGACGCTGTTAAAACTTTATAAGCATCAAAAACAATGTCCACACATACTATATAACATTGCGATATGTTGGTATAACATGTTATTAAATGTGGACCCTCCTTTATACCAACATTGCTATATAGCAGTGTTATATAGCAGTGTTATTTAGCAAGTGTGGACGCTGTTTTGATGCTTTATGAATTTTTAACAGCGTCCACACTTGCTACATAACAATGCGATATAGCAATGCTATACAACATGTCATTAAATGTGGACCCTGCTTAATATTTTCAACTCATCAGATTTATAATACATTGCGAGAATGAAGTATAGATATATCTATCTATCTATCTATCATATGTTTCATAATTATATTTGATTAAAATGCTTTTCATTATTTCCCAATAAATATTAGTAGAAAATACATTAAGAAGCGTCATTTCTGTACAATGTTGCTGTGCTCTCTGTTGTAACTTTGCAGCATGCGAATTCAAAAATTCCTTCGTCCTCGCCGAATTCTTCTCCATCTTGCAAAGATACTGGAAGAGTCCTGTTCAATGTTTCTGGTAGGAACAAGCAAGCCGCGGCTCCTAAAGCGAGCAATAATCCGAGAATAATTCCCGGAGCAGGTTGCCAAATCTGAGCTAAATACAATATCTGCGGACTGAAAAAGCTTGCTGCGTAACCAGTTACATGGATAGCGCTGACTCCTTGTCCTCTTACTACAGCTGGAATCAACTCAACTGCGTATTGAGCACCTGAATTATATGCTACTGTAATAGCTAATCTAGCTATTACTTCTAAAGTGATTAAAAGTGGAGGACTCGGATTCGATACCAGAGCTTGGATTATGCCTGTACACACCGTGAAGATTCCGGTAAACAAAAGGAAGCTACTTGCTAATGCTTTTCTGCCGACTCGATCTTGCACAGCGAGAATGAACAAACAAGCTGGAAAAATGGTTGTCGACCCCACCGAGAATATAACAAAAGGTGAGTAATTGAGACCATTTATATTTCGGGAAATTGCATCATACGCCAACGTCATTACCATTCTGGAATAAATTAATTTCATCATGTTAATAATTCACATGTTAATTAACTTACGATTTAAAAATGAGAATTAAAGTTTTCTTCCTCAACTTAGGAGTCTTTAGTAAGCCCCAGAGACTTTCGTGTTGTTCAGAAGCGTTGACATGATGTTTACAGTACTCTCTCAAGTTTTCGTATGCTTTCTCATCAACTTTTCTTCCATTAATCTTTGCTATTTGTTTGAAACAGTTTATAGCTCTTTCCGTTTTACCTTTGCTGATTAACCATTGAGCACTTTCCGGAACAATCAAGTAAAAAAATATAACTAGTAAGTGAGGTACAGAGACAAAGATAAGAAAAATCTTCCAAGTTTTTAGTAGTACTGCCGTCCATGGTACAATTACACATGCTAGGGAGTAAAAAATCCCAATGCATAAATTCAATCCTAAAGTGCGGTGACTGGGACGCATGTATTCCATTACTAAAAATAAAAATCCCAATTACTTGTTGCTTCATAAGCACAATTTCATATTTACCTATTATGTACATCATAAAAAAATTTGTATCGGTAGCTAATCCAGCTAAAAATCTGCTAATAGCAAATGTTGCTACATTGCTCGAAAGAATAGTCGATATGTTTCCAATAAAAGCCAGAGAATTAGCTATGACTAAAACATGCAGTCTCCCTATTATATCAGCTATTACTCCAAGGACTAAGCTTCCTATTACAGAACCAATAAAAAACACCGACTGACCTAGAGCTGGTTTCCAATCATCATTACAGACCCAATTCAACTAAAAGAACACATTTCTGTACACTTGGAAATTACTCTGTAGCACTTGGAATTTTGAATCAACTTAATTAAACGAACCTCTTGAATGATACCTGTAAATCCAAAACTTTGGGTATTGTTATATTTCCAGCCACTAACACAAGGCTCTGAAATATGCGTGTCATTGTTCTGCAGATAAATAACATCGCAACTATTTATAGTGACATTTCGATCGCAACATATTTCGTAGTCGCATGTGTATTTCGGCACGATACTGATGAAGGTTTGGCCGAAATAATGAAACGCCGATAAAATGTTTATAAAACTGAAGAGCACCATTAAGATAATCTGAGCTTTGCCGAAATCGCCTACTTGGCTGAGCATTGTGTCTAAGTCAATGAGATTGTCATCCATATTTTCAAATTTCCCTACCTAAAACAACAAAGTTGTGTTCAAAATGAATAAAATATTGCTAAATTTTCCACGTAAGTTTAATATTTATTTAATGATGTGATGAATTGGAGTCAATTGTCATTTTCACAGTAGAATTTGCCATGAACTTGGCATTAGAATTAGAGAACAGCAATTTGTAGTATGCAAGGTCGGCTTTAATAATAAATTATAATTATATTATTAAATTATAATTAAATTATATAAGCGAATAAAACACTGGTTAGAGGAATAAAAATTAGATCTGTAATTTTGAATAGAGAAAAATGTAAGAATTTACCTGCAGGTAAACATCTGGAAAATTGAATTGACTTCTAGAATAATACAACTAGGAATATCAATTGTCTGCTATAATTAAATTCTTCTTAAACATTTAGTAATATTACAGTTTGAAATATTCACTGGACAAAAATTTCTTATAAAAAATAAGCCAGTAATAATTCACTTGAAATGTCCTATTTAAAATCTGAGACGATAACACTTATTCCTAATGGCCGAATTTTGACAATAGACCCAATTGTGTGAGTCAATGATTGATTTTGTAGAAATATTTTTTTTTTAAACAAAATAATTAAATTAAATTAAATCAAATCGGTTATACGTTGACCTTTTGCTATCAGTTTTAATTTTGAAGGAAATAACTGTAAGGCAAATTGGGTGTCATATTCAAAAGTAAAATATGATTAATAAATAGCGAGATTTCTAAAAATGAATTTTATTTATTTCTATTTATTGAAGTAAAGAGTTCTAAAAAGCTTAATATGTTTATTATACATATGGTTTTGCTGAATGATTTTAAGTGTTATTAACATTTGGTTATCGAAAACAATGGGTATTTACCATATTGAAGGGTTGTAATTTAGTTTAATAGAGCAAATATCCCTACATTTATTTATTCTGTTTTCATTTAATACTTTTATTCTCTACGGAAATGTTGGAAATATTTTTTATTTTATAATCCGGATTGCCTATGTAGGTATATGAATGCCAGCGTTAATATGATGACGTAATAAATGTTAACCAAAATAAAATAAGCTGATTACCTAGATGCATTCAAGTTCATTAAATTGGAAAACGCCCTATTTATAAATTCACTAATCAGAAGTTAAATGAAAATTCTCGTTAATGCGTTGAATATTTTTTGTTGTTAAAAAGCGTTAATAAAGCTTTGAACTAAAATACATTTACTATACACTACAACAATTATTAACGAAGATTATTTTTTGGGCCACACTCTTGCATTAAGCATATTTTAAAATAAAAAGTTTACTTACAATATTCGTAGGATTATTCTCGAGACAGACCAATTCAGATCCAGACCATAAATAAAATTCAAGACAATCATCCAATTGCAGTGGTGTTGCTCTGTTGTAGACGCTTTTTCACTAAATGTCCCTGCATCTATTATTTGCACATTTCGAGTAGACTATGTTTTGTAGGTATAATGCACAACAAAATTTATTCATCGACTTATTTTTCATATCTAACGGAGCACGATAATAATGTTTTCAGTGGCGCGGTGTTGATTATTCTTAAAATTATTAATTAATGACATTCGTTTTATAACAGCCATGACCTAAGATTATTATTTCCACGAATGAACCCGGCTTACTATGAACGAATATAATCAGTAAGTTTGTTTTTGGATTTTAGAGTTTTTTTACCTGAAATCCCTTACATGATATTCTTCAGCGTTAGTAGAACGGGGTCATTATTCGCTCAACTCTTTTTTTTTAAATTAGAGCATGCAAACATAAAGCGATTTTGGGGTCTGATAATGTTGTCATTAGTTTGCACTCAGTCGTGTCGTTAAAGACAAATCCCCAGTTAATTGAACTGATCTTTTCCCTTTTCGTATCTTTTGGTTAAGTCATTTGAGAGACTCGCTCCTTATACATCTCTTTTCTGGAGACTGCTGCTGGAAAGATACGACCGCATTCTGGTAAGGGTTCCGGCCAGTGCTGTGCTATTCGGTTAACTAACTTTTAGGAAGCTATTAAAGAAAGAATAGATGAAATAAAGAATAAGTTGATTTTTATTTTTTTAATGGATCAATGAGAACGTTTTAAAATGCGATTCGTTTGAGATATATTTGGATTTTGTTAGTCAATTAGTTTACTTATTGTATAGGTAATTAACTTATAATGTTTCGTTATAATAAGAGGTAAGTGCTATGTAATGTTTAAATTTTTTGCTCCGGCCATGAGTTATCCATATACTCTTGACTCTCAGTTTTTATGATAAATAGTTCACTTACGCAGGAATTTAGGGATTTTAGTTTAACTTTACACAGACTGCTGTATAAATCAACCTTGCATGGAAATAATAAAATTTTACGGTGTCTTTATATTGCCTATATTTAAATTTGATTAAAAAAATAAACTTCTAAAGTTCTGTCCAATTAAAATAATTAATTTCTTTGTCAATATCACTTTAAATTTAGTCCTTTTTGAGACACTTAACAATCCTTTTATTCCTTTTAGTAAAACCCGTGCAGCGGTGGAAGGTAGAACAAAAAACCTAGCAAATATCTAATCAAGGTCGTTTGATTCCACATGACGTTTTCTATCAATAGGATTTTAGGAAAAAAGCTAAATCTTTTTTAACACCCTGGAAAAACAAGCGTGGAAAACTTCGGTAAATGTAGAGATCGAGATCGAGAATTTCCAACGTTTAAAAATTGTCTTCTATAGAACTGTGAGGAAAATAATTAGAAAAACTTTTGAAAAATATTGGATAGATTTATCGAAAATTTTTGTTTGCAGTTTCCATGAAGGTTAAATGTAATGTCTAGAATTTACTTCAATTTTAACGAATGAAAATTGGCAATAACATGAAAAATTAAAGAGTGCACGCGATGTCATCATAAATGCATTAAACTTCCGTTGATGCGAGATAAATATTCAGCACTCGATTATTTTTATTTGCAAATTAGTGAAATTTTGTGACTCGAAATTTAATACACTCGTATTACAAAATAATTGTTGTACATGTGCAATATATAAAAAATAAATATTGTAGTAGTAACATTTTTTATTAATACTAGAAGTTTACTTATTGAATTCAACAATATATTTAAAAGTGAAAACGACTAGAGATTAAAGTAAATTTTGTTGTTCTGTACTTGTAATTTGTAATAACACCTGGTAATTCTTGAAATGTTTTAGTTCTAGAAAATACAAAATAAAAATTATCTCAAATCGTTAACATTTACTTCGTGAAGAATATGTACAAAAATACTTCAGTTGTGTTAACCTATTTATTTATACCCGATTTCATTTAGGAAATTCGTATTAAATGAGAATTAGACGTCGGATTTAAGCATATCGAGAAAGTTTTAGGTCTCTTTTCCGGTCTGACAACGTGACTGTTGTGAAAAATCAGTTTTAATAAAAGTATGAGAAAAAAGATGTAATTTCCGAGAATGAGCATAATTTCTTCGATGGCCTAGGGTTAAACTTGAAAAGAAATTAATTTTATAAGTTTCGTAAAGTTGGGATCTGGCGCAATTACTTTTAGTTTTAATGCGTCTACTGCCAAAAATAAATATCTACAAACCGTATGAAACTGAAAGAAATGTATAAGTGCAAAATTTGGCGACACATGCATTAACTAAACTATTAAAAACGCTTTTTATTGAATTCATTGCATTGCATAATAACAATATTTCCATAAAGATGTATGTGTATTGCATATTTTCCATACATAGAAGCAGAAATATTTTCAAATTTGTTTATCAATTTGTTCTATTTGAATATTTCCAAACTGAACAGTGAAATGCGTAGTTGTTCAGCGGAGTTAAATTTGAAACTCATGATCACTATACATATATAGGCGTAAAAGTGACTTACGGGCAGGTGTATTTATGCTCGCAAAGTTTCGGAATCTACAGGGATTTAGTCGCAAGTTCGTGCATGTATTTTGCATTTCCCCTTAACTAGAAAGTTTGAAATTTGGGCAACAGTGTGCATTGCTTTATATCATACGTACAGGATGTGAAAAATATGTTATTAAAATTGCACGTTCCGTTGATTTTTGCTAAAACATTTATAGAAAATCCTGCACGTGTGATAACGTTATTAAAAAAACAAGGTCATCATAAATCTTTCAAAGGAACTGTTTCGAGCTTTCTTTGATCAGGACCACAACAATCTTTACACTAAATTTTAACGTAATTACAAAAGGTTTGCAGTAAAGTTTAGCAGACGTGTACGCAAATATTTAGAGTGGCCAATTCGAATTTTCCAAGTTCTTTTTAAAGTGTTTTTCTTGAGGAATCTCCTTCGAACGTCGACTAAATGAAATTTAAGGTACTTTTCATGAGCGTTAAACGGATTTTGAACGATTATTGAGCTTGTAATCATTAGTATAGTTGTTTATTACAAATAAAAAATAAAATAATTTTGTAGAAATTTAAAACCAAGAATGAAACAGCATAAAATATATTAATTTAGATTTCTATCTGAAAACCATAACGGTCGAAAATACCGTGCAGTTTGTATGTACGAGGAAATAAATTTCACGTGTATCACAGCAAAGATAAAAAAATACAATTACTTTCTTCGGAATGAAGTCTCCTGTCCGTTTTTTAAGTAAAAATTTTTATCTCACCCGGAGAGTTTCTACGAGCCGTAGCCATTTAGATCGAGGAAAGTTTAGAAGTGCTTTTTCATTTCGCTTTCTTCCGTATAAATTCCATACCGAACGTATATTTTAAAATTTACAGAGCCGTATTAACGTAATTCAACTCGTGATTCAATTAGACCTATTAGGTAATTACATTAGTGTAATTTAAGTTAGTTATTAGTACACATCTTCGTATTCTACGTACAAACAACTAGTGTTGACGGAGTTAGGAGTATCTCTGTAAATATTTGATTATTTGTATTGACTACTTTGAACAAAACTGGGGGATGAGTGAGTTAATTTTATCTGATAAAGAAAATAGAGATTAATTAATTAAAAAAGAGAATATCTCTGTTATGAACTTTTACCCCAAATACTAAGTTATTAAAATGTTTGCAGTGAAACCCCTAATATCCTGTATACATTTTATTTAAGCCCGTAAAGCAAACAAACGTACACTTGCAACACAGGTTTATTTTCGAGATTGCGATGCCTCGAACGTGAACGTATTAAAAAATCGTTGAAGCTGGGAGGAATTGAACAGCTACAAACAACAGTTAATCCATGGCAAACTTAAGACAGTTTAATCCAATCGCGTGACAGGAATATTTGCAGGAATACTCATGTCTTACCTCTAGCAACCTTCCGTTTAATTTCACGAGTTCGAGGAAGTTTTATTTTTCCGTTAGGGCACCAAACGACTCGGATTTATCTTTATGTTGAAAAAATACGGGTTGAATAATACAATTTTCTAAATGAAAATTATTGAGCTTTTCTGGGATTTTTTTAAATCCTTGAGGATACTTCTGTAGATATTTCTCAAATAATGAATATTAATAAAAGAATAACAACATTGAAGCATTATATTCAACTGCAATTAGATAGTAGGCAGGCAGGTAATTCTATCCGGTTTATCCAAGTTCGATTTGGATCGGGTAGTTTCCTTGATAGTTTCTTACACATTAATGACATTAATAAGATAGACCGAACACTCAGGTGTTATTCCTACCGAGATTAATAGACTTCAGACGATTCCTTCGGTTTCGAGTCCTATTTCAAAGTGCATTTAAATCGGCATTTACTGGTGTTACCAATACATCAATGCTCCTACATTATTAATCTCCCACACTGTTCGACCATTGCATCAGTTGATTCTTGAAGAACTCCATTTAGTTAACGTAATGGCATTAGCGAATGGAAGTCGTTGGATTCGAATTAGTTATTGATTTAAACTGGTTTTTAAACTGAAATGTCGAACATCGAGATAGTTTAAAGATGTCCATTACTCAAGATTATATGCACCCTGAACTTTCCTAATCAGGGTTTCATTTAGCATGTTCTTACAAATATGTTTAGCTATTTGAGCGCATTCGAGGGTATTTTTCATTCCATTCGAGTAAAGAATAGTTATCGGAGGAAAGGAAAAACGAAGTCATGAGTAGATATATCAAACGGCGCTTTGGATGGTTGAAGAATATCAATCGGCCATAAATTATTTGAAATGCGACAAATAGACCTGTTTCTTTGAAGTAAAATTTGTTTGACCAATAGACCTGTGACCCTATCCGATTCGTCATTTCGCCACGAATGTGTGAGATGACTATCAAATATCAGCTCCCAGATATTTTTTATAGGAATAAAAATAGACTTTTTGCAAAATTCTTTCAACATTTCATTTTATTTAAAAAGCTTTGATTAGGTTCATATGTAAAAATTTGAGATTTACTATAACAATATATTATTTTATCAAATATTAAATTGGCATTTATAAAATTTAATATAGGTAACAGAATTAGCCGACTATATTTTATAATGCGAATTGGCTAATGGTCGGACTTTACAGAGCTACTTAGACTGATAAATGTCTTTGTAGCTTTATTCTTTCAAACTTTTTTTGCTCCCTGAATACTTATAATTGTGGGAGAACGTAAAATTTCAGCGCAGTAGTAATTGGTATCCCTCTGGCATTAATGGATTACTAGAGATCGCGTTTAATTTGGAAGTTTCTTTCGCTCACAACTTTTTACCAATTATTTAAACATATTTTAAGCAAAGTGCTAATAGTTCAATTTAAATTCGTTCTTTGTTTACAACTTCCCTTCGATAATTAATTAGATTTCTGGAATAATGGATGGATACTCTAATAAATCCCTGTAGTTCTAATTTAAATTTATCTCCAATTAGTCCAGTTAGCGTAAAATATACAAGGGATCTTATTTTATTCATGCAAATGTGTTGGATTTCTAACACGTCCAACATATTGCAGGAATGTAGCTAAACATAAAAGACATTCAGTTTAGTTCGTATGTTAAGGGATGTATTAGACCTGAACCAATAATGACGTCCCTTTTTCAGCGTTCGCTGTACGTCGGCAATATCAATTGCTTTATTTAGGACATATTGGTTGGGAAACCGCTTGTGGAAATGGGGGTAGATAAAAATAAAATAAAAGTGGAATAAAATTTCGTGTGGGTACGTTTCCGCATATACATATTATATCATTTTATTCATCGAAAATCGATGGATCCCAAATCACTTTTAATTTTTAACACACCTAATTTCCACTTTTATTTTAAACGTGTTTTATTTATTTATGTTTTATATAAAAAATAAGGAAATATGTCTTTACATTTTCTTGAATGAGTTAAAATTCAAATTTAATATCACGACAAAGTAGAATGTAAGTATAATCACATATCTGTACTCGAGCGAAAAAGTTTAAAATGAGTAGAATTTTTTTCATACATAATAGCAATATAAGTTAAGGAAGTTTAGACAAGAGTTTTCATCCCTTCGTTCACAAAATTGAATTTTTATTGCACACTGGATAAATAATAAAAAAAACAATTTTTAAGAACACAAAATGCCGAATTTGATTAAACAACATCTACTAGAGTTAATTGCAGCAGCTTCCTTTCGAAGGATTTTCCATCATTTCGGCTCTTAATCTATTTCGAACGGTTCTTCAAATATTTGATTTTTTTATAAATCGTTAGTAATTTAAGTTCCAGTCTCAGGCGGGTAGGAAAATATTGTTCCCTCGGTTTTAATTAATAAAACTGAACTTTTTCAAAATTTAAACGAGCCAATTAGTTAATTTTCTATAGACTGCAAATGATAAACGAACACCAAATTAGCGTTTCATTGTATTTTTTTTAATTAGAAAATGTGGTTCTTAGTGAAATAATTATCATTCTACCTTAATATTATTCCTCTGCAAAAATGAATTAGTGAAGATAAATAATTGAAGGTTAATGAATATAGATAATTTAAGAGATGAAAATTTATCTTACGGATAAATTCACGATTGTCTCGATATTTTAATAAAAAAAAACAAATGTGTAGGTACGAGTATGCTGAGCACGCCATTTCAAACTTTCTCAACTCGCTAGTAAATCCTTAACGGTATAAAAGTTTCACCGCGAAATAAAACCTTTTATTTATTTCGGTTATTTCAAAGGATCTCACACTATTTGGCGGACGGCTCGGCATTTCCTAAATGCCTCCACTATAATGTCTAATCCTGATAAGAGCGCCGCAATTTTTGAAGAAGTTGGAGCGGTTAATTAATCTATTACTGACAAACTTGCGGGCTTGAAAAGAACTAGTTTAAATCGGATTCTTTCGCAGGCTTAAGAATTTAATAAGCTGATTAATTGGGGGATTTTTCAACTTAACAGTGCAATATTACTTTCTTATACACCTAATACTTGACAGGATTGTCGTAACTAATTATAAAATATTGAAGAAATATTGCAATAAAGATATGTTTTTTATAATTTCTCTGCTATTGTTCATATTGTATATGGTGGTTTCTTATTGTGTCTGTTTCACAGAGATCTGTTTTGTTCGAAATATAGTTTGTGCAGAAATAAACACGTACACATGGGCATTTTGCGGACGTATTGGAAACGTCGTCAGCAGGAATTTCTCCCCAGCAGAGCATTGTAAAACACGGTGGATGGTCATGTGTAGTGTGTAATTGTATATAGGCGCGTCGGAGTACGGAATCCTAGTATGGTGCTCAACAACTTAATCGACCTAATGAACACGACTGTCGAATGGAACAGCGAACAAATCGTTTAATTATGGCATAGCCCGCCGGATATGGTCTCTGGACGTTTCTGCAAATTTTCCGATATTTCTTACAATCGATATAGTCTTGCCGCAGATACGGCGAAATGGATTCTAAATTAAATTTTATCAATTTATTCCGAATTAATGCCATTTGGTTTCACTCACAGTATAATGGACTGGTCGATATTAGAAGTTCAAATGATCCGGAATCTAATAAGTAAATCAATTAAATCTGTCATGTATGATATTAAATCAGATTATCGATTAGATAAAATTCTGTCATATTCGAATGGATCCGGACCATCAAACGGAATGCACAATTTTCCACATTGCAGCCAATGAATGCAATGCAAATGCTTCAAAATTATGGCATGAACGAAATAAAACACTGAGGATTTACCATTTTAAGACAATCGTCATAAATCTCGGAGAGAATAGCGTGGCATTGCCACTTTTCGTCGTTAAATGAACACAAATGCCACATAAAAAGTATAAATAGACCTAAATATTATATGGGCTTCATTTTATTTATTTTTTCTTATATTTCACGTGAAAAAAGCGCGAATAATCTCGAGAAATTCAATCTCCCATTCAATTAAAAAATAATAAATGTTTCTATTCAATTTCATCAGCATATTTTGTGATGTTTTCAATGAAATTACCAATTTTATTGATTTTGATGTACCCATTTGTTGATTCTTAATTAAAATGGATTGATGCATTATCTGCTAATGGTGGATATGTAGGTATAAAAAATAACAGAGTAGAGAGCCCCATTTTTATTTCAAGTATCAAAATAAACCGATTATTTGCTCTGATTTTAATTATTTTAGAATAGAGTGATTGACATGCAATTTTAACTACACCGCTTTTGTCCATTTCTTTATAATTATTCTCCCAGAGAACTTTAATTTTCACTGCTCATTGCAAAGTGAAATAGAATTTGGTCAATTCATTTTTGTTGATGTTCTAGTAAAAGGGACGAGAACAGACTAACCTTAAGAAATAAGGTGACAATAATAAAAATACTCATTATCCAATTTTGCAACTCGTATTTAATCACTAATTTGATTACAATAAGTAATCCAAATATAAATTAGTCATTACGCTGTAACTTTAAAACGAATGCAAATGAAAATTTTTCATTATTTTCACGTCAAGGATACACTTCAGAAGTTTACTTCCGACTTAGTGTAGAGTGGCGTCGACTTTACCGCACCCTACGAGAGGCTGCTTGTCATACTCGCCGCAGTAGTATTGTGAGAATAATACTCCGTTTGACCTTTAATCAATAAACTAATTTTCAGTCATCATATATCAAAATTAATTGGATAGATGGCAAAATACACGTCGAAGTTCACTTTATTTTTCTGACCTATTTTCGTAGATAGGAAATTATACGAAATTTTAAGTAATTAGCGTTTATAAAACTTCATTTATCATTCATCCATTCTTTAAAATTTCATATTTTTACCGGAAACTTATTTTCTCTTCGACGTGATTATTCCTGTCTCGCAATGCTTGATCACAGCGCTCGTGACAAAATTTATTATTTCATGCACCTTTTTATTAATTGTTTTATTTTTGATGACGAACTTAGTCTGTTACTATGGATGCGATGCGGCCAATGCCCGGCAATCCTTTTCATCCCTTATCACCTCCCCTGGAGTTTACGGCCTGGCTGCGACCCTAACAGGGTGTTTTACGCCCACCGGCCCATTAGATAATTACCTCACATCACTAGTGACCCACAGTTAATGCCGAGGTCATACACTGTAGGTGCACGGGAATTATTAATGAAGTGGCGACCGAAGTAAAAAAATGTGTCCGTTTAAGTGCCGCCATATTTTCCCATCGCATGTTGCCAAAGTGAATTTTCGTGCAAAAATTTCGATGGAATAAATTTTCAAAGGGAATTGTTAACGGCTGTTTAAAACACGAAATGTTTCTAGGATATATAGAAATATATTTAAAACGTACTTTTGAAAGAGCAGAATGGAACAGTTTGTTATATGGAACAATAGAATGGGGAATAACACGACAAGAACTGCACTTTTATACAGTAAAATAGTAACAATTTTATAAAATAAAAATTAGTAATATTCAAATGCGAGGGTTTTTGTTATATAAATTGGATATAATTGGCAAACGAGGACTGAAAACGTTTGTAAAGGAATTCGAGAGTCGAAATTATTCGAGACATTTCTGTTTCTAAGCGGAACAGGAAGAAACATTTTTAAACGTTGTAACCAACAATTTTAGAATTTTGGTACACACGCATGCTGTAAAAATATCTTGGGAGTTCGAAATATAACTCCGAGGGAACTTTCGAAGTTAGGTCAGTGGAACGTCCTATACTCCAGCCAATCGATATCGCCTGTAAATTGGAAAAACGCTTTCCAAATTAAACGGTGACGGTGATCAGCTTTGTAAAAGTTTCCCTTCATTCGCGTCCGCGTCCGCAGCCCACCCACTCGACATTAACTTTCAGAAGGGACCGATATCCATCTCTCAAACCTGTCACAATATTCACGTTAATACTTTCCACCACCGTTTGGCGGCGCAGCACCGTCCGTCTAATTTATCGCTTCAATTGGTAAAGTACACTTTCAATACTCTGCGCTGCTCCCATCCATTTTATCCCTCTAGCCTCCAGTCTTTGCTCTAGGTCGGTGTTATTCCAGTCATTTGCAGGCCCGTGTCCAAATTCTGAGTATATGATACCTGAAAGCTCTGAACGAAAATGATGATCCTCTTTAAAACCTTTTATTTTTATAACTGGATATCTTCTTCCAGAATTCTCGATAGTAATAATCTTTTAGTCTATTTTTAATTATAATACATTTTTTTCGTTAATCTCCCATTCGTACTTTTGCTTTATGCTTGATTTAATGTAGGAAATGCCTTGCTAAAAGTTCACCCTGTCGCTTCGTTTCACTACAGATTTTCCTCTTTCCATTTGTAATATATTCCAAGCAAGACGCATCGAGTTATCTACTGTAATGCATGAACGGAAATTAGCTTATAGAACGAATCCTAAAAAAATATTGTAATAAAATTTAATCAAAATAGCTGTCTTTCTAAAAAATTATAGGAACTTCGCGGCTTCATTCGAGGCTTCTTTTCAATCAACGATTCGGAAAATATCAAAACGCGATCGAATCAAAATCGTCGAGCAAAAAGAGTTATAATTTGATTCTTTACGAACCATTAGAGTACGAACCTGATATCAGGCCACCGTACCCACACGCCAAATTAAATGTCGACTTCGGTCGTTTTGCTAAATTTCAAGTCGGAAGCAGTGCTACAATTTCAATTAATGGAATAACCGGCTGCTAGATGTGCTTCTGCTTCGTATCGCAGCATACAAAATAAAATTCTCAACTGCGCAATTAATTGCTTAGTTTCCCGATATCGCATTGTCTATTTTATTAAAATGAGCGCGTTTTAAATCGAACGTTCCGTTGACGTTCATTCAATATTGTCTAAAATTGCAGGCACACAGAGAGGGACTCGTAAATATTGAAGATATTTTCATGAAAACTTTTAAATCGAATTAAAATTTTATTAACTTAACTCGCAAACTAGTACCAATTTCGTTAATAATAATATTGAATATTTTAATTCACAAATTCCAATCAATAGAAGAGAGATGGGATTAACACAACTCGGGCACTCTCTTACTTAAATAATTAACAATGCACAAGGAACTTTCATCGAAGTAAACTTCCCAACCTTCTTATTTTGTGCGGTATAGCTGCTTGATCCCTTTGATGTTTACGTTTAAATTTCTTGAACTAGTTTCACCTGATTAACGCCGCTGCCAATCTATATCGTAAGTAGTAGTCACGATTTCTTTGATTCCAGCATCGAAAATTAAGGTATAGTTGCTCCAGATGCTTCTGGATTCAGATTGGATGTTGGTGGATATATATTTGTTCCGTGGCAAATCATTGTTTCCCAAATTATGATTAAACCGACGTCAGCGAATAATAAAATTGCTTGTACAGAATTTCCGACGATGAAGTTCGAGAACTTTGCACAGTGAATCCTTAAGCAAACATAAGACAAATACTTCTAATAAACATGGGTTCAAATCTCAACTAAATGAGAAGTTACTTTACCAGTAATTTAAACCCTATACATAAACTCGATGTTAAGTTGGTTTCTCTGTATTTATTAATGTATTTTAATCGTAAATATCACAATTAAAGCATAAATAAAACCAGTTTATTACGTTTAATTCGTAATTATTCACTAATTTATTTCGTTCGCAAATTCTCGGGGCATTGTCGGAGATTACGTGGAACATTCAGGACAATGGTGGAGATTCGCAGATGTTAAAACGAAAGCAAGTGACGTATGATGTCTCTGTTCCAACAGAAGTCATTCCTTGGCTTAGACTACAACACAACAGATGTGGGTAATGAAACTCGCGGTTATTTCATTTTGGGAAACACCGTGATGGCTATTCCACAATTCCTGCAAGGGAGGAATTTGTTTACGATTCATTTTTGACGAACTGATGTATCTACTTATACTACAAATTTTTACCCCATGAAAGTTTATATTCGAGAGGGAAAATAAGACTCTTCCCAATTAAGGAGGGTAATCACGTTCGAGAACTTCATGTTATTCGTTTGTAGCCTTTTTTGCATTTAGATTCATTTTTCCAGAAATAAATAATTTTTCCAACTCATTTTAATTGAAAGCTTTCAGATTCCGCGTCTGAGTTATTAGAAAAGGCCTTATGAATATTTATCCGTTTTGAAAATTGGGATTTTATTGTGTGCCAAAAGAAAAATCGCGTCTTTAATAGGATTTCTGATTAATATCCTAAAAATTTTAAGGAATATTATGTGGTTACAATGAATTTCAATAAAGAACTTAAATTGGTCTTTTGTGACGGCAGTATTGTGCTAGTGGATAATACTTTCTTGGAGTAAATTGATTGAAATCAACCCATTCAAATGCGTCTCGAAAAATAAAGAGTGCGGTGCAATTAAAATTAGGAAACATCCCTTATTATATTCACCAATTACTTGAATTTTTATCTGTGTCTTTAATAATATTATCATTTATACACATTTAAATCAAATTAGTAAACATAATTTCAACATTTCATATGTACAAAATGTACAGTTTTAATCATCATTTGCAAGCATACAAATAGTTATTACATACCAACAAAAAAAATGAATATTTATCTGTGTCATATGTATGGACATATTAGTTTCAACATTCATTCTTTTTGTTTTATAGCCCTCTCATTTATCGCTTTAAACGAAATTTCATAGTTGATTTGTTCTCTTTAGCGATATGATCCATTACAACAATGCTTTCACCCGGTTAGATTATCAAATGTCGTGTTCGCTTTTATCGGATTCGCAGGACGTTGAGTGTCCTGCTGCGTCCGAAACATGCAGTTAATGGATGTGTTGTCATTAAAGCCATGCCCTTCCTTTCCTCCGGTGGGATGTGCAATTTCAAAGGTATATTTTTCGATGCATTGTCAATAATTATCGATTGATAAATTAGATATGATAGATTGTTATTGTGTCCTTTGATAGTAGGTATACTATACTTGAAGAATTATATAATACACTTCAATTAACTAGATATTAAATTGATTTTTTTATCGAATGTAAATATTTATTAATTTATAATATAATTTCGAATTTAATTTTAATTCCTGTAATTTGAGTAAACATCTGTGCCTTAGAGGCTCAATACAAGTTGAAACTTTTATCATTAACACAACCTAATTGGAGGTGGATCCATTTAAATTGTCTAATAACTTCTATTAATCATTCCATCTGATTAACCTGCTAGCCCTGTATCTTTCTGACGCTGGAATTTATTGGTAGAGGGTTTAGGTCTCGACCCTGATCATGCTATTACAGGACACGCTCACGCAACCCTTACAGTCTTCGATTTTATCAATCTTGAGAGAAAATACTGTCGAAAATATGTATGTGAATGATTCGATCGATTTTAAATTACGCAAGCACGAGTTCTGCTCATTTTCTAATTGCCAATTTAATCTCCTTGTAATTCTGTTAATAAAAGTTCACTCAATTAGCTACAAATTAAACGGGTTTTTGCGTTGTTCTGTATGGGAGTTGATTCTTTTTTATAATTGCTGAAATTGTTGTTCCATTAACTGAACTAGAAATGGAGTGAGCTAATTGCCCGAACGTTTTGCATTTTATCGGAACGATGATTGCAGTTAATAGACTCTAAATTGTAGAGCAGAGGATTATAAACACTAATACCTTCGTGAACTAACTCAATAAATGTTTAGAGTCAACCCAAGGTGAAGTTTGGAGAGACACTTAAAGGCTTTAAACGGTATATACTCGCCAAGGAATTTTCACCTTTTAGCTCGCCCTTAAATTTTTATAATGGGCAATAAAAATTTTGTAATTAAATTACGCCACTATGCATAAAGAATAGTTGACGAATACACGCGATGCGAACAGTTAATAACTAAATAAATCTGAATTTTTTCGTGATTATACATTATTTTTTTTATATACAGTGAAGAAAATTTGCTCTCTTTATGGGAATATTTGCCGAATTGTATGGATGTGTTTTATGTTTTTTTTTTACATTTGAATTACTTCGTTTTATGAGAAAAATAGAAGGAGGGGTTACTGGTAAAAGTTAGAAGATTTATATGAATTCATGAACCAATACCAAAATAACGAGAATAAATTCAAGCTAAGTAGAGCGCATTTTCTGCGCGGAGGAAGTTTCAAAATATATTCTCTAGTAGAAGAACGTAGTAAAGACAAAGTCACGTATCTCGTTTGCACGCATCAAATTGCTTCCTATTTGTTATTCATTTTGCCTCCATTGCTGTTCTTTGTCCACTAAATTGCGGAAAAACGTCGACCAAAAAAATTACCAACACTACTACAAATACGGAATTTACTGCACATCGCGCGATATTTAAAATAAATTCGTTTCCCAACGATGTTTCGTTTCGCCCTGCATTTAACTCCGCAATTTAGTGTGTCGTTTTTGTACGGACCAGCAGTCACTGGTACCTTCATGTTTACACATGCTGAAATTATTTTGCTGAAAACAATTTTTGTGAAAGTTGGCTAATGTTGGAGCTTATTGGGAAGAAAATGTGTTTCTTGTTTTCTGTGACGCTCGTTTAAACCTGTTAATTTAATATGAAAATTTATCATTATAAAAGCCCGCAACAAAATTTAATGAAACTATTAAATTTATTTTACATATTCCTATCTTTGAATTTATTATTATATAAAGCTCAGCGAGATTCGGCCGTATTAATTCTGTCGTCCACGTACAATGGCGCACGGAATTTAAACTAGTGTTACAAAGGGATGAACATATTCAATATGCTTGTAATAAAATGTCAGCATCCTTAAGCTTATGTAATATATAGGAAGTTATCTAGTACGACTTTTACCTTTCATGTTTATTTTTAACTTGACACGAAGGTAGAATTCTAGTCTTAACTAGACTGTCAATAAATAATGGCTTATCTGCCGGAGCTGAAGTAAAATTAAATTGTTTAAATTAAACAAGTCGATTTCACGGAATCTTTGCCATATTTTTAAATAAACTGTTAGGAGAAGAAAAATAACTATATTTTCAATTTTTATTGCTTCTTATACGAGTTCCATTTACGGAATAACGTTGCCGAATCGAATCGTTTTCAAGGCGATTTTGTTAATAGAATTGATTTGAAAGATTCGAATTCCACTGTATATTGTTGAAATAAAGTTAAAATTATTATGAACTTGCTCTGATTAGCTTAACATTTATTCACATTTCGGTATATGTATTCATGCGTTTAAATTATTAGGTAATATACATATAATATGCATGATACAAAATTGATTATAATATATGACTGTGACACGCACAATTATTTTATTATGAGGGCTTGTACCTACATGAAAAAAGCTATTGATATTTTACATGGAATTACGTTTCATATGATATTCGTATGTAAAAATATAGGCCAACGACGTTAATAAACATAATGGATGTCTGAAGACCACACAGTATGATTAACCTAATAAGATAAAATTAGATAAAATATGTTTGGTATCAAGCGTATATATGATGTAATTTATTTACCTTGTATTATTGCCAGTTCCCTAATCCAGAAAATTGCTTTCAGCTACTGATTGATGAAAGTAAGTCCTACAGTTCGGTAGCTCCTGGTGTTATTATGTTAAATTGTCTTTCCAGCGTACGAAAATAATACAATCGTCGTTCTAGTTTCTGTGAATACTGTAATAACACACTTAAATTACATGTAATCAAAATTGCATATAATATTATAAACTCTATTATTAATATAAAAAAAATCAGGTAGGTTATAATTACCCATCCAATTTTGATTAGTTGAAGATAATAGGGTTAGTAAAATTATAAAAATGGAATAAAAGTTGTTTTTTGTGTGGTCTACTCATTAAAAAATTATGCTCATAACTGCCACCATAAATAAAAAACGAAGATGTTTTTATTAATATAAGTAAAGTGGTGCATATCACTTAGTTTGATATATACATATACTATATAGCTACTAAAAATAGTGATAGTCATGCATACGTTCCAAATTAGTCTTCTATAATTCTTCTAATAGATACAATCTGTTTGGGGAACTGAATTTAACTCGCTATCAAAAATCTACCACCTTGAGTTTTTAAATAGAAAGATGTCGTTGTAACTGTCGAGATGGAAAGGATGATATAACGTTTAGTGTCATGTTTGCGTTGAGCTTTTCACGTCGTTATGCTTTTATGTTGGATTTTTCCCGTGACTTAATTCATCTTCATTTGCCGCCTCCATTTAATTGGTCATTAATGTTTTTACTCTGGCATTATTTTTAAGTAGAAGAAAAAACCGCATTGCTGTTGATGAAAAGTAATTATTCCGAAAATTTTTTGATAATTGACAATTTAGTTGGTACTCGAGTTTTTCATAATAGATATTATTTTTACTGTTTTTATGAATCTGTTTAGCAATTTTTGCGGTACGTGCGGCGGCGTCTTGAAGAGACGGGTAAATTCTGAACAGCTCGAATAAAGAACAGGAAAAGGGCGTCACACTGAACGAAAAGATGGGTTGAGTCGTCCCTTTTGGAAGGGAAAAAGTAGTGGAAGTTGTTTTATTTCTCAGTATCTACATGAAATTAAAATTAGCTAACGTTGTACAATTTAGCCATCCAAATTCTCTTTGTTTTCCTCCTCGTTGTTTGCGAGCAAACAAAATTAAAATGATTGATTTAAATGGTTAACAAACTTTTTATGAACGAAATGAGTTACTGTACCGGTATTATTTGCGTTGTTAAATCTTTGTTACATAAAGTAAAAATAGAATGGGTAGTAAAGGCAGTGGATTCCCGACGCATCGGTTGTAAAAAGAAAATTGGGGCGACGCTAAGACCAAACTTTATCTTGATCATGTATGATTTGAGAGGCGGCCCCAGTTATACGTGTTTTTGTGTTTGGGACGTTATCAAGCCTTTGTACGAATTTCATCTCACGTAACTCGTATCTTCCAAACTGCCTTCACAATCAATATTTTCATGACTCTTACCTCAATAAACACTAAATATTAGGGTGAACGTCAAGCCCAACGATCTGCGAAACTCGAAAAAATATACTAGAAGCTTACTTTTATTCGAACCACTTTTTTCCTTTAAAAATTATAAAAAAACATCTCCAAACAATACTTCAATTTTTCTATGGCTAATATACGCTCTTGAAAAACTCTATTCCAACTAGATTTCGCTCTTAATTCCTCTCCCTAATTTTCAGATTTCAAACTACGTTTTTAAATACCCGGCAGTCTATTATACCTTCAACTCTTTAGTAAATTACTTGACATTTTCTATTTATATTCTTTTCTGTGGACTTTACAGAGATTGAGATTATCAAAGTAAAAACGCAATGAATGAAGCCCTATATGACTCTCCAGGCCGACCTGCATGTCTGCAACAACTTTTTCCTAGTAAAAGCATTATCGTTATTTTAAAACAAAAAACAAAAATAAATGCAGAAGCTCAAAATCACATTGGGGGACTGGCAGTTTTGTTCAAATCCAGATTAAATTTGAATATTAGTATTTTTAATTTGTAATTCTAATTAAAATTAAATCTATAGATATTAAATATTCGATAGAGGTAAAATTATGGAATAAACTGCGGTAAAATTAACCTGATTGAGTACACAATCTGATCGCATTGGAAGTTTACTAAAAAGTGACGGTCGTGCTTTACTATCTTCGATGCAGTAGAATTGAGGTACATAAGTGGATTGAGAGAATGTAGAGGGCTTTGTTGTTTGTGCACAAAACGCTCTCAAGCTTTTCCGATTAACTATATTTAATTCCCTTGATGTATCTATTCGAGACATCTTTCAAGGAGAAATTACGACGAATTGTGTATTTGATTGCATAGGAACACTTCCGAGATGACGTTTTATTTTATGCAATTAGCAAATTAATTTAATGCACATAAAATAATCCGTATTTATTTCGGCAGAATTTCAGTAGAATTAAATTTTTATTAAGAATTTGCAACAGTATGTTGTCAAAATTATCAGGCTAACCGAGATTACTCGTTCACTTTAACCGAAATTTGATCGAATCTTTCGAGCTGAAATTACTTTAAGCAAGCTTAATACAATGAATTCATCAAATTGATTAATCATCACGCAATATGGCAGCGATTTAATTAAAACGCTGTGATTCGAATGCTGTTCTACCAAGGCAAACAGTAGCAGAGCAATTGCTGGATTAACTTGAACTCCACAATACAGGGTATATCATATATCTAGGTAAGTAATCGTAAGCTGAGTATCAAATTTAAATTGTGTTGAATTTTAAGAACGATTTACACACAAACAGTATCATAAAAACGTGTTATTTAGGATGTGCTGTATTGAAATCGCATTTACTTAATCGAATCCAAAATGAACAAAACATTAATTGAGCTACGAATAAACGGATGAAGAGCTGTAAATGGGAATGTGGATTGTATTAGTGCCAGTTTCGGTTCGCTTTAATTGTAACCTGTAACATTAGCTAATTATTTATGATAAATAAACGGGATTTGTGTTGGAAAAATCATTATTTCATCCTTGAAATCTAAATATTAGCTTCATAAATGAGGTAGAACGCCTGGAATGGATTTGATAAAAGTTTGTCGTGCAAAGAGGATTCAACTAGACGTGCAAATATTTAAGTAAGGCAGGTATGCGAACTGCATCCCATCTGGTTACAACTATTTTAATAAAGGTTTAGTAGCATGTATGTTTCGCTGCCATTAAACGTTGAAACTAAATCAATTGTTAAATAATTACTTAAGGTAGGTATATCCTGAAATGTATTGTAATAAAATGGAATATATTATACCAGGTCAAAATAGTCATATCTATATAGGGAAAATAATATTCAGAAGTAGATATATTTGTTTATTTCCAGTTATGTCGAGCAAAATTAGCATTCTGTAGATGGGAATATATTAGCAGCATGTGTCATATCCTACGTGTTCCTCCAAAGGCTGTTTACATGGATTACATAAAGCAAGCAATTAAGATAACATGTCTAGTATTGAAGTACATCCAGAATTAGAGTCAGAATAATTATTATTACCTTAACATGGAACATATTTTGATTAAATTCAATTTATCAATCCACTTACGGCTATTTCATTTAGCCCCAAAACATCTCAAGCGAAAGAAAGGATATTAATTTACGACATCGACGAATGGGAGAGAAAAATGCTGTGGCCTTTAGTTTAACCTTAATGAAGGGACATGCACGTACAGTTTCATCACACAGCAAAAAGCGAAACGTGAAGTTTATCGAATTTTTGAGTTGAAACTCAAACGAAGTTGCTCCTCTTTGTTTATTCTTTCTTCGGTGTTGGTCAATTGGTCCCCACGGTCATTTTTGTCAGCGGGGTTCCATAATCCTACAGGTCGATTGGTCCCCAGTTTCAAAATTTAATGGGCTAATTGGTCCCCGCGGTCAAAATATTCCTAATCCGATTAGATAAGATTTTACATTGCATGAATAACTATCATTTGGCTAACATCTTCTGGTAAACTTACATAGCTGAGAGAATTTGGACAAAATGCAGCTTTTAGTGTTAAAAAATATTTAATATCTAAGCATTAGTAATTTAAAATATATACAATTGGTACAATATATATTAAAAGAAAAATTCTGTACAAAAAGAATTATTTAATTTTAATATACGAACGGATTTCAAAAAATAGTTGACAATATAAGGGAAACTTTATTATTAATTTTACGAAATAGTTATTTTTATCACAAAAAGTTCTGCATGATCTAAAATCCAAGATGCAACTCAAATTTTATCAATCTTATTAGAGGTATGTCAAAAAGTGTGAATTTTGCTCAAGAGTAAAGTACCTTCATATTTTACAATATCGAAATTTGTTATTATGAAAAGTACACCTAATTTTCTAGAAGTATACTGCAAGGGATGGGATTTTCCCTATATTGAAATAGAAAAAAAAGAAGTCAAAAAATTTCCCCTAATCATAAAATCCTCATTAAATTGTACTACGAAATGAAAATACATAATCGTAACTTGCCAGAGAATTTGAAATTATAAATATTCCCATCGGTCCTTCCTAGAAACCCTTAATCCGGTATTGGGGACCAATTGACTGATAGCTTTCGAGTCGAAAAAGGATTATATTTGGGTAAATTTGACCGCGGGGACCAATTGAACTCCACCCTCTTTCTTTGAACTATACCTACTTGTAGGATTCTTTGTTAAAATAAAACTATTATTTAATACCTTTACTGTGCATTAGAGTTTTATTTAATTAGTAATATAAAGTACATTAAAACTACTGGAATCTTTAAAAATAAATGGAAGAAAAATTCGATAGACCCCAAGAGCTTCAAGTACACCGAGACGAGATACTTCAGAAAATAGCGTTTACAATAAACTCGGTAAAGACAAGCAACAACCAGAAACAAACTAACAACCAAAGCAAAACCTCCGTTAAATCCAATCTCTAAAGTTGCGAAATTTCGCTTGGTAAGGCTCTTAATGCTTATATTGTGTGAAAAGAACTGCAATAACACGTACAATGGGGTTAGTGGCAATGGTTAGTTTTTTGTTTGCCTCAAAACGCGAACCGATTACTTTTAACAAATACTTCTTTTAATGCGCGAGTTTTTACGGATCGAAATTTACCGCCTCTCGGGGCACACATATCTGAAATAATTTAAAAAAAACAAAATTTGCTCAATCGTTTTTCTGCGATAACTTTGAAAAAACATTCTCTCGCTTATCACCAAACGTTATTGAATGTGCAAGAAAAATATGATCAATACTTATTTACTGTTGACAAAAAAAGGGAAAGAGTATAGGCTGGATATCTTAGAGCCCGGAGTTACTATTCTGCTGGTCTTCATTTTGCGAGGGAGCCATGAAAGTGAATAAAACGATAAGAGCGGTTTCCCTTTTGCGGTCTTCTATCAGGTGTGTCCGACTACCATAAAACGTCCGCGGCAAAAACCGGCCGGTAAGGTATTTAGGGACCCGAATTTTTCGCCAAGGGCGACTCGTATCATATAGAGGCTTAATTCTCCAGAGGTTTCACAAATTAAATAAAAAAAAACTTCACTAATTGATCCAGCAAGAAGGATTAACTAGAGACTCTTAATTTACATTTAAAATGTACAAACTATGAAATCTATTTTTTTTATAGTAATTATTTTATAGTTTCTTAAAAATTAACACCTTTGGTCAATCCATCCTTACACTAACGACTAATTTCTAATTTCCTCATTTGAAGCACTTCCAAATAACTAAGAAGTATCAATTTTCTTTAATGATTCAAATACATAAATTTGATAAATAAATAAATAAATTTTATAAGTAATAAAAAGAAAGCATGAAAATTTGGGAGAACAGAATGGCAAGCCACTGATCAAGATTCGGGCAAGACAACATTAGGCATTAGCATTCATGTCCTATAGTGCCACAATCGTAAATCGTTTGAGTCTACACGCTTCGACCTGGCAGTTGCCTCTTAATTGCGATTTAACTAGAGCCCAAAATGCCCTTTCTTTCACTTTTTCATGTTTTATCATTCATTAAAAGCTTCGAGAAAGACGCATTTGTAATAGTAATTATAACTGACCCAGATAACGTCTTTAAAATTTCGTCTTAATTCTTGAGCGGCGTAACAAATGGACTAATTTTTTAATCTGAGGGGAATAATTATTCATTCATTTTGGACGACACTGTGTACTTTTTTGATTTTGAACGTATCATTCTATTTGTTGTGCAAACTTAAAGTGGGCCTCAGAACAACTAGACAGTAAAAAGTTTATAGCGTGCTGTAAGTAGGTGTGTACGCAATGATAGACTGCGAGTTCATTGCATTAGGACTCTCCTCGATTTCGCGTGTGAAGGTTTCCGTTTTCCTTTCCATGGTGCATTTGGGACTTTTCCTGTTCCTTTTTCTTTCGACTGGTTGAGTCCCTACTTAATTATTTCGCTCCTCGTTTCGAGTGATCCTTATTTCGAATTGTAAGAATTCGCCAAATTACAAAGATTTCATACTTCAAAAATTGTCTCTTTTAAAAAAGACGAATATATTTTAAATTTGCCAATTATTCTACTAGAATGGGAATTGCTTATTGCAATAAGTGCAACAAAAATGTAGGTCCAATACATCAGGGAATAAATAGTGTTCATTTTGAGAAGTTACATAATCATTATGAACTCATAAAATTTTTCCGTGTACTCGAAGAGTTCCCGCCAAAGTTTTTTAAAGTTGTTAAAACTTTACTGAGAGATTTTAATACTTTCCCAAAGAAATCCGGCTTAACTTGCTACGAAAACGACAGGGAAATAAAACAAAATAGCTGGTTGTGTTTGGCCAAAACGAGAACTGTTCTACCACACAATAGTTTCTCCAGAATTATCTTCTATTATAAAAAGTGATTCTTGCTTAAAACACAGTTTAATTATCTTTATAACCAGAAGCATTTTTTATAAAATGAATAAGAAAATACTAAACAGTTAACGAATCATGGAACATTTTAGTAGAATCGAAGTTTTGAACCAGTTTTAAAGTTGTCAGTAAACAACAGTGAAATCAAAACTATTTCCACAGCATTTAGAATATGGAGATAAGGCAGTATAAGTGCATCACTGAACGTTTGTGTTTACGACATCACATTAAGCGGCAAGATTGGCTCCATTTACGAATGCCGTATGTTCCACAATGCCGAAATGAACAGTTTTCTTACTTTTAATAGAACGCAGAAATGCTATATTGAATTTAATAAAACTTTCAATTTTTGGATTTAGAATCTCATCTTCTTTGCGGGCAATTTTGTGTTTTAAAATGCACTACGATGAGCGTATACATAGACAATATGAATTTAAAGTAAAGTAAACTAATAATTTTATTGTATGCTCTTCGTTTCGGCACCAGTTGCAATTCATTTAAATTTATGATAATCTGTCCCCATACGTGAGTCCGTGCTAAACCAATATTGTGTTCAACTTTAAATCCACTACCTACGTACAATGACAAATCAGGTCTTTTAAAAAGCACGCCATTCGCTAAATTTTAATCCACTTTTACTTTAAATCCGCTCTTACTTTAAAAAAATTGTAGTTTCTGTGGGAGAATATACCGTATTACCATAAGGTTCAGTTACGTTATAAATAACCTTTATAATCGCTAGGTAACGCACCTCGTTTTCGATAAAAAAATTACCGCAAATTTTTAAACACCCTCATTCATCTATTTAACGAACCCTTAATTTTGGATAGCGAGTTCTCCTCACATAATGGTCATTAAGTTTGCAATAAATCATATCAAAACGCCAGTCACTGATAGGATACGATAGCATTCCGTTTGGACTAGCTGATTCCTTTGCGAACTTAGCTATATCGTAAACGCTTCGCCATGCTATACCAACAATCTGAAATGACCCTCTTCATTTCATGCACAGACAATTTCATTAAATAATGCCACCAGTGCCGCCTCCATTAGTCGCCCTTTCAGTTTAGAATTAATTATTTGAATAAGTCGATACGTTTCGACTACGTTTCACATACTCCTTGTAGATATCAGCCAATTTCTTTCCCAATACGCAACGTGCTTTCTCACCTTTTACCTTCTCTTCTACGACCCTCATGGGAAGATACTTTAGAGTTTTTCAATCGTTTCTTTCACGTAGTGCTACTTCATCCATTCCGATGAACACTTCAATGTCATTTTTTATATAAATTTATGTTCTCTAGTGATGTATCGATTCTATGGAAATTGTTTGCTGCGAGATTGATTTCTAAAGTTCCCAAGGAGAAATATTTTTATTCCAATGAGTTTTAATATACGTTGAATTATTATCTGGATATTTCCTCTAGAGCAAGAAAATCTTAGTTAATAATAGATTGGTATTTGCAGTAGTAGCCAATTCAAATGAAGGAAAACTCGGAGAAAAATTTCTAATTGAATGTTTTAACATTTTTCCAAAAAAGTGGTTGACAATCTAACGATACAGAGATACAAAAGGGCTAGGCGGTATCATTGAGGAGTTTCTTTATTTCAGACGGAAAGGAGGAAATGAAAACTGGAAGGGACGACTTCGACTGTAATCTCAATTGCTGTCTGTCTTGATTTATCTTGGCAGAAAGTCGTAGTAATTAAGAGAAAAGACGTAATAAAATCACTTCTTATTAAATAAGGAATTGCCTAGTTAAAAAATTAAGGAAGGTTATTTTTCAAAATGGCTTTGCGTGTTCTATTCAATGAAATTTATAGTCCTTTTGGGCATTTTAAATTATTAAACTTTTAACATTTTTTCGACTCATGTTTTGTTTGAAAATGAGTCCCAATGTTGATTATATTTCGTGACGTAAAGTAAAAATCAATGGTATCAAATTATTCAGTGTCATATCTGTTCCATCCGGAAAGTAAATCCCTATATCTGGTCGAATTTCGTTGACCATTTCGGAGGTTTCCGCTCATTCATTTTTCGCTTTCCTTTTTTTTTCAGCTTCTCTTTTAGTCGATAAGTTCCACAAAGTGGAAGTTTAATATTTATATTCCAGCACCTTTTTAATTCACGTTTCGAATGATATGTTAATTTAACGACTCCAATGTAGAGATAATTTTTTAATAATCCAGAATATCCGCAGCAGATGGAAATCTTTTTGAATCATTAAAAGAAAAAAATATTCCTCTCCCTAATTGAGGCTAAATTTTCTTTAATATACGTATAGATGATAAGCTGTCTTGACTAGAAAACTTTGTAATATTTTTAAATAAAAATCCGCTGAAAAATAAATGCTCTAACAAAACTTCACGTCACATAACAGACATATTAAATCCTCAAGTCGGTAGCATTTTTCATCCCGGAATGTGTTCATTCATTGTTTACTTTGTATCTATAGTTTTATAAAATTCGCAATAGTAAAGGATTTAGAGTGTCTGAAGACGACAGAAGAATTCCTAAATAACGTACAAACCACAATAAATCCAATTACCCATAAGGTGTTTACCGCTCTGTGTGTCTGGAATATTTATTCCGAAGTTTTACTGGGTGTCTCATTGTATGAAAAGCATCAAGAATGAATAGTATTAACTTCGGATTTTATTCACGAAAAAAACCAAAGTTAATTGTTACTAATTTTTATAAAGTAAATGGAGCTTTACCGCGAGTTACCAATCTAATTTGAATAAAAGTAATGAGCAGAGTTAGAAATTTAATTGTTACTGGTTAGGGTGTGATGGGGTGGATGCGCTTCTGCTATAATGAACTGGCTCTTAAATGTTTTTTATGTATGCCTCAGGAACTTTGGATGGTAATTTACAGTTAAATTAAGATTTGAGACTATCCAGATATTTCCAATTTCAAAAAAAGTGGATGAGTTGCGATTTAATCGCGATTTTCTAGGAGTTAGCAAAAATAAAATTATACGTATTAAGCAATTTTACGGCTTTGATCGTTGTAAATAAAAACCGAATAATAAAAGAATGGCTGCCTATTATCCAGTTAATAAAATATTTATAAACGGGTATAGTGAACAATAAAAATAAAATCATCCCTTCTCATCAACCCTTAAATGCCCATCGCAGCAGAAAGAATTTATAGTTATTCGATAGGAACCGTTGGTCTAATGCAAAGAAATCGTATTTTTGTCTTAAATAAATAAGTAAGAGTCTGCGATGAACATCTATCTACAAGGATTGTTGTATCTTATTCTTTGATTATTTGGATAAAAAGTAACGTATGTAACTTTCAATAATAAATAAAAATAAAACAAAATACCTAAATTGTTAATAAAAAAATTCTAATGAAATGAAACAATTTTTATATTAATTCTGGTACTAATTAAGTCGATTGACAGCAAAAAAAACATTTTCATCGTAATAAAACCCTCTACGCCGTCAATTGGGTTAATTAAATATTTTATACCTACTATTAGCTTTTTGATGGGGTATATTGGAAAATTACTTCATTCATTTTACGGTCCCAATTTATTTGTAAATATGTTTCGTTGAGAAATTATGTTATTTTCCTCTACACTTTGATATTTATCAGAAAGTAAAACCAGCAATATTGATACGATTTTTTATCAAACTGCTTGTTTTGATGGGAATATTTATTACTAATTATACCTATACAATTATCGAAAATCATGAATTTTTTTGCATGCATAATTTTGGAATGAAATATTTTTTATGATCTTTTAGAATACTTGGGTAATTTTGAAATTTGTACAAGGAGGCTTTATAGGATACCATTTCGGGTCGCCATTTGTCTTTTCTCTTTTATTTTATAATTTTTATCACATTCCACTGGACTTTTATCGGGGCAATTTTGGTTTTTTCATTTTAAAGTGTAGTATATTTCTGTAAAAATTTCCATTTTCGTTTATGCATTTCCTTTTGGGTAGGCGAGAAAAATGAAAGCTGAGTTCTCGTAAAAAATAAATGAATTATGATTATAGCCAGTAGGTCTGATCTTAAATACCACTCAACTGAGAAGAACGGAGGCTTAAGAGTAACACGAATTGCTTAATTCCGAAAGCTTTTACGTCGAGTTCAAATTGAACTTTACTACAGCTGAGTTATATAAATAAAATGTCATATTAAACCCTTGCTATGGTCGCCCTGAAGTTTTTAACTGGCGGTATTATGGGGCTCAAATATCTTCTAATTTCGGTTATCAAGACTAAACCAGTGAGCATGGGCGAATTTTTCGCGGTCCCTAATTCAGTGCGAGGCAGCATTACATTTCAAATCGAATACAATTGATTCACATGGGATATCATAATATCCTCTAACTATATCAACGATTTATTAGGTTCTGACAGGGATAATTGAAATTGCCGTTTATGCAACCCGTTAAGTCACAATGTTTGAACGTTTGTGCTTACAGTCAAATTACTGTTGTCATTGCTACAAGTTAATTGAAACAGGACAGCAGTAACTGTAGCTTAAGAAAATTTATGTGATTTATATGATTGTTACATTAAAATTATACATTGTTAAACTACTAATTAAACGGTTATTTACATAGCAGGACTTCGTAATTTTATTAGTAACAAGATAGTGTATAGTGTATTTTCAACCGATGCTTGTGCCTGTAATTAGAAACCCCACAGCATTCAAAATTGTAATAAAATGTTCATTGCTGGTAATTTATTTGTCTTACATAAATATCAGTTTACAATTTTGCGGGATATGTGGATTAAATGGCACAGGTATTTGCTGCCTTCAGAGATTTGCACAATGCTTTTGGGATTCGGCAGCTCCAGTAGCTTAATTATAGTTTTACCTGCCGATGGAATGAGATGAATGATAGATCAAAGCGGATTGTAGGGTTATGTAAGAGAAAACTCTTCATTCTGAGACATCACGTACCTGTACCTGTATATACTTTATATAGATAAAATTTCTAGAGTACACTGATCTTTCGTTTTCATAAACATTAGTTTGAATAACAAGTAACGTCCTGATCGCTGATAAAATTGAGAAATGAAAAATGAAGAAAATAAAAACTATTATTTATTTTAATGAACTGATTGTGACTAAAAACATGGGAATTTAAGGAAATTTATACCTATTGTTGGTCACATGAGTAAGAAGATTTTATGAAGTATAATATTGTAATAATTAAAAAAACGTATTAATAAACTAAAATGCTTAAGTAATTATTAGATAATGAACTTCATAGTTAACCAAAGATTACGTATATACATACCTATATGTATATTATAACAAAGTTATTCCTTAACCAAAGCCTTATAGGAACTCGCTGTGATAATTAATATAATACCTTAAGCTTCTTATCGAAACATAGGAGGAGAAAAAAATTGAAACTCCTTGACGAACAATGGCGAAGATGGGATTATAATAACCTATTATTAGAATTGATTGCGTAGCTAAATATGTTCACGTTATTAAGGAATAAAAATTAAACTCTTTGAGGAAAACATTGGGAATATTTAATTGGATCAGATCATTTCGATTTCATTTTCAAGATCCATCCTCCCTCGCTATCCCGCCTCTCGCATCCACCCCAAAAAAAAGATGATAATAATTAAATCGCTGTATTTGGCATTAAAAGAAAAATACGGCTGATTATCTATCATTCCGATCGGGGCAAATTACTTTTTATTTATTAATGAGATAAAAGTAGAGGGAATGGGAAATTATACAGGATGTTTGCAGGATTGTACAGGACAATTTTAGTTTCAGATTTATTGCACACAAATTATTGATCCTCATATAACAAAATTGAAAATAATTCGGAAATCAATAGAATGTATTAGAAATGCGAGTTAAACATGAATTTTTTCCTGAAGCTCGCGAAGCCTCGTAGTGCATCGCATCGAATCGGTAGTAAGCCGTTCTTTCAGAAGCATGGAGACATGGAGAGCATGCAACCGGCAGCGGCAGACTCTTGTTCAGTGTGAAAACAACCTTTGCAGGGGCTGAGTTGAACCCGTCCTGATCCGATTCACATTTCAGCGCGCGCGATATGAATACGCAACAACCGATCATTTGAATTCCGAATCAATTTTTCGAATTTTCAGCGGCATGGAAACTCTAGTGGTTTGTCGGTTGAATTTGGATTGTTAAGCCAATTTGTTAGTGAGATATGATGAGAAAATTTGTGTTTTGTGAATTTTAAGTGAGATAATAATGACTGTTTGGTTCGTCCTGACGGTAGTCCTTTTGGGAAAAGTTTATGTTTCAGCAGATAATTTAGGTGAGTTAATTATAAAGTTTATTATTATTAGTATTAATTTTATGTGAAATATTTTGCGGTCTATTAAAATATTTTTAGTTATAAAATATATGGAGTATAATATTATGGTGTGGATCTTCTTTAATTAATTATGGTCAAGTATATTAAATAAATGGGCAATAAAACGACAGCCGTATAAACCGCATTATTTGTCGCCTCTAAATTCAAATAATAAATATAATGTAATTAAATGCAACGTAAATTATTTTTTGCTGTCATATCAAAACTAAATTTGTTTGCTGCATTAAATTTATTTAATATTCTAAAAAGTTGCACTCAAAAAATAATATATTTGCATTTAATGTTACAATCAATAAAAAATTAAATGATTAATTACTCCCAAATTTGGCATTATTGCATAATGAATTATAAATTTAAATAAATTATTCGATAATTCAATTTATCAGTTGGATGTATGTAGGTACTTACTTTATAAATTATTCCAAATCGAATAAGCGATCAGTATATTAAACAATTATATTTACAGTGTTAGTAGTTGCCAAAAAATTTCATATACCTACCCCGATATTTTTCGTAGCTCATATAATTTTTATTAAATTACCTAAGTAAAATATTAAAAATTCCAGTAAAACACATTAAACTTCGTTACGAAATATATATTAACTTTACCTTCACAGGAAAGTTTACTTTTAGGTAGAACCTAGAAAATTTCAGGGAAGGTTCTGACTGTACCGATTTAAGTTAGTAGATTTTGTTCGTATTTTTCTTACAGAATATCCACAGGACAATCGTTAAAATAGGACGGGTTTTTTTCGATAGGGCCAAAAAGAAAGGAAAAATTATTCATCTTCAGGAAATAATGAAGAGTGACAACAATTTAAGACGTCCAACTTCTGAAAAAGTTCCTATAAGCGTTTTAAGGGTTATTAAGGGAAAATAATTTTCAAGTTCGAATTGTTTCCGAAATTTGGCATACCTTTTATGATTTTCCACATTTCCCTTAAACAAATTAATTACCTAATAATAATCTCTTAGTTTTTTTTTGAATAATTTTAATGAATTCAAGTTTGCTTTGGTTAAATTGATAAAACCGGAAGCATTGGGATGGCTAAGAAGGCAGAAGGTGGTTCGTATTTAGTCTTCTTGACATATTCTCATCGTTTGTTTTCTTTCCTTAAGAAATGTTCTCCCTAAGGACTGACTGACAGCACGAAACAAATAGAGTTCGTGTTTAAGAAATGAGTTCCTGTTATTTTATACAAATTTTTAGGCACACATTTTCAATAATCTACTTTTACCTAAGCTACCGATGGTACAATCTGAAAATAATAATTCTTAATAATGCAATACATTAATTTCCTTTGAAGAAAATTCGACGCCCTGTATCGAAAGCTTTCCCACCTAAAGACAAGCTTGCAGAAATTTCATTTTCTCTTCATTGCGAACAAAACCGTTTGAGTGAATCTTTTTTTTGAGATTTAAATATGTAAAAGAGAGAAATTTAAATAACAAATTGTAAGAAAATTGGGTGAAGTTTTTTCACATTCGTGGGTTGAAAAGTCGTAAAGAGGATATTTTTATTGATTTCTAAGGTACTTTCCTTCACCTATCTATCCAAGTAAATGTTTATAAGGTCTTAATAAAAATATATAAATTATACCTTAAGAAATGATTATGTATAAAGTACTTTTATAAATAATCAAAGATGTCTGTAAGTATTTATTAGTTTTAACGTGCAGCAATTTTCCTATAATATTACATAAACAGCTTCCTCAAATATTACACCATATTACAATTTTATGTAAAAGGCGTAAAGGATAAAAAGCGTGAATAAATTTAAAAATCACTGTGTCATTAGTTTTAAACCGTGAAAATTTACATTTTAATTATTAAGTATTTAACATTCGTTTAAGGTTTAAACTCTTCTTTCTATGGAATTCGTGTCACACATTTTAAAAGGAACGGTGTCGATGTTTACGTTGTTGAGTTAAAATAACAAAAATAATATTAGTAATGTTTGCTTTTCGGTCTAAAAGCAAGCCCTACAGAAATCAACAGATACCAAATATGTAAGTAAGCCTTATTTCGAAACTAGGTAAATCAAACAAATGGTTTTCAGGTATTTTGTTCGTATGATCAAGCCGGGTTAAAGTAAATTGCACAGTTCGAGTTATACAGGTAATACAGAAAAATAATAAAATTATATATAACGTAACTAACTGCCATTAGGTCTTAGACACCGAACATAACCGTACTCAAGATTGGAATATTACGCTATTATTAGCTCCAGGTGGTTGTTAATTGAGGTCTTACCTGTACAGAATTACAAATAGGACGTGGTGTAAGGCAAGCTCTGTTAATGTTGGTATGTGATGGAATATAATTCTTGAATGTGTTACATTAAATTATTTTATACGTAACGTGTAAAAGCTTATATATTGTGTTTGTTGGGGCGTTGTAAATCGTGTTAAATTTATTAGTATCATTTGCTCTATAAAATATGCATAAATTCAAACTGTTAATTACTATTCAACAATGATTATGTTACCACCATATACTAAGCATGATCTAATATTAATATGAATTATACGTAATTTTGATACGAACAATCTGTATAAGTGATGAATCGAGGGATTTTTATAATTTTCTTTTGCTTCCTTTTGTTAGCTTTTAATGCAATAATTGTAACGAATTTAATTAGATTACATCAATGTTTGTATGTTTTGGGGTCTAAGTGGTACAATATACACCGACTATAAAACTACTTATTAATTTAATGTGTTGAACTGGTACTCGTTTAAAGTAGATTGAGGTCATTAGATGTCTTATAAGTTCGCGGAACAGAACCGACCATAACAATTCTGATTATGATTTTTATTTGTTTTTCAAAAGTTGCTAATTTTTAACGCTCAATTAATTCATTGAATTTCCTGTTAACGTAATATCGAGTTACTATATGTGTGAAATAGGCAAATTGGCGAGAGAGGAAAATAAAAACAAATATTCCGCGAATTTGCTTGTAATTAATTACACATTTTTAATTTAGCAATTTTGTTACATTAATAACAGTAATAACTGCAAACTAGAATTATACTTCATTGCTATAGTGGAGTTAGTTACGGGCAAGTACAGAGATATTACTTGTAAGATGACAAATCACTATCCATATGCGTTTGACAGACACAATTCGTATCCTTACATTTGATTAAACATACTGCATTTGAACTATAACTGATGCGGTTTATGTAGTCCTTAACAAAATTCCATATTCCTAACGGATTGTCTTATGCTGCTATGCATGAAAAAAACCCCGACGATTCCATCTCGCGCTTTGCCGAAAATTGCCATATCAATTTTGAACTTCGCAAAATTCAGAAAAGAGACAAAAAACACGAGTATTGATTCACTACCGGGATTTCGTGGATAGAGCCGTTTTAACGTAAATCTAGGATGCTGAGAATAACGCTAGAACATAAAATGTAGTTTTTTTCGCAATTAGTTATGTCTCTGTTAAACATTTCATTTTGTACGTTCAGTGGCGTTACCTATATTTTGAAGCGATTTTATGTAAATAAAAATATCCCTTTTAAAAAATCTATAAAGCGTTATTAAAAAAAAATTAATGAAAGGTTGATACAGGATCTTTTTTCTGGAAAAGCTTCGGGCGAGGAATGATTGAAATTGATTTCGCATACAGTTTCCATAAATACAAGAAAAAGTTTTTATGTTTGCGTTTATTGTTTTTCATTTACGTAAAATTGAAATACATCGTTGAATATTTAAGAACTACTCTATGCTATTGAATACGTATTCGTCGACTTTCATACAATCAAAACAGCTTTTAAGTAATTTTATAATAATTTACATTATATAATTTGCATTATTAGTTATAACGAAGCTACTGCTTTTCTTCAAAAATGTTTTACTCGCTTCGGTATTCGAAAACAATTACCGTTTTTCAATTTTAATTAACTGATTGGGTTTTTTATGCAAAGGTACGAGCGAGTCGGAAATTAATTAGATTACCTAGTTTTAATAAACAAATTTGCCACTTCCCTGATTGAATTTAGAACGAGGGGACTTTTTTGGAAACCTTTATTTTCCATTTTTATGGCATTATTTCAGGCCTGTTTCGTAACTTCGAAAGTTATGTTTGTAATTTATATTCTACACTTAGTGTCCTCACATTATATAGTAAAAAAAACTGATCATTAATCGAAGTAGAATTATCCAAGAATAATTTGGAGTTAAATATCTCGAACTTGATCTCTTTACCTACTATTCCTGACAAAGATTAGAAAGCATTCCATTAATTTTATTTATAAAGTTTTGCTAAGTACATCACAGATGAAGCTGGATCCTTTGTTGGCTACGAATTCTTGCTCGTAGAACGTAATCGATACACCTGTATTTTTTGTTCACTATGAATGTATCTTTTCGTAAAGGAACTAATCCATTATTTTCTTTTCCTCTTAATAATACTTTTTCTGTGTAAGACAAGAAAAGAGCATTAAGTTGGAATTGGAGAATTTTCCCACAAATTTTGGCAGTCTTTCACATGGCTATTCTGAATGTTTCTGATGAAAATGATGTAGTCATATTAATATTCATTCGATTGAAGGTGATTAACTTTAGTGGAACTTCGTTGAAATGAAATTACCTTGAAAAACGATCTTTAGTCACGTAATTTATGATTTAAGGCTTTTTTTGTTGGTAATTTCTTCATGTTTTACCATAATTTGATTTGATTTTTGTTGCCATGATGGGCTTGATTTAATATTGTTTAAAGTCTGTATTGAACAGTATGAATGGAAATGAGCCACTTATCTTCCACTTTATATGGTAATATCAATTGAATCGATGCAATTATCTGATTAAACGTAGATAATTGGTATTAGAAAGGATTGGAACGTTTACAAGTAACTGTGCAATTTGTAAGCGAGGGCGTATTGCTGAACGAAATTTTTCGAAATTTACAGAGTGTTATCTTTTAAGATTGGTTTTTTATCCTTTAAACATTGGTATTAAATATAGATTAAGGCTAAAATAAACACTGAACTATGTGTAGTTTATATCAGTACGGGATTCTTATAGTCTTTGAAAATTATTATTCTGTTTCCTTCGCTGCAAATCCGGAAGCTTGCCAGTTAATCGGATCCTCTGAAGCGTCTACGAAATATTAATTCCCTAAGTAGTTTTCACAAAGCATAACTTGAAAAAGTCATTACGGTAATTATTTGGATTTAAAATACCAGTACTTTTCTTTGTCCTTTAATTGGAAAAAGTACAATTTATCCCTCTCTGGGCTCATTAAACTAAACTCCAAAAGAACTACAATAAAAAATAATGTGTCTTTTACTCCGTATAAATGCAGAAGAATCTTCCCTGTATATCTCCTACTTGAAAAATTCACTTACATCCTGTTCCCGTTTTCATCTTTGCGAAGAATTCGCATGAGGTTCTTAACTGTGATTAATTCTTAATTCTTAATGATGAATGAATGAAAATTGACACACAGAACGAATGAAATTATCCTAATACAATGACGAATACTTCAACCACTTCTGAATTACCAACTTTTTGAATTATCTTTAGTTCCACAAATTCCATTATAACGGGTGCCACTGAAATCAAATTTAAATCCATTAACGTGATACGTTAAAAATTCCAAGAGAACCAATTCAGTTCGAGTTTGGCTGAATTGACGTTGATTTGTGAAAAAAATATATAACGGCGACAAAGTGTTAAGTTTCCAAATAAATGGAAGTTACTATGATATTGGTGCAGAGTTTTTAAGCACATAAGATTCGATTGAAAAAATTTCGTTAACTTTTCCCCAATTAATTTCGCGTTGGGTGCTAATTTGTTGCCAACAGCTGAAAGATACTTTGAATACTTCAATAAAATTACCTTGTAATAGTTTTTAGATGAGTTTAATATTTGGGAAGTGAAAGGTATTATATTCAATTGATTCATTAAGCATTACGCATTTTACATGCGTTACGCATTAAGGTCATTTTTTTGTAGAAATATCAAGGATAAAATAATCTATGATTGACAATGAAGCAGGTAGGTTTTTTATATAAACACACTAAACAATAAAATAAAATCTATACGCAACGAGGAAAGAGATTCATTTCATCTAATGTAGTCGTTACAAATTTCTAATATTTCCTCACAGAAATTACTTCAGTTTGAAATAACATCTTAATTAATCAAAATCAACCTTTCATAATGTTAATTATGTATTTGCGTATGCTGATTAATTGTTCGTAAGCGACGAGAGGTATCTATTATAGAGTATTTATTACTTTATTAATTACGGAAAATGTGATGTTAACGTTTTAATCGAAGTGCCATACGGTATAATGACACAAATATCTTGCGTGTGACCTTCATGGGTTTAAATCTGATGGTAACGAACGCGGTAATGACATGTCCTTTTCAGTCCATAACTGTAACTGATTGCCCAAATTTTTCTTCATAAATGTCTTAACTTAATGCGTAATAATAACCATATTGTTTAATTCAACAAAGAGTTAGCTACCTCGACGTTGTAATTACTATATTTTTTCAAAGATTTAATGAATTTACGAGCATCAGCGCAGAACAACTATCTCTACCTTGCACAGCGTGGTATTGGTGACTGTAAAAATATTCTTCCTGTATTTTTTATCAATGTTGAAATTCGTTATTATTCTATCTGATTTTTTTTTGAAATCTATAAATTAATAAACGAAAAATTTCATGGTGAATAAACCGAATAAAAAAGTAAAAAGAAATTTATTTCGAGTCCATTAAACACATCCCGTTTTTTTAATAACGAATATTATTGTTTTATTCGAAATTATCCATTGTCGCAATGCATCGTTTACAATCCGTTTCATAGCGATTTCTGTTTAAATCCGGACATGGGACAAATGACGTTGGGTCAATATTTTAACAGAGCCGTTGACTGAACGGACAGAAGGTTGATACTATAAATATTTGAGACAGACCCATAGAAAATAAATCTGACTGCCGTTGTACCGCTAGAAAAATCGCCGTCCTTTGGGCAACTCATAAACAATGAAGTTCCTGCCGAAAATGCGAATTTTTAGAATAAATGAAAATAAACAAAACCCAGTACTTGGTCGTGTGTGAAATGCATTCGGCGTTCATTTGTTATTGTCCTAAGAGCAATGGAGTGAAGAGAGTTGAAAGAGGCATGCGACGGCTGGAGTAAAACTTTTCTTTCTGGTTTTTTTTCTTTGACTCTTTTTTGTAGGACTAACAGAGCTATTTATACTAAAATCAAACGGATAACTAAAAGCACTGTCTAGATTACCACACAGGATGGTAAACCTTTCGAATCAAAGGATAAATCCAAAAGAAGATTAATTGAAATTGAATTCGTATACGAGATTCCTTCCAGCTTTTTGTGTCTTCTCAACGTTCATTAAATTTCATTCTTAATTACCGATGAGTTATTTTACTTTTCTAAAGCAGCTATATATGTTTATTTGTACCTGCACTTAATTATGCCAATTCATTTCAAGAAGGAAGCTAACAAATTTTAAGCTAATTCAATAAAAGAAAAAGATGTAATAATAAATTTAGTTAATGGAAATTCGGCTTCGATTTACGTCTTATTACTTTTTCAGCTTATCGAAGGATGTGGAAGTAGCAGAAGATTGGTAGAATTGAATCTTCATGTTTCAATTAAGTGAAGGCAGCAAAATATAGAGTTCAAATTTCAACTACGCCAATTTATCCAAGTAAAAATATAATTTTTAGATCGAATATTCATGTTATAAACGAATGAGGACGAATTTAAAAAAAATAGTTTGTAAAAAATTTGCATAGATCATTTCAAATTCATACAGTTTATATTAAAATTTATGGTTTATTTGGAAAATTTTAATTGGGTTTATTCAGCGAACAGTTTATTTTTTTTTTTTTTAAATTTGCTTTTGTTTATATTCATGTGTGAAGTAATTTATTCCAACAATATCGCACATTAAAGTGAGAAAATTATTACTTAGCTGAAATTATTTATTGCACTAAACATAATGCATACATATTTACAATATATTATTAATAACTTAAACAAAAATTAGACCTAGCCTGACAGTGTAAGTATTCACATAACACTCTTGATGTGAATACATACATCCGCAAAATTCCTTTATTAAAAGGAATAAAGGGTTTGATAACAAAAACCGTATACGTACGCTTTGTTTCTCCATATTGACATTGACGTTTCGGTTGACTTTATTAAATAGGTCGTGTAACCGCAGAGAAATGTCGTTTACGGGCAAGTATACATAAAAGATTAACGACTGGTCATGATTAAACAACCGAGTTGTAATAAATTTTATTAGAAAGAACTCGCTGAATTCGTTAGTAGCTGTTATAATTATCGAGAATTTAATTCATTAACATATTAAGAGTGTCATCAGAAGTTGTTTTAGCGGGTAATTTTGTTGTGATACTAGATTTGGCGCTATTTATTGAACATGAGATAGGCGGTCGACCGGCCTTCACTTTCTGTTAATTGCTAATTTCTGTCCTAGCTTCAAGGTTTTACTTTTGTCTGAATTACGCATACAAACAAATGCAAATACTATTCTTACTAGCTTACTTACATGTCGTATGTATTTGGTATTTTGAGTGTTTTTTAATTTCAATTTAAAGAATTAATCGTTTCTTTAAGGAATTCTTGCAATGAACACTACTCATAAATTAACTGTTTAAGATTAATTTAAAATTAAAATTTGAGTAGACGAGTTTAGAAGTTATGCAATATTGTTAACTAAGTTGTAATTAGCCTCTATAAGTTTCTCTCGGATGCTGTGCATCAATTGGGAGCCATTAAATTAACTAAAATAGTTGTTAAGTTAGCGATGTTAGTTTTCAGCAAGTTTTTCGTAGAAATGTGAAAGCTTAATTGAAAATTGCAAAACTGGTAGGTAATAGGAGGCCATTTTTTAACGAAATATTCATTACAAAGCGTACTTACGAGCTGGTTGGTTTTCGGGAAGAAATTTAATAAAAAACAACCATCTCATAATCCCATCTTTTTTGTATTAAAGAGGCTTAACTTTAATAAAAGCAGTGTGATGCTAAAAAACCCGAGCCGAAAGCAAGCTAAACATAGAAAAAAATACATGTTTCCTTTAATACAGTTTTTATATTCGTATTTACTTTTTATCAGGGAATCGAAGATGTATACTTACTTACCTACATCTATATGTGTGTACCTATATACTTGTTATGTCATTGAGGGTTTGGAAACGTACGTACCTTCGAGAAGTCAGCATAAAAGGAAATCAAACAGAATACAAGGATTTGCAGACAGATTAGGGTATAAACATTTTCCTACTTGACTTTTATGGTGGGGTTTCTTAATGTTCAAATAAATTTTTCAATTTATTTACTGAAGCCGAATTCGAAATTCGATTCGTAATATATATTAATTTAAAAATAACTATTATTTTATATGCTAATTGCGTTCCTATGTAACATTTAAAAATGACATTGAGAGCCTTAAGTTACGTAATAGGAAGATGTATAAGCAATTTAATTATTAGTTCAAAAATCTATTCCTTATAAATACCATAAAACCTGTAGTCATAAATTAAGATAATATAATGGATTGACCAAAAATGTGGGAAGATAACGTTTTTTGTTACCTACGCATAATGATACATTGCATTGAAAGAGAGACGCGGAAGTGCTGCACTAACTGATGACCTGTATAATACATAACAAGATTTCAGTTATGAAGTTTAAGGCATATTGAAGCATCTAAAAACTTAGAAAAAATAAATAAAAGATTCGGTTTCCTGACAACTTTTTCTTTTGTAAGTAAGTACCTACATACGTCTTCAAACTAGTATAACATTTTATGAGATTAAATATTAAATGATGCGTCGACTCAACATTGCTTCGCCTAGAAATCACATTGAAAATGAATGAAGAAGTGTCGTAACAAAATTCTCCGTTATATGACTTTCGTCTCGATCCATTCATAGTTGTCAGGAATAATGTTCCCAAAATTATGTGCCGTAGAAATTTGTTCGCAATACAACTTACACGAACTAATATTGATTCCTGCACCTCATTAGGGTTTGCTTTTGTATATGTGCCAATTTCAGTATGCGATACGGATTTTCATCAGCGCCTATAATTTCATGTATGTTCGTTCTATTGTAGGATAATTTAGATTTATGCTGGAATTGTATATCATTTCAGATAATATGGTTTATTTCTGTATATTTTATTGAAGATTCAGTTGCAAATTAACATTGACTGTAGCTAAAACGGTTGGTGTTTAGGTGTCATTTCCTGTTTGGAGAAAATTGCGTACAAATCACACTAATGAAGGAGGAGCTTTAAACCCTGTAGCTGCCCCGTAAATCCGGCACTGCAAATAATTTATAGATGGTGTGAATACTGTATTGAATCCGGCGCAAAAGAGGGTGGTAATGGGGTGTAAGGGTATATCCACCCGCAGGTGACCCAATTCCCTCCAACAAAATTTGGACAATTATTGTTATTTTTTCATTCAATGAATGAAGAATCAGTCAGAATATTGTTATATTTGGCATGTATTTCTTTCAAAACATTTCAGAAAACATTTTCTGGTTGTTTGATCCATTTGCTTGGATTTCAGTGGATGACCGATTGGCGGGCATTTGTTTCAGTGACATCCGAAAAAGTGGTCGATTTATTCCAAAACTTGCAGGAACATATCCTAAAATTGGAGAGCGACAATAATATCACGACGTGAATTGTGAAATGCATAATGATTACTGTATAGTAAATACTTAAAAATATACGTTTTGTTCTCATGTATTTAAACTTATTAACCTAATTAAACATGATTAGTTAATTTTTATTTCCCAACTGCAAATAGCTCATCAGAAATTTATTAACTGACAGGAACAAAGAAAGGTTTTCTGTAAGCTTCCTCTAGTTTAGTAAAGTTTCTCAGAAAATTACACATATTTGATCTTGGTTTCCTCTTTTATCGAACTTTCCTACAAGTAAAACAGAACGTTTGGGAATATTAGGTACTTACTAGCAGATCTATTTTTTTCTTTAAAGCCATTTTTGTCTATTCCACCTTTTTCGACGATTGAAAGTTAATTAAACGGAATTCTTCATTAATATTTGATTTAATTTAAAAAGTTCATATCAGTAAAATTATGAAGTTGGCAGTTGCTTAGCAGAATGGCAAAAGTTTGTGGTCACCCGAACAACTTTCGAGCGACAGCAAATATTTCTTGTCGCCAGCGTGTCAAAAAGATTTCGTTTAGACATGTTTTTTTCGTGTTTAATAGAAATTAGTTTGAAAATAAATTTATATAGAAAGTTGTGCAAAATGCCGTAATTCTAATTAAATTTTCCTGACGGAGTTCTAAAGTTCTAAACAAATAGAAAGCGTCCATAAAAAAAGGCTATTTTTTGTAAAATTTAAAAAACGTCGAAACATCGGAAGGAACTTACGTGAAAACCCAATAGACCCCATTAAATTTTTACGCGGTTGAAATTGGTAATTACGGAAAAGTATTCCACTACCACAAATGCAACTTTAGAGTCGAGGAGGAAAACGAATTTACGGCATTAGAAATGGAGCTAGAATAGCTATTTACTAGAGTAAGAGGAGCACGAAATGCGAAATAAGATTATAAACTAGGCGTCAACATTAACAAATATATCTTGCTTTGTATCCCTCAATTGTAACTATAACACAAACTCACTGAGTAAGGCTAAATGAATTCTGATGGTTATTAGTCGATTAACCGCTCCTTATTTTAAAGATATTCCACGAGGCGTATTTAATTCGAATTAGAATAGTACGGTATTGTTATGAATGAATTAACTAACGTAGGCGTGGGTTACTATGATTGTATTAAAATCTGTTTTTATTTTTTCTCTCAAAGCAAGGTCAAGTTCATTGCAAATTTATTTTTTTATTAGGAATATGGTTACACATAATGAATTATTTATGTTTTTTTATTTGAATATCTAGTTAGAAATATATTTTTGAACTGTAACATCTGGATCTTTGAAATAGTTAAAATTTTAGTCATGCACTCGACAACTGCTTTGAAATTTATTTCTTCTCGGAAAGGTGTAGTTTAGAAAGAAATTGTTTTTAAATTTCAGTACAAATGTGTTGAATGTAAAAGGAGTAGAAAACTTTGTCAATTTTAGTGTATCATTCCATGATCAGAATACTGACGTAGGAAACACCTATTTACATATTCAGAGCAGTATTTAACCTAAATCTGCGTTCACTTGCTGAACTTCAGTAAGGGAGATTGCACTTCGCAGTTCGCATTATCCATTCGGGCATGTAGTTTTAATATTCAGCCGTTTTTAGAACCGAATTTACTTGAAGCAGGAACGAGATCAGCGGAGATGTATCAAAAGAAATTATTTTGGATTTTAATGAATGTCGTTCCGGTGGAGTTTACGCTAATGTGATATTTTTGTCAAAGCAAAAGTTCAAAAGGATCGTCTTAAATTAAGACAAATTAAAAGAACAGTTATCTGATATAAAAATTACTCAAAAAGAAATTACACTTGGTCACTCATTTATCCAGCGTGCCACATGTTCAGATTCCAGGTTTTAAATTTTGTACCAGGTGTTCTGAAATGATGAACCTAATTGAGATAAATACTCTGTAATCAACATTATTCAGATTTCAGATTGAATTGGTATTTAAAGCGTTCTAGATACATCCGACAGGTTTTAACACGAAGGTATTGGAAAAACTACTGTCAATCATCTACCTCTACATACCTCTGATTTTTCGGTATTTGTTTTTTTCAGTTTTGAATAATTTCGAACGAGAACGAATTTTCAATTTTGTTTATTTTAGCTAGTAGGATAAAGCCAATAAAGTTCTCGTAATAAAATGTTGCTTTACGACTTCGGCCATTACGTTTTTATTTTATTTTTCTAGTACAGCTACCTACAAAGAAAAACTGTGCCTTTTGAGTGAGAGTTGACAATAAACTTTAGGTGCCTACATTGTGGTCATTGATGATTTGTAATATTAATATCAACATGTTAAAACTTAAATAAACTTAAACGTAATATCTTGCACGCACCCGGTAACCTGCAATATATTAACAGTGATTTACTCCAACGGTGTAAATTCCAATTTCTTAAAAATTAAAATAACCACGTGTGATAAATTTCCCTTTACTATGTACCAGACCCGATTGCTCAACTGGCCACATTTCAATAAATCTTGCATCCTACGCGTAAAATACTTTATTCGGTTTAAAATGTTTTGCTTGAAAATCGTTTTACCTAATTAATCGAACGCCTAACAAAAAAGTACGTAGGATTTAATTAAACGTTGGAAAAAAGATCTGCTTATCAATCTTTCATCAAAAAAATCACTTATCAACTTCTTTGCTTTAAGCATGTTCGATTCGACCTCTATATTATAAATCTATAAATATTAATGAGATGTTTACATTTAGAGATGCGTTAGTTATAACAGTTGGAATTTAGTATCGATAGAATAAAGTAATGGTGCAATATTTAATGCATTGGTCAATGCAATTATTAAAAATCAGTTTAGTTTGTACGAAATTTAATATTTTATAAATCGTATTATCAAAAAAATAATTTTAAAAATATCACTTTGAGATTTATAATCTGTTTAAAGAAAATGATTAATGTGCCGACCATGTCGAAGTGTACAGATTATGAAATAGTGAATTAATTACCGTTCAAATCCCTTGCGACTTGGATATTGCTATAACAATCATTAATCCTGAATGTTTTTAACGCCTCTTCAATTATTTATAAGCCTGATACCATTCTCAAAATATTTCACGATGTACACCGCGATCTCTTTAAGGCATTGGATAGAATGATATAATGAACTTATAAATTAATACCAAATCCTTTTGTAACTGGATTATACACGATGATCAGTTAGAACTCTTTTATGAATGGGCTTAGAGAGTTCAGGAAAGTATAATATTTAAGTGAAACATTTTGATCACCTATTCCAATTAAATCAGTTTAATGGACTTTTTTGTGGTAATTTAAATAAAAGATTAGAGAAATTTATTCGAACGTTAACCATGACCGGATGCGTTTAGTTTAAAACAAACCGACCACATAACGATGTTACCTGCATTTAGCTATTGATGGGGCGAAGCTAAATGACTATTGGATACATTGTGTGCTTGTTCATCATTGACTATAATAATTCAGTTTGCTGGATCGGCCGGTCTGTGAACCTAACCTAAATGCGAATACAAATAGAATTTCAAATTTCACCTAGATGCTAATTTAGACCGAATTGATATGTGGATTATCGACATTTTTGGCGATTTTACGTCTTTTTTATTACCAATTAAACGCTGTAATGTCGAAGATAAGTTACGAGAGCGGTCTGGAAATTTGAATCGGAATTGTATTCCGTCGGTTCATGCTTTGAAATAGGGTTGTCTGAATTTTGGAATTTTTTTCTTCGCTTGCTATTAGAAAATTCCCTGCAGTCGGAGAAATAACATTTCGTTCAAGAAAATCAATGCCACGGAGGAGAGCACGGAAGATAAATTTCCAACCGTATCCGTTCCAGTAGTGTACAATGGGGGTTGAATTATTTCGAATACCTACGGCAATAAAAAGTATTATAGAATATCTCACGTCTAGCAGTATCTAATATACATATATATTTTTTATTTTAATTTATTTGTGCATAGAAGATTAGAACCTATTGGAACGATGTACAATTATTTATTAACATCACGTATTAATACTTTATTAATAAATTATATCATCAAAGTTAGATAAGTTGCCAATAACTAGCAAAATTAAAAAAGAAAGTAAAATTTATTAATTTACTACATAGTTGCTTTATTAATTTAATAAAACAATTTGCTCTATATACAATGAATGAATAAATTAATTTTCCACAATAAATGGATTATTTTCTATAAAGCAGACCTGGTTGATTAGCTCAAATGTATTTGAAAAATATTGTTGAAAATAATAATTGTAATGAAAGGCACATACTATAATGTTATTTTTAATATATGTTTTTTAACGTACGTCACTGAATTGGCTTGAAAAGATGCTAAAGAGAACTACTGTCATTTTATGAGATGATTCAATTAAGTTAAAAAGTTTCATCCTTTTAAAAAATAATGGACTGTGCAACGTGTATTAGGTACTTTTTAGAAAAAATCCTACTTTATATGCGAGACTCACTATAGAGTTACATTGAATAGAAATTGAATTTTGTAAATGCCTACGTTTTATTTTTAATGAAAAAGCTAAATACATGTTTACAGTTATTAATTTTAAAGATTAAAAGTTTAAAAAATGTTCTATTAATTAGTTGTAGACATTATAATAATAATTTTACTGCTGCAGATTTATGACTTTATAATTTATAGGATAAAAAATGCGAAAAGAGTGGAAGCACTTGTAATGTTTTGTACACTAACCTATATTTTTACAGGCATTTGCGAATATATTGAATAACAGCGAAAAGAGCAAAGCGCAAAGGCTTCTAGAAAACCTACCGCTTATTGGAAAACAAGTTAAATCCTTATTTCTGTGAAAAAGTATAAAATCTGGAGGTAAAATTATTAAATTCTGAAGAGATAATAACTTTTGAGTTTTGCAATATTCTTTGCACTGACATAAAAGTTAAAATTTTTTATGCCTTCCTGCAGATTTTATAAACCATGCAAATATGAAAATAATTCATTGAAATAAGAAGAATCTGGTATCTACTTTTGTAAATATCCTCCGCGTTTATTGCAAAACATCGCTTTGTTCGCTGATTTTCTTGGTTTTACAAAAAATTCAAAGGAATAAAACGAAAGAGCAATAAAACTAAAATTTAATATGAGCTATACATTAGAGTTTGTAATAGCACTAAAGGAATTTATTAGAATGAGTATTTCACGAAGTTGGAAAACGCCATTAAAATTAACTGTCTTTGTTATGTAAAGATTGTGAGACAGCCAGGATTACAACAGTCGAAGCCTGTTCCTGTCCTAATGCAGAATGTTGATTCTGCATTTACCCTCTATTTCGTGCATTTACCCTCTTAAACTGATTCAATTATATTACAGCTTGCTGCATCATTATTTTATTAAAACCTAATGTTAAAATCTCGAAGATAAATAAAAGTTAAATTGTACTCGAGTTGCTAATATATTTATTATTAATTAAATAAGTTTAAGTGCAACAGAATCGATTCCGATATTAATCTTATTTTGACATTTATAACATAAAGGGTCGAGGGATGACATAATTGGTGTACCTAAAACAACAGTAAAGGGTTGCATTTCATGATGTTGGTGTTAAAATTAATCCTTCTTAGTATCCCATTTCTTGTTTTAGCAGGTGCTGGATTTTATATAGAAAATGAAAATCTCTATTCATTAACTAATTATAAACCAGCTTTGTAAGCATGGGTTTTCAAATATTTTTTTCTGTCCACCTTGTACCTAATAAAATCATTGCTCCACAAATATTTGACACATTACTTCGAAGTACAGTTTTTTTTTAATATTTTAAAAATATACCTCATATAAAATAATCACTTTTGTAAATAAAATGTAAATTGGTTTCATTTTTCATTATCAATATCTCTAACGATAAATTTTGGGTAGCAAATATACTTGCCCCAATTGACTGTTTAAAATATAACTCATATAATATGCATCAGCGATGAAAGTGATTGTTCGCTTACAACGCAATTTCCTCTTTTATTCTATACTCAATTTTTTTGTTTTATTCTGGAAAGTTTCGCTGTAAAATTGCAATTATGAACTTGTCATAAGTCCCAGAGCGCCATGGAAGTGACAGCATTTCTGGCCACAAAGGGATTTTCCTTTGTTTTTTAAATGAACTCGCACCTGATGTGTTGATGTTGACGTTTTTACAGGCTCATACTAAATTATTAAGTCCGCAACTTTATTATCGTCCCGTAAATCATACCACACCCGTTGAATGTGGGTCTGATTAGCAGGACTTTATTGAAGCCATCATTTATATCTAATTATTTGAAATACTGCGAAATAATTGGTTTATCTTTTTTGGAATTCCTAACGTTGTAGGTGTAGGTTTGAAATTGGCAAGGTAATTCGCATAATAAATTATCCTAACAAAGAATAGAATTGTGTTCATAGGCAATCAGATAGGAAACGATAAAGGTCTAAAAATGCTGACAGAAGATCCATTTTCGAACATATGCAGTCATAAAATATCAAAATCTGTAGATAAGTTTCATTTCACTGAGTTTCTATACTTCTGAAGCCCATTCGAAAAACTTTTTATTAATCCCTAAGACGCGAATGTACAAACTTCCATCGCTCAAGGAAGAAAATTATTTAAATATGAATGAACTTGAAATTTTCGCCAGTTAATAATAGTTTCGTTTGACTTTTACTTAAAAATGAATAAATAAAAACTTTTGTACTTAATTTAAATCTGTCTATTTGCTTATACAATAATGAATGAAACATTTATTAACTTTTCTTGATAGATTTTAAAAATTTACGCTGTAATTTAATTTTATACTTACTCAAATCTTGTTTGACATTCAACTTTTAAATATTAGCTATTTTTATTATTAGGTGGATACTTTCTTCCATTCCTATTCATTCCCACGTCTTCGCTTTTAATATTTTAAGACCTGATACCGAGAATATTTCATCGGTCATAAAAAATTTAAACAGTGCCTTCACTGTTTTGAAGAGATCTTCATCCGTGTCAACCATTCAAGCCATCTTCAGCGTTGAACGTGCTTAAATTGATAGAAAGAAAAAACATTTAAACCACTTTCTGATGCCGACTTCTGGCACTGGCTACCACTCAAGATAATGAATCGGAAGCGATGTTGGTGAGATTTAGACATAATTACAACAACTAAGTTTACAGTCGTGACATTTATTGGGCGTTTAACCAACCATGAAATCGAAAAAAGGGAACAAAAATCGTTTTATAGTTACGTTATGGCACACATTTCTCCACATCGTTTACCGTTGATGTACTATGAATACGGTAAATTTATTTGCAAACAACTTGTACTCAACATCAAATCGAGTTTACTAACTTCGGTCGCCATAAAAACGATAAAAGATTTATTTTTTGGATAAAGTTGCAGTAAACTAAGATACGCTTTTACGACCGCCTCCATTCTAAACCAGCATTACCATTATTTAAGTCAATATTAAATTCAAATATACAGTCGGTCAGTGGAGATTTCAGAGCATAGAAAGATTACCCTATAATTTTGTTTGTACCCCACTAAAGATAAATTCACAAGCCGCTGAAAGGGAATGGTTTCGAAAGATCGAACTATTGATAAGCTCTAAATCATTATTTGTTTGAGAAATACATGATTGTGAATCGATCAATTTTCCCGTACTTTGAGACGTTAACACGAATTCACTTGATAAGAATCACTTCTCATAACAGTACATAATCGTTCGAATCAATCATCTGGTGTCTGCATCGGAGCATCTATCGGAATAACCAGAATTTCAACACAGTACTTATGTACAAACATTTCTTTTACAATTGTTCCATAAAAGGAGCGCAAAAATTTGAATAGGAGACAGATAAAACTACTAAATTCCAAAGTTGAAGATCTCCCTGCTGCAGGCGGTGTTATGTTCGCGCTTTTATAAAAGCATCGCCTTAAGGGCTACTTTCTTTCTGGAACTACAGTATGGCTCTATTTTGTATAAACTTCTGAAATGTCAAGAAGCTCAACAAATGTCACGTTATTACGATTTAAAAGAGCATCGTTTTTGTATCATCCTTATAACTTGTGACAACAATACGTTATTCGCTTATATTTTCTTCGTATGTCCAAAACAATATCTACTTGACTATTTAGTTTGTAATTACTACTTGTTTAGTGGTTAAACTTTATTTTTATTATTATAGTATTATCATTTTGTTCCATGTATCACCTTGTAAATATACATATAGAATTTAAATATTTATTGATTACTCCAAGTGCACAATTTCTTTGAATAAAAAAATGCCTTTTATGTATTGTGCGATTGTATCAAATATACAACATATTTATTTACACTTCGCTCCGCACATCAAAAGGAAACAGATTTCTGTAGTTTTGCTTTGTTTTATCCTTTCACATATTTTGAACGACTTATTATTTTGTAAATGGTTTCCAAACTGCCCCGAATAGAAATCGAAATAAAAAATAACATTTCTTGTTTGATGTTGTGCGGTATGAAAATTAGATTTTGCGCACAAGAAAAATGTAAATATACAAGTTTTACTTTAGAGATACTGAGGTTACATGATTTCAAAATCTCATCGTAGTTAACAAGACCTCAGTTGAAATTAATATTCCCTTTAATACGTAGTTTGAGGTTTGCGGGCATTCTAGAGATTATGTATACTATATTGAAACTGATCATTTCCTGAAATGGCTAACAAAGGTATTTGTATGTAAATCGGACCTATTTCCCTGACGTTAATATGTATTAATATTAGCAGTAATAAATAATCCCGCAGCCGATTTGTCAATTGAATTATATATTTTCTCTATTAATTACTCATTTTGTAACCAAACTGATATTTATGAACTGTAATAAAAATAACTCGCCAAAACGATTCATGCAAAATATGAGCGCCGGGAATTGATTTCGCTTAATATGCAGTAGGATTCTCCTCATCAAATCCGAAGATTGAAAAGTAAGAAAAGGGCCATGTGGGAAATAACCGTCAGTGAATTTTATAAACGAGCATGTGCGGTCAGATAATCCACGTGGAATACCTCGACTCAAAAGCGTACAACGTGGAATTTCGACGAACTTCTCAGGGCCAAGCTATTTGGTTTAAACTAAATGCAAATAGAACTTCCCTAAATTTTAGATAAAAGAAGTGTATTTGCTCGTTAGCTCCATTCTTTCTGGCCTATGCTTATTGATTCTTTGAATAGACATGTTAGTAATGTTCGAGAGGAAATTCGTGTTTGTTAATTTATTTGATAAAGTTGTGAAATAGTTTAGGTCTCTTCGATGTTTTCCCAATCTAATCTGCCTATACGTAAAATAGAGGGAAGAGTAAGCGCATATAACAAAATATCATTTGGGCTGAACCTTTTAGGGGATTTTTTTAGGGACAAAGTGGCTTATCCTACGAAAGCAAAAAGACCATCAACTCCAGTTTAAATGCTCAGAAATGCTGATCCCATATAGATCGACATTATTTGATTTAAAAATCTCATTCTGAATATTTTATTTCTCTATAGTATATTTTTAGTGAAGTTTTTTAAATATTTATGCATTAATAATTCACCGTTAGGAATTGTGAATCGCATTTAATAACTTGGAATTCAATAAATTGGTTAGAAATTTTGAAAATAATTGAGTAAATCCATACGAAACCACCATTAATGTGTTTGCCGATCGAACCACGTTATAATAATTAAATTGTGTTGCACATAATTCAACTGCACAAATTTAATAAATTTTTAATTTTACTCAAAATTGCATATACTCGTATGATAGATATAAAGTTTTTGGGTTGGAATCATTTGTATCCCCAACGGTTGAATAATTTTAATATTGTAAATAGTATCATACGCAGTGCAGAGTATTGTTCGAATTTCAGTTGTGCAGATAGACATTTCATCAGTTTCAGTTTAAAGAGCGAAGCTTTTTATAGGGTAATTCGAGAAGACACGTTTTCTTCAACAATCTAATATTATGTGAAATTTAATATTTAATTATACCCATTAGGCCATTAAAAGTTCGCAAATAGAGGAAGTGGTTGGCTTGCTTGCATGGCTATGCCTAACGAGAAAAGTTAATGTTAATGAAAATATAAATTCTCATGTAGTAGGCAACGTCATCTGTTCGACGCGTATCAAATCACTGAGGGTGGCAATAAACAAAGACGTTAATTGATATTAAATATTTTTAGTTTTCCCCATCTCTTTGTAAAACTATTATATTTTTCACACAGTGCAATCTGATTAATCTGAATCATAATTCGACGGTACTATAATAATACATATTGTAAAATTATTAATTATTGCTCGTTTTTAAATGCTATATCCTGTATTTATGCCTGTTCTGAAATATAAATAGGATAAATTTCAAATACCTACTTCAACCAGCTTGGGAAATTTAATTTCATTGGGGACACAATTATTAAGACATCTGTATTTGGGAAGATACATGTGTTCAAGGAATTGAAAAACGGTTTTCGCATGGGAATTATTATTTATAAATGTCTGGTTCTCGCATGGATTTTCCGGATTTGCTGAACCTAAAAGATCCTCGATTACATTTTTTCGCATATACGCATTTTAAGAATCAATTACTGTAATATTAATGAGTTTCGTTTTTGTTTCAGGTATGTTATGAAATGATTTCAAGATATATACGAGTAAGTATGCTTATTAAATTATGTTCTGGATGTTAACAAAGATTTGGATCCATAAAAAAACATTCTACTGAAAGAAAATGTTAAATACAAAACAGACCAAAATATTTCAGTTCAATTTGAATTTTGGACGTATCCACATTAAATGCCACAAATTCCTCTCAGTCTTTTTATAATTAGCCCTTTTCTTTTGCGTAAAATTTGTTGCGAAGAATTCAGACGTGATCTTTTAATTTAAATGTAAACTTAATGATGACAAAACGTTTATATTTGTCTAAATAAACAGCCGCAGTCAGGGGAATAATGTGAATTATATTTCAAGATACTTTTGCGGGATTATTTTGAATTGAAATAATTCAAAAGTAGCGTGTAGGGATCACAAGGAGGAGTCCTTGAATCTCCGTGAATAGAATAGAATCCAAAGAGAATAGAATGAAATTAAACTGTACACCACAAAAGCCGATGAATTAAGACTTACTATCAGGACCTGTCTCAGTCGCATTTCCCTAATTTTGCAGTCAAATGACCCCTTAACCATTGATGCTTAACTATGTTTTTTAAATATTTCTTGCAGCAAATATAATTTTTTGTACACAGGGATGGAATAATTTTTAATGAATCATAAATTTTTAAGGCCTCAAAATAAATTAATACGGACCATAATCTTGTATATAATGGTAGTTTACGGGTATTACTATTCCCAAATCGTAGCGTAATGTTCCTTTTGCCTGGCTAATATTTGATTCGTAGTCTTGTTACTTATTATTCAAAAAGCGAGGTAACTGAACTTTGTTTTAGTTTTCCAGTTGGGATCTAGGCACGTATATCTTTGATTTAGCGTGTTGAGAAAATAATAATTGTTGGAAGATTCTGCTCAAATTGCAATGAGAGCGATAGCGGAAGATAAAGCTACTTACAAATTGTTTACGTGAGATATTTACCAATTAGTGATGATTATAAATTATGTGGAATGGTAAATATTAGTGAATTTATTCACATAGGGATAATTTAAACGTATTTGATGTTCATTAATTTGTTTTTAAATACTACAAATCGCTCGTAGGGGATCATTAATTTATGATACGAATTTAATCCTGTTTAATATTTAACAAAAATTTGAATACCTAAATGATCATTTGAAATTTAAATCGAATTATAATATGAAATTTAACAGTATTTCAAAATAAATGAGCTCTTTCAATTTGTAACTAAAAGATTTTTTTAAGTACGTTTTTATTTTAACCGCCTTTTTGAATTCAACTTGATATGACATTGTTTACATATTTGCATGAGAGTTAATTAATGTTTTAATATGAATACTTTTTACTTAGGGTATAAAGCCTATTTGTTTAATATAATTAAAAATTCTACAGTATAACGAACTTGTAATTTTAAGAGAACTTCGTGTATTATATAAAAATACCTTCATAATTTGTATACTTATTAATTAATTATTCGAATATTAAAAAGCTCTAAATTGCTTCCTTCAGAATTTCAGAATTCAAACCGATAGAAATAATATGATTTAATTAAAAGCAGGTATGTATGTATTAGTGTAAGTACATACTTGTTTCATTTAGATACATCATAAAATGAAATTGTTTGGTTAAGTTAATTCAGTGGATCATGATACAGAAATTAATATTCCGGAATACAATTGCCATAATTGTCCACTTGTATTTTCGAAGCCTAATTAGGGTCAAGTGTTGTCCTACAATTTTGGCTAAATTATAAGGTTAAATCGCTGGCTTCATCAAAATGTGTTTAAAATAAGGGAAAAGAACCAGATGGCTACCCTAAATAAAAAAAGAATCTTTTTTATTATGTTTTAATCGTTTGAAATGTTTACCTTTTCTTTATTCATATCGCTAAAAATTCTCACAATCTAGTCATACTTGCAAGTTGTATTTGACAGTTTTGGCATTTTTTGGGTAATCGGTACTTACACTGTTTTTAATTGCTCTTTAATTTTCGAACTTTCTATAAATTTCCAACGAACACACTTTTAATAAAGCTTACAAGATGCCTTTTTACAGGAAATTTCAGTCAGGAATTTAAATTTTAAACGAGCATTTCTCTGATAATTGGTGGTGACATTTCAGGTACCCTTGCGCTTCTTAATTAATTAATTAATTAAAGTTTGTTTTTTGATTAATTAAACTTAACTTAGGGACATTGCCTCTTTTCAATAGGCGATTGACAGTATACGGATTTTAAAATCAACATTGTACGTGCACCGCTACGATAGCAACGTGGAAAATTTAGATAATAGTACGTGGAAAATTGATTTCGGCGTTTTTGGAAAACCGTCTGTGAATTGAATTTCAATTAAAATCGCATATCGTCGGTTAGATCAACAGGAAAAGAGAAGGAACGGGTAGTCTGCAGGTTTCTGTAATTATCAGCAATCACTTCTGATAATAGCGTGCGGTTGTGCAATGCACTATAATTTCCCGCCGTATTGTTGCCAATAGCTTCATTTTAAATTTGCTTTTTTTTGGTTACGTATTTAATTTTATAATTGATTCTGATTCCAATTGTGACCTACCTATCGATAATGTTGTTTCAGTAAATACTTCGTTTCCATGAAAAGTAATCAAATAGATTTACTTCAATTCTTGAACATGCATATCTCTTCAATTTCCATTATACATACATTATTACTGGGAATTATTTCGGATTTGTACAGATTCCATTTATTTTCTGCAAGTGTTTTAATTTGATTTCATTTTAATTACTTTCCTCGGCGTCCTATAATTTACTGCTTAAACTATGCGAAGTATTCCATTTTTTTTCTATCTTTAATTGCTGTGTTGCATTTTGTTTTAGTTTCACTTTTACCGTTTTGTTTATAGATAAACGTACTTAAAATAATTGGATTCGATTCGTAATAAAGAAATATCAATGGAGTGGATAAAATAAAACTCTTTTGAATAAAATTTACTATGCAATTCCCTAACAAAAGAAAATACAATTTGTATTTATACGAGGCTGTGTTTTCAAATAGAGACATCAAAGATCTGCCGTAAGATAAATACAGTAGATCCAGCATATATCTACTGAAATGCTCTATTGTATATTACAATTTTATTCTACGAGTTTTTCTACATTTATTTACTTGTTAAAATAATTTATTAATGAAACTTTTAATACAAACGTGGGTCAGGGCTTTTGCAATATCGAATAAAGCTGTGAGAGCCAAATTGCTGCTTGTTTCCTTGTAAAGCATGAAGAACCGTTGATCTAAGTCCGAAAGTAGGTTAGAAATTTAGTTTTATCTTAGTGGCTTGACAAATCGGATTCATCTACGTTATACGACTTCTTATTATATTTTTCGATCAAGATGCGTGAAACAGAACCGTATTGAAACAACAGAGAAAAGTATTCGTTCAATATTTTCTATTATCTACGTATTTTATTAACACGATTTACAGTTGTCAGGCATTTTGTACGGGTAAACTATTCAATTCGCTTTTAGTATAATTAGGTATATCGGAGAATCGAATCCTGAAGCAGGTTTTGCAATATTTAAGTAGAGAATTTATTGCTTGCCCGTAGACTGAAACATCGTAATTAATGTCTGTAGTTGAACTGAAAAAGTACAGAAAATACAGAAAAAAAATCTATTTCAACAAATTAAATTGATCTGTTGTTCCATGATAAATCCATTTCTAGTCTGCTAGTCCGTAATTACGGACAGATTCAAAGAAAAAGGTAATGGCAATTTAAAGGAATATATAAATTACATCTATCGCTCCTTATTCGCATGAGTAAGGAAAACCTGAAAGGACTCTAATTACAAATGAGTTAATATTAGATTTGATTGTATAATATTAGTACTGAAGGAGATTTATTAAGAATTTCAGTCTAATTCCGTGGGTGGATAAGACACATCACTTATAAAAATTATGGAAATACACACACATGGAAATGAAATATGTAAAACGGACCTGTAAGATTTCAAAAAGAATAAACGCCGCTAGCGTTATATATAGTTGTTTGTGTCCTATTGAGAAAAATTGATCGTATTTTGGATGCGAGCCAGAAATTAAAGACTTGTGCACTTTCTCAGTGATTGATGCAATCCAAGTTATATGATTTCGATATTAGCATACAGTCGCATTTGCAATTTTTAATAAAAGAATATTAAATGTGGCTTTGTACCCGCTTTTGGTGCGATTAAGTGTGATTGATTAAATGGGTCTAATAGTGAAACATTCGGAATTTCAAAACAGGGGATGCAGGCTAAAATATGAAAAATAAAATGAATGAAAAATTTGTCAATAAGAGAACATAGAATTTTTTAAACCCTTTATTAATAATACTGCTGCTGTTAATAAAATTTTATTAATAAAGGCTTTCCGTGAACGTGTAAATAGCATTGTGCAAAGGAAAATCCAGATTGCGGACAATGGTGATAAATATTCGTTTTAAATCAATCTGCGTGTACATCGTAGTAGACGTAACACTGGATTTACTCATGCTGTTTACCAAATAGCTATAGAAAATCTATTACCAATAATGAACATTATCTCCAACGTACTGCGGGTAGTAAGGAAGCTCAAAATATAAGCCTATAGATTATGACAGCGAGTGTGAAATTGATATCTGTTTTGAGCACCGTCACCTGCTATTTAAACACGACCTGATAGCCGGTTCAATTATTTCTATCTTCATAATTCAGCTGCTGTATTGTTCGATAGAACGATAATATTAGAGTTGTCCGCATGATCCGGAAAACTTTCCCTTTCTGTTTTAATAAATTAACAATTTTCTTAACCGTAGATAAATATTTATAAAAATCTATTGGATATATGTATATTATTATTTTAATATGCTCAGTTGCTTATTATGCAGGTGTAATTATAATTAAAACGTTAATTAACGGGGAATATTTTGTGAATGTAGTTTCAGTTACGCTTCGTTGACTTAAATTTTCAGCTTCCTATATTATATAAATAAAATGAACGTTTCATAAATGGAGTATCCAAATAATCGCCTATTATGGTACAAAATACCGAATTTTGTTATTGTAATATGTGTTACTGAAACCGTTAATGAATTGCCTCTCACTAAAAGATTTTTTATAAAAATCATAATAACGTGGAATATATGTCGCATCCGATTAAATCTCATATCATAAAAATTATATATTTATATTATTTTATAAAAAATCAATAATGATATTCAAATAGCTACCAATTCCAATTTTTTTCTATAACTGCAATGGACACAAGAGATACTAAAGGTTTCCATAGTTTACAAATACTAACGTATTAAATTAATTCCCACAGTCGTATTCAAGCGAATACTATTATAAACATAATTATCGAAGCAAACATGGGAATATTCAAATTTTGAACTAATTGAACTATTTAATACTAGTTTCATCTCTTTTCCGGGCGAAATATAATTAATTGGTAACTGCGTACATGTATGTGCTTTTATTATCTATTCAATATAATAACTATTGGAACTGTATTTTGTATTATTTATATAAAATTAGTCAAAATATGAGTGTATGCGTATAACGTGCAGTCAAAGCAATGCCATTGCATGCCGATAAAATTAAGAATAAAGACACAGACACCTGATGTGAAAGAAAACAGGCGTTATTCCTTTGTTCGGCGTTGGATTCTTTTAATAGACGTGTTTGCTAAAACGTGATTGAACGATAAAGAACTACAAAAGAAAGAAATTTTTATTTAGTTTCACTCTGGAGCTTTGGTGTAGTAGCAGCTTCAACAAATTGGAATCGAATTCTGATTTTCGCGTGACAAAGAAGATATATTAGAGAACGTAAATGAATTCTTTTAATCAAACAAAAAGGTGCAACTTCCTTGAAACAATAAAATTTCCCCGATGTGTATTGCCTTTGTTGTCTGTCATCCGCAAAATATATTACACCAGCGTTTAAGTTACTTCCTCCGATAAGAGCATTGATTCTTTCTGTTTCCTGTATACCTACTGCACATCTAAAATTGAAATAAATTCATAAATAATTTAATATTATAGTAGATTGCAAAACCACAATCAGATTGTCATAGTTAAATTACCTAATATGTTCTTATTATAAATATAAATTATTTACAGTGGCCTATACGTACCTACTAAATCATTCAATAACCTTCTGCTAAATGATTGAATAAATGAATAGACAACCTGTAGTAGGTCGTAAGTGACAAACAAATCGAATATTCCATGAGTATGATTCGGTCCTAAATTGAATAAACAGAATGTGGATTTTGTGCTTGAAAATCACAGGAAACAAGCTTTGCGGTGTGCTGGTAAATAGTGCTGTGTTTATTCGATTCCAGTTTCAGTCATACTCGATAGACACGTTTACGTCTAACTGGAGTTTCTTGGTTAATGCATAGGTACTGTGTTAACACAAATATGTTCATTTTGAATAAGAATATTAAATAATATAGAGTTTTTACTTACCGCATAATTACAACCTGGAATGAAATTGTTATCGAGGCGTAAAGTTATTGGCTGGAACTGTTTAACTGTAATGTTTCACTAATCAAATATACTATACCTAATTTAATCACTACGTATGTGTGCTACATCAATGAAGTTTGCATAGTAATTATAATGAGTCCCTACAATTAATTGTCAGAATTTGTGATTTTGGTCGTCAATATTTTGCTTCAATTAGAGTGGATAAATTAACGCATTGGGAATCAATTACGGGAATAATAAAATTTTTCACAAATTCGTAAAACAAGTACGTATATTTTCGAAGCTTTTCTATGCGGAAAAGTTAGTTTTTCATAAAACTCTAGTTTTACTCGCATTTAGGCATACGTAAACATATTGAGCGTTTAAATTGAGCAACTTTTTACGGATCGTTACGGAAAGAAAGACCCAACACGTTGAATTCCAGCAACGATATTCATAAAAATAATCGTTAAATTCATGGGTTAATAGTTCGGAAAATGCTACTTTCCGTTAAAATCCAGATAAATAAAAGTCTTCTAATACTGATAAAAACGACATTTTCTAAGAGAATATGTAATATCCCGAGAAATTTTGTAATATTGCTTTGTATTTACAGAATATTCTTACGCACCTGTAATTTCTTACGCATTACGTAATTTCATTTTCAAATGAAACGGTCGCTTTTATATTACACTTTAAAAATGCGAAGTCACTTTTCCTCACGGACTCTGCGTGTCTACAATTTAATATCAAATATTCTTGGAAGGACAGAAAAGAAATAAGAATTTTCGTCGACTAGCAAATGTACCTTATCTGGAGATTTTCATATTCGAGTACATTGTGGTCGACTATAGAAGGTAAATCATTTTTGAAGGTTCGCAAAACACTTTATGATATTATATTTTTTTTGATTAATGTATTAAATTTCCTTTATAAACTAACCAAACATGCAGTGAATAAAATTCCATCATTTTTTTATTAAGTTCCATTTTATAGAACCATTTTATTCAAATCTATGATAGGATTTATGGAAGTATAAAATTATTGTAAACGAGGCAAGGGAATCGGCTGATTGTATGCACGCGTTGTCGACAGAAAAGCGTATTGTCAGCATAGTCAATCAGGAAATGTAGAAGCCATACACGTCTCCTTCCTGGCCGGCTAACATAGTTTAACGTGGTTTTGTCAGCCGTGGTCTTGAAATGTTGATATAAAAGGGAATACCAGCTACTGGTACGTATATTTCCTTGCAAAGAGAACGTTAAACTATGCTCAAGAGTTGAGATAACGGCGATTTACTATAATTGCATCTGTGCCAGCCCAGGAAGACCATATACTGGACGGTTCGGTTTATTTTTGCGAACGACAAATTTATGTGAAAAGACCTCGCTGATAATCGTTAGGTTCATTTCACATACAGTGGCGGTGCGCCACTATAAATTTTATTATCTTCGATGGGTTGTTAAAAACATAAGAGTATCTTATGAATTAGAAATGCATTTTGAGTAAAAAAAAGAACTTTATCCTCTAAAATAATGTCATACAAATTGCTACATGAAACTAGAAACTGCCTATTACCCTTATAATCCAATTTTCCAATGCAACCTCAAACATAAATCCAGAACCGCAACAAGATTCGAAAGCCGACATTTTTAAATAAAAATAACTTCAATTTTATTGAATATCAGGAAAAATGATCCATGTCTCTGACTGCAATACCTATATGTATTTATCTATTTATTGCAAAAAGTTGATACTCCCAATAGCTTTCTCTGTGTGTCCTTATAAACTAGTATACTTCTTCGAACATAATATATGTGCAGATTCTTTATTGCTAATATGAAAAATTGTGTTGAAAAATTTTTCAATTTCTTTCGGCTTTTGAATGAATATTTTAATTCCAACTCTGTACTGTCTTACTTTTCTTTATGGGTTTACTGGTGTGGGAGAAAAATATGAATAGTACAATACAATTTTGATGGTAGGATCGTTTCTAATTCTACTGTAGGTACTTGTAGAAACCTTTTGTGCTCAAGAATTTAATGCATGCTCTTATGAACGTCGAAATCTCAGAAGGAGCATTAGATCTTATTAAAAATAATCAATTATTAAAAACTTATCCAACTACTTATAATGTAGGAGCTGTCGTAGGAATAAATTAAATTGGGAACAAAATATTACTGTAATTCTAGACGCGAAACAATGCATAAAATTCCCACAACAAACGATTTATCATCTTTTATGGCTCTCAAAAATGACTTCCTGTTTGAAAATCTTGGTGGGTATAGATCGCACGATTGGAAAACTTTAAGTCAGAGAATTCATTCTATGTTTATTCGTCAAAACAACAGAAAAATTCAAAGCTACAAATATCAGGATAGTATTTATTTTAAGAAATGTTGGAAAATAGTCCACTTCAAACATAATCTATGATATACTTGCATAATTATTCAGTAAGTCAATTTGTACTCACACCACAACTATTTATGTAAGTAGGTTAAGGACAAGTTATTTGTATTCTGGTGTTGTGAGAAGTATTTAATTTTCCAATCTCAAGACTTTTATTTTATATAAATATCTTTCGATTTTTCATGCATTACGACAATTGCGAATTTCATAAAATAACATTTTTGTAATTAGGCTGATACTACATATCGAAGTTCGCACAGATGCTCAGAACGTTTGAAATTCACGGAACATTTTCCCTCGAATTTTTTAGTTCTGCTGCTTATCAAAGGGAAGTCGGAGAAAAAGTGTTACAAGGGACATCTGACACTCTAAAAATCCGGAGATTCCTCGTCAGTAAAAAATCAATCTGTATTCACGTTCTGTCGTTGGATTTCCCGCTTAAACTTATCAATGCGGTTTCGATATATTTCAGAACGTATTTATTCTTTTTATCTAGTTCGCAAATACATCTCTGGAATTTTCATTTCGGACGTGACCATTGTCTTCCTTTCGAAATGACTTGATTGAGATTTAAATGAATAGTAGGGGGATATTCTTTGTTTATATTCGCTTTGTAATGCAGCTGAGGACAGATGACAGATTCGAATCCCTGATGAGCTTTTTGGTGTAAATAGAAAATACACTGCTACTTTATTGACTCATGATTTATTGTTTAATTCATTTCAGATTAAAATTTAATTAGTGGCGTAAATGTGCACCATATAATTAGTGGGATTTAATCATGTTTGTAAAATGTTTTTGTTGATAGAATAGTGCTATGAAATAGGAAGTTCAATATAATCAGTCACACACAGAACATTTTCAACCTAAGCACGAAACGATTTTAGCCGTCAACCCACAGATAATACATTTACAATCATAGAATAATTTATTAGAATAAACAGAGTTATAGCAAACCTTAACTTCCCTGTGATTATTCAAACAGCAACTTTACGCTATTTATTAATTTTTTAAAAGTACTAAACTCTATGTAAATTGGACAATAAAGATAACAGTTTGGGATTAAATTAAACTCTATTATAACTTTTATGGACTTTCCGGATTTATGATTTTATTAAGCTGTACTTGTAGGATTTTTTATATTTTAACGTTGATAACAAAATGACCATTAAATAGAAAGTTCCATTTCGTTTTTTACTTTTACGTTTTCAGCAATTGTTCGTTTTACAATTATTGACAACCTCTTTGGTAATGTCATGGTTAACTAATGAATCAACTGCACTTGAAAATGAGACAAATAAAATTAATGGCCCCTTAATAGAGGAAATCATTTTAACGCAGTAAATCAAATAAGTTTTGTCGTCAAAGACTAAACTCCTAAAAACAACATTAGGAGTTTCCGATTGATATATAGCTTTTCACTATCTTCCTGCCGGTTCCTTTACATTTATTTTTTATGTTAGCAAGTTTTATTTCATATGAAATAGAAATGTGTTCCGTAGTATCTAAATGTGTTGTTCTCATGATTTCATGCGGTTTATAACAGATTCTCTTTGTTAACGTAATAATTTCAAGAAAATTATATTTGCAGTAATTGAAGTTGTGACCTACATAGTAATTAAATTTATACTTACGTAAACACGCAAATTTAAAAAAATAATAATCTGAAGCAGCACACCTGTAGTAGGTAGAGTTTCTGCTGCTTATTAACGGTTTGCCGTTATTTTTTTACTTACGGATTGATTCGAAAGAAAGCAATAAAACTTTTTTTTGGTTTTGATTCGTGCGAATCAAATCTGCTCTGATAATATTTATCCAAGGGTGGTTTTGTTTGAGCATAAAGTAAAAAATAACTTAGAAAAATAAGGGTCGCTCTTTGTAAGTATAATTATTTTTTCGACATTTGGCAGATGTCTTAAGATGGTTTATGTAACATTCATCGCTTTCCGAACTGTCGGCAGTAAAATTAAATGTTCTGAAAAGTCCCCTTGTTTCTCGTTCGAGCTGAGCTTTTGCACTTTCAGTCATTCTTAGTTTTTACTTTGCTATTCGTTCCGCTGCCTATGTTCTTTCGATTTTTTTGGCCATATGGTCCTTTTCAAATGCGTTAACAGAGACGGTTTTTGCTTCTTAAATCTACAATTTCTTTTTTTTTCTTCTCAATTATAAAACCTTCGCCGATTATTAAGAAGTACCAGTACGAGTATTCATTGAATAAAATAATTATAAGCTAACGAACTTAGCTTACTTAAAAATAATGAAGCTAATAAAATAAAAAATAAAAACTTTTTGGTAAAAAAAATAATATCGTCTTCATGCAATGTTATGTAGTTACATGCAGCAAATATCTTTCTTAGTAGAGAGTAGAGATATTAAAATAATGACAAAGGAGAATATTCGAAAACATAACTATACTATTGTGCCTTTGAGGTTCTAAATAAAATATGCTTGGGCTTTACTGAGTACTCGTAATCCATTAAACATGCCTGTTTCTAAATATATGATACTGAAATTTGATCATTTTGAATAGACATCCTAATCAGCATTCGGCTTGTTACCATCCCACCTGCATTATGTGGAATATAGGTCATTCGCGAGCTGCCGAGTTCTAGAGGGAAGAGAAACAAGATTCATATAACATAGCTAGTAAATTAGAAACTATCCGCACAAACACCATTTGACTATTTTTCCAATGGGCTAGCCGCATTATTGGACGAAAATTTATGTTTTCTCAAAAAAACATGCTCTCAACGACCTTTCGAGAATAATATTTAGTATCGAGTTAAGAACCCTGAAGTGTTTTGTAGATGTATAAAAAATGATCTTTTCGTTAAAAGTATAAGCACTTTGAGCTATAAATTCACACTGTTTCAAGAATTGTATATCATTTTTATCATCGTTAAAATTGAATAAAGATATTAGGGGGCATTAGCTTTTTAAAGAAAATCATGTATTACTTTGATTTGTTTAAAGTCTCCTATTGATAAAATTTCGGTACTATTAAGCAAATAGTCGGAATGCTAAATTCGATTTTTTAACTTCCGCTATTTCATTGATGATCTACTGAATAAACATCTGTTGAAAATTGTTGGGAGTTATGCAGTGAGCGCTTTTGTGGCTCAAACTATGTAGAAAATTTTACGCTACTCGGGTCCTCTCAGGCACTAAAAGCAATAATCTTTGTGAAATGTTTCGCCCACTAATTTCGATCAAGCAATCGAGTGAACATAGAAGCCCCAGAACCAGCCAATTTCTTGTAATATGCGTAGGCCCTATCATTAATAATTTCGAAATAAAATTCATACAATTCGTATTTAACAAGTTCGAGTATGTATCATCAACCACATCATATACTTCTCGTAGTAAATATCAATTAAACGTTGATTTAACCCTGAATACATTTGTAAATTCGAGCCCTCGTCCCGTTATTTATTTATGCAATCAAAATGGTTTGTGGGTCAAGCTATATTTACCCATCTGCCACGAGCCCATCACAAATTAATACGAACAGGGTACTATTACAGATTCTCACTAGAGTGAAATGTACATTTAGAGGTTAAAATAATTAAAACGTTTTCATGCAAGCAAGGACCCTTTCAAGTTGCGCCCAAAAATGGGGAAAATACACAACAGGTGATTAAAATTAGGATCGTGTAAATAATAAATAAATATTAAACCGTGTTTTGTTGGCACACCGATGAAAATGAAATTTACATATCTCTTAAACAAACTTAATCACTGTTATGTGTCTGGAATAAGCACTCTGTTTCCTGCTTTCGACATTTAGCTTTGCTTTAATTAAAGAAACTGTTTGTATATCTGGTACGTACGCCTAATCCTAAAGGATACAAAATTATACCTAGACTATTTCATTTCATTGTTTCCTATGCTAAGTTAAAATTAATATATCGAGATCAAAAGACCTCTCGAAACTTCCAAATATGAAAATTGATTTTCACCACTTAAGCGAATTATTTACCGCAAATGGCTCACAATTCGCCTTTTATGAATTTGAATTTCAATATAAGTTCATATAAATCCTAATACCCAGCCAACAGTTTAAATTATTAATTGTTGAATAAAATTGTTGTGGTTTAATTTCGTTATGGCTACTAACTTCAACATATTTACTGTTTAAGTCGATCGATGCAATTGTCTCGTAAAATATCATAAGCTGCATTTAAAGGACAAACAAAATATTCATATGAAATTGTTCATACATCAGATTCTTGATATACATAGATATTTAGGCTACTAAATTTCAACAAATAGGGTCATTAAAGATTACCAGGTATCATATCAGAACGATTTATTTCTTCGGTTGAATTTTTTAGTAGGCTTACCTTGTAGATGACCCGTTCCTGAAGCAATACTGCCTTACGTCTTATATTCCCTTTCTGTCCTTTTTTCGGGTCTGAATGTAATTTATAAAGGTTACGGATCTAGTTGGAAAATGTAAAAATGAAATATGCCAGCATTAAAAATTACATTTCACTGAATTTATAACGTATTTAAAAGCGACTTCAACACGATATCCTTTATCTTTTTCCTTCCGCTTTATTTCTTTATGATAATCCCATAATTTGGAAGGAAGGTTGGGAAATTTAATCAATCGATATTTTTTAATTATTTAACGAGTATATTTCAAAGTATATGTAATTGTAACGTACCAGATATATTGTCGTTTTATAAATTCATGATAAATTTTTTTGTACAGTCCTATTAATTTTTAACATTTTGAATACCTACTCAATTCCCTTCCATTCTATTTCAAAGGTTTTCTTTGATGGATTTGGGTTTTGGTTTTTTGTAAAGAAAGGGAAGTCAAAGAATAAAAAAACATCGTAGGGATTATATCATAGCAGAAAAAGCTTTAGCACGTAATCTCCATCTGTTCGGAATTTACACGAAAAAGGGACAATTTTGTTTACAAGTAACATCCATATAGCTTTAACGATTTTCTATTAGTATGTGTAAACCATAAAAAATCTAAAAAAGTTTCATTTCATATTCTCTGGAGGAACTAATCGGATTTTGTGTATTTAATCGATTCTACCACTTCTATCTCTCCTATTTAGTGTGAATTTATTATTTTAACTGCGTCAATTCCAATTTATTCAGAATATCGAGGTTTTTCAAAATGCTTATCCAGTTATTCAAAAATTGAGATTGCAATCAATAGCGGAAAAAATTCAAAAAAGCGTTATAACGTTATGTGAACACCGTAGTTCACCTTGTACATACATTAAATTGTTATCTAAAAGGGTAGAACGGAGAATGTGAAGCATTCAACCGAATCGTGTTCGCACCGTTAATGAGAAAAGCCTAGATGACCATCTATTCGTAGTTAATGAAAATAATAAAAAATCGTTGATAGCAGGAGACTCATGATAAATGTAATAAAATAAAAGTTAATGGAACATATGAAGAAGTAGATTATATTTTTGAAATTTTTTCTTGTGGTTAAAGGTGAAGTTTTAAATTCTTTAGGAAAATGAAATACCAAATTCCACCCTCAATCAAGGAAACATTCGTACAATTGTGATTCTAAATTTATTCGTTACAAGGAGTGATTCTGAGGAATTAGAAAACATCAAAATAATCTACTATTTTAGAGATGTAAAGACTGGATATCATTAGACTAAATGTTTGTAATGCATGATGGCTGGTTGCCAACAACATTAATTTGGACGGATATTATTCTATACCTCATGAGTATTTTTGGGAAACAGAAGACCATATTCATAGTACATAATTATAGTGTCCTTAGAGGATCTTTCCTGATTCCAGTTATTATTATTATTAATATTTGGACTTGTTAACAGGTTAATCTTGTTACAAGAAAATTAAATGATTACAAATTTTACAATACATTAATAATTCCTGTAATATGAATACCTAAAGCTTAAGGATCCTTTATTCTGTAATACTTGTAAGCGTTCGTATTATCTATAAAATGAATAATTATCTAAAACATCTTGATTCGAAACTGTTTTTGAAATCACGTCGGTGCACATTATAGGAGGAAATTTGTAAAATGAATAGATTTAATTAATGAGATCTCTTTATTTTCTGCACTCTGACTAGAAAAATAGGGGAAAATCCCCGGAAGATGACAACGATGACTAAGCGTAAATAAATTACAATAGAACTCGGGAATCTCTCTTTTTGTTTTCCTACTATCAAAGGAAAAACAATTATAAAACTCGGAGAATGAGTTTTCTTCTAGAATTAAAAATTGATAGAAATTTAAATATTCAGATATGCTAAAACGTACGATGAAAAAATATGAAAATCTTGAAACTGAAGGCTGATAAATTTTCACATAATTTTAATCATATCCAAATAGTGCTTTCTTCATTTATATCACTAATATCATAAATTTAGATTTTTTCTCCTTATGACTGCGTAATTTTTTTATTTATCCCTTATTTTTACCATAACCTAATATTCATGGTGTAGTGCATAAAGGTAATTATCCTTTTTACTATTGGGATGTGTAGCTAAATTGAGAAGAAGCATTTTCAGGTAAATCGTAGAAACACAGGTAGTGGGCTATTCAAAGTTTAAATGTTGGATATCCTGTCCGTTACCGGGATTTAGGTATAAATCACACGAAAAATAACGCGTACGCGTTATAGGGCTCATTGTGAGAAATTTAATGGACCGTGACTGGGCTAGCGTCGACGTATTTCATTTCAATTTACGTTTCGGTAATTGAAATAACGTCGTTCCAATCAAGAGATACATAAAGGTTTTAATCGGTTTATAAGCTTGTAAATTTTGGCAGGAAGGTAATTGAAAAATTCAAGTTTTGGAATCCTCTTTCATTTGATTAATTATTTATGATTTGTTAGTTTACTCAATATAACATTAATATTATACTTATTTACCTTTTTGTAACATATTATATTGAATTATACAAAATACGAACCTGTTCAGTTTTTGTGCCATTTACTCCGTAAAAAAATAATTAAAAGGATTTTTTTCTTTAAGCGAACCATTTTGTACGAGTAAATATAACAAAAGGAAAGAGAATTTTAATTTTGAGAAATTTTCACGAAGGACATACAAAGGGAAAGAGTTGTGTTTTGTTTCTAATTTTTTTTTCAAGAAATGTTTAAAATTCGTCTTCAACTTTTCATGAGACAATTACTTTATTAGATAATCACTGAATGAAATTAACTTTTTATTTAAATGAGTTAAACTGTTATACATAGTTATTTACTGCTCATAAATGGATGACTGACGATTAACTTTGTCCATATAGAGATTTAAAGATGGCATAAATTTCTCATAGTTTATACAAGTAAAGTCGCAAACCAGTTTGACACAAATGTTTAGTATAAACATCCTTCCATTTATTGGCTACATTGGTCTATAAATTTTCACAAAACTACTGCTCTATGTGCACTTAACCAACATTATCCCCATAAAAATCCAGGGGGTACTAATAATTGTTTATCTTAATTTTAGTGCTGCTTTCAATGATAAATTAACAGTAACATTTATCTGTGAAATAAAAGCTACAGTTGTCCCTCTGGCGCTGAAATAATCTTGTATTAATTGATCGAGAAATTTGAATATTTATCTGTTCAGGTATATTCACTTCATTTATTATAATAATTGAGTTACATACATAATGTTTTGTTCGTTATTGTATTCTCTGCTGCCTCGCTGAAACGAAACATCAAATATTAATCATTGTCTGGAAATCTGAAACAGAGGTGTCTATTATGTGTAATTAATTCTGTTAATAAAACAAACAGTTCTCGAGAGATAAGATGAAATTAATAGCGATAAGTGTTAAATCGATTATGTATATCCTGGTCAGTAAATAATATATCACACTTTGCAACGTTATTCATTCAATGAATCCTAAATTAATATTTGTGTATTCGCCTTAAAAGTTTTCAATTTAATAAGTATTACAGATTTTTAAATTGAATCAATATTCATGTTTAATATAAGTTGCATAATCAGCAAGATAATCAATTTCTCTAAAAATAAGAAAAACACCAATGTGGAACTACCATAAGCACGACAAAAATAAATTAATTTTGTTTGCAAATACCTTCGAGTGTTTTATATCCGGCTCCGATATACCATCAAATATTTACTTTATCCCGAGAAATAATCGTTACAGATACCAATCTGTTTGAACAGTTTTAAATCAAAAATTTCGATTTATCTAATATTATTGGTTGTGTATTTACTTTTTTTATTCAGACATTTCAGACTTTATATTAAATTGGTTTATCTAACCCTAAGAATTTGTCCAAACAGTTAATCTTCTGGAGTAGATTGATGTCTACTTTCCAAGCAACTTCGATTCTACCCAACACATATAAATGAAAAAGAATTATCTCCTACTTTCATTGTATGGACATCCCTATATTTTAACTTGTTAAAATGGTTTTCCTTAAATTTTCTAATCTGGTTGTTAAAGACCACAGTATAACCGGATTGTTCGTTAGTTTTTTGACCCACTAGAGTTCCGAGAATTTTTTTTTGAAAGTTGCCTTTCCAAAGCTTCTAACATAGAATGGTAATTACAGTTTTATGCGGTCTAAAAACGAATCCTTTCTGGGAAACCGCGTCGGCTGAACTTTTTTACATGGAATTTCGATTTATGTTATTAATATAATATATTCTAACAGTAATTAAAACCATATAATGTGTTATATCTTGCATAATAAATTAGAACTAAATAAGCATTTAGGAGTCCATAACACATAAAAATTCTATCACATGAAGAAAAAATTTTAAAATTACTCTGCAAATTTAATTTTCATCTATAGTATGATGAAATATTTCATTCATTCATTACATATTTATTATGTATACTTTTCTTTGCAGGTAGGTAAGCCACAAAGTTATTCTACAAGGAATTAGATGAGTAAGTTCTTTATTCAAATTTAACAATCTTAACCAAAAGTCTGGTAAGTTTCAAATTCTCTTGCTAACGTGAGTTTTAGTCCTGAATATTCAAATAAATATACTAATAAAATTTGTTAAGTTCTATTGCTATTAAGAAGACGAGAAATATCTTCACTAAGAAACTATTGGAATTTTTGGTCGAATACCTTAAATGTATGAAAATAAAAATTAAACCATACATAAGTATGTTAATTTATGTTAACGAGTCGTCTTTCAACGTTTGTTAAAAATTGAAAGAAAATGGGAATATATTATATTACAAATATGTAGAAGGAATCTTTAACAATGGCTTTTCTGACTAAGTTCCTCCTAAGGTCAAAAACAATTAGTCTTGAAAATGCAACAAAATATAAAGGGAGTTGAATTCGTCATGCAAGTCTCTATTGGACAGAGTATATTGCAGCAAATAAATACAAATCATTACAATAGTAAGCCAGGTATTAATAATTTATTAGTTTTGTTCACTGGCCTATCAATAAAGAGGTTTAGGATAAATAAAGGGACACACACACATATTATTCATGCGTCATTCCCATACTTAACCCTCGCATTTTGGCTTCTTCTAAAACGCTGCATCCCGACTTGATTTATACCGCTCAGATTGATCCTTTTTTGCGTAATAGATTCAGTGGAATAGAGAAGACAATAGCCGTTCTGGATCAAGAGGATAATGTGTTTTTTCAGAAAGCGATGATGTTTTAAGAGTAATTTTTTTTGTTCCAATATGCCAACTATTTTTCAAGATACTTTCGGCAAGGGTTGTGTATTTAGACACTTAAACAATAAAAAAATGCGAATGGTTCGAATATTTGTTATCACCTGTCGAAATTAGTATTGTTTGTATAAATTTCAAGTGAAATATTAGCCTGACAAATAAATATTATATTATATTCTATGATTTTTCCTCCCTTTTTGTCTAAGCTAGAAGAAACTATGTATAGCAGGGATGACTTATGAAATCGACTATACAGCTTTTAAAGACCTGTCATATTTTCAATTTTCAATAACCTGTGACCGGTTTTCGACCTTCGTCAGATACCGTAGACTTAATATTTTATAAATTTTCCCTGAAACATCCTCCTTGAGATCCATGCTGAATTTTAACAAGGAGCGAGACTTCCCGGGAAAAATTCAATTATATTCAAAATTCGTTTCAAAATTCAACGAGAAACGTTTAAATATACATGTTATCTATTAACACCACCAAAAGATGTCATAATCGAACTAAAGTGAAGTCTAAAATAGCTGATATCTATGGAATCCCAAAAATTTCCTTTAAACAAAGCCCAAAGTTTATACCGGTGAAATTTTTTTCGATTTCGTTCTAATTTTAGCGCGAAGCCGTTTATTTGAAAATTTGTCTACGCCTCATTATCGACTCAAGACTGCAATTTTTCACCAACAATGTCGTTAACATCGCAACAAAATGCCCGAATTGATGTACATCCATGTGAAAGCTCTACTTCAAAATACATTAACGTCTTATAAATCAAGATAATAAAGCCAAAGATATTTCGTAATATATTTAGACAAAAGTACTTTTGAGTCGGTGGTGTAAGGTCAACAATCGTCTGTAGACATTTTGCCAAGTAGTAATAATATTTTTAGTTCTTGAAATTCACATCTATTTTACCCAGACTGTCTGTCTGAGTGCAATTACTTCTCCTCACTACACATGACAAGCAGTGACGGCTTTTTAAGGAACCAGGAAAACGAATAATGCCACTCTGCAACTCCACGTAAAAAGGAAGAACTGTAATACTTGAGCGTACGTAGGTATGCGAAAATATTTACCTCCACCTACCTTCAATAAGTTGTTATCAACTTCTTATCAATAAATAATTTAACTCTATTTGAATTATTTCAATATAATATTTTTTAAAGCATTAACTAACCGATTCCCTTATATTATCAACTGCTATACCTTTTCCCATGAAATTGTAACGCCTCTGATTAAAATTCATGCAAGAGTAACAGCAGAATTTAAAGCTATTAGATATATAAATATATATGGTGTGCAAAGAATGCCGCAAATGAGATGTTGCATTTGTTTTATCATTTCTACGGAACAACTATAAATAGTACTTGTTTAGAACTAGAAATCGCAAGGTAACCCAATTAAAGAGATGTTTACAATTTAATTGCATTTTGACTCACCCTGTATTATGTGAATTATCAATTTTAACAAAATCGCTATAGTGAATGTATGAGGATAAAAATTCATTTGAGCTATAGCTGAAGAGTGCTGAATTCAATGAGATTTTTATGGGGAGAAAACCATAACTTTTTAAATAACTCTTTATGAATTTTAAGTATTTATTGACTATTTCATTTTATAACTGCATTAATGCTGAGAACTGATTTTGGTTTTATTTTACTCTACCACATTGCTATGCTTTTAAACGTAATTTAATACTAAACTAATGTTTTATCATCTCTTAATGCATGTTTTTGCCTGTATATTTGTGGAAACGCGTTCTTAAATTAACATTTACACTTAAGTTTTAATTTGGAGCAGTAGCAATTTATAATACGCCCACTAAATTCAAATTATTTTAAATAATGATGATTTAACAATAGTCCAATTAAACCGAATTGCATAAATGACCGAACATAGAATTTCTGAAGTGTATTATTCCCGTATACTATTTAATAATGTTTAAATTAATGGGCAAACAATTCCAACAATAGTTTATTGTGCTAATAAGCTTGTACTGAACAATGTCTGTAAATTGAAAGGGATAAAAATATTAATTTCGTTGGCGACCCGAATATTGTTTTATATTTACCATCGAATTTATTATCATTGACGGCAGAAACGCATAAATATTTCTGATTAAATGGGCCATAACGGTTGGCAAATTCAGTTACTTAATGTGAATAACGTCTTTATTGTGAATACTTTCCATTTCTCCAAGAGAAAAACAGTTTTCCTTATATCTTTATTGACCGAAAGAAACTTCCGTGTCGAATGTCGCTGCTTTCTTCACTTTCCATTGAATCCCCCTCTGATTTTAAGGAAATTCATTCGCCTATAAGACGTCACCGCAGTAGTTTGTGCACGGATGCAGGGCAATAAAGCAACAGGAAGTCAATAATCCTTCTCTATGGAATTGATATCATTAAGAAAGGATTTTCAGCGCATGGAAAGGAAATTGTATGGAAGTCAATTTTTGCTGCAATTGTTTTCGGTCTACCTAATTAAAATCGTTTCCATTGAAAATCCGTTTAAGGATATAGTTTTCGAACATCGTATTGGTTTATTATAGATTTAAAGTCGTGCAAACGAGCTTCTTCTTTATTCGTCGCGATGTTGTCTGAGGTGTACCTGTTTCTGCTGGACATATTCAATCGGAATGATTTTTTATGGTATTAACGAAATTTTTACGAACAAATTTGAAAGTTGAATGATTTGATTCTGAGCCATTTCTGACAATCTGAAGAATTTATTCTGGAATAGGCTAGTCTGGAATATGCTTTATTGATCTTGCAAACAAGAATATTTTCTAAACTTCACGCCTGCATGTATCATAAATGATTAGAATACGAGATATAATCGCATTACCTGTATGTATGTATACGTAAAATAGCTGAATGTTAATGCTTTAACTTAGATAAGTAATTGAAATTTATTACTGCAATGAAGGCTTTCGTTATTCTATAGGTTCGGTATTTAATCTAGATAAACTCCGCCGCTGACTTCGGCATAAATTTTGTACTACCTGGTATTAGACCAATAATTGGATAATATCGAGATGAGATGTGGATTCAATATAGATAAGTTCATACCAGTGCAGCTGTTTCCATTTGTAGACTTATAATTTCATTATTCTGCACGAATTACAAATTAGTCGAAGTTTTGTGAATTGTTAATAGATAATTTTAAATCAACTCTAAACCAATCTTCTTTTTTTTAATATTTTAATTGCTAGTTATTACTAAATATTAAATTTAATCTAAGGAATTAAGTATTCTTTTTTTCCATTATTCAAATCAAATTGAAGCGGTTAAGGCGTGAGGTAAGAAAATGAAATGACCTGCTCTAGATATGCTTTTCATCGTTCAGTTTAAAATCTTTCAACCTTTTATCTATAAGAGGAACGGGAAATTGTGTTCTTTGCTCAATTCATTCGTAAATTATGCCTTCTTTTCAAATATTTGCCCATAATTCTACCGTTTCGCAGCTTTATTAAAAAATCAGCTGTAATATTCCTTTGTTCCATATTTTTATTGCATAAAAATCATAAGGGTTTAAATGCGTTTTCACATATGCATAATTAACTTAGGAAACAGATACAATTTTTTTTTATTTTCCGTAAATCCGACAAATTTAAGCGAACGATTGTAACTAAAACCTTGCCACTAAATTATTCAAGCTGCAACGCAGTATATTCTGCAAGATTTTTGCATAGACCGACCGGTTTGAATTACAACCATGCAAGCTTTAAATGCTTTTTAACTAAATTTAATCGCTGTGCTTCAACCCAAAGTCATGCATTCATTTTAATATAGGGAAAATTAAAAATTGGTTATTCAAAAATCATTAACCACCATATTTGAATATTGGAAACTATATATATATCCCAAAATTGTTAGAAATTGTGATAATTCAAAGTGTATTTAATATTTATTCATAAACGTATTCACTGGGGGGATTTGAATCTATATTGTGGTATTGCGAATTCACGTGCACACAAATAAAAAGAAAAATTATATTTCTTATTCAATATATATTCGATATTGAATTTTGATTATAGCAATTTGCTTTGGAATTTCGGTTGTAATCGATTTCGGCATTGTCTTTGCACCATGAGCATTGCCATGCGTATTTTCCAATTTATTCAAATGCCAGTATATTTACATATCAATATTTGGCATATATTGCCTTTATTCGACTGCCTCCTACCATGATTTCCTATACCCTGCTTTGCCGGCAAACTTCACCAAGTCGAAACATTACAAATCTGATTTCGCAATAAAATGCGAAATTCACGAAGCGGTGCAGTCAACTGGTATTAATTCCGAACCGCAGGCTTTTTAACGAAGTACATATGTTTATTTTCTACTACTACGGAAGAACCTCGAAACACCTCTGAGATTAAAACAAACAAAATGTATTTTAAGAAAAATTCCCAAAACATTTAATCGCTCATTTCCCCCGAACTTCACACGATTACACTAAATACTTCTTTTCGTGAGAGTAATTTCGTCTATCACTGAAACAATCATCTATTTATAAACGTGAAAAAAGAAACATTTATTTAATGATACGTGAGTTGCGGTACGTTATACAGATTTTATAGGATCAAATATCATTTAGTGTTTATTACGTTGCTTCCTAATTTTTGAAACCGAAGAAATCATTGGTGTACGAGGTTTGAGTGTGAAAAATTTAGAAAATAACTCATAAAATAATTGTTTAATGAATAGTAATATATTTTTAGGGTTTTAGTAGTTACAAAATTGGATTATAAAATAATATGTAGAACGCCTATGTGTAAGGTCCAGTTTATCATTTCCTATATCTCCCAATATATTGTGATGGGCGTATACGAATACAGCAGTTTTGTTAGGATTGTATTTATATATATAAAAAAAGGGATCATTTTTGTGCTGAGTTGGCTGGTCTATTTGAGTACGAAATTTGTTAGCGTATACTAATTTCAATTTTCAACTATGAACGACCTAAAACTGTTGATTGAAACAATATTTAATCTTTAATTTTTGAAGGTTACCGTATTGAATTTTTTACTCATAATCTCGAAAATCTTCTAGTACCTATCACGTAAAGTTGCATAAAAGCGAAAATACAACGGTATTCATGGTGGGATTTGTTAGTCGTTAGAAACGAGCAATTAAATGTAACCGGGCATTAGTCCTAAAATAAATAGTTTGTTTTAAAGTTAACTGCTAATACCATGAATGCAAAACTACAACGAAATGTAGTCACTATGATCAACATATTTGAGTGCGGTAGAGTATTTCACGTATTTAAATTTGGATTACCACCATTAAACCTTTGACAAATTGTACGGCGGTTGATTGGACACAGAGAGTTCGAGCTTAAATATATTTATAAAGTTTAATTGATATAATACTCTATTTTGCTTCCAAATAATCCAAGTTTTGCTATTAATTAAATTCGACTTATTTTTAAAATAATGCATGAGTAAATTTTATCCCTTTTTCGGTTTAACCTATAACATGCGAGGAATAAATCAATAACATTTTTTCAGGTATAATACATTATCTCTTTGAATTTATTAACGCCTGAGGGCGAAGTATGAAAATAGTAAATGGTGTGTGTTGTTCCGCAGGGCATATTCAATGCCGACTTTGCGAAAGTTCCCGTTTCAGATAGATAGATACTTTGGAAAAACATTGCAGTTGATTTTTTTATATCTATTTACAACTTCGGGGATACCATGTTAAACTTTTAGTTGTTGAGATGGAAAACTTTTGTACAATATTTTCTTTTCATACCTTACACATCTAATTATTTATTACCTCAGAATGAATTGATACTCATTAAATTTTTATTGGGGTTGTCCGCTTTCCAGTGATTTAATTTTTTTGGCGTGAAATTTTTCTTTGTTTAGAGACACGTCCCATTAAAAAGCTTCGGAAATGAGAAGAATTTTCATACCTTCAGAATTTTAAGGCAATAACTCAAGTGAAAGCAAGCTCATCTTCTTGTCTTTGTTATTCTGGTAACGACCACAGTCCCGTGTACTTGAAATATCTTACTTTCAATTTTAATATTTCATTTAATCATTCAACCGAACATTCCCGAGGTGATCAAATATGCGATGGAGGACATTTGTTAGAGAAATCCAAGGGGATTTTCCGTTTATCTGCTTTGTGGTTTTCCCTTACTGCGTTTTCTGTCTTCGCTTTAAGACTTAGCGTTTTATATTGCGACAACGAATGGATAAGAAGTAGGAAGCGTATCGATGAAGAAGGAGGAAGCGAGCCAAGATTAGCGAGATAATGCTTAACTTTGCGCTAGTCGCGAACTGACGACTCAATCCAGTACAGTCGTTTTTATTAAAATTCCTTAAACCAATCGTATCTATCATGGGCGTAAAATGTAAATTTAATTCTAAATTGCTAACCCTCTTAGAATGTTTGCTATTGACAATTCGCACGAAAACATACTAAAGAAGAATCCACAATATCTTAAATAAATTGTGTATTAGAGCGTTTATTAAGTTTTGCGATGAAGAAATTTTTTATCAATAACCTACAGGGTGGCACACTAATATGCAAAAGCCCAATATTTCAGTTAATGTAGATAATATCAATTTTAAATGGATCACCCTATCACTAGCAGGAAGTATTTTTGAAGGGCTTTCATTCTTATTAAACATTCTCTATATACCTAAATTTATTTCCATTTGCCATTTACTTAAAAGTATATATTTAACAAATTAATGAGGTATATTTATCGCTTACATACGTATTGTTGCCCCGGTTCACTTAATTTGTTAATTGGCTCGCTTAATTGGTTTTGTGACAACCGGTATACGTGATAAGGGAACCAGTGTCATTTCAAATGCACACGTAGTGTTTCTTTCCCGGTGATAGAGGCCTCTTCGTGCTGGCTGGTGTGATTGATTTGTTTTAATTAACTTTGACCCGAACTCGATTTCTGGTAACATTACCGTACAACAACAATTCACTTGATAATTCCCCGGAGGGAATTTTCGGGATAACTGGCTTTCGATCCCTTTCATTTTTCTTTGTCCGCATTTGGCGAGGAAGCACCGAAAATGAAATTAATTTTAACGATGAAGTCATTTTGGGGACCATAAAAAAATACCGTGTCGTTATTAGTATTAGACCAGACTTCATATTAACTCAGTTTGGTTGAGGGAAAGCTGACCGTAACGGGCACCATCGATGAGCGAGAGATTATTCCGTTCAGATTCAGGGTTTTTTGTCACGCTATATCATCCAGACAGGGCGTATAAATACATATATTCATTACTTGGCGATCATAATTTTTTAAATGAAATCTTGTGTAGAAATAAACCACATTGTTTATTGCTTAAACTCATTGGCATCAATATGAACCAGCATTAAAACTTAATACAATAAGGTACATTTAGTCACACCATTATTGATGTTTGAATATATGCTCATGCTTATAAATTACCCGCCTCGCTAACCATATAAATTAGTATAACCCATCCATTTAGCACTTGTAACGATTGGATACTTGGATTTGATTCGTGTAAGTCAAATCGTCTCGGGTCGTGTTAGCTTGAACTTCGAACTACTTATTATGGATATGTATCCCTAGAGGTTTATATCCAGATAACGGTCGATGGTCGATATCTTCGGGATGGTAATAAAACGGTAAATAATAGCAGGAGTCTGGTCTGGTGTGATTACGAATATTATCATTTGCTTCAGTACTGGAAAATGTCCATAATTTGTAGGCATGGAGAATGAAACTTATGCTTAGTAATAATATAATAACCACTGGGTATTTATAAATATCTATCATCTATCTAACAAAACACATTAAACGACAAAACTACTATACGTGCATATAAAAGGGTAGATATGGAATATTTAATCCGGGGTGCAAAACAATGAAATCACTTCAACCTACAAAATACCTAGGTTTTAATTGAAATTGCTGAGTTTCCGTGTGTGTTTATGTATTAATACAGATATGTAAATTCTTGTGGTTTTATCTTGAAAGTACATTTATTAATTGATTTATTGGACACTGGACCTGTCGAATAAATGAAAGTGGTTTGACAAAGCCAATACTCTTCTAAAAACATTTTTTTTTTGAATATGAACTCGACAAAATGTTTGGCATTCTTCACTTTAATAAAAAATAACTCTCAATATGAATGGTTTATGATGAAATGAATACCTGAATGGCTTTTATTTTCTCTCATTGTATTCAAATTAGGATATGAGTATTTTACATTGATCATTCTTTGATTGGTCACAGTTATACATGAGGATCCTAATTGTCATAAATATTTTTTTATTTTATTCTAGCATTTATTTAACGAAAATTATAAACCCCATTATCAGTGCAATTAAAATATAAACGACAAAAATTTTATCAAAATAAACAAGACTTTTAATGTTGAAATTGATTTACCTGTTTGATTTAATTTACTGTACAATAATTTAAATAACATACTATTTAAATCGCAATACACGCATTCATCATAATTGATTTGAAAAATTTATTCTGTAATGCAATGATTTTACCATTTCGTGCTTAATTATTTAATTTAATTCTATTGTATATATATTTGAAAATAAAATCATGCTTAAAACAAACAAATTCGAAATTATTTCCATTCATATTCCATACAATTCTATTATCATTTTGTCAGCCTAATAATCTTATTAAGTGTTATTTGGTTCATAATGAAAGGTATGAGCACTAAATTCAATGATATACGATGTACGCATCTTTATTTACTAATTCATATTACGTTATAGTTTGCTAACGAGTATAATGAGATAAAACGGCCCTGTTTTGGGCAAATATTATTCAGCGTTAATGTTAAAATACGAATTTCAACTTTGTCAAAGTCTGACATTAAAAGCTTTCGTAATTTGCAACATAATTTACAAGGTGCGAGAGTATTTGTACGAGGCACGTTTTCACTCTCAAAACATGAATTTTTGGTACGAGCTGGCATCCAACTTTAGCCATTGTTAAATTTAATTTTCTGAAAATTAATTCGTTGATATATTTCGTTTTGTATGTTCGATCAAGCTAATAAATTGAATATTTCGGAATGGCTTCATTCAATGTGTTTATAAGATATGTAACAGTGTGTGTAAGCGTGATTAAAGCAGATATTTTTTTAATAAAATTGATGTCTATCGTACCGTTGAAATACCTATATGAGAGTATTTCACCTTTCCCTTGGGTCTCGCTATATTTCCAATCTAACATGTTCTCTCATTGGATTTTCTCAAAAGCGCTTTATACTGTGAAATTAACAGCGAATAGGGAGAGTTTTCTTCTTATTAGCTGACTCTAGAGGTAAATCATGCATCCCATTTTTCTTGATTTATTGTCTTTATCAATTACGTATTAATATATTCAGTTATGTCTTTCAAAATTATTTTAATAAATCACATTCGAAATGTATCGAGAATTTTTCTTTAACATCAAGTTCCATTTCTATCCGAATGATAAAAATGGTGTTTTTACGTGTTGGAAATCTGGGTTGAATAAACTTTCCATTGCTAGTTTTTTGAGTTTCTTCGGTGCTGCGTATTGGCATCGAATTTTGCCGCTCCCAAAATTGACGTGTTGAGTAATTCAGAGGAAAAACTTCCCTGAATTTATTTATTCCCTATGGGTAGTTGGCTTTCCGTCTATAGATTCATTAGACCCGCTCCCCGATGAATTTCTACAGTGACAAACAAATCGATATGAATGCTCTCGCTGTCTACTCGCGTGTAATCCCACACAAAACATCGCGGAATATCAAAATTCAGTTTCATATAGGTAAACGTTACATTTTTTAATTGGAGATGGCTAATTAAAATACTCGTTTACTGAACGACTAGATTTAAATCGTACCGTTTAAATCCACATATCGATATATTTTTATCCGAAGTAACGATGATATAAGCGTTATATCATGAAAACCGATCGAACTCTAACCCGGATATGGCTAAAAGTAGCTATTATTTGCTGTAATAGAAATACTTAAACCTGCATCGTATTCGTGTAGATACCGGTTTTCGAAATAAAACATGATGAGGTTCGTTGAAGTAAAATCGAAACATACACATATTACAGGTCATTTATATCGAAATCTACTTACTGAAACGGTTCTACTGCCACTAAACTTTGTATGGAATGTATAAAATGCATCTGCTCAATCAGGACCGGAATATTTCCACAACTTTATCACGGGTTAACATTTTAAAATATTTTCAACGACTTATTTTTTGCATAGATATTGGCAATGAAAGTATATGTTCTTTATTCGTAAATGCAATTTGAAAACACTCTATTTTAAGATGGATTTTACCTTTATAGTATAACTTTTATAGGTATTATTTTATTTAATATTATTATTCAATTTGTTATTTTTTGGAAGCATAGGATAAAACCGCCCCTGGTAAATTTTGGCAAATATCTATGGTAACATAAATTTCTTGGATTGCCTTGATTCATTGGAAAATTTTTAGTACTTTCGTGCATCTTCCAGTTCGGGTATCGAAGAAATAAATCTAAAACAACCACTTTAACTTTCCATATCATGGAAACTTTTGAATAAAGCAACACGTTCCCGCAAGAACAACTACAACTATAAAGATATGATTTCATATGGCAAGCCTATATCTTGGATCATTTATATGTGGATATTCTAAATTGGAATACTTAGTTTCTTTAAAAATATATTCAATAATTTGGTACTGTTTAAGAACTTTCCGAATTAAATATTAAACTAATACCTACCTAATGAGTGAAGTTGGGTATAGAACTAGCTTTGTTTAATTGTATTCAAATAAATATGTTTTGCCAAATATTTGTCTAATATGTTCATAAAGGCAAATTTGAAATCATACAATAATATACCGGCATACCTATAAATGAATGTCTATGTTTGATATGGATTTGATGTAGATGCCATTTAACTTACTTAATTAAATTTGGAATCAATAATGAAATATTTATGCGGGTTTATTTTATGAGTACGAATTGCTGACAGGGTATTTCGAGTCGAAACTAGTAATTAATGTTCGGTATTTTATTCATTTCATAATTAATTTTAATTCAATCACATACTCATTAACATTCTATTTCACTTTACTCCAACTTTGGATTTTTCGGTATATTTGTATACGAAAAGGTCGTTTGAACTGTTCGAAATGGGTATTTTGATCGAAGCTGTTTTATTTTGAAGGCGCTTGGTTGGATTGGCAGCCCGGGCATTTTCATCGGCTTCAAGTTTTGTATCGTTACATCGAAAATACGGTAGCACGTTGACCTTAAATACCGTCTGTGGTTCAATTTAGCAAGATAATAACACTATTATTAAAAAAAGTATAAGTATTGTGGGTATTTACAATTTCTAAATAATAAAATTTAGATTTTGTTCATTAAATAGTGTTCAAATTACGATTTTGTCATCATGTGGTCTCCAATATGAAACCATTTTCCAGAACCGTATAAGTTTTTGATTTATTGACATATTATTTGGTGTGGCATCTGAGATTTGTAACATTCCTATTTCATAGAAGTAATAGTTTAGATTAGAGAAAGAGTAAAATCAGACCATTTCCGTAGTATTCTGGAGCATTGCACCGTGAACGTGGCATAAAGAAGAGAGAATACAATGAGATTTATAATATCGTTCCCCTCTACCCGAAATAATAGCACATGAGCAATATTTCAGAATTTATAATATCTCATCCTACTATTACGAGATTTTCGTTAAATTCTAGCCACTTCCGTAATTAGATTAAACGAATACATTCACTTAAGCACCCCTTGCACACATTGTTACATGTTCTCTCTAAAATTCGAAACACTTTGCTTGCTAAAATGAATACAGACTTGATGATAACAAACAGAGACGGTTTCGGTTTTGAATTACCGTTTAACTCCAATTTTCGAATTATCTGGGTTTATTTTATTTACATATTTGAAATGATTTGTAAATTTCTAACATTCTGAAAAAATGAATACATTTTAATATATGCATATACTTAGTTATTTCTATTCTAGTATAATTTTACGATTATTCGAGTAGATGTTTGTTTACGTACTAGGGCTTTCAATGCTTAAAATAGCGAATTAACATTTCGCTCTTCTTTGCATTATGTTAACCTATTAAGCTATTCGGTGTGCTATTTACTACTAGATACAATGTAAAAAGCTTTGCACCATCTCCGCCTTAAAATACCCGTAGTGTTTTTAGTTAAGCCAAATTCGCTCTAAAGATTTTATGTTTGGCGCCTGAAGTCTTCTTTGTATTTTTCTTTATTATAATGAATTACTGAGCTTGTACTAGACCAGGGTTATTTATTCTTAAACATCCGTTTTTCTTTTGTTACTAATTTGATATACAATCATTGAATTAACATCATACTCGCAATGAGTGGATTATGGCACGTATATACATAATCAATGTTCCAAAACCAGGAAACGTCCACGTAATCACTTTATCTTCAAGAATACGAATGCATTTGCTATACCATTTGAATAGACCGCGAGTTCCGGTTTACCAATTTTGATTGATTATGATTAATTTAACCACATTCTGCACGCGTGTATTGACATGAAAATAGGTAAATTGCAGATATTGAAAACGTATTGTAGTTATTCAGCACGACTAAATCGTCTTTTAGGATTGTTGAGGATTGTTGACCCATTAGGGTAACAACATTATCTTTACCCGCTGTTTTTTGCAGTTCATTTTTGAATGCGAAAAAAGCGAAACGCCATCCAATAAAATGAACTCCCTTCTGCGGAAATGGCTGCATTAATTTTTTTTACCCGATATCACCGATTTATTATTCGCCAGTTGGTTTTTTACGTATGAAAAATTCGTTAGCGAACGTCGACTCGTTTCGTTTTTAATGTATCCCTTCATATTTTATTTGATTTGAGATACTTATAGAGAGCTAAAAATTTAGTATGAAAATGGAGTCTTAAAAATAGATTTTTTTTGAAGTTATGTCAATGCACCTACTCTATAATAATAAAACTAGATACTTGCACGGACAATTTTTATAAGAAGGTTAAAATTTACATTGGTATAACATTTTTCAACAAGGTTTTATCCTGGAGCAGACTGGCATTTTTCATCATCAGGAACATAGCATAAGAATAAATGTGTTATCGTGATGAACTCGGGATTTTATAGGGATATTTATTATCCTTTTCGAGAAATCGTTCTCTTTGACGCGACTAAACCTCTGCATCACAAAACGGAAATTTCCTTCTCTCAGATATAGGTATGCTGGCTGTCCATAAATGTAAATTTAATTTCTTTTTCCAAAATGGTGTATAAAAATAATAAAAATATAGGGGACAATTTAATAAACTCGACGTTTGCAGCTTATATGCTATGTATTGGGCAAAAATTGTCAGTTTCGTTTTAATACCTACACTATCAAAATAGACAATAGAGCTGTTTGGGTTTTTCATATTCTATGTGCAAAATTCAAGTAAAATTGGTTCACATAAATCCCATCTATAAATCTGGAGTCAAAATTTAAATTTTATGAAAATAAATTAATTAAAACCACTGGTAAATGGGGAAACGAATGTATAAAAGAAAATTCAGAGAATCAACAAAGCCGTTTAGAGCAATAAATGGACTTTATAAAACGGTAAATTCCCGAACCTCTACAAAACCAGAATATGGATTATCTGCTTTTAACGGATTTTTATTCTTTTCCTTTACATGTAAAGAGCTGGATTTTCGTCAATATTTCCCCAGATATATCCAAATACCCATATTGTTTCAAGTCATATTATCAACTAGTGAGTTTCTGTATATGTTTAATTCAAAAGAAAGCTCATAATACTTCCCTCGAATACCGTCGAAGATAATAAAAAGATTTTTAGGATTTGTTCACTGATTTTATTCCATTTTTGCAATAAAACCAAGCATGTTCTCGTAAATGTTGCAACCACATCGTAGATTAGTTTTTAATATTTTATAACAATTTTATTTACGAATAAAGTGAGTATCTGTTGTTTAATTTATCATGCGGCTTGATAGAAATTTTCGTTAGAAATGTAAATAAAAAAATTTCTTCAAATATTTACATCGGCTTATTTCGTCATCCACACTCCTACTAACTCACGTGTCCGCAATCTGATCCTGACATTCAGGATCCTGGGATCCTGAATTTTTCACACAGCCGAAACAAAAGGAACGCGCCCGACTTCGCTGCAACCTCATGTGTTAGTACGAATTTTTTATTCAAATTTTCAGCGGGAATTTTTACATAAATTAAACTTTAATAAACTTTTTGATTGTGATTGTGTTCGTACGTCGACTCCCTGCGGGCGCATCAGGAGCACGTCGTTCAAACGGGCGATTTACCGTCTGGCATTCGAATTTTTGTTCAAACTCTTTGTAAAAAACACGGCCGGTTGAAAATTTCTCATTTCAAATTTCAATATCGATAGGCATATGCATTGCTGCCGCTATTGCATGTCGGTCTAATAAGGTACATGTAACCTGAAACAAATCAAAGAGATTATTTGTTGTTAAATTGTTAATTAATGAAATTTTCATTGAAATTTTGTTACTAATTGGTATAATTACTGACAAAACATATCAGAATATAATGCCAGATATATTTTAAAACAGATAAATTTAACGAACTAAATGCAGTTAATTAATACTAAAAATTAATAGTTAAAATTACAATATTCCCTTCGACCTGGTGCTCTTTTAAAAATGAATGTAAATGCGTATCTATTCACGTCAAATCCATACAACTCAGTATTCTATATTAAATTATCGGCTTGATTGGTTCTGTGTGTACTCACGGGTTAATCACATTTCACACAAGATTGATTTACATGAATGATCTCGATAAAAGCCGTCGTCTCCATTAACATTACCGGTAAGTATGTATGACTTACCTTGGATATCAGGTAATGTATTATGCAATTTAATCAATGCATGTTGTAAGGTTTGTCATAAACTGTATAAAGAAGATAATGACACTAATGAAGAAATATTTAGCACATTTGAAAATTGTACAATGGCCATCGAGGTTCCTTCGAAACGCCAATAAAACCTTCAATTTTTTTTATAAATTGTTTTTAATAACCGATTCTACCCGGGTTTTGTCAGCGAGTGATTAATGCAACGTTCGACTGACAATAAATATCCAAATTTGTTTTTTATGTCGGTGTCAAAATCGGAAGTCATCTTGATGAACACTTGCTTTTTTGTAAAAACAACCTGCAGCCCAAATTATTCCGCTTTGATTTATGGATTGAGTTCTCGTGTTCATGAAAAATGCACGTAGGATGATAATTCATCTCCTAATAGTTATGTCACCCGCAAAAATTTTCATCCGTTAACGATTTAAACCTTTAAAGCTTTGAAATGCTCGCAACATTCGATACACAAATTTTTTGCTATATAAATAGTTGGTCCAACAATTTCAAAAACGTCCTGTATTTAACGGAAATAAACCACATCCTACGTGTTTTTGTGCGATTCGTTTGATGGAAATGGAGATAGGGATACGTTGAAATTTTTTCAAGGAGACTGTATAAGATTAGAGAATATAAATTAAGGGTGAATACGTTCCAGGGGTTTTTGAATTTCCGGTTGTAACGAACGTGAAGTTACGGCTTGTGCCTAGCTGGATAATGTAATATCTTGTAATTTATTTCTATGAATGCAATTTGAAAAGAGAGAGCGAACGGCTTGCAGGAAATTGAAGGTTCATTCTGGAAATGCGAGTAATATAGGTGCTTTATATTGTTAATTAGTTGTTTATTTGGTGCACATTTTGAATGTATTAATGATGTTTCAGTTATAGCTAAAGTTGCTCTTTCATTTTGTTCAATTAACTCATCTAATTCGAGGTACAAGTTCCATTTGCAAGGATTGATATTTAATAACTTTGTAATAATAATTATAAAATTGTTGATTAAACGGATATTACCTACTCTTGTAAGTAGGACTTTACGGGATATTAAATCCAAATATTAACGAAATTTAATTTTGGATAAATTGGTATAAATTAAATACCTACCAGTTGAAGATCTAAAAATAAAATTCTCGCTTTTCCATAGGTAGTCATTAATTTTATTTCCGTCATATTCTTTCGGAAATGTAAAAATATAAAATTTCGGATACGTAAACAAACAGAACCTCTTTTCTGAAATTTGTTGAACCAAGCTCTGTTAAATTTGTTATGATCATTAAGAATATTGACGGGCGGAAACACCATTTTTTTTTCTTTTATACTTTATAAAAAGCGAAAATAATTTGCGATAATTCCTTCAAAGAATCTCTCTAATTACTTGCCAACAAGTGGAAAACTTTCTTTAACAAAGTCGTTTGCAAATTTAGTCGTTGATTTTCTTTGTTCACATAAACAAAAATAGAAAATTGTACTTGTTTTTTAATTTATTCTTTTAGCATCCCTTTCGAGGAGGTGTTGTTTTGTAAGAGCAGACCTATAAAATTTTGGTCTTCATCTTTAATATACTTTTTAATGTAAATATTTATTTTCAACTTAACATTTTTGTCATTATGTTTATTATGAATTTAATTTATGCCATATTCTGTGATTTTGTGAATTTACAAATTTGAACAAAAAATACTTAGTTAAACACTTCGTAAAGCAGACAATAAGTTTGATGGCGCTTTTAAGCGATCTGTAGTCACAACTGAACGCTATGCCAATGTCACAGGTGTGTGCTAGATCCTTTCAATGGAAAAAGTAATAAAAAACTTCGGGAGACTTAAATCAGCACGGAACTTAACTTTCCACGAAAGATTTCTTCATGTTTTATAGATGAATCAGCAATATTTACTGAATTTCTGTTTCCATGATAAATACTAGTTTTACTTAGAGTTATATTCAATATCAGTATTTGTTATTGTGATTTTTGCATTTATAAACAAATAATAACTACTCAAATTGAGAAAATCAACAGTATACCATCGGAATCGCTTTCCACAAATTATTTCACTACCCAAATAACTAAACTAATTTAGTTATTTTATGTATTATATTTACAAAGGTGATTAATAATTTTGACATGTGAATAGGTTGGTAATATTTGTAAAAATAATCTAAATCTCTCGTGGAAATAGTTTTTATATTTCGTATTAATATTGAATGTGTATTTTTTAGGTATAGCTCACATGAACAAACTAGAAACCAGGACTCGAACGATAGCTATTTTAATCGTGAAATGCACTGGAATAACTGGTATCTAAAATGTGAAATAAAACAAATAAAAAATGTTAACGATTCATTTTTGAAACTATTAAAAAGTTCATAATTCATACCTATAGCTTTTTATCCAGAATTTTTAATATTTAGCGAATTCCTTTCTGTTTAATTATGAAACTCACTGGAATGAATAGAGGATGAATTTTTGTTCAACATCGAAATTTTATAACTTATTGAATATTTAATGATTATTCAGTTAACAAGGAACGTGGTGATCTAATTTATAATTAAATGAATTAAAAATTTAACGATTAAATCTTTGTGTTTGAGTTGAAAGTTAAATATTATATTATTAAATTTCTGATATACATAATTAATTCAGATCTTATTGGGAATATATAGCGTTATTTACCGTATTTATATTTTTTTGTGCTTATTTACAGCTAAAATGTTATTAGCAGAGCTAAAATTGGCTTAATTACGGCGAAAAGGCACAAAGGGATTCCATTTATGGTCTAAGTAACTCTCTAGTTGATTTTAACTCGTTTTGTTATGGTCATTCCCAAAATTAAAATTTAACGAACTGCACTTTATACGTTACACTAATAATCTGAAAAGATTAGATAAGGTTTAAGTAATCTTTTACAACGGGTAGGTATAAATATCTGTTAAATATTTTTTTGTAAGCACCTTACAAAGTAGATTATTTGAAATAGTTTATTAGATTTATATTATTCTAATGAATCTATGTATTTACCCTTATTATCACTAATGTAATGTTGTAAATTCTGCCAATCTGGATATATTGAGGGATGGACCATTTTCACTTTCGAACTGTACTAAATCAGAATCCAAATTGGCCGCTCGTAAATCTATAGGTCCCTTAAAATTACCAGCTTAGAGACGTGCTTAAGGAAGCAAGGTAGCCCGGATAGTTAAGCCGTGGAAACTTCTAGGTAATATATGTTTTGATGGACTAAATATGGCTTCATATATCAAACAAACTACGCGCTTAGCCATCGTTTCTATTCATGCGGCATGTTCTTCCTACAGAAATTTTTTGTTTGCGAAAGGGGCTGTTTGTGGTCTGTTAAAGGATATCTTATTTAACTTGTGTGCTTTATACGAGGAAGGATACAGGACTATTTTTTATTAAAATACCGTTGAAATATAATAGATAATTCCACGTAATATTATATCCCTGTGACTGTAAATGTGTCGTGGAGATTAGCGTGAAAATGGCAACAGCGTTCATTTCGACCTACTTAAGTTAAAAAAGCCAGAGTTAGAAATTTACAAACATTTTTTTCCTACGAAATTCCCCTAACCCTTGGATATTTGATGTTCGTATTAAAGTATTCTGAGTGACCCTCATCAACGTGAAGTTGTTGCTTTTTATTAGCATAGATTTAGTCGCTGGCATCCACCATCTAACATTCACTTCCACGTCCAATCTAGGCAACCTTTAATTATTAGGGTTGGATGCAAGAAGACCGCAGCTGTTACCGAATATTAATATGAATATGATGCCAGTAAAGGACTAAAACCAAATCCTTATTAAAGAACAGTGCAGCTGAGCTGCAATACTAATTATGCGAAGCATTCAAAAATTCGTGCTTCGAAATCAATTTCGGTAAATTTAAATTCAAATCGACATTTTTACATATGAATGCAGATGTAACAAGTTGTATAAATTAATGAATATATTAATTACTGCCTAATTGCAAGCCAAATTTAACCCACTGTTCATTACTTTAAATTTATTGCACCTCAAAATGAACTTTGTTAGGGTTAGACAGTAGACTCTACAAAGAATTTGCTCTACTCTCATTATAAAATTGAGAATGATTAAGAATGCAAGCGAATGCACGAGCGTCTTGAAAGTATTTTTGAAATTATAATATAATTAGTAAGTGCCGTGAAATATACACTATACTGCTGAACTCGGCTCATTACATGTAAATGAATTGATATAAATTCTATTACGAGCTGGCTGAATTATAGCCCCTTTAATTAAACGCTTAGGTATTGGGAGTTCGGGAGAGCTTAAAAATTCATTTTTAAAAGGGTTTCAAATTAAGCAATTATAGGTATATTTTATGTAACGCGAACAATACCTTTTTTAATTCGTCAAAGGGTTTTAAATCCCCTTCAAATTAGGGATTTTTTTCTAAAATTATTCAAAATCGATTTAACGAACTTTTAATTACATTAGACCATCATAATTGTTAATTACAATAACCTGCACTTATTGTTAATTATAATGAAATTAATATGAATTAAGCTTTAGGTAGGTACTATGATTTATATGACACTGAGATTAGATTAAATACATTGATTGTACAGAGCAGCTGTTTGTACTTTAAAGGTTTATCGAAGTTTTTAATTATTTTTTACGCAAATGCTGTAGAGAACCGTTTATTATCAATTAAGAAAGCAGTAAAGTCGAAATTTACACCTGGGATATTTATAGTATTTGTAAGACGTAGGTACACGTGTTCCGAAAGAAGTTTTAAAGTGTTTGAAAAGAAGAGCCATATGGCTGTGGTCACGTGTTTCTTGTTTACCTAATCTTTTTCCAGTATTTCACTATTTCTTTTAACGAGTTTGACGTTTGAAGAATCTAGAATTCAAACAGTAAAATTTCAAATGTTGACAGATATTTTCGTTGTGCTATACTATAGTTGCTAGAAATCACGAAACAAACGTCGGTAAAAACATTTATTTTATTAGGTACCTATTTTCATTAATTTCGGTTACAATAACTGGGTCAACAAAATATCCGTTTAGATTAAACGGTTACATCAGAAAAATTATTGGCCATATAAAAGTCCTGACATAAAAATCTTCAAGGAAACTACAGCTAAAACTGTCATACTCCCAGCTCGCAGTGTTTTATAGATGAGGCAGCAGAAATTAAATATATCTTTTTAAAGGGAACATCCCAGCAAAATCTGGATAATATTTCAAACTAGACATTCAGTTCATTCAATTACACTACTTTTATGTCTTGCATCTATCACTTTCAGAACCGTCGCGAGAATTTTGTGAAATTCCAAAATTTAAGTGATGAGCAAATTTAATTTCGAAAATTATTGGCTGTTACTGAATAGATACACATTCGAGTAGCAATATAATTATGTTCTAAACGCTATTAAACTCTACCATTAAATCTATCTTATTTTATCTGTAAGGATTAGAAATCTCTCGAAAACTCCGGCTATTATATACAATTGTTAAAGTTCGAAGTTCTCGAAAAGTTTGTGTATAAATATCCCCGGAAATGTATAAAGTTAATGATAGTAAAAACTATAAATGCAAGTTATTGAACAACGATTTCCTTTATCTCTAAATTGGGTGTCACTGCGAAAGTAAATTGGGTACAGAGTATACCTTCGATCACGTTGCAACAATCTAACAATGTGAGCAATCTATTCGTTCCAATCGTAAATAAGCCAATTAAATTATCTAGGAACAAACTGAACCATACCTGAATTCCCTTTATGCCAGATGTCAAAAAGTATAATGCAAATAAAAACGAAAAATGTGTGTGTGTTTTTTTTTAATTTACCTTTAGTTGGGAAACAAAAACCTTTGAAGAGAATTGCGTAATTTCTTTGTTTCCATTTCAATAACTGGAAGCAGAAACGTATGTAAACAGTTAGCCTTTCATATCTGGTATATCTTTGAAGTTTCGAGTTGTTTGTTAGCTGTAAATGATACATTTTTTATTTTTAATGCTTAAATATTACACAGTGTAAACAATAACGTTATTTTGTCACGAAACTTGAGGATACAAATGATTTAAAAATTCGATATTCAAATTTGTAATGATTAAAATGTTAACAGAAAATATTGTGCCGGCACTGTGCGCAGGAATTCTAATATATTATCACATATTCTTTAAGGGAAAGCCGCTAGATTTTAGTTGAGTATGTGGAAATCTTTTTGTCAAGGGAAGGAAACGAGCACGGCTCACAACCCTTACAAATTTAATTATAAAAATATCATGTTACAATTTTATTTCACCCTATTAACTCTTATTCAATCTGTTTTATTCCTCGAGAAAGAGCACCCTAGGGGCCTGTTGTTGTTATAAAACGGTAAAATTACTTGACAAGGTTTTTTTTTGATGGTTAATTTTGCCGTACACTTTTGTAAGACTGCTTTATTCGGAGAAAACGGTTTTTAATTAGACAAAATTTATTCCGAGTTTGCAAATTTTGGGTAAATTATTTAGGGATCTATTTTATTCTTATTAAAGTAAGTATTTAAAATTCTGTCCGTATAATTTTGTAAATATATAAGTATTCATTGTATTTTTGAAATTCAAAAAAAATCATACATGCCTACTGGACGTTTTGAAAAGATCCAACATAATAACATAAATTTTTTATGAAATTTTAGATTTTCCCCGTCTTCTATCACGTTTCCAGCTATTTTCGAGGGTTCCTTTCCACTTATCACGAAGTTCTCATCACTCGGATTGCGTAGCCATAACACGTGATTTTCCTCCACAATATTTTACAGGATCGAACTGAATAAATTTATAGAAACGGATATTTGTATAATATAATATTAACTTTTATTTAATTATTAGCTGTAAAATACTTTATACACTGCATTTGCTAATCTAATTTTATTTGTTCCAGGTTAGTATATAAATTTTACACGACGTGCAGGGGTATGTTTTTAATTTTAAACTAATTTATTTTTTCAACCTAGAAAAGCACATATAGCCAAGGTTGTTACTAAATTAACTACTAATAAATAAAAAAAAACAAAAAAAGAAAATTGGACTAACAATATGACTTTTTAATGATATTAAATAATATTACTCCGAATTTCACAAAATTAGGGAAAATAGATCAACTTATAACAGCCTATTAAAAGGACAAAACTATTTTTAGGTGATGACTTGAAATAATTGTTCCTTAATTTGTCCCTGCCGCCCGTAACATTTTTCATATGTTGTAAGTGCGGTTGAGCGTTACATCATTTGTGCCTTAAGACCACACAGATGCATGCGAAAATGCACCTTAATTCATCTAAATCGACAAGGCATTGATTCAGTTGGTGTTGAATGACAAAAAACACCCCAAATGTGGATGGAAAACTTTAAATAACCACGTAAAAATATTGTGCATGCTTGTATGTGTGCACGGTTAGCTTACTTGGTATTTGAGGAACTGTTTTTTCAAACGGGAGAATTCAAAAATAGATTCTAAACTGAGAATTTAAATAAATGTTTTTGTTCTTTTTTACGTTAAATATTGGAAATTGTTCTCGTTGCTTAATTTAGGGCCAACTTGATGAAAAAATACATTTACTCGAGTTAAAATTACTTTTTTGTTTCGCTTAGATACGTCGTTAAGTTGCACTTGTGAAATCAAACACCTTGCAAACTTTCAAGAGTTGTTCTGTCTACCGCTAGTACTAGAGAATAATTTCTTGAATGAAAATAAAACAAACAGTTTCTGAAGTATGGCGGTTTTGTTGTAAAATTTATTTTAATCTTACAGCAGAGGAAAATTCTTAAACTAAATGTACCGAACAAACTTCAATATGAGATCCATTGTTTTATTTTAGCTGGAAGATTCTTCGAATAGTTAAACAGCTCGAGTAATAAAAATTGGCAATATCAACAATATGATTTGCCTTTTCTGAATGTTAAATATATGTACGTTTATTAAACGGAATTGTATAATTAATCACCAGTTACGAATGATATATGGTGTTTCAGAAGTAAGTTTAAGATCAAGTTAGGAGCTTTTCAAATAAATCTTAACAGGGAAATTTATGAAGGACATACCACACCTGGTCAGAGGTCTAAGTTATTATATATTCACACTATGAAATTGAAATCCTGTTTGAATTATCCCAAAAACCATTTTCGAGGTATAGAAGATACGGTGTGAGAATGGTTAATTAAATTAGTGCTTTAATGAGCAAAAATATCGAATTCAATTATATGAAAAAGCTGTTGCTTGAAATTTATTGTAGCTAATAAAAAACAATTCAGATTTACGATTTATACTCATAAAAAACACTATAAATTCGATTTGTTAAAAGTCTAAAGGGATATATTTTATTCGATCGTTTTGATAGATGTGAACGTTTGTCCTCTTATATTTCATCCATTGTTCAAGAAAACGACTGTGTGTAAATGCGTGCAGGACGAGAAAAAAATATACTAGAAAAAATGCTACATTATATACTTAAAAAATATTTTTCCGGCTAGAAGTAGAAAATAGGACAACGTAACCAAGATTAAATAGTAAAAAACAAGCGGGCGACTCTTTGTAAATACGGCTCTTTAAAAAGGATAGAAAGAAAGCCTTCAGCTTTATATTATGGCGTATGTTTTGTTTAAAACTTTGTTTTATAAATTCTGGCGGTTGAATTAAATCTATGCCTCATTTTAAAAATAATTTAATGTATGCAAATTATAAGACGTATAAAGTAAAATCGTGAAATGCCGTATTTCATAGGACATAAAACGCCCTTAAGCTCAAGATCCAACATAATTACCCAAACTCCTGCTTTAGTTTTAGTGTTTAGCGCCCTAAAAGGGACGCCTGTGAACGCTAAATGCTTATTTGCAAAGTTAAAGTTCTTTCCACTTCCAAAAGTTGAAGAAAGATCACTTCCTAAATTTACATTAATGATGTGCGTTGGAAATTGAACTGCTTCAATATATCACTCGAATAGTTCCATTTTAAAGTTGTCACCAACTGCTATTATTTCAATTTTGAAAGTATGAGTAAAGCCGGTTGATGCTTACAATCTACCTTCCGATCATTTTCCATCTAGCAATCGAAAGCCGGAAGAATTTTTTAATTGGTCAAGTCTTCGGATACCTTCAGAATTTTCGCAAATTTCTGTAATTAAAACTTTTAATGTCACTTTTTACTTCAAACTTCAAACGACGTTTATTAAAACCAAATTTTGCAGTGACGGCTTCGAGTGAGCACTATTTTCCAATATTCGGAATATTCCCTAAAATTACATTCCCCTTCGATTTTGATATTCGTATCGTTTTCGATCCAAACTCGTTCCATTACCTCTCATCTGGAAATGTACAAAGGTTTTGTATTAAAACTGTGCTGTGTTAAGTTTTTTTATTGAAAACCGGCGCTGCAACTTTTCTCTCATTATAAAACAATGTAAGGGTGCACTATCAAAAAAAGGAAATTCGTGAAAACTATGGAGCACTTAAACTGGCGAGAATAATTTAACGCTCAGTTTACTGCTGATTTTATAATTGACTGTGGCCGCAATTGCGATCCAATTATGGTTATTTTATTACTCCATTTAATAATTTAATGGCTATTGGTTTATTTGCATATTTTTCTAAAAAGATGAAGTGATAAAATTAGTGAATTTAAACGCTTTACATTAAATTTGTCGAGAAACAAAGTAAGTTTTATTTATGGCAACTCTCTCATATTATTATTATTTACTTTTATGCTTGAACTGCCATTTTCAGCTTTTCGTAGATATCACTAGTAATTTTGAGTCATACTGTGTTTCATAAAATGTTGCATATATCCAAGCGAATGAAATACGACTTTCTCTTGAATAAAAGTAAACTTTCCTTAGTAATAAATATGCGACAAATAAAATAAGCACTATAATAGAAACATTGTAAATGTTCAATCAAAATTAATAACAAATTATATTTAGTTACCTTAACTTCATATTGAATACGCGAGCTAATTACTTTACAAAGAAGACCTTTTAATTTAAATCACGTGCTAATTATGAACCTTCTCGGTGTTGGAAATGTCCATGAATAAATTGTATTACTTAGTACACAAAGCAACAAAACAGCGAGCAATTTGTCTCTTCACTTGTATTAGTTTTTCATCTTGTACTTCACCATAATTTATTCCTAACTAAGCCTTTGTATACCAAAAACTATTACATCAACTTTCCAGGGACGTTATGTTAATTGTGTAATTTGGTTATTCCATTATTGCTTTGTTGCTATAAGTGAGAATTTGGAAAAAATCGTTTTTTAAAACAAATTATAATTAATTAAATTCGAATGTCATTACTCGATAGCATTTTCGTCTACGTATGTAAATAATTAAATAATAACAATAATGCCGTTTGAAATATTTAGGTCAAAATAGCTTAAAACTTTATTCACGCAAGTTATTTGTATAGACATTATTGCGGTATAGAATTTAGTAATAACTAACTCAACTCGAGTACAAAGTTCTATAGTATAATTAACAAGTAATTTGCTAGGTTTAAAATTAATTTGTTTGTAGAAAAATCCCTTGATTTAGGTATTGGCTTATCTAAACCTTAAATGGATCATTACATCTCGGTTTTCTCGGTCGAAGGAAATTTTGTTGGGTTTTGTGCGGGCCCAAGGGTCCTTTTGAATTTGTGTGCAACTCAATTAAACACGCCAAAGAATTTTATTTCCTTAAATCTGTATACATTTTAACGCATAATTGTGCCGTTCCTTTATAGCAAAAATTACTAGCAGTGGCGTAGGCGAACCAATCAAATTTGTTTTTAATGTGTTTATTATTTGTATCTTATAAATATTCTTAACATTAATCTAAATTAAATTCATCCTTTTTACGCCACACTTACTTCTGTTAGGTGTGAACGGTTATAAATCTCTGTTTTATAAAGAGTTTTCGAAAACGTACCTAATTATATAGTCAACACTTATGGGGAAAATGTTAAACGTTAAACATAAATTTTATTTCGTGTAAATGACTCGTATTTCGATGGGTACTTTCAGAGGCGTCTTGTTCATAAGTTTAGATGACTACTATATGGCCTTTTAAGTTTTATAAGCTTTTGAAAGTAAAATAGCTATAACTTTTGATAGTTTTGTATATGTAACGAAATTAAACGCATTAATTAATTTTAACATCAACAAAAACAACTATTAAAATGATATAAAAATTTGGATACTCGAAATATTCTAATTAGAATTTATCACAAAAAAGATTTAATCGAGCCTTACAAACTTTTTCCTAAAACAATAAAAGTCCTCTGCTATATTCGTGGAAGTTCGAAAGTGCAATTAAATAACGATATTTCACGGACGAACTCCTAACTAATAATTTAGTAAAATAAACCGTTAAGGCAACAAATACTTAATTTCCTGTTTTCACGAGAATTCAACAAATCCAGCCCGTTATTGCCCCGAAGAAATATTAGTTCTATTTTCCAGGAAAAGTTTAGCGCGAGCGCGGTGGAATCGGAGACGTGGAAAAGGATTCTTTTTAAGTGACAGCAAAAATTCATCGTTCCTCAATATGAATATAAGATGAGGTTGATAAATTATGTAATTGGATAAGGCGTGAGTTCCAGTGCATCCATCCCTTAAACTGGGATATAATGTAATCTCCGGAAACATTGGCGTACAAAAATTTTCCTTTAACGAATATCATTTGGAACTCTACTTTTATTGTTTGTGGATGAATACATTTTTGTTAACACCAGTTTTCGAACTAAATTTGGAGTGCAGATCCTAAGTAATACTTAATGGAAATGTAAACAAATTGAGCGGCTTCAATCGCTCCAAAAATGTCCTTGGTAAGTTTTAGGTGTGTTATCATGTTCTGAAATATAATCAGCGGTTCAGCTGTTTGGAAAAAGTTTTTTTTTCAAATTTATTTAACCTTCGTCAACGTCACAACTGAAGAACTTCGTGGATATTTCACGGTTGCAAATAAACCAAATATTTCAATCCAAAGCGTAACTTTGTCATGTAATATTGCACTAATTATGTTCCAATTACTATTCTTCCAGCAGGTACTAAAAATACTTTGGTCCTTTATGTCTTACCATGAGAAATCCTTAGTAAAAATCCTTTACTAAAAGTCCCTTTAATCAACAAGTGATTAATTAAATACTAATTTTTCATTTTATGCAAATTTTAATATTGCCAAGTTTATATTGCTTTGGTGTTATTAAAAGGAAAATACCTTTGAGATTAGCCGTATTCTGAAACTTTTCTTTAGAGGAAATAAGGCCAACCATTGCTCTCTCTATACACATTTAATAAAAAACCCAAGCGAAACGGAAGCGATTCTTTCACACAATCTGGCAAGCCGCAGAATCACTTGTGCCAAACTGTATTTTATGCCATCTAGAAAAATATAAATAACTGAGAGGGCCATTTACAGATATGGCCGGTGCAATAACTGTCGAAATAAAATAAAATATCCCTAAACAAAAACTTAGTAAATAAAAGAAGTTACTTCGTTTCGTAATCAATAACAACATCGGACATTTTAACAAGTTTTAATCAAAAATTATTCCGCGCATTGGCATACGCCAGTTCAATAATAGGGCCAAAACTAAGCAATTAAGGATGTTTATGTCTTTTAGACACAAAAGAGATTGGTTTTGTTTTTATTCGATCTTAACTGGCAGTTAGGTCGGCAGCATGTTCCTCTTTTTGTGAAATTGAACTGAACAATGCATGTGTGCTCTAATGACTTGTGAAGAGTTCGCTCAAAATAGCTGTAAATAAAAGTGCGAGCAAACAAACTTGGAACTCGGATAAAGACCCGTCTGGAAATATTGCTAATTAAGAAGATCTTTGTAAACATTAGTCTGCAAATAGTTATTATTACATCAGTGATGCACATTTTTTAGTTTTCTTGTTGAATTAATTTGATTTTATTTATTTTTTTACCTCGATTTGGCCTGTAAGAAATCTGTTGAATTTCAAACGCGTTAATCCTGAAAGATCTCATTTATTTCTAAAGAACAATTCCTTGTTTTAAATTTTTAATTGCTACAATCCCAAAAACAACTAAGTAATCGCTTTAATTAAATGAATAGTAGTTTTCTTTTTGCCTCGTTTGTTAATCTGATGTTAACAAGATTCAAAAACAGTTAATCTTTATATTTAGCCTTTTTATTCTCTGTATTCTCAAGATTTGTCGTAAATTAATTTTATCTTTTTATGTTGCAATGCTGCTACAATACGAAATAAAACGAGATGTCGTCGCATTTGAAGTTTCTCGAGATAAAACTGAACTTTTCACCTAATCCCCTTCCGAGTATGACGTTCCTCGTCACCTTTTAGATCTCGAATTATTAGCTGACTTAATTATTTTATGGTTAACTAGATTATTTATCAACTGCTGTGGATCTTAAGGGACCTTGTAATTACACTTATCTCCCCTAAAATCTGAAACCATCCGAAATTTTCTCGGATGTTCTACTTTTTCTATTCCGCTTTCTTCTCATTAAAGAACTGCGAAGGACAACAGCTATTATTTTTGGGCTCCGGGAAAATTAAAACATTACAACCTTAAACATAAAAAAATGTTATTGCCTAATTAAATTAAACGTTTAATAAAAACACTCGTCCTCGATTGATATTAAAAAATAACTCCGGTAAAATTTAACCATTTCACCCCATAAAAATTCGCCGATTAAACAGCTGTAAAAAGTTTGTTTTACACCAAAAAACCGCGTAGATTTTATTGAATTATACATTTTCGTTTGAATGCGAAAATTTTGCAAGCAATCCTCATCCAAGTCACGTCGTTGTTCCTCTGTAACAGGGTAAATGTAAATAAATGAGACTTCAGCCGGTCCTGTTAAGTAAAATTACATTTGTCGTATACTTACAGGGCCGGCTTTAAAATAATCGTCAAAAAAATATGATTGGAGTATTTGTACTAATTGCACAGTTAAATTATACTTTTTTAGTATTACAATGATTAAAATTATGAAGTAAGAAGTTATTGTTAATCTTTTAATGTGTCATAAGCGAGTAGTTTAATTCCTTTATAATATGCTTAATTTAAATGTGTAAATTCATTCCTGAAATCGACCCTGGCAAAGGTAGGAATATACCGAATTCACAGCTTTATGTGGATGGGGAAAACCATCGTCATATTCCCAAAAGTTTTCCCGCTACGTCTAGTCTCGTCTCTTACGTCAGCGCCGTGATGGATGGTCATAACGGTTTGATGACTTGAATATTTATGCAATCAGAGATGGCTCTTTTCGTATCCCAGTTAGAAATGTGCACCAATATATTGGTCCAATCACAAACTTTTACATAATTCAGCACAACCAATGATTAAAAATGCAAACTAAAGACCCTCGGAATTTACTTCCTCGTCCGGAAACTTCCTCCAGTTGATAATAATAGTAAAGCGAAAGCGATAGCCAAGGAACTCGAAACTAAGTCAGCAGTCCCAATTTATCGAGATGATTCTTCCCAGCCTTCGACCGTTCTCATTTTTGTCCCAGGAAGTATTAAAGTATAAAATTTTCCCCGCCTTCGACGAAATTTCACACAATGTACAGCCAAACCGATCCACTCCAGATACGGCGCAGGAAAAACGAACATTAGAGATGAGCATCGACGTTACCTCTTACCGCTCAACCGGGATGAAAGAAATTGAAAAATATATTGTGCTTTGGAAAAAAGTATTTTGCAATAAAATTATTATTAACTGGTACTATGGTACATGATCTTATGTTGCTCCTGCAGACATTATTAACAATATTTAATTTCTTTATTGATGATTTGATCGCGTGATGACACGATTGATGATATAGTTTTTAACAGGATTGATTGATTTTCCTGTAAGCTGTAGAAAATAATGATTAGTAATGTAAATTTTGCACAAAGATTTTGACAAAATATTGGGGTGAGAAAATTCTAAATTGTTTCCCAAAATTATACAAAACATAAAGTACTTGAGAGGAAATGTATAGAAAAACATTCGATTTGGAAGTAACGCATCTCGAAATAATACTTCACCTCTATAGGAAGGGGGCGTGTTGCCATTAGACCCGTGAGTTCCAAAGTAGCTTCGGCATGTAACGGTTCGCCCTCTTCGCGAGAAACTCTTCAAAAGACGCCGGCCTGCTGAAGTAGACAGAATAGGCTGATCTGTTAATCGGTCGAGAAAACACGAGGCCGCAGACTTTTGCCTTCTCGGCCTGTCGCTGGCCGTTGAGCCGGAGTGTTGGGAATTTCGGAAACGCGGAGCTCGGTACTTTGCTCGGGGTGGCGGTAACGGCGCACAACGTGTGTGTGTTTTGAGTGTGTGACATACACGTGTCATGTCATGTGTGTTTCAGTTCGTGCGGTGCAGGCATATGTTGCGATTTTGTTAGGCAAATGCATTTAATTACCACTGGGAATTTATGATAAAAAAAATGATATCAATCGTTTCTTGTAAAACATTCATTATTTTTTTGTATAATTAGTGGTTTAATTTTGTTTATTCTAATAATAATTTGCCGGGCAGACAGGAGCATAATTGGAAATCTGGATTCAAAGGGTTCAAAAATCCATCTCACAGTATTTGATTTTTCATTTATCGGCGATTCTCCTGTGCTCCGGAACGGTGGGAATCCATTGATGTTGTAGGATTGATTGAATTTTTAAAACTGTTTTGATTTGGTTTTATCAAACACTAAATCATATTGTGCTTCAATCATAACTCTCTTGATCTTTTTTCAATCTCCAAAGAGGTTCCGAAAAGAAAGTTTTTTTAATACTTTTTATTTTCAATATAATTTATGAATAACTTCATTTAAAATTATCTTTCCAATTCATCGAATTGCAAATACAAAAGATAAACCAACGAATATAGAAGTACTAAAAACACTCAAAGTGAAGCTGCTAGTTAAAGTTTGTCGATAAATAACTTGTAATTATAGAATGGACTCTCGTAGTCCTTCACTTTGCCAACGGAAGTTCTGTGATTAACTTAAAATTTAAAGGATCTTACCAGAAATACGATGTTGTTACATCTAGGAATTATTTTAGCCTTTAATAAAGGCTCATTAATTTTCCTACGACATTACCGTGGATAGTATTATTCGTGAGAATAATGTGTAAAGTCATAAATAATTACATGTGTGAAGTGTCATTAATTTTACGATTATTTCTAATATACATTGCAGACTATCATTACTTCTATTTATGATGCCTTTATCAGATAGTACCTACTCGGATGTCTTGACATTCAAATTCTTTCCATCGAGGGTACATTAATGAATACAAAGTAGTTTTGCGGTTTCTTTGAAGTTTTATTACTAACATTTCTTATTAAATATTTCGTAAACTTTTTTAAAAGTTCAATTTAAAAATAGGGAAAAGAAAATTTATCCTGAAGGGTATATACGATGAAATTTTTGATCGTGCGATTAATGGCAATTCGAAGTTAAAGTGAATGTTTCAATGTATGCGATAAAATAGTTACGAGGTTACCGTTGACACCTAACTTAATTCCGGTTCTCTTTGAACTAATATACACTGACTCTTAGCTGAAACCTCTGCAACAAAGTTGCCAACCAACCAAAATATGACTAGTAGCGTTCAACATGTTACGAGAGCGTGGAATTGAATGTTTTATATTCCATTTTAAAACGAAGTGGAATTAAAATGTGTTAATTATCGCTGCATTCTGTTTTCAATAGAAAGTCAAATTTAATGCAAAATTCTGGAATACGGTTTGGACTTTTAACGTCAATAATTCGTTCTTATATAGGGTTTAACGTGAGACTTTATGTGATTTATCTGTCATTGTATATTTGCCATTGTTAAGACAAGAACGGGCGGACTGACAAATAAAAGAATAACGCCTCAAAGATAAATCCGTATTAAAAAGATAAGCTCAAGAACGAGACTGAAGCGATACATTCCCAGTGGCAATTCTAGATATTCATAAATTCAAATTTTAATAAACTTAGTTGGAAAACTTTTAATTCTACAGAGATATATTGCATTTATTTGAAAAACCATGGCAAATCGTATATAAAGATAGATAGAAATTATTTTTAAATCATAATAGATATAAATCCATCTTTGCAGTGTTGGATTTAGGGGTTCTTTTAATATGTAAATATGCTTTCAAAAAGACTTATCCAAGAGACGAGAATTAGTAAATAAAATATGACTTAAAGAAGAAAGATGAGTGGGTTTCTACTGGATCTTCTACTGTTTGGAGTCATTATTAGAAGTTACCATTGTGAAATAATTGAAAGAGTCGACGTATTTGGTACGTAGTTTAAACTGTACTTAGAAGAATCAATTTGAGCATTGTTGAATTTCCATTCTATGGGGATTTGCTCGGACAAACCTATATATTATCGGCTAGCGGAGCACGAGAGTTTAAACACACCCAAAATCTCACCTATATAAGTGTAAAGCCATTTTGGAAGTGTAAACAAACTCGAAACTCCCTAAACTCACTAGAGCACAAATAAGCCAATAGAGGGTGCAAAATCCCTATTTATTGACCTATAGATGGTTCGTGAGGTATAAACACTACTTTACCGCCTACATGGGCCCACTAATAAAGTAAAATGACCGTGACTTGACTACTTTGAACTCCGATTCCAAAGCGGGAATTTAACGGAACTCTAATAAAATCAGAAGTGAGAAGAATTTGATTGAAGAATAAAAAATAGATGTTTTAAGAACTTGGAGACTTTGTCGGCGTTTGAAAACAATTCATTTGGCCAAACACCGACGTTTCTGGCAGTTTAATTTCGATTTTATTTTAGAAAATAAGGTGACAACACGTCGAAAAGACTTATGGCAAAAATATGATCGGCTCGACAGATGTGCGCTTAAAACTGTCGTTGGAAGCATTCTCACTCCGCACTTACCGCATGTCTTTCCAATCAACACTTTTTTCTACCATTACTCCTCTCGCAGAGTAGTTATTTTTATGTTGGAGATAAGTCTTCATAATGGCTGGTATTTGTGGAAGTTCTGTTCCTCTGTCCTCGTTTTTTGGTTGAAAATCCCGCAAATAGTATAATATATTAATCTTTTACACCACAATGGAACTGATGGTGCTAAGAATAATAAAATAGCTAGACGATAAAATTTAGAAGTAACCAATGTAGTCGGACTTTTATAGGACAGCTACGGAATTAGAATTTTTGAATGCAAGAACATAAAAATCGGAGATTTAAATACACGTGTCGGATTCGTAAAAAATTTGCTTACTAGAGATTTCCATACTTTCAACGAATTCATCCGGAACAGCTCATGCGGAAACAAATTGTGCTTATCATATATTTATGCGACTAGCTACTAAAAAAAATGTACGTAGATACGTAGGAAAATTATAGGCTCAAATAGTCTGTGGTCAGAAAAAATGTTTGATTGGTAATTGGTTATCATAGGTGTAGTGAAGAACCCGTTAAGTAAAGTTAGTGATTTGTGATACGGTTGTTCTGATCCAGACGAATGAAGCAGTGTCTTCTTGTCCCATCTCTCGCTTCCATTGCTATCCATTCCCATCGCACCGTCCCAGTTTTAGTTTCAGCATTTCAGAGAGCCGAGAGCTTTCTTGTCGTCCCTCTAGTGATCGTGCTCCACTTGGCTAATATATGCGTTTTCAGAGTTGGCCCGGATACATGTACCCTGTCTCACGGGGGATTTATTGTGCCCGCTTTACTGGCTTTTTGTTAAAATTCCCACTGTTCGTGTTATGTCTGAATAAAAGCGGCATTTTCTCGATATGAGCTCCGGTAAAGACCGTATTGACATTATCTACAGTTCTACTTACACCTTCGCCGGCTCAACCACCGTAATTTTTCACGGCTTTACTTAGTAGTTCAACAATTTATGCTGAATTTTTACCGCTGCTTCTCTTTGTAATGCGGGCAGATACGTTCCACCCCTACGAGAATAGAGTCGTCCTTTCTCTTAAATAGGATTTGATTGTCTTTCCAAATGAAATTATCATTAGAGACTCTTACTTTCATATTTTTCATACTAACAAGATTTGTTAGATAATTTTATCTCTTTGAAATTATTTCGACATTTTGAAAAAAAAATATAAATACATACACATAAAAAGCGATTAGTTTGTCAATATCAGGCGTTATTACAAAAAAACAAAAATTTTCTCTTACCTACATCAATCCATTTGTCTGAACAGTCGGCGGTAGATGCTTTTTTTATTTGTACTGTGATTTAGAAATCACGAGCACATAGGACGTACTTACATCTCGGGGCAGTTTATGAAATATTCAACGTATTACTCGTTGAGAAGTGACGACGCGAAATTTTAGTTATAAACAGAGCGGAATAAAAAAGAAGATTATGTCGTATAAATTCCCTTGAATTAGTAAGTGGAATGAAATGTAGGAGCGCTCCTGGGAAAATATTCTAATAAATTAGTAAAAACCTGCTGGAATTAAATTTTCGTAATCATAAACACATGACGTTTTGCTTCACCTAGGGGTATTAATATCAATTTATCCTTATTCAAAATTCTTTTAAAAAACTTAACCAATCCCAAAATAATCAATAGTAAATTAATAACGAATAGCTTAAAATTCAACAAGTTTTAGTCAAAATTGCACCTAATCAATTTCATTACCGATAGGTGGAACATAGTTCTGAAGTCAATGCAGTTACGATTAACTCTTGTTAAATTCTGGAAATTCAACTAATTGGATATGTACGCATAAAATTCGGCAGGAAGCTGCGAGGCCTCAGCAGATCTCGGTTAGAAATTTGCTTAACATTTCTCCTTAATATCTCTGTTAATGATACTTCGAAACTTATTCCGTTCAAACCATGGTAGTCAACCCCGAATTCCTCTAAACCGACTTAATTTTATGCTAGCCAAATATATACGTTACTGTTCCCACAAAGCAGAGACAATTTAATAGAGTTTAAAATAATCGTGATAGAATTGTAATTATGTTACTCACTACAACTACAAAAAATTTGTTTTCCTATTTTATTTCTATTCTATAAATTATATTTTAACGATTACGGTGGTGGTAAAATATTAACAAAATATCTTTTATTTTTTTTTTCATGGTGGTGGTGGTGTTTTGTCCAATTCGTCTTACCAACTTCAGCTTTATTATCAGGAACACTGAGAACCTACCAACGGGCTGGATGCGATGATGAAATAGTCATATTGAAATGTCCACCAGGTACAAGCATATCTATCGAAATCGCACAATATGGAAAATCTGCGCCGTCGAAGTCACTTTGTAAACCCAGAGCAACCCCTTCGGCTATTTCCAGATCATCATACAACTACAATGTTTCTTGTTTATGGCCGAACGCTATCCAGGTCAGTACTATTTTCTTAATCGATGGTTTTGTTTGAAATTTAACAAAATTAAACCAATTGTAATTAACTCGACTAATTTGTATATTGTTGTAAAATATCAACCACTGTTTGGGTATGGATTTATTTAACTTTATTAATTCGTAGGTTGTTGTGGTACAGCGAGAAATGCGTATAATAAAACAGTTCTTTTTCAAAATATAGCATTTGATCAACGTTAAAAACTGAGATTTTTTCAATAAATATTAGCGTAATATGGTACTTTATTGTACTTTTTGCTAAAATTATCACTAGTTATGCGAGCATTGTTGGCAAGAGACCAACTAATATTTATTGCATTTAATATTCTTAATGGTACAGCAGCAATTAAGCAGCACTTATCATTTCAAAGACAAAATTATTAACGAAGGAATCCTCAGGTCCACTAACGAGCCAGAAAAGTAGCAATTAATTTTATCGCGTAGTTTTGTATTTTATCAAAAATTATTGTTTAATTCATAATAGAAAATTATTGAATATTTTTTTATTATTCACACCGAGTGCCTATTCTAAAGTACCCACCATTTTCATCCCGAGTTTTGAAACGGTCAGTTCAAGTTTGATGTTTAATAATTGTGTTAGAATTGTGTTTAGTTTGCCCGCAATTTGATTAATTTTCTCACATGTTCGTTTCACAAGTTCCCTAACTGGTTTATAGCATTCCAGTTTAATAAACAGAGTGCAAAAACTGGCAAAATACAAATGAAACGGTGCATGCCAGTTTTGTACATACATGGTATTATACTACGTTGTTATACAATATATAATCACGTACATTGTTAAATTTTACCAGAGCAATCAGGACATAAAAGAAGCTGTTAGCAATTAACCAAAAGATAAACACTATAAATAAAAATTAAATCACCGAACTTCCCAATAAAATATTTATAATTCAAAATATGCACTTAGCTGATGAAATTATTATTAATTTTATGAAAAGAAACACTTATCTGAGCTTGTCTGGTAAGCACATTGTGGTTTGGTTTACTGAAAAAGAATAAGAAAGGCGCAATTCTAAAATAGACTGAAACTTTTCTTTGGCGTGCAGATTTATTACACGAGTTGTTATTTCGGGGGCTACTTTCGGAAAGGGGAATGCTGGAATTAAGGACAAGTTTTCTCACAATAAAAAACAGTATTGGAAATATACGAGGGTAGCTGAAAACCAGTCGCATTTCACTTTGCCTTATATAAGAACATCATATAAATTAAAAAACTTTCTTATTACGTAAAGGAGCTTAGACATTATTTTGTAATAATATCATTTGCCAGATCATATTTTCCGAGGAAGAAAGGCATTTTTCATGTCACATCCGTCCAGGAAAGTGACAAGTAAACCATTTTATATGAACTCATTTTCAATAATTTATAACAATTAGGACGGCGCTTTATTTTTCATCTTGTCACGTTGAATTACCGCTTGAGACGTCTTCTTACCACATATCGATTAAAAATTAATCTTTCAGATTTTTGAACAATGTGAATAGAATTTCATTAGGATTTTACTTAAACTTACCCCAAGATAATCTAATTTTAGATGGGGCATCATCAATCAAGCTGCGGTGTTTTCAACTTCTGTTTTCTGAATAGGACAGCTTGTTTTTTATTTTATGTGAATACTTCCCTTAATCTTTCATTACGCTGAGATTTTTGGTTACAAAATCTCCTTAGGATTGTCGTGTAATTATTACCCAGTCAACATATGTTTTAGACCTCCCTAACCATTTATCACTTTAGATATTATGCTTATACACCGTGGTCTTTTAAATCAATACTTGTGCCAATATTAATACATCATATGGAAGATTTAGATTTTTTGTACATACAATAATTCTAATGTCATTAAAATCGAAATAAAAAATGTCGTATATCATAGTAGACAGAATCTCATGACACTGATTGATGGTAAAAATAGATTTTCACATGCTGCATATTGATTTTTTTGGCATGGGAGCAAAATTAGAAAGCTTTATAGGCAATTCATTGAATTAGCATTAATGAATTTTCTAATCATCTAAGTGGCTCACTTGTGTGAATTTTTCTCAGGTCTTTTATCGGAAAGCCTTTGCATAAAACAATGTAACTTTTTATTTAGTTAATTCTAACCCAAATCGGTTAGCACTCCAATTAAATTTTCTCGACACCTTTTATATGTAGGTACTTATACTTTAGTTGCATAAAACTAATTGTATAAGAATGATAAATTTATTTACAAAGGTTTCGGATATGTGAACCACGAATATAGTTGACATGTTTAATGCGTTAGTCGGTGGCATATATGCAAAGTCGGTTCTGTATCTCGCAACTTCATACGCTCAGAACAGCAATTATTTATTGTTAATTACATGTAATGTGGATAACGCACAAGAAGATAAATTCACTAGAAATGTGTGCCTTCGTCCAATTAAGTCGTAAAACTGCTATCAAGTTATTGCAGTCATGCCCTGACATAAGACTTTCAAAAGTAGATAACAATCACAAAAAAACCGTTGAAATTCCTGAATTGTTTCAGTACAAATCAACGTACATACGTAGTCTATTCGCTGCTGTATCTGTCTTGAAAGAATTTCAATTTTAAACCACTATTGTTTGCATTCGAGTTGAGGTAATACATTTCCAAAGCAAATTTTGTTAAAGCTTACTTTATTAACCTTTACTTGGATAATTGTCGGAAACATATGTTTCCCATTCTTCAACCTTTCCACAAATTAGTTGTTCAAAAATATAATGGAAAACACCAGATGCTATTTTAATTTTTAAAGTGTAACTTTTCCTCTGTGCTTCAGCTTTAAATTTATGAAAAATGAATATACCTACTTCTCTTTATCTGTCTATTGAATTCAAGCAGCATCAGCTGTAATCGATAAAAGGGATGATATTGCAGAACTCAATTAGGTGCAAAAAATGCACTTCATGAACGCATGAGTAGCTGGCATTATGAACTCATGTGAATTTTATCATCGTCTTACTCCTTGCAGCGTCCTTTTTATAATAGATAGTTAACGTTCTTTGTGCCCTTTGACGTCGCTTTTTGAAATTGAAAATTTATTCACTGATCATTGCGAGCTATTTCAAAAAATGTTGTTCTAATTAGTGAATGAAATCGTAGTACAATTAGCTGAACAATCTGATTTTAAACTATGCAGTGTCTAATTACTACAATTCGAATAATAATGATCTTGTGTAATGCAGTTACGTACTTACCTACAACTGCAGTAAAACAATTTCTGCAGTTACGTAATACAAATACCTCCTGAACAGAGGTTGTGTCGCTCCCGCACTTTAAAATTAATTAACAGCTTAAATAATTTAGATTAAGGTGCATGTTCTAGAATTATTGTATGTTTATGCGGCAAAAAAACGTAAACTTTTGGTTGGTACGATGCTACAGGACTCGACCTATGAGCTATTTCAACATCAGAGAAATATGAATTTAATATTATTCGAATTTGTATCTTTCCCCCACATTTTCATTGTTAAAAAGTTTACTATTCTTTTAGATCGTCGAATAAAAATTTAATTTAATGTGCCGGAAAAAAGCAATTTAAATTTGCAGTATTCCCTAAAGTTCAGCTTTTCAATAATAACGCTTTTAGGTTCCGTAACAACCCGGATTTAGAACTGAAATTATTATTTATGGTAAATCTAAAAATTGAAAACTTATTTATATGTAGGGCGCCTTCAGTCCCTCCGGTAACATTTCGCTAGTGTTAAAATTCGAATAAAATGTCATCGGGATTGATTTATAGATCTGTGAAAAGTCGATCCTTTTTATGAATACAAAGTATCAATCCGAAAGCTCAAAACATGATCAATAGTTAAAAGGATCTTCGAAGGGACCTATATATTCGTTTCAGCGTGAAAGTTTTGTTTGTTTTTGCACTAAGGAAAAAGAAGTCGCAGAATCCCTAGTCAGTATTTCCTTCAGAACTTTAATTAAACAGATATTTTAGATTTGTTTTCAAGAAATTTAAAAAGCGCAGATTTCGCGAGAAAAAAAATTAATGCGATTTTTGAAGCGCTCGATAAATTCTTAATTGAAAATTGAATGGCCATCTTCGGTCTCAAACTATAACAACAGCTAATTGATTCGGAGTTATAATTGAAAATCGGAACTCCCCTTCGAATAAAACAATTCCCAATTGTATCCTGGCAAAATACACTTTTATTAATTCGAATTCTTCGAGTTTTAAAACGGGGAGTCTTTTGACTAGTCTCTGGAACACCAAAAGCGCGCTGGAGTTTCTATTAATGAAAGCAGCAGTCGATGCGAAAAGCTCTTATCCGGAGATCGAGACAATTAATTAAAAATTTCGATCGGACCGCAACATGCATTACAACTCTTTTTCTGCATTATCCAATTTTGCTACGTTTCTAATTAATGTTTTAATAATAATATATCATTCAATATCAACCGTATTTAATAATTTTTCTTTTGGTGGACACTTTAAAGTGTATTATAGTATTTTTAATTGCTTTTTTATTAATAACTCTGGAACAACAAGCATTATTTATTATCAAAACTATAACGCGGACATGATTCAAAGTTCTACTTGAGATTAACAGACTAAAATTGCATCGGGAATACGTGGATCCAATAAGAGACTATGTGTGCTTCTAATTCTGTGCAAACTCCGAAAGGCTAAAGTAGAATTAAATATTCGTATTGGGTTTAAACTGCATTAAATATGCATTATTTTTAATTATAACTAATGAAATAATTCATTTAGAAACTCGACAAAAGGGTACTTTTGTTCTAATTAAATATATAAGTACATACATGGGAGGAAATAGCTCGTTAATTGTAATAAGTCTTTCCTCACTTTGGTCAAGCTCTAAGGAAAGTTAAATAATAGTCAACTTAAACTGTAAGTTTTTTTGTGAATCTGTGACATGTCACCATTAGACAGAATTTACATTCTAAACGGCACATGAATCTAAAACAAGCTGAAAACTTCCAGTTTAAATGCTTCAGCATTTCACCACCCTTTTGTAGAATTTCAGCGAAAGAGAAAATATCTTAAATAGTTGTTAAACATTACTTCAACTATAATTATCTCTTAAACTTTTTTCATACCACTGACTGGTAAAATAAATAATGCAATTTATAATTAGGAAATCTACAGGGGCACATTATTTCTGTTTAAGTTTTTGCCCCGGGGCTACCAATGAATTTGTTTGCAGAAGAAGACAAAATAAACAACACAAAGCTTAAAATCCGTATTTCGAAGGTGAAATATGTTATCCATATTAGTACAATTTTGCCGCAAGAATAATTGCGAATCAAAGCCATGCAAATAGAACTGAAATACAGGATGCCCTAAAAGTTTCTAAATAGTTTCAAATATCTACGTAGTATCGAATATTTACATTATTTACTACGATGTGCATATTATAAAGAATTTATGTTTAGTTAAAATGGTAACATCTAACATCCAATATTATGTCTTACATACATTTTCCTAATTAATGAATAAATAAGACTATTAATTTTTCTTTACGTTTATCTAAATTTAAAAATGTTTCATTTATTTATTAAAATTTAAATCCAAATAAAAGTCACCAATAGAAATTGATTTTGCACTGACCTTACGACGGTCTAGCTCAAGTTTAAATTTGTATACATTTATCGGGCAAGTTGGGCATTTTCCCTTACTCGGGAATTTTCATATCTCGTTGAAATTATTTATGCATTCCTATTTGGCTACATTTCATTTTATATCTTCAAGACATGCGGGACACAAAAGACATGAAACTTTTATGTTTATTCCTTTAGGATTAAAAGTTGATTCTTGTAAGTATTGCTCGTAAGCCTGCCTATTCTCTTAATTGTTAAGTACATGTATTTATCGGAAAATTTCAGTTTTTACGTTGAAAATTAAATAATTTTCGTAAAGCGTGTTTATAAAATTGTATTAGTTGATGACTAACGCTGTACACAATTATATGAGCTTTGCTTGTGTGCTTTACAGAGCAAGTGGGAAGGCTCGGCAGGAAACTGGGGGAGAGTAAGTGATCAATATAGATTAACGATGTTAACTGTTATTTAATTGTACATCAGATACAGCCGTAAGGAAATTGTGCTTTTCTAGAAAATAGTAGGTTAGAAATTCGCTAGCTTTTTAGAAGTAGAAATATCATTTGGCTTTAATTATTATATTTCATGCAGGCAATAAAATTATTTTCTATATCTTTAATTTAATTTCTTCATGTGTTGTTTTATTTAAATTCGCGGTATTTGATATTAGATTTTAAATATTATCGAAACCGATAGATAATATCTGTATTTTCTCGAAGAGGAAACCACTTACGCCTCTTTCAGACATTTGGTTTTAATGTTTATTTGGGATAAGGTTTCAGGGATATAGTAACAAAAGCACGTACATATAGGGTGGTCAAAATCTCGCAAATTTTAAAAATCCTTAAAATATATTCCATTATATAACATCACTTCTTCTGCATTTCGTGCAGAAATTGTACTGTACAAAATCGATTCTACGCATTCAAATGTTAGTATACAAAAATAAAAACTGATGTTTAAAGAAAACGAAAGCATTAAGGTGAGTTAAGGAAACTCCAGCTCTTGAATGGCTTTTGATGTACCCTTGTATAATTTTATGGACGAATTTGAATACAAAATTCGCATTTCGGGCCACCCTGTGTGTTGTTGCGTGAGGGCTGAAGGGTGCTAGAGAGTCTCTATCACTCCCTAAAAGGTGAATGACAGTTTGCAGACTCGATAAAATCTGATCGAGACCAGAAGTTCATAAAACGCTAAAACTGTTATGGTCACGTAAGGTTTTGGATTAATGAAAACCTTGCTGACGCTTAAGAAAAGGAATTCGAACGGATTATTTAGATAAGACTAAAACAGCTCTTTTGTAACGAAAAGAACTTCTTTCCGTCACAAGATAAGATAAATTCACTTACTAAGAGAATTTTGGGAAAGTGACAGTAATGAGACAAAAACCCGGTATGGATAATTTTTCTCTATCATCTTTTCCTTTTTATATTCTTTTACACTTTATGCAGCTTAATTATTTGTATGAAAATAACAACTTGGCTGTTTATTAACAAATAATATACAATGTTAAAAAATTTCAAAAAATATTTTAATTTCAATTTTTGAATAAAAAATCACCTTAAGATTTGTTCATAAATAGCAAATATAAATGCACAGCAATGAGAACGAATGTAGGAAGAAGAATTTACAACAATTATTCATCATTTTAACGTACAGCATGCAGGTATGTCATTTACAAACATTAAAACTCATTGAGCTTTGGGCTGGTCTTTCTTTGCATTTTGACAACATTAATTTCACTATTTTTATATGTATTAAATAGAAATTAGTACGTAGTAGGTGTGAGATTAAATCGCAACATAATTAATTCATTAATCAAACATGCACTATTGAAGTTTGGTTCGTCCTGTGACAAAACAATAAAAGTTCATTTTTACGTAGTGCAAACGAATATTATTAAAATTATACTTCGGTCATTGTCTGCATTGTACCTTATTGCCCTGGTATTGTTTTTTTAACGGAGCTGATGTTATGCTCCGAGCTTCAGTCTGCAAACTGTATAATTATGCAAAATGTCGGAGCAAAGACCAAAGACCGACATAAAAGGCAAGGCATTCGAGATGTTCCGTTTTTCGAGAATGCAGACGATATCGTTCAAACTTCAAATTCAAATTTAAAGCGCAGGGTTGGTTGCTCGTGTCTTTTGATTTTTCCTGAGAGACGTATTTTAATTTTATTAGTGCGAAGTTTATTTGATTAAAAAAATCGCATTTTAATTCTGTTTAAAAGGCAAAAGTGTTTTGAAACAATTGGTAGGTATCGCATGAAGTGTTGCCTTTTTGTCGCTCGTACAAATGCAACTCATGAATAAAAAATCACAATCCTCGTTCAAAAATTGGCAGGCGGTATCCGTAAGGAGTGCTGGCAATTTTCAATAGAAATAAAAACACTTCCTGCGAATCAGAAACATCTAATTATCGATTGAATTTTATCCACGCTTTTCGAGTACATTCACATCCATCTATTGTTAATCATTTTTGGTAAATTTACAATCGCATAAAAAGAGGTGTTTCGCAAAATTTTCATCTTTAGATAAATCTTTTAATCCAATAATTTACAAATGAAGCTTATACCTATAACTCTCTACTCTTCCTATTTGTTCGGAACTTCTGTAGTAATAATAATCTTCTTTAAAATGAATTTTCTCCTAACTCAGCAACTCCGTAAATACGATTCGTAAATGATTGAAAATTCCGGCGACGGAAAGTAGTATCTTTCGCTTAAATTTTTAATTATTCTTTTTGGTATTATCGCATTTGTTCTAAATGAAATTTAATTACACTGTGTACCTACTTCATTGCATTTCTAAATTATTTATGCTGGAAGTCGAGCGCCTCCATTTCTTGTATATTAAGACTCGTTTATGTTTTCGATTTAAAAAGAAAATGCCGTGTTAAGATAAATAAGACACAAGTTATGTTGCTGATTTCGTTTCACAAATACATATTTAATTCGTGAAATATATCACTGAAAGGCCATGCATGATTGATGTTACCGCTTGGTGCTACATCGCATTTCATTATTCATTTTGTAAATATCAATCAGTCCGAAAGGGGCTAAAAAACAGCCGATCTGACTGACAGTACCTAGTATTCGCTGTTACAGACTGTCGTGGAGGTCTGCCAGAAAAAGCGCCAATGCAAGTTCCAACCGAACCCGAAGAATTTCGGTGGGGATCCCTGTCCCGGGGTCAGGAAATACGTCGAGGTTGCTTACAAATGCCGGCCATGTAAGTACGAAATTTTTCAAATATTTTCAGGAAGTGTTTCTAACTTCAGTTGGTCCTTTTACTATTTACTAGAAATACTTGAATGTATGTATGTATAAAATTTATCTGAGCAGTTTTTAAGTTACAAAAACAGTATAATTTTCCGGTTCAAGAATTGAATTATGATGATAAAACATTATTTTCCTTTTCAGATTATTATCTATTTGAAAAAACATTTAGTAGACATTTCCAAAGGAAGATATCTTAATATTCCATCGTTTTATTTTAATTATCCCGAAGGGCTAACAAAATATTAACCCTCCGTTTTGTAAATTAATTTTGCGACATTTTTGTGAATAGTCTTTGTAGTCTCTGAGAATTCAGTAACAAGAAAATTCATTATTTTGTCAAATTGCTTCTTTTCCATGTCTTTCACAAAAATTTACCCGGGAATAGAAAGCTCGGACACGAAAAATCTTACCCCAGAAAAACATGATTTATTACATTAGCCTGCTTTAACATTTTTATCCTAGATTAGAAGTGTCCTCTATAATTGTGCTTTGCTATTAATTACTGAATGAGGAGACTATTGTACAGCTTGTTGAATGCCCCTTGCCTTCACTTCTATTCTATACCACAGCGGGTTATTAAAAATTTTCCTCTATGCGATTAAATCCAATATTTCATAATAAGCTCTCGAAAAAGTGCTGATTTAAATAGAACGCATCCAACTTTTCCAGACGAATTTCGAAGTAAAGTGGCCTGTCAAAATGAACGAATCCAGTTGAAGTGCAATCCGAACTCAAGAGTAGCAGTGTATAGCGCAAGTTTTGGAAGGACGGAATACGAGAGCATACAATGTCCCCAACCACAGGGCGTACCAGAAGAAAGTAAGCAAATATTGAACACACTTTACCTTACCTCATTATAAACCATACATAAAAATTAACGAACTAATAAAAAAAATCCCTGATCTTGTAATACCGAAGTACCTACTTAATCATACTTCTGAAACTACAGAAGTGCATTTAATGCGACGGGGTAACCAGTGTAAGACGTTTCCGCCTAACTGCTCTAAGTCGACTCGTTTAATTGAAGAAATTTAATAATTATTCGCCGTAATTGGTGTGCTGTAAAATGTTTCTTCAACGAGCAAAGTTTTATTTGGGTCGCTCCTAAAAACTAATGTTAATATTTGACGAAAGTTTCACGTTCAAATTTGAAGTTTACGTGTAAACAATTCGATTATTAAAGAGTTTTCGCGAACTGAAGTAAAAATAACGTTACGCTAATGTCATACGTCAAATTTTTATAACTCTATTTCTACGTAGGTTTCAAAAAACTCTATAATATAGTTTAATTTAGGAGGTAGTGAAAAGTGATATTTTTTGAGAACTCATCGAGTGAATTCAAATTGCAGCCTATTCATAAATAAAGTATTTATATCTAAAGCAAACGAATACAATAATGAGTATATCTTTTCTAGCGAATAGCGGTAATGAAATGTACAATTCACTTTATACTATCTTCACATAATAAAAGAAAATATCTCTTTTAACGAATACGCACGTAATTGAAGTAGCAATAATGCATTTATCACTATACATTTCTAATACCTTCACATTTCTATGTATGTACGTACATTCCATTTGTATACGAATTGTATACACATGTACAGGAGGAATGATAGAGCTTGAAAGACGCCACAACACAATGTTTATTATTCCAGAAACAATAGCCCACATTGTTCCTTATTCGCGCTAGTTGGTTTCTCTTGTTTTTGAAAGATCCTAATATTTATTCTCGTTTTAACCTTATTTAACGCAAGGTAAAAGGGTAGAAAGCCTTTTTGGTATAGAGTAAATAAACGAGGTCGAACAAAAACTTTAAACGTACTTATTACTCAATAAAAATCTACGATGAGGCAAGTTGGGAAACTAAGAAAGTAAAAAAAATGTAACGCTTTTGAGCATGTTATTATTGTTTTGAGCAATATTTATTATAAAAGGAACATATTAAAGTTTCTTACAATGAACCGCTATGAAAGCGAGATTGCACAAGTGTATTTCCGAGCTTAGTTGTCAGTTTATTTTAATGTAAACTGAAAGTAAGCAGTTAAGACATAGCGAAAAAAAAAAGATGTTCAAAAACTGAACGGTACACATACACAGTACACAAATCTTTTATATTCTCAACATGCACAAGAAAGTGTTGAGGGAAATATGAGTAGCGACTTTTACATCGTATACCATCAGTAAACACGTTGACCAATAAAAATTTTATTTCGCTGTTTACGTGAAATCTAGTCAGCTATGTCGTAAATGGTGAGTTATAAGACATGCATTGTTCGTCGAACAAAATTTAACAATAAATGTTTTCGAAAGTACTTCCTTTTTGGCTGCCACTCAAAAGATGTTTGTTCTTGTTACACTATTTCCTTTATGACAGCATAAATTATCTCTATTTATCGAAATCATTAGCTATTTTACGATTAGTTTAAATTGTTTTTGATATATTCCGGTGGAATGGTGCTATTTTTAATTATAATTTTCGTTTAGTTATAATGAAATTTATGGAAAGTATAGGTAAAATTATATTTTGTGTTCAACATAAAGAGTTTGTCGGTAATTAATTTAACTTGAATCTTCATAATATTAATAAGTACAAGGGATTTCAAGATTGTCATAGAGAATTTAATAATAAGATGGAAATCCTTTGAGTCTGATATCTATTGTAGTAAATTGTATTTAACACAGGAAAGTCTCGACAAGTCGCTAAATTAAATTATTAATTTACATCTCAAAATTAATAGAAATGTAATTAAAAATGACTAACTTTTTTAATTCGTGTACAAACATTTCAACGAAATATTGGTTAAATTCACTACCTATACGCGGTAAATTTATTTCGGGGCTCGTACAAAAATTAGCTTCGTTGTTTAACAGCGCTGTTGTAATGCATCATCAACAGTCTCGTTTCTAATAATCTAGTTATGCCCTACAATGGTGCTCGGAATATTTTTTCATGTATTTTCCAATACATTAATGCCACTCAATATAGTATGAAACACGTCGTATTAATCATTTTTTTACATGTCGCAAACTAATTTATATTCGTGTAGGTAATTTTGACGAAAGCGCCACATTAAAATTGATCATTCATTCATTTAATATTACAGTTTTAACAGGAATCTTAATTAAATATTTCCCATTGAAAATTAAATTCGTATTTTTCAGCATGCCTAGTTAGCTACGCCACTGAAACAGTCATGCAACTCTGTCACGGGAAAAGAAATTGTGATCTTTCAGCCGATATCAGCACGTTTGGGAGCCCCTGCAAACCAGAATCCCGAATGTATTTGAAAGTTGTTTACACGTGCGGTAAGTTTGTAACTTAGTAAACTTCGAACTGCAGGCGCGGATATTTTTGCCGAAACAGGTATAAAATTCCCGAAAATATTTTCCTATTCCTAGTTGGTAGGCATATACGCGGTTGAAATAGAAACTCTATTTGCGATTAATGTTTTTAGTACCGAGGAAAGTTCTGAAGGAACAGTACGAAGGTACTTTAGCACCTGACGAAATCGAAGAAGAATCGTCAGCTGATGAAGATGACGATTTCGAAACTTACGACGCAGGAAACGAATATATACGAGAATCAGCAGCATCTCCTCCAGCTCCGAATATTGAGGGCGTTGCCAAAGATAATTTTACCAAAGATCTCAACGATATTAGCTCAAAATCTCCCGCTCATAAATCAAACGGTCTGGACTTCGGTAAGTAGATTAATTATTAATATTTTAGCTCGTGTAATTTTATGAGTGCTTGGTATAATATTTACTTTAAATATTCTAATTTTAGAAAATGCTACCGTTGATTCAATCTTGTCAAACAAATTACATAGCCTTTTTGATGAAATTTACGTTATAAAAAAAGTAATATTCGGTTTTCTTGTTTCGCAAATCTACTTAATAACGGCTCATGCTTCCATTATTTATCCTTTAAGCTTCTTGAAGAAGTTAGGATATATTTGTTCTTCGACATATACCGCACATATTCAGCATCGAAAAATTTAATATGAAACTTCCATCGAGCAAATGTCGACATTGTAGGACAACTTTCATCTTAGTTCAATTATTTCGTCTTTTGCGCCCCGTTTTTCACGTAGGCATCTTTTATATTACCCAGTGACACCGAGAATAGGATAAAGAATTATATTTTTCAAAAGAGATTATTCGAATCTTTTACTACACGTATTATACAGAACATTTCCGAAATCCCTTTTCGTCATCTTAACGCAACCGTTTGAAGTAGGTATTCATTTTGTCAAGAAACTTAATCGGCGAGCAAAGTTCAGCAACTTATCAGGATCATTTAATCTGCTAAATTGAGAGCAAAAGTTTCTTATTACGGGCGAATTGCAATTAATATCCCATTACCAATTATTTTAACACGTGATTTAATTTGAAGTAAACGTAAATTCTTTGCTTGAATAATTCAGAGAACGTCCCTGTGCCTGCGGTTTGAGGAAACCGGTAACAAATAATATTTCGAATCTTTTCAGAAACTTTTTCCTCCCTTTTTCAGCTTCAAACAAATGCCCTGGTTTGATCTAATAAAAACGTAAAAATCACAACATTTTGTCAGATTGCCGTGAGATTAAGACTTAGCTGGTTTACAAAATTGGATGAAATTAATAACCTGGAAGGGAAAGCGGATGAGGAAAATAACAAAAATAATTTGAAGGTGTTGGGAATAAGGGCAGAAACAAGTAATTTATATTAAATATGAATTGGCGGGAAGTGAAATAAAATTTGCATAAAAAAGCACATAAACAGCTTAAACGCGAAATAGGTTTTCATTCCCGCGTTTCACACAAGGGTTTCGTATTTTTTTTTGTACAATGTGTGACAAGATTGATTCAAAGTAAATACTGCATGAAAGTAATCTTAGTAAAGTAATTTTAGATCTAAAATGTTGCTTGCTCTAAATGCTTCCTTCTAAAGTCTAAAATCAAGGATCCAATAAATCAATGAAGAGAAATCAAGATCTGGAACTCGGCAACATATCATTTAGTGGTGATGGTTTTCCATAAAATAATTATAGTTAACAATATAAATCGTTACATTTTCGTTCGATGTTTTACATTTTAATAAATCCACTCGTTTCATTTCATATTCATAAAAAATTTAGCATCTTGTAGACAAAAGCTCCAGCTTTAAGCTGCATTAATTCGATTTCACAATGAGGTCAGAGCTAGTTAACCCCGAGATGATTTAGAATTTTCAAAGAGACCATGAGGATCATAAAACGAAGCAGTCTGCCCACCTAATTTGATGAAAATAAATAGAAAACAAGTCATTTCCTTAATTAGAAGACTCTTGTGATCTTGACGAATAAGATAATTTTCGACGAGAAGGCGAAATAGCAGAGGCGGGCAAACGTACCTAATCAATAAAAAACCAAAACTTAAATTTATATCGGGTTCTAAATAAATAAAACGAAAATTCGTATATTTTAGATGAGCAATTTCTTTATTTACTTGCCCTTAGTAAGATAAAAAAATTGCCAAATTTAATTATTACAAATTAGAAAAATTTTCTAAAAATTGTTAACGTCTATGGGAAGTAATTCTAATCGGACTAGTTAAGCATGCCCTTTGCCAGCGTACTTCAACTAGAAAATACTCTAATTAATTATGAAAAATTCATCACTCAACTTTTCCAGCGAGATTTAAACGTTTTAGCGCGAGAACGATAAAAGCAAAAGAACAGATTGTCAAATAAACGTTGGTTTTGATTAAAATTCAATGAGATGTACAAGGAATTCGTGCGAAATATTGTTTTCCACATCTCGTTTGAAAATGAAAATCCTCTCTTCCTATATAGACGAATGCGTTGCGAAGACTGCAACTTTAAAGTCAAGGATAAACACACTTTCATTTACACGATTTAAGTGTTTGATTCGACCGCTTCGAGGACAAAAAAGATCTCTCGAAAGTATTTCTTCGAAAATAGGGCACAACTCGACTAAAAGCTCAAGAGAAAAAATAAAAGAATGAACTGACCTCAACTTTTCAATCTACGTCTTACCTCAGAACTTCATTATTACATCTAAGTTTTGTTTTACCTGGAAATCCCTCAGAATTATGTGGATATTCTTTTTAAGTCTTATTTTCTTTATAATAATCCAAACCCACAATAAAATTTTCTCCTGTAAAAAAATCCAAACTACTTAATTGTCTAATTTGTCATCCTGTATGTAACTATTTTACAATTGTAATGTAAAATATTCGAACGCTTCGTTCAAATTATGTAATTTTATATGAAGCGGAATGTATAAAAGATTCTTGTAAAAGTTGGGAATGAAAATCAACTTTAAATAAAACTTTTTGTTTTTACTGCTCTAATTTCTGCTTTAATTTTCGTACTTCCTAGTCTCTAACACTCTTTTGGTTTTTGCTAAAAATTTTCATATCTATACTTTCCATTTTCCAACAGCAGTAAAAATAATTAAAATTACAATTTATCGTCTATACAATTTATCGATTCTTTGCCTACTAAGCAGATAGGCGGTACGTGATTAAACTTTAACAGCCCTCTACGCATCGAACTTCTCTTGTAAATAAACATCCTTGTGTAAAAATCCACAAAATCGACGTGTTCCTCATCCCTTAGTCAACAAAATTCCCTAAACTAAGTAGTCCATGGAGTGATATTTGATTACAGTCTCAGGCTCCGCTCACCACACCCCTCGTTCCCGCTTTAACCCCTTCGTCCGTTTGCGTCCACCCAAGCAGAAAACCAAAACTACCAAAGATATGCTAGGGGATGATGTCCCGGATCCAAATTGTACAATAACGGTGTACGTCGGGACAACGGACCAGAATGAGAAAACAGCAGTTATCGGATTTGTTTCTGAATGGATTAACGCCTACACGTTCGTTTCACGTAAGTAGTTTTTCTAAGAATACCGAGTGTTTCGGCAGTAACTCTATGCGAATATTATGATTATATTCGTTACGGTAATTTTTGATAAACTTTATTAATTATTTTCTACATTTTAATATTTATGTGAGTAGGAACATATTGGTAGAACTGTGAGAAAAATAGAGTTACCAAACACAAACTTAAAAGCTATTTAAAGCACATTAAGCTTTTACAAAGTGACCTTAAGTACAGCTTGAATGCATCTTGTACTCTTATTTTAACTGCGCTATGCTATTAGTTGTGAATTTTTTAAAGCATTATTAGTCTTTCTGCATGGCATGATTCGTTTTTTACAAAAAATGCATATCTATACGAAACCAAGAGAATATTGATTTTCACTTCACATTCACACATATCCCGACTTTTAATACTAATACAATACTAATCCAAAGTAAATTTTTCCAGAAAACCAAGAACGCTTCTTTCTGTATCTAATCGTAAGTGTAGCAGCAGCACTAGTATTGCTTCTTAGCTTTTTGGTGGGCCGTCTTCTTCTGCAACGCCACAGAGCAAAGAAAGAGGCCAAATTCCACGCGACAAACGTATCGGACAACACATTGCCCAACGGCTTTACAGACGACATTAGCGAAGTAGATGCTGACATAGATTTAACAACACCTCTGCCATGTCCCGACGTACCATCAGTTACTATCCATTCACCTCCAATCGGAAGCATCGCTGAAGTAAGTAATCGTCTTTCTGGCGATATTGTGTGTATTAATGGATGTTTTCCTTCCAAGGTGGTTCGGTATCCTCATATCCACACTCACATCCCAGCCGGCACGCTTCGCAGACCCACTCTGATCTTGGAGAGCGATCTGCCGCGGAGCCTCAGCACAGCCTCAAACAGCCACTATTACTATGGATGACCCGATTGCCCGGGACGCGGGTCGACTATTCCGCAGTCGCCTACGAGTTCCGCGTGCCCGGGCCAACGTACGTACTGCTTCTAATGCAATACATGGCCAAGTTCTAGCGCTGATCCCCGTGCCATACTGTTGACTCTCAGTGCACGCTGTAATTTCAATGAACCAGACCAAAGAAATGATCACCTCTTAATGTTTAACACACTATTTATTGATATTTTAGGAGAATTTTTTAGTATATCATCGTGTAAGTCTCGCTTTACGTACCGTGCTCTTGAATTACACAATTTTATATTAAAACCCAACATCGAAGTGGCAAGCATACCCCAATTTTCCCGCTCTGACAAACTCATAATCCTAACTATTTATTTCACGAAAAATTCTCAATGTGTATCTCTTGTTTGCCACTGTTGAATAAAAATTAGCTGTAAAGATTTTAGACTGACTATCTTGCTGATACGAAATTATTTAAGTCAGTATAAAATAAAATTAATTATTAAGTGTTTAACCCCAGTTTTGCTCGTTCAAAGCCAATTTGTATTCTATTGTGTAGGAAAACAATGAATAAATTAATTTATTCAGGTTAGGATGGAAAATATGCACCTAATACGCTCTTAATCCATAGTCAGTAAAGGGCTCCTTCCAGATATCTTGTAATTATCTAAAGAACGTGTAGACTTGAAGATAACTTTCTATTTTCTTCTTCGTTCTTTAGATGAATTTGTATTAAACTGGCATTTAAGATTTTCACATGATGTACATGATAATGAAACGTTCACTCCATCATTTTGGTGATGTTTCACTCGATTTTCCTTTTATTATAAGCTTACTGTGTGTATTTTATTCTCATCTGTCGCCTTCATCTACCCACATTCGATATTACTTCGGCCTCATTGCTAAATGCGTCTTGTACACAAGTCAATAAATTATTGTTGCCAATGTACTGTCTTCTCCGAATTTTATTGTCCAAGTCAATTGTGTTTTAGTACACAGCTCACATCATCGTGAAATTGACACCTTAAGCAACTTTATATTTAATAGATAATATAAATCTATTGGCATAATTGAATTGTTGCTGCATCATTTCTTTTCAACTTTAAAACATATCACATTGCCCTAACACAAGGTTTTCGATGAGTTAGCTATTGTAAAATAAATTCATACATATAGCATTCCAATAAATGAAAAAATCAATGTAATTTAAGCTGGGTTTAAACTAATATTATTCCTCTATTATGTTTATTTTTTATCCTGTCTTAAATGGTGTAAATATTTGTAATATTACTTATAATGTTCAATGTTGTTAGATTTTTTACAAAAAAATCTGCTTATTGGATACTCGATTGGTAGTCTAAATAGAAGATATAAAAAATGAATAAAAATGAACATTGTACTGGACTTATCAAAATTGTTAATTATTCTCATTGAATAATTTTCTTTGTTGGTGTTCTACAATCCTAACATATTAACTTCATAGTACCGATTACTGTATGTTTATGTGTTTTCGATGTTTTAGACCAAAAACTGACCAAAACTATAGCAGGTTCGTTTCTAAAATAATTGCACAGTAGCAGTAATTATTTTATTAGAGTATTGGTAGATCTTAATAGCACATGTGAAAACTCTGTTCATAGAATAATGAAACCTGTATTGACACACAAATGTCTTGAGTGTATTTAATTATCTGTATAACAGCGTGTCTTGGTAATAATTCTCTTATCTTGCAATTTGATTCTGTTGTATAACGTTTAGCGTCGCTAATTAATAAGAATTTTACAAATACCTGTTTTTATTTATCACCTTTGACCGGTTTCACATTGATTACAACACTACGAATCATTTTGAATTACCAATTCAGGTGTTTAAATTTCATTAATTTCTTTAAAAGCGATTATCTTGATATCATTTTTTGAGTGAACTGTCAAATGCATTATATTTTTGGTCTAAGGCTCGTAATTTTTATTTTTCGATGTTGCAAAATGATTTTCTTCATTTTAGTAATTGTTGCTGAAAAAGACTTATCAATCATTGTTCATATGTAAATTAATGTAGATTATTTTGAATAATTATAAGGGTGTTAAAATTCTAATATTTTATCTTTGTTAGCAGCATTATAGTCATTGTCTAATTATAAATAATAATCACGTTTATTTGGAAAATTTAAAAAAATGGATACCATATTATAGTTAAAGAAAATATGTGTAATACTTTATGTTATTTATGAAAAAATATGTGTTTGTATATTAAACAATTTAACTGAAACTTACTTTTATTATTTATAATAGCGCAACCCTTACGAGAATCCATGACGTTACAAATAAAAATGATGAATGAATAATATTATTTGATGAACTGGTAACGCAATATCCTTTTTCTAACTTTTTGCCTATGGGACATACACATTTGCTATTTTGACATCGATAGTCTTGGTTCAGTATTTTGGTGCATTCCAGTTCATTCATACAAGGATCTCCGTACTCTGCAAATGAAATAATTAAAACTATAAAATTCCGAGGTTTTTGAAATAGGGAAAAAATTACTTTTCTTTTGCCAGCATTTTTCTTCTACCATAATATAGCGTTCATTGCAAATACATTTCGTTTTCTTACATTCCGTGAATTTAAAGTCTTGACATTGTTCGGTAATTTTACACGTGTCGTTCAAAGTCCTAGCAACTGAAAATAAAAATAAAAAAATATTGGAATCTAAGAATAACGATCGAGTTACTTACTTTTCAGACACTCCGTGTTTTTGTAACTTATATAATCTACATTGCATTTACAGAGGCCATCGGCACAACTTGAAAATTCGATGTTGGAACATTCTTGTATTAGACAAGACCCGTCCAAACCTTCAAATAAATAAGTATCTCATAAGATAATGTTTATATTTCCGAAATATATTCTTACCTGGTTGGCATTTACCCCCATTATCTCTAGAAAAATTATCTTTGCAAACGCAGTTTTGGTCCCGACATTGCTCGTTGTATTTACAATCCTTGTCTCTTGAACAACTATCTAAAATATTTATTAACAAAATCTATTCCAAATCACTACTCAAATTAAGTGCGCAAAGGATTCAAAATATTAAAATACTTTATTGTTTTTACCTTCGCTTTCTTTTTCACAATAAAAGATTGTTTGATTTATAGCTCCGTTGCCACATTGGCAACTATTATTTGTTGAATTGCAAAAGGAGTTTGGCCCCAGCGCATTGCACCAATCATTGGTTAAACACGACAGAGTATTCTGAAGAGTTGCTGAAAAATAATACTATCTAAATTTTTAATTAAGCGATTTTATGGATGACTTACATTTAATACAATTTCTATTAGCTTCGTCCGGAAACCAATAATTTAAGCAGTAGCATGCATGTTTGTCCTTCACCCATTTGGCGGGTTTTATAACGCAAGCTGTTGGGTCAATTAAAGCAGGATCTTCCATTCCAAGTTCTGGGACGCATTTACCGTTATGTATAAAATAGCCTCTCTTGCAAACACATAGATTATGGAAGCAATCTGTATTCTTCTCTGTACATTTTTTATGTTCATCACATGTTCCGAATCCTGTATAAAGAATGAAAATACAACTATGTTTTTCTCTAATACTTAAATTTTTTACCTGGCAGACAATTTCCTGAAATATTCATGTGTCCTGTTTTACACATACATGTTTTGCTTTTTTGGTGACATAATGAGTTCTTCATATTAATGCAGTCTTTGTCATAAGTGCAGTTTATTACAGTAGGTGCTGAAAGAAATTATTTTTAATTATTTACTAATGTAATGAAAATATTTATTTTTTAATACCTGAATATTGCAAATTTGGTAAAAAATCATCCTTAAGTTCATCATCCTTACGTTCATCCTCGTATATTTCTGATTCGTATATGTAGTCTAATGATGTTTTACTCTTTTTAATACATTTTCCAACATCACAAAAAAGATTTTCACCGATGCAATCCTTATCAATAGCGCATCCTAAAAAATACCGATTATATTTTAGTTCACATTGTACTTAGTAATCTTACTTTCGCCTTCACTAGATGTTTTCCTGCAATCATATTTCCTGTCGTAGTAACCAGAATTGCAACTACATTTTTTAGATGAGTCACAAATCAATGACAACGGATCATTATGGTCGTAACAATCTATGTCTTTAGTGCAATTGTCCCCTTTTTGTGCATATTGCCTACATTTTCCTTGAAACCACCTAAATTTTTCATCACAAGTGCAAACATTTCGACGACAGACCGCATTGTCTCCTAACCATTCACACTGCTTCGTTTGTACACAATAAGCATTATATTCAGTCACATCTAAAGTGTTGTGTTACAATTAATTTTACAATTTCGGTTAACTTAAATTCAAAAACTTACATGGCAAACATTCGTCATTATGTTCAAAAGAAATTATATCACAGATACACTTTTCATTATCGCAAATAGCATTACCTTTACAATCGGAGTTATGAGAACATTTTTCGTTCAGTCCCAAAGCTCGATATTCTATAATAAAATTATTAATTCAATATTGATGTAGTAAATTTTAAAATATAGATATTAGGTTTCTACTTGCCTAAAACTTCAAACAGCGATACATATACAATTATAAATTTGAGAAGCATGCTGCATTATCGAACTTAGCAACCTGTTTACTGGATCAAATATCATATAATTTTGAAGTGATTCGGTCTAATATATCTCCCAGATAAGGGCTAATCATTCATTGGATCCATCTACCATGATTAAAAATGTTTCAATTGCTACATATTTGATGAGAAACAATAGTCAGACTTTCCTACGTAAAGAAAGGTAAAATTCAAAAGTAAATTTAAATAAAATTGATAGATTAGGTGGTGCTATTAAATGACTTAATTATCATTAAGTATCTAACACCTGGGTTTCAATGTATTGATGTGAATTTTTTATAGATAATAAATATCAGATTATTTACAATGTTGTTAACTGATTTAATATGTTATCGATTGCTTTAATATAATAAGAGAATTGCGATTTTTTTTAATGAATCATCAAAATATATTGAACATCTGTGAATCAAAAATTCTAAAATCTAACTAAATATTTATAACAAATCAGTTTTATAGTCAAATGCCTTGTTTCCCAAATGGACCATACAACTTCTGATTCTCTGCTGGACTTTAATTATTTCTGGGTGTGGAGGTTTTGTGAATTTAAACAATATGTCTAATCCGCTTATAAACTTTTTCATAGCAGCCTGCAATTGTCCCAATTTGAATAAATTTTCGGCTTCCGGGAGAATTTCGTCTAGAACCTAAAAACCTAATATAATCTCGGATAACATTAAAATGGCGTCTCTTACCATAAGACCTTTCAAATTCGGTAATATGCAATTGATGGATTTACAAAAATCGCAAGTGAAGTAGGGATCATCGTCTCCTTCTAACAAGAAAACGAACGGACATCGAGGGGTTTTACAGGGAATCCTCAATTCATTTTCCTTCATCTCTTTGTACATTGGCCATCTTTCTACACATGGTGTACACAAACATTCAAACCAGTAATTGTTTTGCAACATCTTCTGTCGTTCTTCCATTTGGGCGCTCGTATAGAGAGGCCCATAATTTTCGTATATGATTTCTCCAGCCTTTATTGGCTTTATTGTTCTCACTACCATCTTACTTTTTATATTGTATCTGCAAAAACCAATGCTGTAATGAATGAATGTACTCAAATGATTGGAGTATAAGTTACTTACCTCACTATACTGGGATCGCAAGAATGGTTAAAAAGTGCTAATGTTGGGTAGAGTCCAGCTCCGATAGCTGCATTTTCATACTTAGTCATTAAGTCTTCGATTTCGTGAGGTTTATTAAGGTTTCTCAGTTCTGACACCTCGTGGGCGTTAAACTGTAACAGCTGTAGGTGTCTGAGAAGTAGGCTTCCGAAGTAAACTTCGTCGTCTTTGAGAGTTTCGTCCACGGTTTCGAAAGGAAAATATTTAGCAAACTTCAATAATCGCAATAAAAATATCGCCATGCAGCTAAAATGTAAAAGTTCTTCCCTTTTTCTGTTAGCTTCGTTTCTGCATAGAAAAAACACGTTGTCGTAATCATCATAGCGGTATGTTTTTTTCTTAATTATGTTTTTTTTGCAGTTGTCGTTGAGGTAGTCTTTAAGTTTATTCTTTTTGTCATTAAAATAGGAGAAGTGCTTCTGACTTATTATTCTCAAAGCTAGGAAGCAATTAACAGATGCCCCGGAGGAGTATAAAGATGCTTGTATTGGACATTCGATTTTATGGAACGTCTTATTGGCTAATCTTTCGCAAATTGTGCTGCAGAAAACGACGTTAGAACAAGTCGGGCAAGCAACGAGTTGTTCCACAGCTGCGAAGCAATACTGGCAATTAATTAAAGCGTGTTTGCTGTCCACAACTGCACAATGAGCATTTTCCTCCACGATTATAGTCCCAGTTTCTATATTATCTTCGGCGATTGCGTACCTCCCTTGATAGGCATCTTGTTGAAATTTAACTTTATAATGTGCGGCAATGTATTCATTATCGCCTTCGAAAATGTCTGCCTCGTCTACTGGCACTAACTCGTTTTTAGTAGCGAATTCGATTTTCGTATCTCTAGCTTTTTCTATCTCCTTTATTTTCGTTTCGACAGATCTTTCGTCAAGTTTGCTGAATTTGAGACTTTTTAAAGCTTCATCGTACGCTTCCGAAGATAACCTTTCGTTTTGTAAGGCATCGTAGCATTTTGCTTTTCTTATCCATATTTTATACTTTAAATGAGCTGGGTAGTTACCTATTTCCAGAACATAATCAATATCGTTGAATACTTTTTTATATTCTTTTAGTTCAAAGTAAGTTGCACTTCGGTTAGATATCAGAATTGATAGTAATTCTCTGCATTCGTCTAAAAACAACAATTATATTATTTCAATTAAAGATATTCGTTGTTTATTTTGGAATATTTTAAAGACTTTATTTTATGAATATTTTAGAATTTTTACAAGCCATTAATCACACATCACTTGCAAATACTGAGATGTTTATTTTTAGCATTAAATTAAATTTTTGAACATTTTGCATGGTTGTTCAAATCTACAGAATTCGCCTGTAAATCGTATTGAAATAAAAATAAATTGTTGAAATTCGTTTACACAAAAGATATTAAATTAATAATTTTACAAATTTTATCATACCTGTATTTTGCGGGCACTTAATAATCCCTTTATTGTATGCTTTCAGAGCATTTGCGTAGTCCTTTTTGGCGAAGTAAGAGTTTCCTTTGGTTTTTTGCTCTTGAGAAACCTCTAAATTTTTACCATTCAGTTCAATTATAGTTATTGGAATTTTGGTAGCTGCTTCATACAATAGCACTATTCTGGAACCTTCGTCTGTTGTTTCCCTGAAACTCTGTATGCATTTTTCGGATAATTGCCCGATGGCTTTCTCACAATATTTTTGAAAAACTGTATAGTCATTTTTGTCATCACGAGAATCGCTCATATTGCATACAATGACCTATTTATAGTGTTCTACCACTTGATTTTCGATGTGTAATTATAGCACAGTGGGGAATCTATTTTTATAATCGGTTTTCTTAAAAGTTTCTATGTTTCTTCAGCTCAAATTTGTTTAACGGTATGTTTTTTTGGTTTTTGCATTACCCATGACCCAAATCAACATGTAAACACTTATTTACAATTAGTCGTATAATTAAAAAATTAAAATATAAGAAGCGATTTGAGTTACGAAAATATAGGTCGCTGCGAGAAAATATATTGGGAAAGGCTTTGAGCAGCTGTAAAGTTTGATATGTATTAGTGGATTAGGAAGGGTATTGGATGGGATTGGATGGGATTTGAAATTTTAAAAAAATACGCATTGCCCTTATTTGTAAAAATATCCCGAAATTTAGGAAAAGATTTACCGCCCTATATATAGCCATTTAAGCATATTCTAATTATTTTTTTTTCAAAAGCAAAACTAATACTTTAATTATAAATAATTTGCACAAGGCCGTAGATACGTGTACATACGTACACGTAAATGTAAATGAAGGTTCGAAAATAATTATCGATAAGGAGAATTTTTAAAAAATATGGTAAAAAAATGAATAAAAAGTGTTCAAGTCAACTCTGTTAAAAATTATAATAAAATAGTAGGTACCTATACTGAGAGTGGATTGGATAGAGAAGGATGTCTAAAATATTTAAAGTAGTGACTTCTGTGATGCAAACTCTAGGTAATATTTTGAAAATTATTTAAAAAAATATTGAATAAAATAAAAAATATAATTTTTTAATATTTGCGATTCAGAATCAATTTTATCTAATTCTGTTTTGTACACATATAAAGCATTAATTTCTATTGCGGATGACCACACCACATACATCTTATAAATATTTTTAATAATTTATTTAATTAATTTAATTGCACATTTAAACACTTATACAAAAACTGTTGACCGTAGCGCCATCTCGCACCTCTAAGAACATTTAAAATACTTGTAATAAGAAGAAAACTTCTATATTTACTCAACTCAAATTTGACATTGACATTTCTAAAAAATTATAGAAATCTGTAATCTATAACATTCTTTTTGAATATATTTATTTACAAAATTATTGTTATTTAAACATTTGCTTAGTTAATTGAGTATTCTAATTGTCGGCTTAACAATTAAAACCAAATATATTATTAACAAATCTGATTGTTAACATAAAAATTTATAAAATTGACAGTGACATATCACTTCTAGGTTATAAAATTAAACACATTCAAGTATGTTTACGTGTACAAACATTTAAAATAATATTTTCCGAGTATATCAAGTAAATCCTGTTTGTGACAATGTCATTCATCAATGTTCGTCCGTACCGAAAATTAATATGTTAACAATGCATCTTTCATACAGATTTTGCAATGGAGAAAATTACTAGTAATATTAACATAAAACGCAGGAGAACACATTCGAGCAAAATGACTGATGGTGAAGAAGGCGATATTGTAAGTAAAAATCATATTTTTAATTTACATATTTACATAAACAGTTTGTCTCATTAATTTTTTATTACTTTCCGAATAATCTTCTTGGCTAATTGGATAGAAATTTAAACTGTAAATGTTTGTGCAACTATAAATCGTGTTTATTTAAATCTGTTTACAATTTTAAACCCATGAGAATAAATTGTGGTGAATTACCTTAATTTAATTTAATTGATAACATAAACTTTTATTATTTTGATCATGTGTAAGTCATCTAATTCGATTTGTTTGATTCAATAATTGTTCTGGCTTTAAGAAATGAGTTACCGATATGGGTTTTAATTTTTAAATCACTTAATGTATTTTTTTAGGAGGAAGAAAGTGAAATCACATCAGATACATGCATGCTACTTAATTCAGGACTTTCGTCAAAAACTGATGTAATAATCGAACAAAAGGAGCCACCATGGGTGACAGCAATGCAAATGTTTATTCCTTTTCTTCTTGCTGGATTTGGAATGGTAGCAGCAAGTCTATTATTAGATAAAGTTCAACATTGGCCAGTGTATCAAAATGTCAGAGAAGTCTATATATTAGTACCTGCTCTTCTAGGCTTGAAGGGAAACTTGGAAATGACATTAGCCTCTAGATTATCGACACATGCTAATTTAGGTCATTTGGACACTAAAAAACAAAAAATAAGCTTAATTACAGGAAATCTTGCCTTAATCTTGTGCCAAGCCATTGTCGTTGGATTTCTAGCTTCAATGGCTGCTATTATATTTGGATGGGTACCTACAGGAGTGATTAATGTGAAACATGCTCTACTGTTGTGTGCCAGTAGTATTGTTACAGCTTTTGGAGCTAGTTTTATACTTGGAATTGTTATGGTCGGGGTTATTATTTTTTCAAAGTATTGTAATATAAATCCAGACAACGTGGCAACACCTATAGCTGCAAGTTTAGGTGATCTAACAACATTAGCTTGTTTATCTTGGTTAGCATCTATCTTCTATCATACGATGGATACACATCCGTACTTAACTTCCAGTTCCATAATCATAGGATTAATCTTAGTACCTATTTGGGCATGGATAGCCAGTCAAAATGAGCATACCCACAAAGTACTTTTCAGTGGATGGAGTCCAGTAATTACAGCTATGATTATCAGTAGTGTAGGTGGTTTAATTTTAGATTTCACAGTATCCCAGTTTAAAGGAGTCGCAGTTTTTCAACTAGTCATTAATGGTGTCGGTGGTAACCTTGTCGCTGTTCAATCAAGTAGGATCTCAACAGAACTTCACAGTATTGCGCAACCGGGCCATTTGCCTAATCATATGCAAGTGTACATAAGTCCATGTTCAGCTCTATGTGATAAAAAGGAAACAAGCCATGCCGGTACTGCTCAAATGTTGCTATTAATGGCAATACCGGGACACTTAATTTTTTCTTATACAATCAGTTACTTAGAGGCGGGTCATACATCGCTTACTTTTATTTTTATCGTGGTGTACTTGACAGCTGCTTTATTACAAGTATTTATGTTGTTATATATCGCCCAAATTATGACACTGAATATGTGGAAATTAGGTATTGATCCTGATAATTCCGCCATTCCTTATCTAACGGCATTAGGTGATTTATTGGGAACTTTGTTCCTCGGAATCGCCTTTCACTTTCTCTATATCATCGGGGACAAGGACAGCGATGTTGGAGATTAAATATTTTTACGCCATTTTTGGGGCCATATACTTAGATATTTTGTGATCCTCTTTTACTGTACAAATCCTGTTAAAATCAAAGAAATTGAAAATTTTAGGTGCTATTTAATAAATTTTTTTCTATTGAATTATTAACTTGTTTTATTTACCCATTTACAATCTAACCGTTTACTTCAAAGTGACAATTTATTTGTTCAAATATTTAACAAAAGTATGAGTATCTTTAAAATATCAGCTTAAGTATATTTAGAATAACTTATTTTAAAAATAACAAGGATTTAAGATAGAGCAAATATTTATCACAGTAGGTTCTTGGTAAATAACAAATTTTAGAAAAAAAAAAGCAAAATGAAAAAGTATATTTCCAATTCATAAGTTTACAAATCGTTTCACTTGATTGTAAACCCATGAGATTTTAACTTTATATAATATATTAAAAATAGTATTAGATTTATTGGTTGATTGGAATCAACTGCAAGTCAAACGGATTCTTTTATTATCAATAATACAAATTAGTGAACTTGTTCCTTGCGTTATAAATTTATTTACATCCAATATTCCTACACGATTTGTCATGTTTTTTAATTCATAATTGTTTGCTCAAATAAATTGATTAATAAAATAAATTGCAAGTATTTTAATGTGCAACAGTAGGAAGGCCGTAAAACACAAATAATGTGATGCTACCTAAATACTTTATGGGTTTTTGCATATAAGCAATTATTTTTTTATTAAAAAAGGGTAGCTTAAAACGAATAAATAAAATAGTTTTCTATTGTATTAATTGGAATAATTTACTAGTATAAAAAAAGCTCCTACGCTTTGCTATTAAATGAAGTCATAAAATGACAGAAAACAACGCAAAAGCGTAATGATTATAATCAAGTCTATTGAATAACGACTTATGTGCCTAGTTTCCTAGTTATGCGTTGAAATTTCCTGTAAAAATTTACAGAACTGGCAAATTATATCTTTAACTAGTACATTAAGCTATTTTTTAAACAACAAAAATTTAATTTAAATATTGTACTCATCATTATAATTCTGTAGACTAGGAAAACGCATTTAAAAATTTTAAAAAAATCCACCTGGAATCTCCGAATTTTTGGGACAATAACAAGAGGAAATTTTGAAAAACAAAATTCGAAAATTGTGATTCATATACAGTATGAATAAGTAACAAACACGAAATAAATGGAAAATAACTAAATTGCATGTGGACGAAGTTATTATAGAGATCAACGAAAAATATGTAAGTACTGAAATTGTAGTCTTACAAACATTAGTATAAATTTACTTCAATTCACTTGCTCATCTAACTAGTTGTTACCTTCACCTGAATGCTTGTTTATTGGATTATTTTTTTCTACGTTTACTGATCTATCGCGGAAGGAAAGATTCAGCAGGAAGATCTCTGTATTCGGACACCAATGGAAAATAATAAGCCAAGGTTTCATCTCTAGCAAATTCAGGGGCCATTTTTACGAGTTTAAACACTGCTGAGGGCGTAATAGTATAATGACCGTAATAACAAGCTATTGCTGAACAATTGCGCACAAGACAGTTTGAAGTAAGGCATATCATCGAAAAGGTGCCATTCTTTACTTATCAAATTGATTAAAGTCTTACTTCTTACTCAATTGCTTTCAACAAAAACATTTAAAGCTTTGAATATTTTATTTCCTCCTACATGTTGCATAGTGTGTGAACATTTTTTAAATGTATAGACAGAGGAAATATGGATAAAAATGATTTTTCCATCAGTATTTCGGAAAAGTGTTACAAAAAAGTTTGCAGATGACCACAGGGTAAGTAAAGAGTCTAGTTACACTTTAACTTTCTTTAAAACGTTGGGTAAGTAAATGTATAAAAATGGCTCCAGTCTGTCTCAATATAAGAGTTAATCAAGAGGAAGGGACTAAATTTCAGTAGCTAATTCTAGAGAATTCTAGACGTAAAAACTCATATCTTCTAAATAGATTTTCATTTGTTCTCAGTTTAGTGTAGTGGAAATTTTACATCTACCATACTAATTGTATATTTTGTTATCAATCCAGTATTTTGTGTAACAGTAATTATTCATCAATTTGTTATCAATTCACCATTTGTTATACACAGAATAGGAAAATGTAGAATTTAATTGCATATAGTTTTTACAAGGATTTATTTTTTTATATTTAAATTGATTCCTAATTGCAACTCGTACATATATTTATACCAGGATGATAATTCTAAAGCAACTGATTCCATAATAATCAATCATAAAACAATTTGTCTTGAAAAAAATTTTGAGTAATTGACCGTAACAGCAACAGAAAATATTTTTTATGAATTCCATCCTTGTGTTTTCAGATGTTTTTATATTTTACTTTATACTTAACTAACTACCTTACAAGTGAAAAGGAGTAGCCTCAAGTATTTCATAAAATTCCAGTTCCTATAACTTAATTTTTCCAAATAAAGTGATTCAATTAAAGGAAATTAAGCGATGAGGTAAGGATTTTCTGATTGGATTTTCTGGTCTTAAGGGAACAGAATTTAAAGGGAAATGAAGGTTGAATTGAAATTTTATTTAAGACGGAAACCCCATCAGGAAAATTAGCACAGACAATAAAAAAGTCACGAATGGCAATATTTTTCACAATAATTGAAATTCTTTGCGTGTTGATTTATTTTGATCATTTGTAAATTGCTTATACATATAATTGTGTTTTCCTATATCTTTATAATATTTTAAATTCATACCGACATCAAATTTTATTTTTTGAAGTAAGTCACAATAAATTTTACCATTTCCTTTTTCATTCGGCAATAGCCGATGTTAAAAAATACATGGAAACAATTTTAATGATAATATAAATGCCGTAAAGAATCGCATTATGGTACGGTAATTGAATTTTTTTCACAAGGTGAATAGGAAATTATTTTCAAAATATTACGCAACCTTACGTTAATGCCGTATTGAAGCGGTTGTTACGACGTCATGCTGTATAGCAAGAAAATTCTCTTGCGTAACATTTCTAGAAATGATCACGGAAATTCCAGAGGTTTCTAAATTTAGAGAATCAGGTTCAAATTGGATGTAGTATGTCTATAAATACCTACTTAGGTACATGTTTCTTTTATAAAAAAAATATTAAATTATTTTAGTGAACATAAAGGCACTTTTTGAACTTTTACTAAGACTCAAATTTTCAAGATAGCGTTTGCGCGTTTCCTTAATGCATATGTCTGGATTTCGAAATGCCAGACAAAATCAATATTAACCGGAATAACCGGCAGTATATCGCAGAATGTAGTCGGGATAGCACATGTAAGGCTATTAAGGCCTATAATGTAGAGTGAAACTAATAAATTCATCGGCTAAATTAAATTTGTTTTCTCCAGGTATGATTAAAATTGCTGCTAAAACGAACCACTGAACTTTTTATTTTGAATTAACTGAATTTAATTGCTTTTTAAATAGATCATATTTTCTCTATTATAATATTATTTAGTTAACGTGTTAGTGTTAAAAAATTATTTACCATTAATAAATTATCAAAATAATATGAAACTCATTTGAAACACTTAATTTTGGCAACTTTACCCAATGTTCTAAAATACGACTCCGGGTACCAGTAATTGATTATTATAATATTTATGTATTATTATTATTATATATGTAGATAATTTATATACAAGGTATAACAGAGGAAGTTTGAATATTATTTTTAGATAACAAATTAAACATGTTTATGCTACAAAATTTACAAAAAAAAATTGTGTTCTACTCGTATTTTAGTTTGGAATCAGTCGTCTACAATAAAATTGATTTCGCAATTATCTGCTTTATCCCTCAGACAGTATACAGGACAATTGTTTGTTTCCTTAATATACCAAAAGGGATATCGCACAATGGATTTCTTGACATAGTTAAATTAGCCGTTAGCGTGACGATGGAATTACATTAATAGATAATGTATTTCTTCAGATAAATACATCGATTAAATATCTAAAATTAAAAAAATCAATATAGTCTGAACTTCGATAAATAATAACTTATATAACTACTTTACAGTCATAAACGCGACTTTTAATATAAATATTATCAATTAAAAAATTTGTTAAATTGATAATAAAAAAATCTCACTACATCCAAAAACCACAAATATATTGAATTAAAAAGAATAGAATAAAACATTTTTTAACCCTAAAACGCGCCTATGGCCGCAATAAAATTTTTGTTGTTGGTTTTAAAGAGTTAAGTCTTCTCTATGCTATACATTGAGGGCATTATAAATAGTCTGATAATAGAATCACGAGTTAAATTGAAGATGTAATTTTGACCTAGTTATATAGAAGGAAGATCTGACTGCGCCGACATACCTACTGCTTAGTGCTTTAGATGGACTGTTTGAAAAGTGTAATAAAAATTACAGAGGGTGTCCTAGGTCAAGGAAATTTTATCTGGACTAAGTGAATAATAGAACAAACGGACGTTTTTAGTTTACCATACAGAACGGTCAACAAATTAGTGATTATGTCATTTTAATTTTTAATAGGCTCATTAACTGCAATTTCGAAATCTTAACTTGCAATTAAAATAAAGATGATAACGATAAATAAAGAAACTATTGAAGAAAAACTTTGCAAGTCAAAATAACAATAGCAATTCAAACGTTTTATTTTGTCTATCATGAAACATCCTGTAGGTCTAGTCCTTTTAAGCAGCGGATAATTTTTTCATTCAGTTGTCGCATTAAATATATGATGAAGATATATGGTAGGGATTTAGTTGGAAACTTCCATTACTTATAACTTATATAACTTGTCTATTGGAATTATTTAATCTTAAATTGCTATTAGAAGGTTCTCAGTAGTAAAGTAATAAGTAATAAGATTTCCAAAAGCTTTAGTTGCGTACACGTGGATAAAAAATATTACTCTCACCAATTAAGAGCAATCAGTTCCATTTGCAAAAAGTAAAGCACTATCGTCAAATAATCAGTTCTACATTATGAACAGATTGTCCAATTATATCTATTTATAGGAGATAAAAACATCACAAATCCATAAAATTTGCTAATTTCATTTGATAAAAATGCGTATATGACAATACCTACAATTTTTTATAATAGCACACAATTAGCCAAATAATGTCTTGTACCTACTCATTATCCTCACAAGGCTAGCAGATATAATAGTAACTTCCCTAAAATATTTTTTCAAATACTTGTAATATAATGATCATTGATGATGGGTGCAGGTATGTAGAAGATAAACTTTCATTGTTCTGTTTCCAAAATGACAAAATATGTAATTTACGAATATAGATTAGTTTGTTTTAAGTAATTTTTGTTAACGAGTTTCTAAATAAGAGTTAATGCTGTACAAGCATTAAATATATTTTTATATGTTAGGTAAATATAAGCATCTATAAATAAGTATATCAATCAATCCTAGCTGTGTTTACCGATATTTGTGATTTCAAACAAAAAGTATTCCGATCAATAATGGTAAATATTTTTACATTATCTTTATATTGCTAACTGACAATGACTAATAAATCGTCACGGTATAAAAATTATTGAAATATCTATTTTCTACTAAATTTCAATCTATGTTCAAATGTAGTCAACGACAATTAAAAAAATAATGTTGAACCGAATGTGAGAGTTTAGAGAAGTTAACACTAAATATAAAATTTCAATATTATTCTATTATTTTTAAATAAATCCTTTCGAGGGTTACTTGAACGTGTATGTAAGTAGAAATTTAAACGTTTTAAAACTATTTATGTATTACATATTTTAGAGAAGAAAACTATGGATCAGAAGCCATGGGCAGTATCAACCATGTTCAACAAACAACTCCAAACCCAAAGAAGTCCCCGACACCTTCATCAGAAAGCCCCAGTCCCTCAAGTGCCTTGGAACCAAGTTCCACAGTAGACATGGAAATAACATTAGTTAATTCATCCGAAGACAATAGTGAAAATGACAATGGACGACTGCCAGATGTTGTTGTAGAAACTAAAATAATCGAAGAAGAGGAACAACACGAAACATATTTTTCAATAGCCATTCAAGTTTTCATTCCTTTTTTAATTGCTGGGTTCGGTATGGTCATTGCTGGGTTAGCCTTGGACAAAATTCAGGTATTTCTATTAATTTTCTTTGTTGAAAATATATTATAATATATCTTGATTTACAGCATTGGCCAGTTTTTGAAGAAATAACCGAGCTAGTCATATTGATTCCTGCTCTTTTAGGATTAAAAGGTAATTTAGAAATGACATTGGCGTCAAGGTTATCGACTCAAGCTAATTTAGGTCATATGGATACAATAAAGCAAAAGTTATACATAATCGTTGGAAATTTAACACTAATTCAGGTAAATTAATAAGAAGTAATTCCAATAAAAAATATTATTCAATTTACCTCTGTCTTTCAGTGCCAAGCAATAGTGGTTGGTTTTCTTGGTGCTTTGGTTGCTGTTGTAATGGGTGGAATAAAAAGCAACGATGTTGAATTAGACCATGCGTATCTATTGTGTGCTAGTAGTCTAGTTACAGTGTCAATAGCAAGTTTCGTCTTAGGGTTAATAACAGCTGGTGTTATAGTATTATCCAGATACTGTCATATTAACCCTGACAACGTAGCAACTCCCATAGCTGCTAGTTTAGGAGATATTACATCACTAACATTACTATCATGGGTTGCCACAATGTTATACGAATCCATAGGCAAGTACTAGTTTTAATATTCAAAAAGCCTGTATATATTCAATTTGTTTTATTTTATACCTAAATTCGTAAATCGTATTACAGGAACTCAAGATTGGCTAGCACCAGTAATAATAGCTGGTTACATTATGGCGATACCATTGTGGGTTTGGATAGCGAAAAGAAATTTGCAAACGCGAGATGTGCTATACCATGGTTGGACTCCAGTAATGGGCGCTATGTTGATAAGTTCAATGGGAGGGCTCATATTAGATTTCATGGTTTCCAGATTTGAAGGCATTGCTGTCTTCCAGCCAGTCATAAACGGCGTAGGTGGCAATTTGGTTGCAGTACAAGCCAGCAGGATTTCAACAGCGTTACATAAGCAAGCGGAACTTGGGATAATAGCCCCAGAAAATAATACAGATGAAGATAACGTCATATTTATATCACCTTTAACGTGCTTTTGTGGCAAGGGCATGCATAGTCGAACTACTAGAGTATTAATGTCTATGGTCATTCCAGGTCATGTGATATTCATCTACACAATAGAGTACATCAAAAATGGTGATACATCACTTAGTTCTTGGTTTGTTGTAGTATATCTGTGTGCATCTGTAATGCAAGTAGCCACTCTACTATATGTTGCCTATATAATGATTCACTGGATGTGGAAGAAAAAAATAGACCCAGACAACTCAGCTATCCCATATTTGACATCAATAGGAGATCTCTTAGGGATATCATTGCTAGCAATTGCTTTTCAATTCCTATATCTTATTTCTGATCATGATACCGAAACACCAGCAGCGTAAATACGTTAGTTTACGCTGCTGTAAAATGCCTATCGTTGTTTTCTCATACATAAGTACATCAGTTGTGATAAACAAATAAGAAAATATTTGACGTTATAGAACAAAAAAGTTATCAATTTTAGATAGTAGATAGTGAAACCAGAGAATATTTTAGAATATAGTAAGATTGCCGAAATGTTGTTTCAAAAGTTGATGGCTGTATTTTTGTTAATTAAACATTTTATTTTTAAAATCGAGTTTTATTTCCTATTTAAACAGAGAAGTGAGCATGACATTCTTGTTTTACGATAATATAAAGCATATTTAGCGTGGCATAATTTTTCGTGAAAAATACCACTAAATATGCTGCCATCTGTTTCATACAGGCTACCCTAGTCATTGATTTTTTGCTAATAGGTCGCATGAAAATAAGGGATTAATATTGCAGGATTACTGATATTCCGACTGATTGCTGTAGATGGCAGGATTTGGCCAAGTGCAGATTTGTTGGAGTTCTATGTTATGCAGTAAAGCATCAAAATTATATAATTTATATTTAAAAAATTATGCCTATCAAGAAAACAAAATAACAATGTAAAATTATAGGTATTAAACAGGGTTCATTAAAACCACTAATTGATTTATAATTTCTACTTTTAAATGTCTGAAATTTTCCTTGCCGTTTTAACGTATAAATGCCTTATTTTTTATGATTTACCTCGCGGTTCGTTTCAAAATCTCAATTTCCTTATCCTTACCCCTTCTTGAGTTCCTTTCGTAATAAGTTTCTTGTGACGCTCATGAAGTCTGGCATTATTTTATGGGGGGAAACTTTATAGGTAGTACGTTTAATAGATTTTTATACGAATTGGATCTCTTCTTTTATAAATACGTTATAAGGAATTTTCAACCATATAACAGATGAAGTAGCAAAGTAAAACGATCAACATGCTCCCGTTTAACAACCCTTAAGGTAGTTAGGCCATTTAATCTAAAAACTGCCCTATATATTTTATATACGACCCGAGAAGTGGTATAATTAAAAGTAGTTAGCCCCATCTAGGGTAATTTGTTACTAGACACTCCGTCTTAAAAAGTTTGTAAAATGGTAAATGGTTAATGCCGCATTCAGGCTCCAGGACGTTCTTTATTTTTTTGCTAAGGATTCTTTTAGATAAAAAAATTTAGATCAGTAAAAAGAGAGTTAAAAAAACACGTTATAACTTACGATTTTTGTTAAAAATGTGTAAAAGGAAAACGTAATAAATTGATCTTTTAACTACAAAAAAATATTGCAATGAGATTTTTATCATAATAAACATATCAGTTAAATAAAACAAATACATGAAGCAACAGGTTGTCAACAATGTCATTTTTATGTTGCCCTAGTTCAATTTATAAAAAATTCTAAATTATAACTCTAGTTGCCACAAATTATGTAGTAGATGTGTAGTAATTTTTATTAAAGGATTACTACTGTTAATTATAACCAATTGTGAATTATTATTTTTCTTAAATTAACATATTCCATAAATTATCAAAGTTTCATTAAAGTCTCATTTTACATTTAAGCTCCCTTTACATGTTAACAAAGTTAGAATTTTTAATTCAAAGTTAAGCGATATTAGTTCAAAGACTCGGTAGAACGTTGTACTAATTACATGAAAAATATTCCGGTCTTTAAAACCGTTTTTTGTCGCAATGAACTTCTCGTGGCGAAGTTAAATTCTGGCCATACAACTAGTTGGTTCTGAAAGACGTTCATAATAATGAAGTACTCATGTTGAAAATTCCTTGTACCTAATTATCGGGCTTTCCGCAGAGACTGGTGGTACGCATGTAAACACCTTCATTATATCTGAACAGTGCTTTGTAAAATATCGTTGCTAGGGGTGTTGTAAAAGGTTAATAGGCAACCTCCGGGATGCCATAAAAGGTCTCCAGGGACAATAACATCACCCTTACTTCTTACGTAGATCGATAAATTATATTTCTCTTATTCCTATTTCTATGCTTGTTTTTCGCAAGAAAACACAAATTAGAAAAATTGCACGTACAAGGCGATTCTCTCAAAAAAAAATCAGAAATTTTTAGATTGTGAATTTTTGCTACCGCGCTTACTTAGTTTCATGGATGAAAATATTAGAAATCACCAATAATTTAATTGGATTATAATACGGACATTTTTGCAATTATTATGTTGTAGGTAATTTTAACTTTAATAATATAGCTCTATGTTCGCATTTAATGCATGCATGTTATTTAATGCGGAATCAATAATTTCTTTCAACAATAGATAATGACAAGATTCGTCAATAAATATAAATTCATTCAATAATGACTTAATGATGTAAATGCATAATGGTGATTTATTTAAATAAAATTCACTACTATATATTGTAATCTAGGATCACTTTAAGAATACAAACAGAATGTTTTAAAATATCACTAACTGAAATGTTAATTCTACCACGGAAGGTTTTTAAAATAATTAATCCTAACAACTTTATTTGCAATCCATTATTCATTAGCGCTCCATAGAAACATACTATTGCTGAGAACTATAGAAAAAATTCTAAAAGAGAGCGACTTTGTAGGATTCTACAAAACGAAATCAGAGGACAACTCTGCCTTTAAGCTTTTAAAGTTTGTCTGGTCGATATGTTCGACGAAAAATCGCTTTGCGAAAAAATTAACTTTCCCTTTTTATTCAACCTAAGTAAAACTCGGAATATTCGGAGTGGAAACAACTACGCTCGCCGAATAAAATTAAAATTAGATCACGAATTTAAATTGAAATTCATGTTGATTCACTCACTAATCTTGAATTTAACATAATAAAAATGCTCTTATTTGCATTATACGTTATAGTTGAATATTTAAGTTTGTACTATCGAAAATGCACTAATCCAAAAATTAGCAAAATGCAATCAATATCGCATTCAATGTTAGTGTACAATTTTACTATTATTAACATGACAAAATATAATTTGAAAACCCTAATATTCGACCATCATTTCCGGTTGCATATTCTATAAGTGATACATAATAATAATGGATAACACGGGATATCAATGCACCGTTATGTGTTCGAACGATTACTATTAATATAACCTTCAAACCATTTTAATCAAAATTGTGCTTCATTTTACGAAACGAATTTTGTTTTACAACATATATCCCAGCATTTGTATTTACAAATTGTTAATAATATTATTAAAATTAATTAGGTAATTATTTTTTATTCCAACTACTCACTAAAACCTATTTGAAATCGTATTTGCATATTGGCAGAATGATCATATAATTTAAATTAGCAGATAAACACTACTAGATAAAAAGATGGAATACTAAAGTTAATATTGTTGCTCTTTACTGAAAGAAATATCTTTTATTTCATTCCTGAGATCTAGTGGAAAAGTAAGGGATAATAAAGAAAATTAATGAAATGATAATATTACAAAACTGTGATTTAGTTAATAAATTCAAATCGTGACGGTTAGTTATTTTTTATTACAACTGCTCACTAATATTTCAACCATAAATTCCTAATTGAAATCGTATTTGCGTATTGGCAGAAATGATCATTATAATTTAAATTAAAACCATTAGGAGACAAAAAGATGGAACGCAAAAGTAAGGATTTTTGCTCTTTAATGAAGGAAATACTTTTTATTTCATTTGTGAAATCTAGTGGAAAAAATTAAGGGATACTTAACGAAAATTAAGGAAACGATAATATTACAAAATTGTGATTTAGTTAATAAATTCCAGTTGCGACGGTATATTTTCGTCTGCTAAAACAAACTCATCAGCATCTCATTCAGTTCGAAAAGTCTTAACGAATTGCAAACTTGATTGAAACTTTCATTTTCTGGTAATAATTGGCATCACTTCCCAACTGCAACATCAGCAAATCCGAAATCTCCGCTTTTAATGGGAACTGAAGATATTCAAATTGCCCTAAACGCGCATTTTAACAAATATAGCATAATCTGCTTTTATAAAACAAACCAAATTATACAGATTCCTATCGTCCGGAGGAGCACTGTAAATAAATTATGAGCCAGCAGGATTGGACTGCAATAAATTCGAAACGGTGAAATTCGCAATTAATGAAAAGAACAAAAATAAGTGGGAATAATGGGTTGGGGAATGCGAGGGTTTTCAGTTGCTCAAAATATTCTGTACATTAGGGAATAATAGAAATAAATTCATGCGCTTCATTATTTTTTTCGTCCAAAAACAAACTATATTATCTTTAAAAGCGAAAAGTAAATGCGAGAATAAAAAAATCATTCCACCTAAAATATTTTAATTTCAAGATTTTAAAAATCCAACTTTTCATTTGTACGTGACGCCAGTAGCGAATTTATATTTTGCAGAAGCGAAACTTATTTTATGGAGTGACAAAATGTAGTTATGGCACTGAAAATTTACAGTCGGCTAAACAGGAATAAATAATGAAGCCCAGAAATAAAATGTTTAAAATTTCAAGCGAGCATTGTGAATGAAACGAATTTGGTCAACTACATAATTATTTTTTACGGTCTGACAAGCCTGAAAGAAGCTATAACAAAGCTTTTAATCTTTTATGAAAGGTATCAAAACAACAAAATTTTAACATAAATGTGGTTATTTAGAGGTACAATATAATAAAAGCATTAAAAGCAATTGTCAATACTACAAAAAGCGTATACTCTCAATATAAATTGTAATGAATTAATTTAGTAAGAGTAATTAATTGATAATTGGAGATCTTATTTATTTGAAGTTAACTCCATTTTAAAATAGCGGTTTCATATTTCGATTGTATCGTTTAATAATCAAAAGTGAATTACGTGGAAATTGAACAAAAATGTATTTAATGAGATTTTACGAATCGTGCAATGACCAATTCCTACTCAGCAATCATTCTACAATTTTCCATGGTCATTACTTGATATTTCTGTTTCACTGTAATTTTTCTTGAAATATAGACCTGGTTAAAGTTTTCTTATCACCTTCCGCATGCCACATGCCTATTGGCATACAAAAATGGAAATCTTATTCACATTGTGCGCTGCTGATAATAATAACAGTACGATAAAGTCGTAGCAGATTATTACCTATTATTACTTATGTTGCATGTTAAATTGGTCAAGCTGTCGATGTATGAGAGAAATAGATCGTTCCTAAGATAGCACTGAAATAACCCCTAACGATAGTTATAGGTTAATGGTAGAGTTTTAAATTTCTCGTATAAAGTAAGTCCGTTTTTTTATGTCTGACTTGATTTATGAACTTTTGCTTTAGTTTATTTCAGTCCGAGTCAATAGGAAGTTATTACGTTTACAAAAAATTCAGGTTTTGTTCCAGTTAGAAAAATGCTGTTACCAGATAACGTAGATATTTCATTCGTTTTTAAATGTAAAATGTGTATCAAATTAATAACAAAAAAGGAGTAGGTATAAATTCCGCGTTTTGATGCTTTTAAATAAATCGATTCCGAATTTCCCGGTAGATATGGATTTTTGTTCGGTAGCGTGCAACGGATTAAAAAAGAAAATTGGTTTGAGCAACGATTCTTAAACGCTTTCATCGTTCTGTCATCTCTTAATTTGCTTCTGGGCGAAGCGGAAATTAAAATATAAATACATTTAGTTCAATTACACCTTTTTATTCATCGGGCGTCTCTTTCAGGAAACTATTAAACGAAACATGGACCTGCTATTGTATTAAGTTTGATGAATCAATATGGATAATACAGATCGTGCAATTTGCTTTGAACACAATTAGAATTTTTCTTTTATTGCATTGATATATCTCAAAAGTTTGTAATTTTATTAAATGCATTTTTAGTATTTCATCAACAATATCAATGTTTGGCAAGATTCAATTAACGACATCCTTATTCCTCGGGGAGTTCTTATGTTGTTGGTTTAGAGATATTAGTAAATTCATAATTCCGGCTTCTGACATTTAAATCGGTAGACCTTTAAACATGAATAATGTCATTCTCGACATTAATTTCACCGATATGCTATTACTAGTGATGTGAATGTCAGTACATGCAATCTTCTCTTTCCAAATTAATCTTTGAATTATCAATTTATTCATATCTTCATAAAAATTTATTTCCACGCCAAGAAACTCCCTCTAACGATTATTTACATTAATTTTAGTCTATTAACTCCAGTTATATTTACCACATGCTTAATATTATGTAATTCTGTTTGTAGGGAACAATTCTAAGCAGTAAATTAAACTATGGAACTTGATATTGTTGTTTTACAAGACTGACAAGATCTAGTGAGTATAATTATGTGTGTGTGTACATAAGTAAACAAACTTGGGAACTTCGGAAACTTAATACAATCCGTGTTAAGAAAAATATATACCTACATTAAGTAGAAGTGAACAGAAAATTAAACGTTCCGACAAAATAATTTCAAAGTTTTTATCGTTTCAATTCCGTCTCTGTACACATCACACCCCAATAAAATTGGCGTAAATCCTTTGGAGAATCGTATAGCATAAACTTGCATTCGTTAACGGCAATGCGATATTTGCGTGTACTTTTTGTGTTCTGTGCAACCCTTCAACCAGATGACCATTTTCCAATTCTAGAGTTTCAATTAAACTTAATTAGCCAACAAATTAGAATACTTTTTTCCGGTGAAGAGATTTCTGCGATAACGATGAATAACAATGTGTTAGCAAGATATATAGCGACAGACATGTCATGTATAGATTCAGATAACAATATAATTTATAGTACATGCTCTAAAGGGAAAATTCAGACAAGTGATAGAATCAATAAATAGCTCCGTTCGGCCATAAAAATGTGCAATGCGATTCTCATGTATCCTACAAAATTGTCATCTAACACCAATAACAACGAAAACCCTCGTATGAAAAATCCGCATTGTATTTGGAATGTTGAAAATTTCAAAAATATGGAAAGTATTGAATCTTGTGGAGGGTGGATGTGTTGGATTTAATCAGCGATTTAATCACTATAGAATGTATATGTAAATTTTTAGTAATCACCAATTTGAATGTCATAAAATATCTATGAAATTGGAGCGTAGGGAAATACGGTATTATTGACTGGTCTCGATCAGACAAGCTATTCAGCCAAAGTTGTATAATGGGAAGTTGGCGTTAGTGCGGACGGCAGGGGCGCGATTTAACAAGTTGATGTAATGATTCCGAGGGCTAAGACAGCGCGTCACCCTCTGGTGGCGCTGGAACGGATTGCGTGCAGCGAGCACAATGTGTTTCTTGCGTGATTTTCTTTGATTTGATTTTGGAGAATGGGAACGAAAGAAGTTCATCTGTGTGCTTAGATTATACGGAAGCGTTTTGGGACCCTGATCTTGTTACATGCTCAAGAAAAGGTTCCTTCCTTGTCATTCCACAACAAAAAATATGCCTAACAGATATTGTTATATTCCAAATTTTTATTTTTAGAACTCGAATTAACTACCTACGCGTCTTGTTTTTATAAAAATATATTATTAGGTTTATAATAATCCTTGAGGAAGGAAACGTTGGAAAATAACTGCCTAATGCGAATATAATTTTTTTATTTTATATCCTATAAAAAAAAATATTTCTCGTTGAAATTAAATAAACTTAACAAAATACATGACCAATATATAAATGTTACCTTTATATTAAAAAAGTCACAAGATTTAGGAACTTATTGGTAAAAGTGTAGTACGCAAGATTATGCGACAAATCAAACTTAGTCAACAGAAAATTTCATTTGTGTTACTGTAACTACAAATCTCTCTTAAAAGCAACAGAATATAATTCGAGTTTAATTGATGACATTAAACACTTAATAAACTTTGATTTAATTTTAAATACCTAGTATAGCGTCACAAAACACGTTGATACGGAGTTGATCGTCATCTATAATAATTTAGTTATTTAGTTTATAAGCGTGGCGATGTGTGAATTAACTGTATGGTATCTATACATCCTAAACGAACTCGACTCATTCGATTCTGTTACTTGATTAATAGCCTCACGATAAAACGTATGACTCGGGTTAGTGACTGAAGAGAATATGACGATAAATCGTTAACGAACCAATCACGGCGTCTATTTATGTAGAATAAACTATATTTACGTTGTTACCATAATCATTATACCTTTGAATTCGCGTGCATGACTGCCAGTTCTATTGATTTTCCTCCGTTACGTGTCAATTCGAAAAGGGTACTGCCACACGATATTACCTAAATTATATTATGGCTATGCTGATGTATTTTTCCAACGAATTGGAGGGACTTATTTGAATTTGTCCTTCGTAAATAACGGCTTTTGTGCGATACCTATCTATAATTTATCCAAATTTAAGTATCTGCTGAAATATCTGAGATAATAGCGGTTTAGTTATGACCAGTCTAAAAAGTAAAGTGGTTTTAGTTTTTGTCAGTGAGGAAATTCAATCCAATAAAACGTGCATTTATATTTATTTGCTAACTGTATCAAAGCAAACATTAATTAATGTTAATAAGCAGTAAATTATAGGCTTTACAAATTTCATGCGAAAGGTACCGTTGAATGACTTGCGATTTGAATAGAAGTTATGAGGCTTGGCGTCATTCTATATTCAAGTTCATTTAAACTTCGGGCCTCCCTTAACCGCTTTTGAGTTAAACTCAGGTTCGACAATTGCGCGAATAATATTTGTAAAGTTTATTGAAATTTCTACTAAGATACTAAGATACCAATGAAGACACTTGATAATACTACCTATCTAAATGCAAGAATAAAATGAAAAAAATTATTTAACCTATAATTCCTATCCCATACATAGGATTTTCGGATTTTGGTAATTACTTTACTAATAGGCGCCCTTCGTTACATCCACAACTTTTTTCGCTCTTATTACTTTTTTAAATGATTCTCATTTTGACGTTAAAAAAATTGATTATCCGCGACACGGCTCGCTTGATATTTTGTTTTAAAAGCCTTTCGCGGAAATCAGTGTCATTTATTGTAACAAAACGACAATGGATAAATGTAATATTAAGCCACTTGTGAATTCAGTTATTGAGGGATATCGAATGAGATACGCAAAATTAACAATAAATTGATACACCAACAGCACGACAAAATGGAATTTCTGGATAGGTATTTATTGATTTGTACAAACAAAAGTATAAGTGATTTAAATTCAAATTGCATCCGTTTGTTTTTACCAATTATTCGTGCAATTATATTCGATATATCCGAAGGATAAAAGGATTGTATATACACTCTATAAATATATGCACATGCGATTCTTTAGATTTAGCTGTAGAGAAATCTGTTCATCTCTATATCAATCTCATTAAAATCATGGTTTCGCTCATCATTATTTATTAATCGATATTTAAACATATCTGCGAATATTCAATATTATTTGAGAATTTCAACCAACAACTACGTATGTAGGTATTGTATTTATCTGAGCATTTAAAAAACATTTATAAATAAAAAGATCTCGTTAAAAATTTGTTCATATTTCTACTAATCAGTACAAATCTCTATAGCATAATGAATTACATATTGTCAATTGTACTTAGATGTTTTGATAAAAAATGTATAACGGGAACACTACTTGAGAATAGAGAAAGTGTTGTGTCAGCGTTGCCCTTCCGTTTCCCAAAACCCCTTCGGGTACGGCCTTGACTTCCATACACATGGGTTTTTACGTCTGAGAGGTTACACTAATTTTTATGGGAATATCGTGCAACTGTCATAAAACCGGAGTAAGTCCTTTTTAATACGGGAGATGTTGCAAGTATATTTTTAAAAGCGACGATAGACGAACAGGATAACCATATAAAATGCTCTTCTTTCACATCAGAGTCACTTTATGGGTCATAAAAGTGACGGTAAAGTTTTGAAACTATCGATTTCATTCAGATGGTTTGGTCTCGGCTCTGCTATGAATCCCTGAGGATTACTGAAACATAAGTTCGCAGGTTTGTTTGTCGAAAACTTTTTTTCATTAAGAATACTCCCATGGAGAAATTAGAAATATTTTAAAAGGACGATTTTCTACATAAAAAGCGTATCGATAACAACTATAAGTTTGATTTATAAAACACTGAAAGCTAGGATATTAAATATTTAAATATAAATAGCATTGAAATTATGGATTACTTATTTGAATAATTTACAATGCACAAATGCAACAAATAAAGTCGGGATATTCAAATTCTGGCGAAATCGAATTTAAATGTAACTGCAGAAAGTGCAATCTGCTTGCCAAAGCATTCTTTAATCACAAAGCACGACACCAGTTAGGGCGACTTCAGTAAAGAATTTCATGCGATGTTTAATTACTTTTAAAATTTAAAGTTTTCTTTCAGGAAGGGAATGTCAACGACCAACAATTCAAGACCTTTTATTTTCAAAGAGCTGACGCAAAGCACCAAAGAAACTAATAGAAGGCCCAAAAGTGGAGACATAATTTTATGATTATACACTAATTTGAGCATTTTGCTGTACCAACTTGCCTATAACTCACAGATCTAATTTAGTTCTTAATGAAGAACAAAAAACCCTTTGTTCTTTATAGCGAGGATTTATTAAAAAATTATGCACTTTCATTTTACGTAAATTACAGAAAACCCTAATTTACGTCACAAAAAATGTAGTGCAACAAGTTAATAGTCGTTTACAGTGACGCCAGTAGAAATATTAAAATCTTCCTCTACAACAAAAAATTACGGCAATTTCAAATTTCTCGTTAGTAAAATGTTAATATCAGTATAGCTTTGCTAAGAATACGTTCGTTATTATTTATAATACACACGACAGGTGCTTCTAAATAGTACATTGTCATCACACACATTCCAATTCAACCCAATGCGCTTTATAAATATTTCACTTTATGACATCAATTCCATTCATTTATTCGTGAATTGAGTCATTTCATATTCATTGATTTTAGAAGTTTGCTAGGATAAAATAGGGGTTAGTCCATTATGATTGCCAGCTCCCAGTTCGCTGAGCTACAAACATTATAATATCAAATTTATATTGATAAAGTGCTAATGGTTAAATAAATACACTAGTAAATGGCTTTCTATTTATTTTCATTCATATTACACCTATCTACATAATAAAATTGTTAGCATACCTAATCGAATTAAATCAAATAATCCCACAACTTGTAATTATTATTTTATATGTATTTATAGGTAGAGTGTATGAAGGAGTTGACATTCTAACATATCGAATTATTGAATTTTGATTTTCTTTATAAAATATAGAGGAATTTTATGGAATTCGTTCGGCACATTTCTTTAGTGTATGTATAAATCCACAAAAAAATTAAAGCATAACTTTAATAGTTCAATAATTATTAAATTGAACCATTAAAACGTTTTTTTATAAAATCGTTAATTTATGAGTACCCGTACAGTATGAACATAAACTTGCAAATATTTGCAAATCCCATGTGATAAAGTTTAAATAAAAATATGTATGCAAATTTTGTTAGTTGTATGTCATGAAGCTGTTACCGTCGAGAACAACGAGGCAAAAACAATACATCAATTATTTATCGTTTTTGCACTTTCGGTCAGCCAAGGGATTAAATGGAATTATACTCATACCTAATAATAAATAATAATATTCTATATTTAGAAGATATATCACAATATTTGCTTCAATATATAAGAAAATTACCTAAAATATTTAAATTATGTCGAGAAAATGTATCTACATTTTAATGAGTAATTTTTTAATTCCAAATACATTTTGGTGCCGTATAAAAAAATAACTGAAAATAAGCGATTAGTTTTCTGTCAATAGCAGGATTAATTTCGAAATCAATTGCAATTTTTGATAAATGCGTTAAAAAACCCAATGGACAAACTCATATCAGAAATGAAATATTGAAAAAACTGATTTCAATTATTCAGATTAGAGAACAATCCGAGTCAACACATTTCTGAATTAATGTCCGAATTGAGTGCGAAAATTTGTATCGACAAAAATATTTCGAGCATGACGGGTTAAGCAATAAAACCTGTTTGTTTTTCACTCTCTGCAGATACTTATCTACGAAAATAAATATTAATTTTATCGCAAAAAATAATTTTTCAACCAAACATAATTTATCTCAATGCATTATTTGCTTATAGCCTTTTCGAGAGCGGAATGAACACTTGATACTCCGGAACAACTCGAGCTCATGAAGGTGTATTATATTGGAATCCTTTTTAACCTTAAAGCAAATACGAGAGAAGAGGGGTTCTCAAAGGGGTGAGTTTGACGTGAATCAAGATTTGCATGACGGTTTGTGAAATTCCTTTAACTCCGAAAAGAATGATGCCACTCCTCCGTTGTGCAGACTAAGTAATCAGTAAAGAGGGAAGGTTTGTCGAGCCTAAAATTTTTAAGCTACGGGCAAAGAAGAACTTCACTCAAAAATGCGTATAAATAATAAAATTGTTACTTATCGGGATTAAAAGGAAATAAAAATCGGTGTTTGTATAATTGTTGTCCATCTCAAACCGCAGGTACGAAAGCTTCATATCTAAGCCAACATGTTTGAACCGTATACATGTTCAATTCCCACAGTGAATGAATACACTTATATAGCGTTATCCGGATACCTAACGTTTGTTTGGTGGAACTTCAAAGGATCAAAGCTGCCAGCCTGCCGGCTCTTAGCCAATTGGAAAGCCAGAGTGAGCTTTTACGAATTTGAAACATCCGACAAATCATTAATTGTAATTGCAGTTCTATCTCATTGAATAGTCTTTGACTTTTGAATTCGAATGAGCGCAGAGCAGAATTAGACTACTTTTGTTGCGATCAGTTACATTATGTGTAGAAACTTAACGCTCTGCACAAATTCCAGAAAGTTTGAGCTCCCAAATAAACTCGTTTACGTTTCATTTAACACCAAAAGGCTATTTTAATTCAGTTTGTTTAGATAATGCAGTTTACCGTGCTTTAGGAAGAAAACTATCCGAGTTCAACTGCAGAAATAATAATGTAAATATACAGGTAGTTAAGTACATAATTGGCTTTTCACTATATTCTTGAAATATTTAATGAACTCAAGATTCATGAGGAATAGTGTAGAAAATTATAAGGAAGTAATTTAAATTGATGTAACAAACACGTTTTAAACTATAGCTGCTATAAAAACCCTGTATGCTTACTTAGTAATTTTTTAGTGCAGATAATCATTTGTATATTTTCTATCGATTACTACCGGGAAATCCGAATGTTTATTTGTAAAGTTTTTGCTAGTCACGTAACCACATTTGTTATGATAGGGATGTTTTTCATATGCTGTTTTTACAATATTACATTTTGTTAATACTAAAAAATAGTGCGCACGAAATATTTAGGTTTTGGCTTTATAATATGTAATAAAATTAAATTTTAATAGATTTGTTGAAAACGAGATATTTTTAAAAATAAGCATCTATATCTGTTTGAATAACATGAATTATTAGTTTGTAATAAACATTCATGAAAAAACAGAAACCTATTTTACAAAACAGGTACAGCCAGTAATCCATATTTTAATGCCTGCTACACTCAATATGTAACTAAAATCCTTTTGATACCTATTCTTTATTCAAAACACTTTCAGTAACATCATTTATAACACTTTTTTTATTTTTTTCCAACAAGATAGATAGCAACAAGAACGATTATTAGGAAAAATATTATACTCCCATAAATTATCACCAACGTATAATCATGTTCTTTTCCAGATATGCACGAATGGCTGTAAATAATAGAATATTTCGGAAATTTTCTCAATGACGTGCTTATAGGTGACATAGGATGAAATCGTACATTTTTCATGAACCAGGAAAAGAAGTAAAAATGTGAAAAAATATTTTCACATTAGTGAATTTCAACGACGAGTTCGTCGAGTGGTTTTTAGAACATGATTTAAACCTACCCACAATAACAATTAAATAATTGTTGTCTATATTTATTCAGTTGAATCTAGAAATAGAAATTTACAAACTGCAATATATTATACGCTTGATTATTATTATTAAAGTTTGCCTATAAGGTTAAAATATTAGTTCGCTTGATTGCTGCTCATTCAGTAATCTTATTGCTTCCTTAAACAAATTCACCAAATTTTAAGTTTCGTGCCGTTGCGAACACTTTCTTTGTTAATGAACTATAAAACGTACATAAAACATGAATTGGTGTACGGCAATAAGCCGGTAGCGCTTACGGCGAAGAATTGGAAACATGCAATGACATAAGACACGAAATGGCGGTAAACTTGCTGCAAAGTTTTAGAACCTTCTTTATGGTCAGACTTGACAACTAACACATTTCGTGTAACAAATGCGACTAACCTTTCAGTGACTAGCGAAAGCGGCTATATAACTTCAGAAAAAGAATATTTATACTAATTATTATACACCCGACTAAATTAGCATGCCTACTCATTCGCTTTCAATCCTCTAAACCTTAAGATAAGCCACGTAAAATTTAGTACCTACATATCATTAATAATGCTCTTTACCTTCAATTAACCGTAGACATTTAGGTACTTTAAAATTCATTAATAGTAAATTTCAAAATTCATAGGGTTAGTGGATATTATTATTATCGTTATTATTATAAGCTTTAATAAAGCAAAATTCGCGGTGTTTAGATATAAGTAATTTATTTATAAAAATTTGTACATATTCAAATAATCAAATTGGCATTTGTACTCGGATTAATAACAACCCAAGGGTTCCCTACACTTTCTGAGCCAATTGCCCAATTTATAAAGTCGGAAATTGCCTCAATACAACACAAAGTTATTCTTCCTTCGGATCACGATTTTTTATTGGTCGAAAGGAAATAAAAGGTCCCACGTCCTTGTAGATGTTTTATCATTTTTTAAAGGAAAGAAAAGCGTTGCAACACAACCTGAATAGTAGATGTTTACCACCGCTTTGTATAATTCATAACAAATCTAACAAATTAGTGGTAATTAATGTGAGTAAATAAGTTATTAAATTTATTTATAGGAAATATATTAAGTTCAGTAATTTAGAGGGTTTTAATTCGAGTACATACATAACTTTCACAAGTAGGTAATCCGTTTAATTTGTACTATCTCTCCAAGTATTCTAATTGATTGATTGGAAATAGCTAAATAGCGATCAAAGAAAAGTTGTAATTAACAGATCAAATATTTGCTGATAGAAACTCGAGTTAAAATCACGTTAGAGTCATTGCTGTATACATTATAGTCGTCGTTGATAAATAACATCGACATACTTAGGATCGAACCATATATAAATTAACTTTCTTGTTAAGTCTCAATTAAGTTCCGATCGAGTTATTTCCAACTTTGTCGAAGAAATTGTTTAAATACTCGACGAATACCTTTAATTAAATAAAATTACAGTCAAACAACTTGAGTAGTATGCAGAATAAACATCACATCAGATTATTAATTAAAACATTTCCAGTACCTAAAAAGTTATAAGGCAGTGTTTTAAATGGCGAAATATTTTGATTTATTTTTTTATTATCACAATGCAAAAATGTTGGCTTATTGTTTTCCATTGTAATAAATAAATAGTAGCACAAAAGTTAAAGTAATTTGATAAATTTTGATGTAACTAATTTGAGTCCCTACGCTTAATGGGATGGTTCATGCTCATTATTTTAATTAAATGGATAATTATGCCAGATCTTAAGTTTTGGAAAGTAACAGCGTGAATTCAAATCAATTAAGAAAATTTACGGAATAATTTCTATCCCACTTGGAGTTATATCATTCCTTTCTGATATATGTTGAACGACAAGGAATATTTCTCCGGAAAGTTTAGGCGCAAGTCATTCAAAATACGTTAATCAAAACTTGTGAAGAGTGATAGCTTAGGAATACGTGAATGCCTCCATTTGTCAACATTCATCCTAATGTTATTTGCTCCTGTGAAGCGTAAAGTGTATAAAGTTGGGAAAATCAGCTAAGTGGTTCATTTTTACTGCCTGAAAAATATAAATAGTCAAGGTTTTATGTACTGAACGTGAGGGATATAAATTTTTGAACTTTTCCTGAATAGGAAAGGAGATGTTTACAAACACGTGAATAAAATAAAAAATGTATCGGGAATTATAAAAGTCGTTGAAAAGTCTAGTGACAGTCTCCGTAGAACTATAAAAATTTTTTCTTACCAAAGAAAACTTAACCTAACATAGAGTAAAATATAAATAGGGAAAATTTAGGTAAAAGTTTACTCCATATAATGTAAGAACAATAAAACAATAATTGTGAAAGGAAATATTCCAAATATTTGTATTAAATTATCCAAAAATTTTTCATTTATAAGTTTGTTTATAAGATTCTTTAAAGTGGTACGATTACCTTGAAAGGAGTCGCGGAAATATTTCAAGGAGTTGATATCAGACAACAAATAAAATAACTGTCGCGAACTTTCCTACAACAGACTAGTTTGCGGAAAACTTTTTGTTAGAGAAAGTAAATAGACCAAAAGGAAAGAATAATCATGTAAAAGTATAATCTATATAAAATGTCATTCTTACGTCGGGTTTGCAGATAACACAAAGAGACAGATCGAGTCATCTATCACTTATCTCTTTTCTAAGCCATAAGAGAAGTATTGAAAACTTACTAAGATTTATTGCGTATCCCAGTCAACACAAAAAGTTTACATTATTACATTAGCCTCTTTTCCCCAACACAATAAATTTGATTAATACACAAATTAATATCCATCATAAAATTAATGTATAGAATAGAACCATTTTTAATTAGTTTACGCACTTTCTATTTATACATTTGATTAGATCATTGCAAGTGTTGAAAATAAAAATAATTTAGGACCCCTGCAAGAGTAACGTATATATACAAAGGTTTTTGCCAATTATAGAATAATTTGGTTAAATGGATTTATCTGTTTTAACTTCGTCCGCTGCTAAATTATTGAATTCGTTCAGATAGATCTTTCAACCCTTGCAAAGGTTTCATAACTAAAGCTATACAGCAGTGGACACCAAAAGGCTAAATATAACATTGTCAGGAGTTCATTATTTGTGATCATTATAATTAGTTACTAATTTTGAAAGGGTATTTTTTTTACAGGGAGATTGTTCACAAAATTCTTAATTTTGCTCGACTTATACTTATAGATTGTTTTTAAGGAGTTTGAATTTTATTTTTGATTAGTAAATTAACTTAATACTGCATTCTAAGTGAACTTATAAAATAATTTTAATATAGGAGTATAGCGATTAAATTAAAATATAATACATCATAAATAATATATATTCATTACGTAGTGGCCATTAGAACAATATGCATAAATAATGCGACCAACAATAGAATTCAATATTATAGATGCGGAGATTAAAAGCAGAACCCGGCCTCGTGTTACAATACAGACATTTCAGCGGAGAATGAAATAGATGATTTACCGTCTGCCGGGACTCGGCTGAAGAGTTCCGGTCTGCCGGCCCTCCTTTACTCATTTACACCTCCTCTTGGGACCATTATGTTCTTGCGGCTACTCTACATGAGTCTCACGGTCTATTGTTCGCGGCATTCATTAAGATTACCGATAATCAGAACTGCTATAACTTAGCAACTCACAATTCTCCACCCCGGTTTCTAATGAAGTACTTAGATAGCGACTAGGGAAAATCTGCTATTTAAATGAGCCGTAAATATTTGATAATAAAGGGGATAACTACATTTATTCACCTCGGTGGCAAATTTACTTTCGGTTCTAATGGAAATTATGAGAAACAGGAAAAGATCCTTTTTCATTACACTTTTTAAATTATCCTTGATATTTTTACGCCCACGGTGAATTGCCAATGACACGAAGTCCTAGAGCCAAATGCGTGAGTGTTGCTACTAAAATGCATTTATTAGATATTCAAGCGCGCACACGAAAACGAATTCTTACTTTAAAAATAGTTATTTTCCCAGTTCAATAATCTCTTAACAAGACCCCTGAATGCTCTTTTTTTATACACACATTTTAATTATATACAATTAGAAATTAGAATTATAACATTTTCTGTTACCCAGCGCAAAGAAATTTTCCATCATAAATCTCTCGAGTAAATTCTTAAAATAAGAAAAAAACCACCTGGAAGAAAATTATGTTATTTTACTTCCACGCTTTATTTTCCATGAAGCAAATTCCATTTCAAGTTCAATAATTAATTAGATCTTTCGCATGTCAAAATGATCCTCTGAAACAATAAATACAATGAAATAATGTACTTCGTCAGGTGGATAATTCAGGTGCAGGCTTTAAATTAATGCCTGCTCTGTTAATTAAAATATTAAAAATTCGTCTTACAAGGGTAAAACGTAAATAAAATCGCTGAAGCTCTGAGTGCTGGGAGGGCAGCTCTAAAAAAAGCTGTGGCAGTAGCGACAAATTACTCACCGGCAAATGAAAAGTTTATCCATTCTATTACTTCCATTAGCTAATGAAATATGAGAAGGTCACGTAATTAAAAGTTATGATTTATTGTGGAGTCACTTGCCCGTGTTGAGTTCAACAAGGCGCCAACTAGATTGATTGTCATCCGGTGTTTGATCAACGGGGAAGGAGGAACGTTAATTGTGATCCCGCTGGGTGTAATATTATGGGATAGCCTTACTCCTTCGATATAATCAATCTACATTGATTGAGAGGAAATGTTGACACTATTTTGGTTCGGTCCTTAATTGCTCGCATACATTGCATGTCGGGTACTAGCTAATCGAAATCTTGAGAAAATTAAGTAAGAACTTTATTATTTCACGTTAACATACTAATTACAACATTTAATTACAATAATAGATGCATGCATATTAAATGTCGTTTTATTTTCATAAAAGTATCTAGCAAGCTTTATTAAAGATTAATAAGGGTAAAAATGTTGTTCCTAGAAAATTAAAAATTTATTATCACAATTCAGGATCTGTCATGTTCAATCTCTCAGGAATTCTTATAGCGGAATAATATAGACAACAAAATTCCAGCCATGAAAGAGAAAACTACTTAAATATGTGTACAAAAATTCTGCTACAAATTCTTCTTCAATTGATGACAAGTAGGTACTTATCATTTGTTTAGGTATAAGTTATAAGCACTGAAATATCGAGTATTAATCTAAAGCAATTAATTTTTTTAAATATGATACACAAAAGTTTTTAACCCAGCAAAAAGACTTATATTGAATGAAATATACGAAGTTATATGGACTTTTCTTTGTTTTTGTAAGAAAACGTTATCGTACTTTTTCCTTTTATTTGACAGTTTTATAAATGGATACCTACTTTATCAAGTTGGAATCTCAACAAACGAAATCGGACACTAGAGAATATAGAATAATGATCTATTATCGAGGGGTTGGTTTTGCGGGAGAGTAGCATGAAATCTCCAGAATAGCCCCAACTCTTTCCAAATTGTGAAATATAAGTAAATACGGCCATGAACATAATTAGATTCAGAAATATAAGTAGATTATTTATTTTAAAATCTCACTTTTTTAAAAAAATACCAACTTCATTAAAAGTTGTTTTTTGTTTGCCTTTTTTTTTAATTGGCCTTAATATTAATTAGAAGATTTATACAAAATCTGTGTTGAATTCCGTTTCACGGTCGATCCATTTTGAAATGAATAATTAATAAAAACAGGGATTAAAAATTAAAAACTACACTTTGAAAGGAAAATGTAAAAAATTTAGATGTTTTATATTAAATTTGTAATTTTTCCTCACTTTACTACTAATTTTTAATAACATCATTTCATAATATTTAATCAATTAATGGAATAAGTTACTGAACTTTAAATATATTAATATAATTTTTTACACCTTAAATAAACAACGTATAACTCTTATTGCTATAGTTAAACGAAAGTTTGGAAAATTTACAACTAATTTTCAATTGAAAAGTTTTTTAAAATTAATTAACTAAATCATTTTAATAATAACTTCGAAATATCAGCAAGCAATTTCATTAATTTCTGTCCATCGTCAACTTTCCTGTCTCTTTACTTCTTTTTTACTTGATGCACCTAAATTATGAAGTATCGATTATTAAGTTTTAGTTTAAGTTATAATGCAGTTTATTTACTCAACGTTTTCAGCAAACAAATTTTCACTTTCAGCATTAAAACTTTAAGTTGCCATTGTTATGTAAGGATATAGGATAATCGAAGATTTAATTCCGTTCGAATTATCAAAAACCTGAATTTTAATTAAAAAAATTTCAAATTGGAAATATATCCTCGGTTTGCAAGAAATCAATAAAAAACAGTGGAGTATTTATATGGGCAATTTTGCAAGCATAATTTTTGAGTAGGCATAAATCCCTTTTTGGTGGCACATTTACGTCCGCCGCGAAGCGATACCTTGCCATTTATATTCGGCGTAGCAAAAGAGATAAATAACAGGATAGCCCAGAAAATTGACTTTGCGTATAGAGTTCTTCAATTTACTGGTAAATACCCGCATATGACATTTAATTTCAAGAGCGGAATTCTGTTTCGATTTATGCTTGTATCAGTCATGCAGTCTCTTCCGGAACAAGAGAAACAAAACAATAACCTTTCTGTACAATTCGGAATCCATATAGTGTGCCATGATTCTGATTAATGTGTCATTCTCGTCCTGCTTTTACCACGGTTCGTACATTCAACATCTACGAGTCGGCGCTTGCTTTAATACACAAGAAAATTACTTCGCTTATATCATTTTTTCGAATTCATATTCGACATAATTTCTTGGTGATATTTTACTTTAAACAACAATTTTGTCCTGTATATTTTAATTTAGGGAGCAGTTGCAAAACATGTCAGCGTCTAAAAAGAATTTATCGTTCGGGTATAGAAACGCACCACAGGAGTTCCCTATATACAATGTGCTTATTCAAAATCTCCACCAGGAATTTCTTATAAATAAAAAAATACAACATTAGTCATTGATCAAAGAAATATTAAAGTTTTATAAAATCCCATATGATGCCGTGAAAAACCATCACAAATTTCCAAAACATCAATTTACACATGAGTTTCGCTCACTCATAAACCATCAAAAAACAAAGGTATTACAGATGAAATCAATGCAATACAGAAGAACACAGGAAGCTAATATAGAATATGCCGGTCTAAAATAAAAGCATTTAATTTTCACACAATAACCTACCAGAATTTTTATTTGGCTATTTTTACAAATTAATTCTACACCGAACTGATAGATTAGATAGTCGGTAATAACTTTCCCAGTAGCCTTTTGGAACGGCTTATTAAATTATTTAATAAACCTTTTAAATTTGAATACACAATAAAAAAAATCATCAGCAATGTGATAAGAATTGGTGTAATTTTCAATAGTTTCTGGGATTATCAATTTAATCGGAATGCATGAAATTAGAAATAAATATGAAAACATTTAATAACTCTTATTTGATTAAACCACATATACTTGTATTTATGTAAGACCGCCAAATACGAAGACATTATTCTGGTAGACCGCATATTAGACCACAGTTAAGGCGGTAGATCATTTATGATAGACCAGAGTTGGAGCGGTAGACCGCATATTAATCCTGTGCCTAAGAAAGTTAAAAGTGAGAAGATAAAATTAATGAATATAGAGATTTTAACAGTTACTTGTAATACATTAAATGTTCGATTAGAATTATGTTTTTGAAGGGACGAAAGGAAATTATACAAATAAATGTAGTTGATGCGTCAATTAGCCATAAGCAACGAGCGGGTTCCTTTAATTTTTAACGACTTTAAAGAGCACAGACGTGAGCAAACCTCAAAGAGCGATATATAAGAATTAGGAACACTAAATATCGCAAAAAAGGAGAAAATATATTACTAGGAACGTTTGGTATGCAGCCAAGCACGAAATTTGCGTTCAGGCTGCGTTCTATCATAGTAAATTAATAAGAGTGTAACCTATCCTTTTAAGAAATCAAAATTTAAAGCCTGCGCAGTTCGGGAATCGTTCCGGAACTAAACACCGGCGCCAAGTCGCGTTGTTTCTCTGCCGTCAGTCGACATGCTGCAGAAGACACATGTACAGCTCTATGGAGGAGACACGTGGAAATGTGTTGTTTTTCGTAATTGCGATTCTCTCCGTGATGCCAACATCTTCCGTGTCTTCGCTTTTAGGTGAGAATCCAGCTAATTTCAACTCGTTATACGCACGCAATTTCACGTAGATTTTTATTCCGGCCGCTTTGCCGCTTTTAATTCGTTTTTGTAATTTAATTTGCGAGCGCAAAAGTTTTGCAGAACTCGCCAAGTTTTTTTTTTTGGTAGCGCAACTTAAAAATTATTTCTAAAATCTTTACTTATAATTCACCGTCGAGCGATATTGTGATTAATTAGGGTTTATGAAAGTTTTTGTATTTCGTGAAAAGTTTACATAGAAATCTACTACATAATTTGAATCTTGCAAAAATTTTAATAAACTTGTTTAAATTGATATATTATTCAAAAATACTCGAATATTTAAATGTATTCTGCTATTTAAGTACCTATAATAACCCCTGCATTAAATTACTCGCAGCATCCGTAAAATTCCCTTTTCACCTTTCAAAACAAAGAGTGGTATATTCGATAGGGTCCCCGATTGTTTTATTATTTATTATATTAAGAGTTCAGCTAAAATGAATTGACTTTTGTATTGTGATAAAAAATTATGAATGTTTGTTAAAATATTGCATCTTGAATAGAAATCACTAACAGAAGACGGCTTCAAAACCATAAATAACAAGTCGATTTTTGCATTCCCTAATATGTGTATTATATGTGTAAAAAATTAATTTTTACTTAATTATTTGTTCTTGAATAATAAAAAAGTATGATAACTTCTAGCGCTTGATTTGACATTGCTAAATAAAATAATCCAGCTTATAAACAAACGTAAACTACTCAGCGTCAGGAAAATTCCCTTTTCACCTGCCAAAACAAAGAGAATAGAAAATTTAATGGGTGCCCGATTGTTTCATTGTATTGGGTGTTTGATTAAATTGAATAGCCAATAGCATTGGAATGGAAAATAATTAGCTGAAATTAATTTATTAAGGAGAAATTTCGACTTTAAATAGCCTTTATGAGAGTACAAATGTTTATAAAAATTCTCTTTTATTGTATTTTTCGATTAGAGAAAAGGTTAATATTTATATATGCTTAAGCATTTTAGTTTTAAAATCAATGTTATTTATTGTTTCTGAAAACGTTTACGTGTTCCTGATATAGTCTTTTTACATGCAACTTTTATATAAATATCCATGCAAATTACATTGCACTGTAACACTCAATTTTACAAACCATGAGAATTAATTTTAATTAATTTCTAAGACTTGTAAGACTCATTATTTTAATTTTATAGGTGCTTATTCGTAACATCAAAAACATTTATAACTTTAGGGAAAACATTTAAAAACTGAAAACTCAGGGCATAAAAGAAACGAGCCTTGTGTGAAGTGTAGAATATTTTCTTTATTGAAGTTTCCAATAACATTATTTTCCCCTTAAAAAATATGATAGAATAAATCCCTTCAATCAAACGGTTCGTAAATAACTCAATTGATGTCGAAGTTTTGTTTATATCACTTCATATTTTTACTGTCGATTTTGGGGCTCAGTAGCGCTACGAAATTTACATATTAATTCAAACTGTTAATATTTTTTCCTTAAGCTAATAGGTTACCTAACAGAATAAAATTATAACGATTTTGAATATTACGTTATTTCGGGTCTGGGATTTGAATTACTGTCAAAATCTTTTCTTAGACATCAAGCTTTCGTTGCCTTATTTTTAGGAGTAATATTAATGAAGAATGTTCATAAAGCATGAACCATTTATCATCAATAATATCTAAAAAGTGAGGTTTATTTTCTCTGCTGTAGTTTGCAAATTCTACATAAAAAATTTAGGTATATTAAAATGAAATTTTTTTTGACTCAACGTAATAAATCTTGCAATTTTTATAAAGGCCTTTAATACATATTTATTTACATTGATAAATCACGTTAGTATAAGTTACTCTTATTTTTTTACAATTTTACTAGGACACTAACTAAAATAATATGAAATTAACACATCCCTTTAACGAAACTAAATCTTGTTGTGCTTTTCCACTTTTTGCAATGCGAACTTCATAGGTATTTTTTTAAAGGAAATGTGAAACTAAATCGGAGCATTATAATTTTATTCGTTTGTAGTTACGCCATTGCATTTGGTCAAACAAACTAAAAAAACCAACCAACGTTTTTGCCGTTTATAAAAGAGTGGAGATTCGAAATTGCGCTTGGCAACAAGCATAATTCGAATTAAAGTTGAAGTAAAAAACAACAGATTAATACATACTCGATGTTGAAATGTTTATATGTACTTGGATCAAAACAAAATTCAAAAATACAGAATATCTACATACATATTTCAGTTCAATTCAATATTACAAATTAATTAAAATATTGGCGTATTGTTATACATTCCACCAAAATTTTGAATTGTGGATTTAAAAGTTGAAATAAACCTCCGCCAATATTTATACTCTTAATGCAATCAATTTACTAAATTCCCCAATTAAAACTGATTGAATCGGTTTATATAGATTTTTTTTTTAATTATAAGTAATTCAATTACGTACATTTTTTAACTCTAACGATTTAATTACGGAGCGTTTCATTCTATTAACCAGAAGTTAAAAATAAACTAACCCGCTGTGAAACTATGTATAGGTATATTTAGCAAGAAGATAATTTACGCGTACAACCTAAAAAAAGGTTGAAATAATTACCAGGAAATAGCTCTATTAAATATATTTTACGATATTAGTATGAGTTACACGGAAGGAATATAAACTATGTAGAATAATTTGTATTTGCTTTTACTGCCTATTTGATTGACGACTTATTTTCGTCAAGAAAAGAATATCGTTAATTGATCTTATAATTAATAAAGTAGTATATCCACTTGTATTAGAGCTTTCTATATGAATAAACATACATATATACATATATATTAAGAAAGAATTAGAGCGATTCCATAAAAAATAAGAACCTACCGGAATATCTAATTGTAGTGTGTTCTTTTAATAACAATTTCCAAGAATTATGGATGGCATATTCGTTAAATTCTTATTTTTTATGTCGTAATTTGGTTTTATAATTTATAAACCAAAATAAATTCTGTAGCATTCTCAATGATTTTAATTTAAAAAGTTTGTATTAATTCCCCTTACATTACATGACTTACCGAAAAAGAACAAATTTATCATTTCAATACAAAGCTTATTTCTTGTTTAGTTAAGGAATACGAGCAGCCTTTTAACATACTTTTAATATAGATTTCTCCTTTGATATCAGTAAATTCGGAAACATTTCCTATGTTCTATATATTGAAATTTGAGTTGCTTAATGACTGTGCTGTATCGATATGCAAAATCTTCTGCACATTAAAAATAATCCATCATTCCGATTGAGATCTAAACATGACGAACATTGGCCAGGGGGGAATGTACCTATTGTTCTCAATCATTGAAAAATAAAATAAGCGTGTATCAAGATCGGAATTTATTATACTGAACGCAGTTTCGAAAATAACTGCCGCTAACATTTACAGATACTGTTAAGAGTAAATAAATTTGTGCTCGAAACAAATTACAATAATTACACGCTCATTAACATATAGATATTTTGAAGCTATTTTGTATAACCCCTCTTCGGTTTACAATTATTTAAACGGTTATATAAAGTAACCAGTGTAAATAAATTTAACGAAGTTTCTGAATTAGCAATCCTTTTTTTTTGTTAATTAACAGCTCCACTAATCGGTTTTATAATAAAAGAGCAAAATGTAGCCGTTCTATACCAAAACCGATACGGGTTGTGTAATTGAATGATCGAGTGTATTTATTCTAGTTAATCACGATATTACCGCATTTTGAAAAAATGCAAATATTTCTTTTGCGATCGCCAAGTTCCATTATAAATTGGCCGTCGATAACGAATCGAATGAAGTCGTAAAAGCTAGAAATTTTTTAAAATGTTCACATTTGAACCAATGCGCTTTAAATGGAAATAATCTGCGATAATTTTACATCAACTAGGGTAATAATAGCTCTTCTGTGCTGCTTTCCACATCGCAGTATATTGTCCTCAATTCCGAAATGTTGTAATTCTTTCGTTTAAAAATGGAATACAGGGGAATAGCGAAAAATAAATTCGAAATTATGGCTGTATGAAGAAATATTAGGTTAGTATGACTAACGATGCGATAGTCTGGAAAAACTTGCCTATAAGGCTCGATTACATTTCCCAGCGGAAGACCACTTAATTGCAAAACCACCGTCTAGTATTTTACGCTTTTATTAATAAATGTTTCATGGATTATACCTACTTAATTAAAAATAAATACGGCATTTCGGGTGGCTATAAATGATTGCGACTATTCTTTAAAAGCTGGCTATATTCTATTGACTATTCAATACTATTTTTAGACAAGTAAAAATGGTGTATACTCTTTTTTATTTCAATTAATCCAGCTGGGAAACATTCCAACGAATGTTGCTTGATGAGGAATATTCATTTCTCGATGAAAATCATTAAAATTCAAAGTCTCACTCCAAAAATAAGCCAAAATAATAAATACGTTATGTTCTCTCAATGTACCCAATTACAAGTTTTTTAAAACTACTAGCAACCCCATCAAAAAGGGTCGTAATAATTTCTGGTCACTCTATATAATGTGGGTTACAAATACTTATAAATATCTTCATTTATTTAATGGAAATGTATTCATAAAGTTAAGTGAAATATTAAAAAAAGTAAAAAATCTCAATTCTCTTAATCCCGTCGGCAAAGTTATCCTTTGGTAAATCCTTCGCTAATTTCGCCAAAACCCTTGCTAAGAGGGAGGAAATTACTTTTTATTCATAACAAAATAAAAAATTCTAAAAGGTTTCAACAGTCATGAAGTAGAGGAAATGATTTTTTACATTTTCCAATTGAGTAAATGGATTTTGGAGTTAGATGTTCTTCATTTCAAATTTAAACCGTCCGTATTTCATCTTTCATTAAATCCTAAATGGAATAAAAATTTAACTTGGGAGTTATGCAAATGTTTACTGTAAAGCGATTTTCGTTCTGTAGAAGTAACGGCCCATTCCATTCATGTGCCTTAATACATTATTCTTAGAACCTTCCTGCAGCGCTATAATAAAAATGGGGAAAGAAAGGATTTACCAGGTGATGAAAAATGTTACACAAACTTTACTTTCGGGAACATCCCTAAGGAAATATAAATTAATAAATGAATTCCTACACATTTGCTATAAACTTCTAATCAACACCGACGTGTAAAAATTCACATGAAAAATATATTCATGTGATAGGAATTGAACATTTTCAGATATTTCGAATTCATTCCGTATCTTTTTGCCTTCCCATTAATCCTGCCAATGTCTAGACAGGAACTCATACTTGCTAAAGTGCGATATAATGAGCAACAAAAGCACGCAATATTCCGGGAGTATAAATTAGAATGGAAGTTCCAACGATGATATGAAAATAATTTTAAAATGCATAATACTTTTACCTATCAATATGAACAATCGTGCATTTTCTTTTTGCAATACATATAAGGAAAATTACAAAAATTTGAGTATTGGATTTTTAAATATTTACTTATTTACTTCATCTTTTGAAACATTAACTTTTGGCGAAGATAAAATAGTAAGGTATTGGCTTTCTGCCTATCATTTTATTTATTCATGGTGAATAAGCTTTCAACCGGTAAGTACATCATTTTACTGTAGCTTACTACAAATTCTATTCAAGGTAATAATTATTGCACACTTTAGTTCTTTTTCAACGTTTTCACTTAGGTTCAGCGTTCTTTAAAAAATGAAATATTCAAATTTCGAACAGTCAGATTCTATTATATATCAGATATTTTCATCAAACATGTACTGTACATTATTCTCCAAAAATTTGAAGTTAAATCTTTTTAGCCGTTCTCAATATTCCGCGTTCTTGGGCAATATTTGTTGTACATATATCCGCGAGATATAGAGATATATCACACGAATATTCATAAAAAAAGTACCTTATTTCTATTCAGCACGCTCTAAATGTCAAGTCGACGTATAACTTTGAGAACATGTCAACAGTTCAATCTTTTATTACGAACTGCCGTATCGATTACGTAAAAATTATATGTTACCCGTATTTCGTATTCCAGGAATTGATTTTTACCTATCTGCGTAACTCTTTGTATATTTTTAATTAATTTATTGATTAATTGTTAATGCTACTTGAAACATATATCTATAAATAAATACATACCTAATCCGAATTTCAGTATCAGTCATTTTAAAAATGTCCCTTGTAAAAGTTGTTAAATAATTATCTAGATTAAAATTGGACAAATACTTAATTATTATAAGTAATTCCGTTCGATAAAAAACTAATTCAACACCTAAGTAATACCGCTGATATTGACCGAAAATATTGACCAAATAAGAATTCGTGCAAATAAAATTGAAATGAATTCCTATATCATTGAAAAAAACTAGAAGCTTTCTAATTTAAACGAAGTAAAGCTTACATTTATATAAATTTTTTAATATAAGTTCTTCAATACTAAAACGAAACGTTACGTTACGTTATGTTAGTGCTATTGGCACCGAAACATACAGTAAGTAGTAGTATAAACTTAAAATTTTATGCCCTAAGTTCCAAACTGCACTTTAGAAAATGCAATGCATTTAATGTGCTTTACTTGGTCGGGTGTTTATGTCGGTTAATATTTCTGGGAGAATTTCTTCCGCTAAAAAATTTTGTCATCATACATGCGGACAAACCTTAAAACAGCTAGGCTCCCGAGTTTCTTTAAAATTTAAAGGAAAAAAAGAAGTCTTAAGTGACAAAATCTCCCAATAAATTTTACGCAGCGAGGGACTTACCGGCACTTTCTTTTCGCCACCTGAGTTACAGGTCTCGGGTTTTAAAGAACCCCAACCGATAATTAGAAAAGTTGGACGAAGCTTACACATCTCAAATATAAAATTTCCCTGACATTGTTTATCTAGTTAAGAAGAAAGTGACACATTTGTATTTCTTTAAGCCTAACAGGTATTATTTAATGTGCTTTTTAATTTATTAAAAAGTTTAAAATCTCATTTAATGCCAGTTTTTTATCCCTACATTAGGCTCGAATAACTGTGTGTAAATATAAGAATTCAATTAAAACATTAATTATCTTATTTAATTAAATTACGATTAATTGCAAATAATTATTGTCCGTGTGTTGATATCTAATTAATACCCTTAGTTCAAATAGATCATTCACCGTCTCGTGGAGCATCGTTAAAATACATTAAATTGCTTCAAGATGGCGTGTACGGTTTGCTGAGTAAATGAGATAATCTCAATCTCAAGCGAACTTCAAGCGAAATAATACGAAGTAATAAAAAGACAGTGGATCTGGTCCGACAGGCAGGATATGTAAACTAACATCTAAAACCCCCAGTAAATGACATTTAAAATCCTGGCTAGCAAAAAGCGCCCATATAATATATTAGAGCAGTTTTATTTTGGTATCTATATATGTAAAAAGTTCGCTTCAATTTATTTCCGCATACTTACGGCTTTTTAAAAATATCGCTGAAAGCGTAATCGTGTAAAAAGACAATAACCATTTTCCATTATTAAAATTTAGCTTAACAAGAGCGAATAAAATCCCAGTTTTCTTTCCATTCCTAGAAAACGGATTGTAAGACTTCGCGTAATTAATCTACAATACGGAAGAAGTTTCGAAGCAGTAATATGCAAGAGAAAACATTCGTGGACTAATAATATTAGTTCAACTTAAATACTAATGCAATTACAATATTTTCCATTTCAGTTATCTAATAAGAGCTAGAAAGAAATATTGTTAAAGTTTTTAAAGCTCCGGTATCATTTCATCTTTAATACCAGTTTTTTTTCATTATTTGACTAACTTGAAGATTATATATTTTTTCTACTTTTTTCTATGACCAAATAACCTGTCCGCTTACTGCAACTTACTCCACTTGTTATTCTGCGAATATTTAATGAATTCAACTTTATTTTGTATTCCCCAGCTCTAACGTGCATTTAAAGTAGTTCATTACTAAATTAAAGTTATCAATAATGTTGTTTTTTTTCAGAAACTCCAAGCTTTAGATCCCCCGTTTCGAATTTAACTGTAGCTGTTGGTAGAGAAGCTGTATTAAACTGCGCTGTAGATAATTTAAGCCCCTATAAGGTAAGTGAAAACCAATTAAATGAACTTAATTAAATGCTAATTTTTGTCTAATTTGTATATTTGTGAGATTGGCACAACTGTGACAATAAACTAAATTTGAAAATTGATTGGCTACATAAACTTAATCGTGACTCACCCTATTCTGCAACGTTATCAATTTATGGAGAAATTAACTTGAAAAATATGTTTTGAAAAGAAATATACTACATTGGATTAAGAAGTGATTGAGATAATAAGTGCTGATAATCTGAAATCGTGGGCCATTTTTCATCTTTCCCTAATTTATATCTTGCATGTCAATGTATTAGTACGCTCATTAAGGAATGACCTATATGCTCTTCACAGGAACGGCCTCGAAAAATATTAAACGAAAAATGTTTCTTTAGAAAAATTACATTAGATTTTAACACGTTTCAACATCACGTATTAAAGTATTAATTTTTTCAATATAAAATGTTGGCGAGTAACTAAAATGTAATAGAAAAAGTTTCTTTAGAAAATTTTAATATCCTTTCTACTTATCGATTGTTAATTGAGTTTTCCACTAAACCATCCAAGTAAAGAACCCATTATTATCTCTTTTATTTGGAGTAATTCCACCGATTTTCTTGTCTCGATAGAGTACTTTTTAATTAGACTTAAGGTCTTATTGTGGAAAATAATAATCCTAAAAGCATTTGTAAGAATTCAGAAAAAGCTTGATACCCATATGAACATTTAAGTTTCTATTATAACTATAATTTAATGTAATTATAATCGAATAGTACATTTAAGTAAGCAATAAATGCTACTGCATTTTCTTTGAATCGAGATTACATAAAAGTTTAAAGCCGTGAATTTACTTGCCGTAACTACTCGAGGTTTTCCTCACTTTCCCGCCTTATATGACGGGAACATTCACCTGAGTCTCATGAAAATAAATCTTCTTTCAGACCGAGGAGTATTAGAGTTTTTAATTGTAAGCTCCAGCTGGATTTTAATGAACTGTTTTCTGTTTACCGTTGAAATGAAAGTAATTGCTTAGCAACGTGTTTACTGTCTTCTTTTTTCTTTGAAAATACACCATAAAAACGCTTGTAATACGTTTTTTTGCAGCTTTAAAATTTCATAGTCCATTGTAGCTGCACTTTGCATTAGTAAGCACTTTTTATTATTTGAACAAACTTTATAAGTAGCATAATTAAATTAATCGACGAGAGATTATTTGGGTTAATGTTGGAAATATTTGAGTATATAAAATTAAAACAATTTATTTGACCACAGATATCTACGAATACTTCCTTTCTTTTCAGAGAACAGCTATTTATCTTGATTATAAAAGCTTTCAATGTTTGATTTACCACATAAGTAGGCAATGAAAATGCGTCTTCTTCAAGACAAGAAAAAGTTCACTTTCCAAATTACTTACTTGATTGAGGTTGATTTGTCTGTTGATATGCAATCATTGAAATTATTGAAGGAGCAATGGTACATAATGATTAAAAAAGTTTTAAAATCGATAAGTAATTAACTAATTAATGTTGAGGAATCTTTTTAATTATTTAATTAAATTCCTAAACAAAGCTGAAACTAATTGTTTGTAAATACCTCAGGGTACTACCCCCTCTTTAACATTCCGATATATAAACTTCTCGTTTCATGAATTAACCAGCTTGCATTAATTAATTTTGTTGTTATGATACTTTACGTCTAACAAGAAATTTGTTGAAAATACATACACAACAATGTTCTTAATTAGATAATTTTTTTAGATTATTCCATTAGTTAAATTCAATTAAAAGTTAATGGAATTTCCATATACCTAGTTGTCCAGATTTAATTGAATAGTTAATTTAAAAATGTTACTGTTGGAGATTTGTTCCATTAATTTGGTAACATTTACCACAAACTTCTATTATGAAAATTAATTTTCTCGTTAGTAAAATACGGTGTTACATCAGGCAAAAATTTGATGTACTATACTTCTTGTTTTAATCAATACTTATTTATTCCATAAATATGAAATATTTTGGTCAATTAAGTTCAGGTAATATCTTTTACCTTGAGGTTTATTATGTAACGATTCTTTATATATACTTACAATTAGGTATTATTATTTCTAAATTATTTAGGCGAGCTTTTTTATTGTAAAAAACAATGGATTTCTTCATTTCAAAGCCGAATCATAATATTGACGTAAATTTAAGATTTCTCATTCATTCCTTCCGGTAAATCAGCGTCAGTCACGCAAGGACTTTATTATAAGGTGTTTTTATTAAAATGACAATTTAATTACTAAGGTTCAATGGAATTTTCTTTATAATCCAAACTTTTAATTAAAAAAGTTGGGTATATAGAAAATAAAGGAGAAAAATAATGATTTCCTAATTTCATACTGACCTGTACTTTAGAAATCAATTCCCATAAAATAAGTTGTGGAATCAAAAGTAAATTAAAAGTAAATCATAAAATGTATTGTTGAGAAGAATTAAAATGCGAATATAGCATTAAATTATATAAAAAAAACGAAATTGTAATTATTAATCACTTATTTCAATTTATCTCAGGCATTATATTTAAATTTAACATATAATCATTTAGACTAAACTGTAGATAATATAGTCAATAATAGAAACTGCACTCTAATATTGACCAAACCACTTAAAGTTTGAAATTGTGAAATTATCATTTTCATCTATTCCTTTATTAGCATAGGTACATGTTATTAACTTTTCTCAATTGCGCTGAGAAGCGTCAGTTATGAATATTAAATAATAAAGTGGGATTTTCGTGTTAAAACGTTTTAATAAAATGCACAAACGGAAACCTAGGAATTCAAATATTTAAATTATATCTTTAATTGCCTTAATAATACGCTTAATACTTAAATGTTTGCTCATAGAACGATATTTTAGTATTCTTCAAAGCTTAAAATTCAACGAAATTTATTTTATATATGATGAAAGAAATTTTTTACTAATTAATGAATTTCATAGAAAAACTAACAAATTATTCTACAAAGAATTCACATTTAAAATGAAATTTTATACAATGCCGCTTTCATGTTGTCCAATATTATACAACTATATTATATTGCTTCATTTTAAACATTTCATCTTTGTTACTTTAACAAAATATTTAATATACTCGAACTTGTTCGTCTCATTAATCTGGGTAGTTGAGAAATTAGAAATAACAAAAATTTTATAAACTTTGAGGTACCTAGGTAATTAAATTTTTAATATTCATACACCCAGAACAAACCTTTATTATTATTAACCTTTATTATTATTTATGAAGAACAATGTCTTTATTACTTACTTAAAAATAATCCTGGGTTCTACGCACTTTATTTATCGTCCCCTACATACCTATAAATATTCAAAAAATATATTATGAAAACAAATCATATGAAAACTGTTTATCAAATTCATCCACCTATTATTTGATATAAAAAAGTTTATATGAATGGAAATAAACTTTCGGAAAACACTATTTTCAAAAGTGTTCTTTTTATAATCAATACGCAATTTAACTGAAACGATAAAATATTGACACAGTCAAGTGGAACTTTGTAAATATTTTCATCTTGTAGTAGATAACACAGTAAGGTTAAAGAAACATTTTTACGTACCCCACTGCTATTAATATACATTTTTTATAAGGAAGCAATTCTTATTTATTTATTTATTATACTTAGGAAACATTCATTATCAATGCAAATTAAAAACAAAATAAATCTCTTCATTTCAATACATAAAAGTTACTTTAGAACATAACAATTTTAAACATTATTTTAAATTCTCAAAATTAGAAACATATGGGAAACACTTATAATTTCGATTATACTCAATATAGAGTTCAAAATAGTATTTTTTGAGATAAAATAGATAAAACTACTTACGTAACAAAGAAGCATTATTGAATTTCTGTTTTATAAGAGGTTTATCAATTTTTCAAATTGGCGTGTAGAGTTTGGAACAATGCAAAATTATTAAAATAGCTCACGTAATAATCCCTTGCACAGAATGATTGTGAAGCGTATTTAGATCAATAAAAGTACTTCAAAGGTTTTAGTATTCAGAAAAAGCGTGGTCGGTTTATTTGTAGATATTAAAAATGTTTTCTACTGTAAATCGTTAAGCTCTGTTTTCACTGCAAATAACAATAATAAAAGCAAATTGTATTTATGTAAATTTACCATAAAATTGTCAAGAAATGGTGGAAACATTTCCGTATATTTTCGTTATTTCAAGAAACTATTTCACGTCTAAAGGAAGCGTCAAGTATATTGCGAGATATAAAACTTATTGTAATTTTAAACATTTTAGCGAAAATCGCACGTTTCAACATCACCTCAAGCCGCGCTAAAGAGTTACAGCAGTTAAAATAGTGTTTAAGTTAGTCTTTACCAGCACCCCAGCTGCATACAAAGTTCTACAAACCCAATTCGTACGACCTGAATCAAAATTTCATTTCGATTACGTTTCTTGAAAATATTGAAATTATTATTGGCCTCAATATGTGCCTATATTTAAAGTGCTGGTATTATCAAAATACTGTTGATTTTTTAAATGTAATGTACGCCTTATATTATTTCAAATATTTCTCTTCCACCTGATCATTATAACTTATAACATTGCTAGGAATATTATATGAATAGAAAATAACATAGTTCAACACTTAGGAAATATAAATCAAATTTGAGCTCGACACTTAAATGAGCATCAACTGGTACGAAGTTATTACGAATTGGACTAATATATTAATACCTACACGCGACTCAATTTAATTGCTTTGTTAATTATTCAAAATTTTACAACATTGAACATTCTTTATCAACTTGTGCTTGTCGCATTTAATAGACTACATACTTTAAATGAAATATCGATTATATTCTTTTATATTGAAATGAAGTTTTTTTTTATAAATCGTTTGCGAATCGGTACTTAACAAAATTAGAGGAGTAGCTGATGCAAGGTTTGTTGTATGCAAATAAAATGTACCGGTGTCGGATGGTTAAGGCAAAGATAGTGTGTACATTTAGTCTTAGAAGCATGATTTCAGCTTTATGCAACGTCGTCAAAAAGTTATTCATGTAAACGTAGACGGTAATTTCAAGTATTTCAGACAGGATATTTCGCTTTGATACTTGCTAATCTTGAAATGTAGGGTGGCATGCGTAAAATCTAATTAGCTATTGGTTAGCGATTGTTTCCAATAGAAGTGAAAAATTATTAATTTCGCTTCAAGCTTTTGCGGAGTAAATTTATACATTGATCAATTTGTTTTATTATTAAAAGTGGGTGAATAAAAAAACCGGTATTAAAACAGAAACCAACCAAAAATCAAATTTAAATACCTTTATCGTTAAATATTTATGCTGAAGTTTCAATCATAAATTTTTAAGCAACCCCAGAGAATTTAAACGAATGTTGTTTAAAAACGCCAACATTTGCAATACTCGCGCTGTTATTTACATTCTCTTTGACAGCCACTGTAGCTCTCTGATTATTGAATATTCCGATCAAAGCTGAATATTGATTTTTCGAGATACAGACAGACGCTTAGAATGTTCATTATTTTCTTAGCATTCCTATTTAAATGCGCAAAGGTACATTCCTTAAAAAGAATAATATATTATAATTCTATAGGAGATAATCTTATAATTTCAAGTAATGTTAACAAGTTGAGACTGTCGTTACGCATGGTGAAACAGAAAACTGCCTAACGAAGTGTATGAAGGGGGAGAATGGACCCCCATCATATGACCGATTCTATTCTCGTCTTCTCTTCATCCACATACAAATGAAAACTATCTACGAGGGTTGTATATCGTATTTATTTTCAAATCCATCGGTAATTTTAATATCCCTTTGTAAAATGACTAATGCATCTATTTACTGCTAGATAACATATGAATGCATCTTGATACCATTGTTAATATAATCGATAAATTCCCTTTTTAAAATCCTTTTGTATTCTCGTTCGACATATCAAAATTTCACCTGATTTCACAATGACAATGGAGTAAGTTCTAGGGTTACTTTTTAATTTAAGTTTCTATAGGCCAAGCAAGAACCAATTTATTATTTTTGGTTCTAAAAAACAAATGTTTACCACCTTTTAACAAAGCATTATTAATGTTTTAAAAAACATCGTATATACGCCATATATTTCTATAGAAATGTTACCTACTTTAGAAATACATTCGTATAGCGGACTATTTTTATTTCCAAATCCAAGTGTAAACTGTTCAAACTTCTTAGTGTATAGGAAAGGAAATCTATTGGGGTTTTTTGTCAAAGGCAGTAAAAATAGGTTTCCTCAGCATTTTTTATAGTTGGGAATTTGTTACATTTCAGGAATTGGAAACTACAAAACTGGTTGGGCTAACCGGATATACGCTGTCGGTTTTAAAACTATTGTCAATTGAAAAAAAGGTTACGGAAGAGCGCATAAATTTTTATATTCTTTTTTCACTATTGATTTTTATCCGAGGTGTGCTTTCAGAAATATTCAGAATTTCCTGTTGATCGGACTTATATAATGTAGATATTAATACCTACACGCGATTCAATTTAATTGCTTGGTTAATTATTCAAAATTTTACAACATTGAACATTCTTTACCAAACTTGTGCTTATCACATTTAATGGACTACTTTAAAAAAATAAGCATTATTATTATATCCAGTCTATAATGATCTGAAGAATCTCCAAATTCCATATTCCTATGATAAGTAATTTATGAAACAATTATTAAGTGAATAAGTATTTATCTGATATCAAATAAACTTTTATTAACTCGACTTGAAGCATCTTCATACTAACAAAACGTGGTTTATTACTTTTTTTCTATTCTTTTCAATGGTTATTCTTTCCAGTAGAGCTATTAATTTTTGAGCAACCTCTCAACAAGGTATGGAGTCGTTTCTCATGGATAACTAGGTATAAAACAGTAATCCGCCTTTCATAATTTCGCTTTTAAGAGTTGCTAAAATATATAAAAAGCGACTCACAGGACTTTAATGGCTGTAATTCTGTCAGAGTTTATTTCAGAACATGCCCTTAAACAAACTCTAACTACCCTTTACTTTATAACATGAAATTTGATTTCTGGAAAATTTCCATAAATCCTGCAGTTAACAGTACGCTGTTAAAGTGCCTCATCTTGTCAGAGACGCATAACCTGCTTTATTTTAAAAACTTTAATTGTCTATAAAACGGATATAAAATCTACCTTGCCAAGATGTATCAACCGCAGATTTTTATGTATACAATGTTACCTAAGTACACTGCACTGCTTCGGATTAAGGTGATAAAAATGAAATAAAAAACGAAAGTATAATGAATCCAAACAATACCTACAAATTTTGCATTATGATATGATATTAGATCTTATTCAGTAACGAATTTTTCGCTTAAAAACTAGTAAAACACAATTGAATTTAGCTAGAAATTTTTTATTATCACTGATATTAGTATGAATAATGGCAGTCCGTCTAAAAGAGTACGTTGATTGATTTTTCACGTAAATTAATGGCATCAATACCTATAGTTAAAACTCAGTTTATTGGAAATTATTAATTGATTGTAAAACTAAAACTCAATTTATCTAATTTGAAAAATTAATGAAATGGAACTATCGTTGGCCCGGACGTATATTTAAATTGTTGAAAATGTGAAATTAAAATATTGCATCTGAAAATATGTTAACATTTATGTATGTTATTACATAGAAAATAATTTTTTTGCAAGCTTATACAAAAAAGTATATCTCTAATTATCTTACGTTAAATATTTTTTTGATGACACAAAATGTTTTTTAACCAATCAAATATAATTAAATATATCAACAAATGTAAATTTTAAGTAGTAACCGAAATAATTTGGTAGATAATAAAATTAATCTGATTTTTCATTTTAATTTCATCTGTTGTTCACTTTAAAACCTCACTCACGAATCCCGCCAGCTTTATACAATTGACATAAATGTAGAATCAAAAAATCATCATATAATCCGTTAACAAATTAATTAAAACGTAAATAAATTTTCGATAAATTTCATTAAATATTAAATATTGATATGCCTGTTTCGATAATACTAATCCTAATATACACAATTTTATATTTTTATCACAGCGTTGCACATAGAATTTAAAATATGACGAAGCCAAAGAAAATAATAGGTGTATACATACATATTTCTATGAATTATTTAGTGGTTTTACGCAGGCGTGCAGTCAGAAATATGGTTTAGGTATAGATATATTCGATGTATTGTTATTTAAATTAGTTTTGGGAGCTTTCAAGACCGTGTCCCTTTCTCTATATTATAGCCTATTAAACTTCCCCTTTTCTGTTATGTTATAATATTTGTTATCTTAATATTTTCAAGAAATGATCTAAATTAAAAATCAGTATTACCTAAAATATATTTTACCTCAACTATATAAAATTTATATGCATGAGATTCGAAAGAATAACCTAATCGATAACTTTTTTAATTCAATAACATTTTGATGGTTAGATTTTAACATACATAGTAATTAATTTGAAAAAAAGATTGTATTAATTGCCTAACTACACCGCAAACACTATTCCCATCACGGGAATCAATTAACTTGCCTACATGTTGAAACATTAAACTATATGTTCCCATGTGTATATCTTTATGAGGATAGTTTAACAAGTACTAGATATTAATTATCTCAAATTTAACGTCTAGTGGTAAATGAATATTGGAAAAAGGTTTTAACGAGTTATATCAAACTGGGTTAAATTTATTTAGCTTAAAAAGTTAATTCTTTTAAAACAATCAAAATCAGTGCTTTTGCAATTAGGTCTTAAATTTAATAAGCTTTTCATTTATCCTTAATTAATATTTGATGAAAATTTGGTAATCATACCATATTTCCGTATTTTCCTTCGGTTTTCTCCAAGAGTAACGAAACACTTTACTTTAAATTTTTAAATCATCGTAAATATTTTACATCGTAAATAAATTAACAATTCTGTGGATAGAAATTGATGTAGGTATTATGGAACATACGGAAATCTGTTAATTATTTTAACCGGATGCTTGTAATGTTTCGATCATTTTCATTGCTGCATTTTCAACGGTAAATTCACCAAAGTGAACACAATCGTGCGAGTACTAAAATTTTCAATGGCATTTTTTTATGGAATATATCGTGATTGCAGCACATAAATTCACCACATAATTACATTTTAAAAGGGTGCTAAAATAAATATTAATAAGTGCGCGGCAGAAAGGTCGATAAAAATATTTAAATTAGCCTTAATTTCTCTTGAAACGAGAAAGCAACCTGAAAAGCATAGGGGTTGTTATGTAAGTTATTTAAATGTAATCATACTCTACCGATAAATTGAGTTTTAAATTAAAATTCAGATTCCTATTCAGGTTCGAATTATTTCTTTGATAATTCGGGCGAACTCAACGTTAGGGTAAAAATTTATTTTTATTGGTCTATAAAATTTTTATCCGGAATTTCTAATTTGTTAAAAGCCTCTTATAACTATACTTATAAGTATTATAGGCGTTGCGAAATTAGCATGTACTTAAAAAGATCAAAGAGAATGCATTTAGATGAAAAACAGGATAGAGAAAGTCAATACCCTGTTTGGTAGTAGCACATTGTAGGCCTGTTTACCACCGATGTTAGCAAGGCGGTTTTTCACTTAACGTTTAACATCAAATTTTGAATTCATCTCACTAACCGCCTTATTCCCAATTCCATTTCGTATTAATAATTTAATTGCAGATTAACAAAGTTAGACCCCTTTTACTTCCTCTTGCGTTTCACTCTACCTACATAAATTAATACCTATTCAAGATGCGTAAGGGTCGAAGGGAATTCTCTATATCAGCTATAATACTCGTCTACTTAAACCGGTCAGAAAGCGGTCAGTTCACCGGTCATATCATAATTATGCTTTTGATTCTAATTCTCTGCTCTGAGAGGCCTTATTTTGAAGGAGCTATTACCCTCCGAGTCCTGTTTTATTATCCATTCATGTATTTAAATTTTCAAGGATATAACTACAGGCTTTTAAGAGGTTTAATGAAACCAAAGCCATAACCGTCAAGGGGATTACGGAACGCAATAAAAAGGAAAACGGACAAACTTACATCTCTCGGGATCTCGATAAAGTCCATCGATTATTTAAACGTATCCACCTAAAAAGTATTTATTAATCCACACCAATTATCTTTAATATTAGTTGAAATTAAATTTTTGTTTCCATCAACTAATAAATTAATGCCAAAAAAAATAAAAGAATAATTTCCTGACTGCGAAACCTTCAGTAGAGATTTGGTTATAGATAGCTTTAAGGAACTGTTCAGGAGTGCGGCAAATAAGGTTATATAGCTATGATAATAGCCAATCTCCATAGATTTGTTTTAGAAAAACGATTCATACCACTACCTACTTTTGTATGTATTAGTTTAACAAAAAATTTAATTTCAAGAAAGTTAATGAAATCGATGATAAACGGGAAAGTGTCAAAAAAGGAAAACAAACAAATAAAAAGAAATCAATTAACCGCAAGAATTGTAAGGTGCACGAAAGTGACGAAATTAATTCAAACTTTTGAAATTTGTTTCGTATTATTAATCTCATCAATCACTGCCATCGACGTTTTGTCACGCAATTGCTTCGGCTTTAAAAGTTCAAATAAAAAGATAGGTACCTGCAGAAGCGGACACTTCGATTATTGTAAATGTAGGAAGTAGTTTTCCTGCTACTAGATCCGTATATTACAAGAAATGATTTAAAAGAGAAATTGCATTCACGCCATTTTCGAAACACAAAGAAAATATCGACTCGGAACAACACAACAATAAGAAATACAATTAAATCATATTAGCTAAATTCAGTAGATAAATTTCTTTTACAGCTACCTACATTTAAAAATAAACCTATTTAGTAAATTTCACTCTATTGTATTGATATTATATTTTACTAAATATTACATTGATAAAGATAGACAAAGAAACCGAAACCTGCGGTTGCAATAATTATTTAATACCGGCAAAATTTCTTTTGTTGACGCGATACAGCGTATAGCCTAAACGAAGTTTTACCTGAAATTTCCGGCTCCTTCATTTACAGGAGTAAGGCTTCAAGCCGAGGATATTAATATCCCTGGGCCAAAATACGAAACAAATGTATATGAAAATAATTAAATTTCTAGTATAAAAACATACACGTATCTAATGGGGACATCCACGCGTCGGAACTTTTAAACAGTCTTTCCTTTAAATGAAATGTTCTTATCAGAATAATTTAAATAGCCCTATTTTTCGTAGCTCTTTTTATATTGTCTCCGCGCTGGGATCTGATTGCAAATCTCTGTTGGCTTTCTGCATAATTTTTATCATTTCGTCCTTTTATCACCGATGTTTTATATACGCCGTGAAAATAGATTACTTATCTTCAGAACAAATTATAAATACAATGAGAAGATGAATATACGTTTTGTAACAAAAGGCCACTTTTCTGGATGTGTTATATTCTATACTAATCCTATATTTCGATATAGCAGCAAAAATGAAACATCCCAACCAATTTCATTTCTAATTTTACATCTGAATATATTTAAACTCGAATCAATTCGAACGGATATACTAAGCACATAGGTATAAATTTGCAAAATCAGTTCAATATACACAGGATTAATCCGTGATATGACAGGATCTTCGATTCAAATGTAGGTCAACCTTACAAGAGATAATTATCTAGTGTATGAATATCGCTCTGTAAAGGTTATCACTTTCCTAAACCAAAAATTATGGATCAATAACTTGTCGTTAGTCCTGATGAATATTTGCGATAAGCTTTTCTAAAGAAAATCTATTAAGCTCCCCGAATGAACTATATTTTCTATGCGGCCTTTTTGAAACGAATTGTTTTCATTTTGTAGAATTAAATACGAAAAGAAGTAACATAAATTAATGAAAATATTCAATTGTCTTCTACAACGTATTTAAATTGTAAGTATTTGATAGTTCAAAATTTGGTGGATACATACTCCTGATACTTTTAAAGTACCCTCATACATTTGAAGCATTTTTTTAAATCCAATTTCCAAAAGCTACCAGCACCTCATAAACCATTATTTTTTTTGTTGATTTCTTACCCGTTCCAATTTTATTGGAGTCAAAAAAGTTAACTGCCTTTTAAACGCCCGCAGAAAAATCCAAATAAAGATAAACATAAAGAATATTTTTATAACGAGTTCGTGCTACTAAGCTTTGGTTGCAGACTTCAGAATTGTGAAATTGCGTGATCCCACCTACGCTACATTATTCGTGTCATTAGTCATTGCGATTTAATTTTATGTAAGCGAAAATTTTTCTATAGAGTGTTACATAGCATTTCCATCGACCTCTTAACAGCGCAGCTGATGAAATTGCTATATTACATTGGCAAGCTATAATAGATGGAAATTATGGATAGATTTAAATTAAAATGTAATTAGTTTTACAAAATCAACGTGCAAATCCATTGGCAGTTGTGCAATAAAATTGTTATCTCTAACAGACTAATTCAAATTATGAAAATATTTCCCGAATAATCTCATTAATCAATATGTTATTTTCTTGATGGATGAAAAGGAAAACACGAACAAATTGAATATGCCAAAATATACATAAAATATAAATCTTTTGGGGCATTCACAATTGCTCTTATCCATAAGGATCCTACCATTTATACTTAATGTTATTATGGGAAAACAACTTCTAATGGATATCGATTTTTCTTATTTTTCAGGTAGCATGGCTTAAAGTGGATACGCAAACAATACTCACAATATACAATCATGTTATTACCAAGAATAACAGAATAGGGGTATCAAACAGCGAGAGGAACATTTGGCATCTTCATATCAAAGACGTTCGAGAATCCGATCAAGGATGGTACATGTGTCAAATCAACACGGATCCTATGAAAAGCCAAGTTGGATATCTTACGGTTGTTGGTAAGTTTTAATAAGATGTATTTTTTACTTAATTATACACTCTAATAATTCTTAAACATTAAATTGAAAATAATGAAAAAACAAATATATCAACAGTAAAAATCATAATTCAGAACCTTCAAAAACGGGCAAAGCAAGTAACGAATAAAAATTGATCAATTCAAAAGATAACATATAATGTATAAACACCTATTATACCTACACATATTTCCCAAGTGAATAATACATATTTCATTTCTGTTGTTGCAATATTTTCAGCAATAAATAGACGGAACTTCAATAAAATTGAACATTATACCTGCTATTTGAGTTACAAAATATGTGCAAACAATGAATAAAATTTTACTTTAGTGTCGATTTAAATTCATTGTATTAAGTTAAAATAAGAAATACTAGTTTCATATACATCCACAGAATTTTTTCCACGTTTATATTGACATTACTTTATTAATAACATTATTACAGCCAAATAATTTGTTTTGATAAATATTATGCGATAATATTGATAATTCAATTATTGTTATAAAGACGGAGCTTTTCTTAATAACATGTTAATAAATTAACACTATATCTCTATAGCCTTTCTACCTACGTACCAACTAAGCAAGAATAATCTAGCTAGCTCAACCTACACAGAGACCTCTATACTAAATGTGGTATACTCAAAATAGAGTTTCGGATTACTCGTGTAATTATAATGTATTAATTAGCTTACCTCTTAATTATTATTCGTCCTCGAAGACTCTTTCATATCAAATTTGAGTCATCTACAATTTATGATTTTTATACAAAATTTAGTTTCGTAACGTCGATTTCGGGAAAAGTTTTGAAATTCATATAGACGTTAAAGTGCTTACCGTTCGCTCCGTTACAGGAGAAAAGTTGTTTATCCAATATAGAGGGATGGAATAATAAAGAGGTGATGGAGTATAGTCGAGTGTTTTCTTTATTAAAAACAACTTACTCCGTATTGCAATGATTTATATGAACGTTTGGAAAATATTTTTAACCGATATTTTTATCAGATATTTCCACACATTATTTTAAGAAACTTATAATCCTATTCCTTATGGCGAAATATAGCAGTAATCGTATTTTAATACAACATAAATTTACTAAAAGACAGGTGATAGAATTTTCGAAGCACCGTTACATAAAATGACTTTTGAATGCTCTTCCAGTTATCAGACGAAATAAGCAATGCCATTTCTGGCAGAAATACCTACTCTTGTGATATTATCTGACACGCTGATGATGTAAATGTACATTCTTGTGCTGATAATAGACATTTAGAGCATTATTTTCCGTTTTGCGTGGTCTTATGTAAGCAACATTTAGGTTGGCGAACGAACATTTCGTGCAATTAAAGGAAAGCCTTTATATTTATCCCGCTCGCCGTCGAGATCGTTGAGTTCTAAATGAAATTTTATGATATGTATATTGCCTTATTAAAAATCGTATGCATGCGAAAGCAGTTCCGAAAAAATTTTTATTACATCGGTAACACTTAAATGTAATTTATTGGAAAATTACCTGTTAGAACGGAAACCTATTAAAACATAATATGTTCCCTTGTAATGCAGGCTTATAAAAGCTATTAAAAATTAAGGATTTATTTTTCTTTACCTAATATTCGTTTATGTCATTAAAATTATATCCACTACAAATTAATTGAATGCCCAGTTCAAATATCAAGTATTTTTTTATAAAAAGACATGTTATCAAACATTCTGTTTACTTTCAATACCGCCAATTTGAATTGAATTCAGTAAATAATTGGATCCCTTCCTTAACAAATATTCCGGTCATCCTAATATTCAGTGTTACCCAAACGTCATTATTTTTCGACTCTTCTGAATACTTCCCTAAATTAGGTAACGAGAAAATCCCCAAAAACCATTACGCTGGGAGTGCCGTGCTAATAGCTCTGAAGTAATGGAGTTATGAAAATTGACTCACTTTAAATTGTCTGAATATCTAATAGGATTAAGATTAAGTTGCAAAGCAAAATAGCAGATTAAACAGACAAGAAATATTATCTTCATTGTGTGTATAAAAAAAATGGTAATATTCGGAATTGGTTGGATTTTTAATTTCCTCTAAAAATTATTACAGAGCTTATTTCCCATACAAATATTAAACCCGTACTAAAACCAATAAAATGACTCCTAATTCTTTTTATGTTCGCCCTCTGTTGGCGAAAGAAAATTTTGTTTTTATACCAACATAAAACCGGAAGAAATTGATTCTTCACGTGAATTTTTATTGCATCCCATGTTTGCTCACCCTAAGCACACCTATCTCAAATGTAACAAAAATATATCCAGTGGGAGAAAGCTGTGGTTTCGCAAACAAACTGCTACTAAATTTACAACAAATTCGTTGTAAACCCGAAACCCAGTACAATGTATAAATTGTGAGAGTTCTTCGTGACAGACGTATACGAACGATTATAGTACCCAAGCCCGAAAGCCCCTTGCATTGTAGTTTTCCTACAACCAAAATCATTCAAAACATCAAGTGTATAAAATTTATTTTATAAGGTATTTTACAATTTATCAATTCATTTGAACCCTTTACTTCTATTGCGTCTAATAAAAGTGGATAGAAAATTTCTATACATTCCTAGTAAATTACAATCATCATACAAAATATGTATGTATATGCTTAGAAAGGAGAGAAACTTCTAAAGTGATATTGTTACTTTATAACTCCCCCGAACTCCATTAAGCTTCTTACCTTCTTATGCTACTAAATTAATATTGACTAAATGAATGTTATATTTAACTTTTTGGTTTCAACAGTAAGCAAATCTCCGGAAAAACTCTTAATGAGCAAAAAATGAGCAAATTAAAAAAGCTTCTCTAATGGTTGAACTGAGTTCGTGCACATAAAAAACTTTGTATTAACTTGCAAAATAGAAAAAAAATATATACTACTTTTACATTCTGTTTTTATTTGGTATCACTAAAATTAAAAAGTTTCGATACCTAATCACTGTGCATGCTTTAGAATTAGAACTACCGACATATCCTTGGAGCTGAAAATAATTATTCACATTCCTACATTTTCATTCTCTCGAGAATTTCATTAGATAGCGCAGTTTAAAAAGTCCAATTACAGAGTTTTGCTGACTGCTAACATTTTACTCAGCGGATTCACGGTTAAAAATACAAAGCAACTTCAGTGACTTTGAGACAACTTTCCCCAGGTTTGTGGGTATTTCAGTTATGATTTTCTTCAATTAGTAAAGCAAACCAACAACTTTTGATCTTTTAATATCGTTAATAAGACCATGAGGATGTATTTCCTTATGTGCAATTACGCCGACTAATGTAATAACTTCCTCGTTTAATTTTTATAACTATTTCCCATTTGACGAAATTAAATTCGATTTCATCGTATAAATTTTTGTTCTTTATGGCCAATTGCCTTTTTATTTTGAATGGATAGGGTAGTCGCATTTCGGAATATTAAAGGAAATTTATCTTGAATAACGCAAAATTAATATCTTAATCTACTCGTTAGATTTGATTAAAGCAAAGTACATCCTAATCGTCTATTAGCTTTCTATCTTTTACAAACTAAATTCAAATTCGAACGAGGTAAAATTAATTAAAATAATTAGCGATTCTCGTTTGACATAGACTTTAGCAATCATAATTCGAATTGTTCTTAACCACAAAACGACTTAAAATTGTTTGCAGCGTATAGATTGCTGGTTTATAACTGTAGATTGGGGTATTAGTCCAATTAATGGAGCATAAAATAATCCTTTCCCAAAAGTTTGCCACCAGATAAAGACAAGACACCGAATGAACAAAATTTAAATTTCGCAGAAGAGTGGTTTTCTAATGAAATTGGTCGTTATATGAGAAAACTTAATTATCTCACAAATAAGAAAATCGAGAAGAAGTATCTCTAGTTCGATAAAACATTTTAATGGAATAGAAAATGTGTTCGAAGGAATCAAAAACTTCTTATTCCGATTCGCCTTTAAAAAATAAATCTCTCTAAGGATGAAGCGTCAATGTTTATTACTTGTAAAATTACATCTCCCAGAAATTTAATATTTGTCATTTCAAATTATTCGTTTTTAATGATAACTACCGAAGTTTCCGGTATTGAACTGAAGTACTTCTTTTAATGAGGAATTTGAGCTACAACCTTGATTTTTTTCTTTTAACGAGGAGTCTCATTATCGCTATTGATATCAATATTTTAAAATAATGCAGTTAATGAAAGAGCTCCGGGTTTCTATCTTTTGATGTCACCTATTGATGGAATATCGATTTACAATTAATTTACTTAAGTACTTGGCACTTTTACACAGGCTCGTGAAATCCAATTTTTTGTTTAAAGTTTTTTAAAAACTAACAATTATGCAGGTTATAGCTTCAGTTGTAAAAATATTTCTTGCAATTAAAACAACATACTAATTTCTGAATTATCACTATTGATTTTTCGCATTAGGATGTAGATTACATACATATACTGGTCATCGCCAGTAATAAGTTTGTTTTATACAGACGGAAGAGTTAACAATGCCAAATGCACTCAGGATACATACTTCATCCCATTATATTGCCTCTTTGTAGGATGTAAGTACATTAACTCAAATTAAGAGGTTTCATTAGGTACTCCAAAATTCGAACTCGAAATAATTTACTTAGTCTAGTTGGGTATAGGATTTTGCACTCCTATAAAAAGGGAAATGTGTTAGAAACTAATTAATCATTTCAATAACAGTCGGTTACAATACAAAATTGAAAACAGGTATTGACACTATAGACAATGAACAATAGTTTTTGGTGAAGACAGACGGAATAAATCAATAATGAAAGATGTTGCTCGGCTTTAAAAACTAAAAATAACTTTTAATAGTTTTCCTGATTCTCTGTAATACCATATTTGAGAAGATGGATTCGAGAGTATTCTAACTTTTGATAGATGTTTGCATATTCCTTTTAATCAATATTAGATTTAAAATAAAACCTACGTAGATAATATTACGAGGATTTCAAACTTAAATCTTCTTTCTCTTCGAATGTTTAAAACTATAATACTCGGCGTCGGCAGCAAACTTTATTTTGATTTTCTTATATTCCCACGTAAATCTTATACATCGGAATTTTATAGAATCCTATTGGTGCATTCAAAATATTTATCTTCTGTACGGATGTATTTTCAACGTTTTGTCGTCATTATTTTACAAAACTAAGCAATCTAAATCCCCAGAAAAACAATTTTTGAGATAAATTTATTCAATCTCAGTACCTGCATACCTACGCAATGTTTAGAATATTTTAGGTTATCTGAGCTAAAGCAGAGTAATAGATAAGTCTGAGTTATGTTGGTTTTCCTCAACAAATATATCATTCTATGATTGAACGCGATAAACATTCGATTCGAACCTACTCTCAGAACAGTTAATAGTTAATCGAAAACCTTAAGGGGAACTATATACTCAAATTACCTACTACTACGTATTAAGTTAATTTTGTAGCTAGCAAATTGAAAATATAGAGTAAATAAAAATTATTTGGTATTAAATTTTTGATCACACATTTAAATTAGGTATACCTATCAATTCGTTTTGCATAATTACTGATATGTACTCGGTTCGTAATTCCCATTGCATTAAATTTAAGCAATAATGAATGTTTCATTAATTTTATATTAGCTGTAAATTAAGCCAGCATTTATTAAATATGAAATTGCAACTAAATAAAACTTCCTTGAACTAAAACAATAATTCGCTGATACATGGCAAATTGTATGATTTAAATTACATTTGGATTACTCCCAATACATATCGATTCAAATCAGTTGAATATTATTTAATTTAGGCATTTGCAGATAATTCCTTTACTTAGAACATTGTAGCTGATAAAGCTAGGAAACGTCATTAAATAGAATTCCATACTGAACAAACGATTCTGCTCGATATGGAACCGTAATTTTCGGATATCAAGAGCTAACTAGATGTAAATTCTCCAGTCACACGTTTCTGATAAAGATTTTCTCGGTAGATAAACACCGAATTTAACGTATACACAGAATTGCTTATTTTATCGTATTAAATCTGGAATTCTGAATTGATTTTGACAACAAGTAAGTTCATTAAACTCTTGAAAACTTAGGTAGAGAGCATTACGCTAACTATCTAAAAACGAAACGTTAAATATTCAAATAAATTTTTCCTTTGTTACAGTCACTTTCGCAGGAAAATTCGCATAACAAACACATTTTGCGAGATAACTTTATATTATAAAACACCCTGTAGTTTATCTTTAAATACGTATAAAATTGTAGTTGTCGTGTCACGAACTCTTCTGGTTTTAATTAGTTATCATAATTAAGATCTTTACGGCGTGTACAAAATTCTAATTTACTTGTAATGCTTAACTCGAGTTGATTTTGATTTAATCACTTTTATGAAATCAAAACATGAAAATATTTTGAACGTGTTTCGTCGTTTATTACGCTTCTAATTTCTCTTTGTTTAAAATTGCTACCAACCGTAGTTACGAAGTAAACGATGCAATAGATAAATTTCGTCAAGTTTAGATTAATCTAGTTCTAAATGTAGCTACCGCAAATATTTTTCATTAACTGCAATATTAGATTCAACAGTACGTGTAATACTGTTGTGCATTTATTCCTTTGATCAATATCCCTTATTGTTTCCCTTGATTCCACAGGTATTGAATTCCGATATGATTTTGGGGTTTCCCACTGAAATCTGTTTCACTGGTTGAGCCTATTATGCTCACACTAATATCAATTGCATAAAGAAAAGGTGTTTTCATTTAATATTGCTGTTAAACCATTGAATATTTAGCGCATATGTAGCAAGCTCGCTTTGAAATCCCTTGATTGTAAAAGGTATTTATGTACCTACATTTCATTAATAAATTCTAACATAACTCGGACTTATTGCTTATTAAGTTCATCTCTAGTTATTTTAATAATTATAAATGATCAATTTGAAAACGAAATACTAATTGGTATTTAAATATTTGATGTTGTTTCAGTTCCTCCAGACATCCTTGACTATCCGACCAGTACAGATATGGTGGTAGACGAAGGCTCGAATGTCAGTCTTCAATGTGTAGCCAAAGGGTCACCTGAACCATCCATAATGTGGAAAAGAGAAGACGGTGAAAAAATTCGGTTCCAAAACGGAGTTGAGGGTAAAAATAAAATTTTAATTCCTGTTGGTATTTCTAAAATTGGTTCTATCATCGACCACAATCTGCATTTGTCATCATGAATATTATAGTTGAAATGTCTTCATGGATTTTTCAATACTTTTGTACTTGTTTTTCTTGCTATACCCAGTTTTTCGCCCAGTACGAAAGGATCGATGAATAGATTGTAATGCTACTTAATAAATAATAAATAACCAAAGGACAAGTGTAGCCGTTTTAACTGCATAATGCATAGTCTCCAATTAACTCTCACTGATATCATCATAATTATTTTGAATATGCAAGAGACATATTATTTATGCACTTCCGATTCTATTCTTTTGTTCAAAATTACATGTAATTAATAAGTAGGCAAGTCTGTTAAAAATCGATGGCAGTTAGTATTTTATCGGTTTTTATTTGGTGAATTCCATCCATTTATTGGTATTACATAATTTTTTCTTACTGCTTAGTTCTCAATGCTACTGGGCCAGTCTTGAACATTACTAATGTGAAAAGAGACCACATGGGGCCGTATTTATGCATCGCAACAAATGGAATTCCTCCTTCAGTGAGCAAAAGGATCAAACTTGTTGTACAATGTAAGTTAATGAAATTTGTAAATTTAGTAAAATTTACTAAAATAGCCACTTAGAAATCGTTCTTTTTTATGCATTTTTATTTTTGTTTAGGTATTCTAATTTTCTTTTCGTGAACTATAATTTATTTTTTATAGCCACTAGTAATCGGCTCTAAATAATAGGTTGCGTGAAAAATTCTCTAGTTTTTTTGCTGTAAAATGTTTGTGGGAAAATTCTATTTATAAATATCGCTTAACTCAAAATTATAAGCATGCTAAAGAAAAGCAAATATAAAAAGAACACAGATTATTAGGTAGATATAAACAACTTTCCTTTCATAATGTGTTATTGACCGAACTTCTATCGTGGTATCATTATACTCATAAATATGCAGTAACGAATAAAACACAACAAAATAGGCTATTTTTTATGTTCTTGCGAAAAAGTTCTAGCATAATGGATCATAAACTAGTTAATAGATTAGTTGCTTAATAGAAAGTTCAAACTTTAATGCATTATTTGAATAGTACAATTTCACTGAGTTGCGGAACCAAATTAGTAGTGGAAAATTTTGTTTCTATAAACGCGTGACAAAAGCATAGAACTGTTAATTATATCTCCCTGCAAAGTTAAATAAAATAATCCTCAACTCTCCTATTATTCACTTAAACTAAATTCATTTGATAATAATTGAAACGATGAGATGCGGAGTTCATTTATGCTACTAATAATTAATAAATTGTATTTAACTTTTTCGTTGTTATTCCTTATTCATTAAAATTCACTTCATGTCGAGTTAACCAAAATTTTGTTTGATCTACTGAAACTTATTCTCATTACCTACAAACTTCTTGTATTAACTTCAATATTTTAAAAATCACTACAGATATTGATCGCTATAAATTTCCAACCGGGAGTATACCTATATATACCCACGAAAGTTTAAGAAAGTTTTAATTTAGGTTTGCGCACAGGTAGTTGACACATTTATCTGTTTATATTGCAGTTGCTCCTTCGGTGTACATTCAATACCAATTAATTGGTGCTTACGATGATCAGCAAGTAACTTTGGAATGTTTCTCGCAAGCTTTCCCAAAGTCAATAAACTATTGGACTAAGGAAACCGGGGAAATTATTCCACATAGTAAGTAGAATAGTTTGAAGGATCTGCTCTCTCAGAGTGGGTTTTAAATGATCTAACAACGGAACGAGATGATGGAAAAAAATAACTAACGTGAAAATCGATAATTTATTCCATTTTTTATTCATGTTTCTCAGCTGTTAACCGCCTCTACCTATCCAACTTCTTCTGTTAATGAATAAAAAATTATGAAACAAATAAATGGGAATCCTAAACTAGATATTTTGTGTTCTAACCGATGATCTAATACAGGGTGTTTTCGAACTTGGGGTTTAATTTTTAATGATAAAGTGGCAACGGGTCAACTTAGCGAATTATGTGAATATTTAACCAAAATCATGGATAAATTATAAAACTAAATCGGGTTTTCCAAATAATAGAAGAAAACACTAGAAATATGTATTAGCTCACCTATTTTGTTACACATGGCTCTATTTTGTATATTATAAAACTTATATATGAAAAATTAAATCTGCGAACTACCACTCCTATAAATTTGAACCCCAAGTTCGAGAACACCCTGTATGTAATGTGGTTTCGAGTAAAATGCGAATAAGAAATGAATAATTTGTTACTAATTAGCACTTACTTGAATCAAAGTTTACATCGTACTCAAGGCTCCTACAGATTTACCTATCACAAATGGTTTAACGAATTATTATGTACCAGCTGCAATTACAGAATGCTTTGTGGAATTTATGGAGAAATAATATGTTTCCAGTCACTGTTTTAACCAGTTAAATTATTTTTTAGGTAACAAGTTTGTTCCTGAGATAATAGAAGATGGATATAAGGTGCACATGAAACTTAGAATTAAATTATTGGAACCAAAAGATTACGGAATTTACAAATGTATATCAAAGAATTCTCTTGGAGAAATGGAAGGAACCATAAATGTTTACAGTATGTTTTAAGAACAATAGAAGTAGTAAATGTATTAATAATTTTGTTTTTAGGACTCACTAATCCTAATCAATATATCCATACCAGCAAAAAAGAACTAAGTAAGTACAAATGAACAATCATATGTAGATATTTTTAAATAAACCATTATTTTAAGCTGAAGACAATATCATATCTGGAAATAACCACAGATACATTGACGACGTGAGAAAAATTCGAAATGATACATCAAAAAAATTTAACTTAGAAGGTAATATTTATGGTGTTTCTAAATTGGCTTCAAATTCTTAATGAACGAAGTTGACTTATTTTTATAATATCTAATTTAATGCTTTTATTTTCTTTTCAGAAGCTATCGATCTTCAAAGCTACCATAGTACCAATTCTGCTCATTATATTTCAATTAGCAACAATTTAATGAAACTATTCCTAACCGTTGTAACTACCCTGCACTATGGCCACCATTACCACTCGCATATCCGTGTAAGCATATCATAATTAATGCGGACCTTCTCCCATATCATAAAAATAGGATTGTGGCTATTTTTGTACGCTTGTAATTAGATTAGCTTAAGTATTAAATATTTAATGCCCCCCGACATTTAATTATAGGAATTTGTCTAACCTGTATATATTTTAATGTAACAAATAAAAACGATAAAATATCATTTGGATTGCGTTTTGCTTTTAGTAATAAGGTGTAAAGAAAAATACCTTGTAAAAATATGAAATGTTTATTCATTGTAAATATAAAATTATCCGATTTAAAATTATCAACTTCAAATCTATGAAGCAAAATATAATTTTTTAAATGAATTGGAATGATATTCTTGCAGGTACATACTTACATGCTAAAATAATTCATACATTGTAGTTCTGCTTCATAGTAATTAAAAAAAAATCTATAAAACAATTATCTATTGGACGGAGTCGTAACTATATTTCACAATAAAAATACCAAAAATTAAAAAAGTAAAAAAATATCAAAAAATCAGATCTGCTACCATATGCAATTAAAATTAAATATTAACAATAGAAAGGATGGAATAGAAAACACATTAATATGCCATAACATTACGAATTTCTGAAAACGTAATGCATTGCAGTCATTACTAAAAATAATAAACTAATTTGTACGCCACTAGCTGTGCTCCGATAATATTGTGGTTTTCCTGAAAAATATCGAACTAATTATTTCGTATCCAATAGAAAATATATGTAACACCGAAAAACAGTACAAAAAACCATATTAACACAAAAGAAGAAGTGTAAGTGTAAGAAATTAATCGAAAATACAATAAACAACAAGTTAACAACAAAAATAAAACCATCAAAAGTTTATTACAAATGTAAACTTATACCACTAAATGGATATTTACAAATCGCTGAAACTTTTGTTATTGTTAATAGAATAGTTACAAAATAAAGCAATCAATGAAGAAAACGTGATAATACAATGTTTTAGTCAACATTCAAGCATTTATGTAAGCGGCATGAAAGTAATGAAATTTGCTACCAACACCAAAACTACCAAAAATTTGGCTACGTGGATTTAAAAATTTTACTCTCTTCTGTACGCACCCATTTGGAATTGCTTTTCAGGTGAACTCATCCGACCGTCTCCACCATTCGAATAAGCTAACACCCTCAATTTATACACTTTACCAGGAGAAAGGTTATAAACGTAACCTTCCAATTTCCCACCGAAAGGTATTAATGTATCATTTGCAGTGCTCAAATCTTGATCGCTCTCCCATACTCTTATCTAAAATTAGAATCAAATCAGTTGGCAAACGAAAACATTCAACGATAGCGTTACATACCTTATAACCTTGTAAAGGTTCTTCTTCCAAAGATGGTTGCACATATCGCCAAACGACTTTAACTGTAGATGGATTAATACCGTAAACAACAACAGACGAAGGTGGTTTCTGAGGAGCCTTTCTATAAGTACGTTCTAAAAAGAATTTGATTATTGCAATAAAACCAACGAAACTAATGATCATTTCGATTTCTTACCTATGAAACGTTCACTTTCTGGTCCTTCACCTGCCGCATTGTAAACCATAGCTTTTACATAGTAATAAGTATCAGGTTGAAGACCAACAATGAGAGCCCATGGTCTAGTGTGTCTCGACAAATAATATACAGAATCTTGCTCGCTGGTGTCTTTCCTCCAATATTTTATCTGAAAAAACGTAAGCTTAAATTACAGCTCAAAATTGTATTAGATTTCTTACTCTGTGCCCTATCAGTTTTCCTCTGATCTTTTCTCTAGTCTGATCAACTGGTACCCAACTAACATTGAGAGCTGTGGAGTTATAAGATTTCGCTACAACTAACTGAGGCGCAACTTGAGGCATATCTTCGGCTGAATATATAATGACTTCTTTACTAATGGGTCCTGGTCCTTCATCATTAATCGCTTGAACTTTGACAATATATTCTGTGTAATAGTACTTGGAATTAATGTAAACTACTGCTCCTCCGACATTTCCAAAAGCTTCCAAAGATTGGCTTTTAAATTCTACTTCGCCGCCCAACCTTTTCCAGAATATTTTGTAATATATTCCAGGGCCGTTTTGTTCGTCGGATTTGAGAGGTGTCCACTTTATGGACAGATCGCCGATTTTACCGCCGCCTCCCCAAATTTGATGGGGAGCAATGTATGGTCTATCCGGAGGAGTATAATGTTTAGGACTAGGCTGAGAAGGCTCGCCCATTCCTAACCCATTCCAAGCTGATACTCTGAACTCATATATAGACCACGGTGTTAAAACGTTGTCAATAATTGCCTCTTTACGTCCTGTATATCTGTCAATTTCCGTAGCTCTTATGCCTTGGGTGATATTAACCCAAGTTTGGTTCCAGTTGGTTCTACCACTTATACTGTAACTATAAATTGGAGATCCATGCGTAGCCCCATCAGTCCATTGCAATGTTACCGACGTTTTTTGAATGTTTAGTACCTGAACACCACCCGGGGGACCAGGAGGACCTTCGACGATAACTAAAGATCGTGAGAATATTTTACCGACGGCAGATTTCACCAAACACTCGTATTCTCCTGTATCTGAGAACGATGCGTTGTTTATTCTCAAATAGCCTCCATCGACCTTCATTCGAGTGAATGAATTCTTTACATCGATATCACGGATAACCATTCCGTTATGTTTCCAAATATAAGCAATGTCTAACATTTCATCGGTCACTGCGTAACAACGCAAATCGATGCTTCTGCCCATTGATGTTCTTAAGGTGTCACTCAAAGGTTCGACGAGTCGAGGACCTCCTACAAAAAATATGTTTTAATTGTTTGAGAGAACTACAAATTTATGTACTTACTTAAGACAATGAGTCGTCCTCTGGATTCGTCTATGCCGAGCTCGTTTGAAGCTGTACAAGTGTATAATCCTTCGTCGTCTCGTGAAACAGGACTGATGTATAAATTGCCGTTATCAAATATTCTTCGGTGACCTCCAGAACCTAAAACGTTCCCGTCCTTTTTCCATACGAACTTAGGTCTGGGAGCTGCCTCTGGGTCACATTCTATAGTAACATTGCCACCTTCAGCTGCATATGATTCAAACTCTAGAGGATGCTTTTTGAATGATGGTTTGAAAGCTGAAAATTATTCAACATGTAGTCTGTTATAATTGTTATTAAATGATTCCAAAATACCTAAAACTCGTAGCTGCGCAGATGAGTAAGTTGTTTTCAATGTATTAGATGCTCTACATTGGTACATTCCTGGATCTTTGTCTTGGTCCAAGTAAGAAATGGTCAAAACATTATCTTGAATTTTAATTCTACCTCTATCTTCTATATCCATATAACCCATAACTATAACGAAAGAAATTAGCATTCTATAACAAATTTATTTTGCGCTAATTACCTAACTGACGACCATTTCTCCACCATGTGTAATTCACGTCAGGTATTCCAAAAGCTTCGCACGTCCAAATTAATTCACTTTTGCTATCTGCATGTCTATCAGTCAAGGGAATAGTAAACATTGGTTCAGCTAAAAAATACAAACATTAAACAATCAAATTACAACGTTATTTACGGAATTTTATACCTTGTATGGTAACAATAACACTATTTTCTATACTAGCTCTATCATTGTAGGCACGGCAAACATATTCACCCTCATCTTCAACTTGAACTTTAGGTATCACAAGAACTCTATTGTAATTTGTTAAAAAGGCACTTTTTGGTAATCTATCACCCTTTCTTGTCCAATTATAACTCGGCACAGGACTAAAATAAACTCGGAATAAAATTCACAAACATCGAATTCGAATTAAAAAGCTTACTATCCAAAGGCAACACATTCCAATCTAAGTTCTCTCCCAGCTGTGGGTGCTTCGGGAAAAGCTTTAGGGAAATTATTTGGAAACTTAAGCTGTTGATAGTTTGCTAAAAAAAAAAACAATCAGTAAATAGAAATATTTTTAGAGCAAGGGTTTAACTTACAATGCGGATTTACTTTCAAAGGGAAAAATGGTCCATTTCTACCAGAGTCTGAGAATTCTGAATTAACACTACAGCTGTAATTAGCTCTGTCTATAGTTTCCAAAGCAGAAAAATACAAGGACCCATCGTTCGAGACGAAAACGCGTCTATCCTCTTCGACAAAATTGGGAAAATAATCACGCGACCAGGAGTATTTAACAGCAGGGAAGTGATTCGGTGGATCACAGTAGAACGATTTCCCCCAATTTTGATCACCCCATTCACCCAAACGCTTCAAAACGAATTCCAGAACAAAACCGAAATTCAGTTGAACACTTTCCGATATTATTGTTCCGAATTTGTTCGAAGCTTTGCAATGATAAGTAGCATGGTCTTGCTTATCATGAGGGTTGTGTATTATTAATGTGCCACCGCTAATTGTGTAACGACTATCCAGCAAAGGATCTATCTTGTGAGCGACCAGCCTATCCTTTTTATAATCTTCTCTGTACCATTCGTATGTTGGTGTTGGGTATCCTCCAGCCAAGCAGCTGAAACATTGTTTATATGAAGATAAAATGTAAATAAATTTATTAATTAAATAAAATTAATTCAAAAAAATACCTCATTAACCCAACATTGCTGGGGGAAAGGTCATAATTAAATTAGATAAAAGTTATTTATATCACTATCAATTTATAAACATAAAGTAAATACAAAATAAAGTAGCATAAATTATATTACCTCATGCTAACATCATTGTAAAGCTTTCTTTTGGAAACATCAAAAATGGCATCAGTAGGTTGTTTAATAAAATAAGGCCCCCTTGGTATCCTTTCGGGATCTACTGTATCGATCCCGTAAGTAAAACTCCTTTCGTCAGTGACCAATCTTTGGACAACTCCAATATTGGCTTCGCATATGAACCTTAAATTCTCATCTCCTTGGATAGGTTCGAAACGCCAACGTAACAATGATCTGGAAAAATTGTAGGCGAGGTAATCCCTGCCATAAGGATATTCGATTTCAATCATTGCGTTTTCAACGTTGGCTAACTGCGTTCCGTCTGCGTTGCTGTAATACCCTGGAGAGCCTTGATGGGCTCCTATATACCACCTTCTATGTTGCGGATCTATTGAATTTAGTTGGTATATGATGAAACCGTGTTCTTCTGGGGTGTTTATAGATACTAAGTCAGATCCACCGCTGCTTCCAATTTGTCCATTGTTAGGAGTATAACTCTAATAACAATATTGTTAATAGTGTAATAAAGAAGCTTTAAAAAGTCATAAATACCTGGCAAATTCTTCTGGCTTCGTTATAAGCTCTTAAAGGAGACTTTACGAACTTGTAACAACTGTTTTGGTAACGTATCCAATAAGGAGGGCATTTTAATTCATCCATACTTCCATAATTATAACTTCCTCCATATCCATACATGGGGTAATTTGTATTCGGGTTAAAATTATTAAAATCTCTGTTGTAATTGGTGTTTTGATTGGGGTTGTATGTGCCCTGGTTGTAAGAACCCTGGTTGTAATTATTTTGATTTTGGTTGTAGTCGGGATAATTTAAATTGGGGTTGTAGTTTCGATTGTTCGAATTGTATGTTTCATCATTTTCGTTTATGCTGTTTTGATTTTCATTTAAGGGGTTGACGTTGTATGGGTTCACTTGTGCCGAACATATTCCTAATAAAGGTGTAATCCAAAACAACCACATAGCTAAAATAATTAAGATTTAATTAATCATTCCTCCTTACTAAGTTATTACTAATAATGGGAGTGGCATGTTTTCTCGATTTCTCTCACAAATTTACGTTTCCAGTAAGTATTAAATCGAATTATTTTCTAGTAAATTGTATTTTAAAATTTTGATTACATACCTGAACATTTATATTTACATGTAGTGATAAGAAAAAACAATAATCCTACTTAATTTAAGCGTCACATAACAGTCATTCTTGAGTCACAATTATTGAATAAAACAAAACAGAAACAGAAAACAATGAATGACAACTGACGTATATTTCAAATTTGACGTTTAACAGTAACTCCGTCTACTAGTAGTTCTGATAATTTCACTTTTATCCAACGCTAGTCCTAATATTTATTATAAAATTTATTTGGATTTGTATTGTTTATAGTTATTTATAAGCGTTTATAATGTTTTAACATATTTAAAAAACAAGTCTTCAATGTTCAGTAAAGAATTCTGTAATAAATTTTGTATGTTACTATTAGAACGTTCATAGATGGCAGCACCTTATAAAATATTTAATTAACATAACAATTAAATTAATCAAATAATAATGATTCACATCAGCAAATAGTGTAAATATAAATTGCACGCGGAAATTTATTTGTTTTCATTAGCACTTGAAGGTGTTTAAAAAAGTGCATCACAAGTGGCAATTTATCCAGGACCGAATCCAGAAAAATGTCAAAAAAATTGTAAAATATATTTAATTTAACTAAAATTATATTAAGGTATAGAGGTCATTCTGTACATAATGAGTATAAAGGTTATTTTTTTACGTGTAAAAAAATATTCTTTCTATAATAATGTTCGCGACAGAACTGATAACACCCACCAAAATTAGAAAAATTTGAACCCTGAATATTAAAATAATTCATTAGGAAAGGATGAATTCCAAAACAATAAGAAAACATGTAGATGAAATGAAATATTCAATTAATTATCTATACCCAGCAGCCTTCAAAGCATGAACCTTCGGCGTTCGTTTAATGTATTCATAAAAGATTCCAATTATAGTGTACTTTGGCTAAGATTTTATTATCAATTAGTTTCCACTAAGTATACCCTAGAGCGTTCCAAAGGCTCAAACGCTATCAAAGCCATAAAGTGTCTTCCTTTGGTGTATCCCGAAATAGTTCGAAAATGCCGTCCGCTGATAGTGTTTAGTGAGGTAGTTAGATAGGTATTGCGTTTCATAGCATCGCATCAACGTACATCAAATTCTTAGGAAACTAATGTCTCATACTTTGGTTTAATCAATATTTGGGTAACATATTACCTGTTAACAACATTATCAATATTAGTTAAACAGAAATGAATGAATACGAATTTAGTTTAGAGGTTTTCACACAAGGGTTTTAATGACCAATTTGGCGAAAATGTGAAAAGCAAAAATATCCTTTATAAAACGAAAAATGTTCCATTTGGAAAGTAAACTTGATATGGTTGAATGAAAACCGTTTTTTTTTCTATTTCCTAATGAGCACATTTTTTGATGTTGCGAACTGAGGGAACTGAAATACAGGATGTTCATGATTTATTAATATTTCAAAAATTTTCGGAAGATATTCATCATTTCTCTTTTTAATAAATTAATTTTGGAAGTATAAAGCAGTGTCAAGTGTCAACATTTAATAACATGTTGTATAGCATTGCTATATCGCAGTATTATATAGAAAGTATATTAAAAATTCATAAAGCATCAAAACAGCATCCACACTTGCTATATAACACTGCTATATACACTGCTCAACAATTGATAAGGATCACAATTATTTTTTGACTATTTTTAATTTAAATTGATGATACAGATTTTTATTTTTGGTTGTTGCTAGAAATGTAATCTATCATAATATCTAATATACTATCATAATATCATCATAATATCTATATAATAATCTGTTGCTAGAAACTCTGGCTATTTCTGACTGTGATCCTTATCAATTGTTGAGCACTGTAGTAATGTTGGTATAACATGTTATTAAATGTGGACTCTCCTTAACCAATTTAACTACTTTTTTCATTGAACGATAGTATTATTTCAATGGGACTCTACCATTCTTGATCATCAGTTCCATGTTAGAACATTATTTCATCCTTTGAAATCTTTTATTTTATTTCAATTGATAAGTACATATTTTACCGAACCAGAAAATAATTTTGCTGAATTTTTCAATACATAAAAGCAAATTAAACTGGCGTTAAGTCTACCGTGGCTAATAAAATAAAATCCGCTTTACCGGCAGTATTTGAAATTCAAAAAAAAAGTAAATAAAAAGACCCTTTGGTGGAGGATTCGTAGGATTTATAGTTGAGCAGTTAAATCAGTGACATGTGAATTTCAAACTTCGAATTTAAATTATTTCCGCATCAACTTCTGTATCGGAATCCGCACCTTTGAAACCTAGCAACGACAAGGTACACAAATGATCAAACATGTATTTTTTCTTACAGCCTAACGAGGGACCGCTTTTTCCAGAATTTATAAAAGGCGTTATTCAATTTTTAAAGAGGGCGTTAAGAAAACATTCATGCTTGAATCGAAAATAGCTTTGAAAATACATATATTCTACTGACATTCACACACACATACACACAAACATACACCATTTTTGTATAAATAATTTGATGTGATATATTTCTCAAGTTATTTATTTATCTAGGAATTCTTCATTTATCAATACTTAATGAATATAAATAATTTGTTTACAAAGTCTTGATGATGATTTGTAAAAGTTTTCATTCCTTGTTGACGAATAATCCGAAGATTTTTTTTTATTATCTTATTCTGTTTTTATAAAATCTGTAAAACTTCCGATGAAAGCCTTTAGAGATTTAAGAAGTTTAATCTGAAAATATGTTTTGGTTGTGAATTTTTGCGAAGCTGGAAAAACTAATTATGATCGTAGATGCGCTCTGTTTGTTTTTGCACAAAGTTGAAAGTACTTAATATCCTAAAAGGGGTTAACGTTAATCGCTAATCGTTGAATCAATAGGGTAGGGTGTAAAAATATATGAATAAATTAGAATACTAATTTATTTGCAATTTTTGGAAATTTATTATTCATTCCAATTTGTACACACAATGTGTGTGTGTAGAAATTAATTACGAAAAATTGTTCATAAACATATGGAGGACAAATTATCATCACCTTAAAATAATATTTAAATTAATGATTCAAAGCAGTAGCTCCGTTAATATAGAATGTTTACTTTGCAAATTTTGAGAAAATTACAAATTATCGTTTTTCGCAAGCATTCAAGCCATTACTGATTTGAATATTCAAAATAGCCTTTTAACACCCACCACACTTAACTTATTTATGATGCGGAATAAACAAATTAGATTTAACGAGATTTAAGAGATGGCACTTTTTTCATTGACGAAATTGACACTTTGCCTTTAACCTCACCCTCGTTATCAAATTTATTTAAAAGGATTTAAAGTGAATATATAAAAAAAATTCCTTTTTGGTAATATTGGTGGACGCACTAGGCAGATTTTGCTAGTTTCTGTTAAAATTATTAAGGCATTTTGTTTCATTTATTACTTGCATTATATGGTATTTATTATTTTCTAATCGCTTTTTTAATATTTACTTTGATTAATATTTCTTTATTCCGTAAATAATTAATTAATATTTCCATAAAAGGAAATGAAATAAGATTATTCGACGGAAAATATGGATTTCTTGAATATTCTGAAGGTATTTTATGTTATAATTTAATTACGTAGTTATAAATATCTTATTTTTGTTTGTACTCTATTTGCATTAGGCTAAAAGATGATGAAATTATGAACAATCAATATGATACCTACATAATATAAAAATAAATCAAGTAATGTTCTAGTTTTTAAAAATAAAAATTGACTGACTGACTGACAATTTAAAAATAGCAGTTTCTTCAACTTTATTTTTCCATTAGAATAGGATTTTCTATATACATATTTTAAACACGTTTTCTAGGTAAATCAACATGTAGGTAATATTTTCATCGACTTATGCAAATGTCAGAACAAGTTAAACTGAATTTGCAATATCTACATCAAACTCTTATATTTCCTTACGTATTATTTTTCCTTCTAGAATTTCTATTGAAAACTCGAAACAACATGAAATACATTCTTTATGATGAAATGTCACTAGAAGTTGTATAACTGTACTTGTTATAAATTGATAGGACGTTACTTCGACATAAAAAAGTATTAGAGATTATCCAATTCCTTCGGAGGAAGTTTGGAATTAAATCGAAAAATTGATGTGTCACCAGCATTCATCACCAGCTTTCTTTTCGAAAAAAACTACATATTTTAGCCACATCCGTATATTGGATTTTCGGTGCTCCTATAAATATTTATGGAAATGAAAGGAAATATTATGAATAACTGAATTCCGAATATCTCCCTTACCTTCAAATAAATAAATCATGAAAGTAAATGCAAATTTGGGTGAACATTTTCAAATATGATTATCGTAAAGGTGCCTGACATAAAACGATCAGAAATCGCGGTTTTTGCCACCACAATTATTAAAAATTATATATTTTTTTTTATAATTATTTCATATTTTATACATTATTATCTGTACAAAAGAGTTACATCACGTATATAATCCTGTTAAATCATTTTAACTGTTGGTTTAAAACAAATTTAATCAAATTGATTTTTAATTTGTCTCTAACGGTGCAGGTAACATAAATTCCATAGCTCTCTATTAATTTAAAATAATTACATTTTGACACTAATCCAATAACGTTCAATACACGTATAATGTTACTGAATGTAATTAATTCAAAATCTGTTTGTTCAAAAATTACGGCACGATTCCCAGCATAAACCGGGAGGCGTTAAATATTTCTACGAAACACCACACTTGAATATCATTTTTCAATTTTCCATTAACGCGTAAGACATCAATTTATTTTTTCGTCGCAATATTGAAATCACGTTTTAAAATCATTTTATACATACCCTTCGCGATTAAATCTCGAACGGAAAATTCATTATATGTAAATTCCTACATCAATAGATTATTAACAGATCCTTTAATGACAAGCTTGTGGCAACAACCGAGAAAAAGTAAACATTTACCAAAGAAAATATGAAAATGCTTTTAATCCCCGTTCCACGATTTTCCATTAAATTCTAAAAGGTGGATGGAATGCGAATATTGATGAAACCGAATTTCATTTTCATAAGAGATTATAATTGTTTGTATTTTAAAATAAATGAATATTTATTACAGTTTTTTGTTTGTAAATTATTTCATCCTGGACATTTAGTGAGCTTATTGATTATATGACCTATATTTTTCACCTTCGTTGTTACGGTTTTTGGTCTCTCAAAAATAAAAAAAAGCGTTGTTCACTTCTCTGAAATAACAACATCAAGTAATAAAACAATTCATCTAACCAGAAGCTTATATACTACTTCATTAGCAGAAAAGTTTGGTAAACAATAAAATGCTCCCGGTTATTATTGGAAAAATAATTGGACGAATCACTTCCGCGTTTTGTTGCTAATGAAGGCGCCTGTTCTATTTAGGAGCTTAAGAAATTTAATGAAATAAATAGGCAGCAATAGAGGAGATATTTCTTTCATCATTTACAGTATTTACTTGCCGGTACAAAGGTTTTATTGTTTGCTTGAAATTTTCATAGCTAATTACCATTACTTTTGTCTTCTCTTTATCGATTGTCAGTGCATATACCGCAGAACTGTATAGCATCTGCATAATTTGTAAAAGCAAGAAAACCGTGTAAATCGAGGGGTTTTGTCCCACTTTTTTGAATCATTATGGTTTGAAGCAGAAACGAATTCATTTTGAGCAGAAAATAATCAAAAATTAAAGACCTGGAAAATGGTTTACGCCGCTTTATACCTTTAAAAATAGACCAAAATGCAGCTTCTGAAAAATAATTACATTATTACGTAATAATAAAAAATTAATTAAAACACGCCCGGAAGTTGACTTTTTTTATTTTTGTTTGTGAAGCATTTGCTATTTTAAGTGTATACTGCACAAATTACGTTCCCTTTGTAGAATTTTCTCCTTTGATTATACAGATTGATAGGTACATTATCGATGAAAGCTTACGAGCTTCCTCCGAATGGCGCTTCAGAAATTGCATTAGGCTTTTTTATTTTACAATTTGCAACAAAGTCGTATCTGAATATGAAAGAGTACTAAAATTGGAGCACTTGAAAATTATTAAGGTTGTCGTTTTTGACCAATTCCTTTTAGGTAAACAATTTCCCTTTTCCCTAAACTCTCGAATTTTGAGAGATGCTGCGCGAAAATATTTAACAAGTTTCACGTCCCCAATATAATGGGGTATTTCGTGTAAAGCTTCTAAAATACCATTTACCGCTGAAAGAGGTTGTCCTGGAAACCCACGACCCACGAATTCAGTAAAATGATTTTCTGGGTCGTATGTTTGTGCCAAATTATAAACATATTATCCGTCGGGAAAGGCAAGCGACACAAAAATGACCACTTTTCCGATTAGATACTAAGTATTGTGCAAAACGTTGCCGAAAATAGATACACAAACACAAGCGGTTTTGTTTTGTAATATTTACGATATAAATAAAATTTGTAACTTTTGTTTGTTAAATCATTATTATTTCTATTTTCAATTTATACATAGATTGATTTATAAAAGTTATAGGTATTACTGTTATGGAGCTTAAAGAGGCGCACAATGCCTTTGTAATGCTAGGATATATTCAGGATAATACCAGGATAATACTCGAGGATATTTCGTCATATTTATACGTATTCTTCCATCACAAATTCAAATTTCTTCAAAATAGTATTTTCGAGTCTATTGCCTATGCAAAATAAAATAGCTTTTAATACTTACATAATAATGTTCATAATCAAGCATGCTTGGTTGGTAATTAATGAACGGAATAAATATAAGTACTAATTTTTATATTAAATTTTTAAAATGGTTTAAAGAACTTTATAGTACACACTTAATATAATTTTAATTAACATTTGATTAGGGTTGGCGCTTAACGATTAAACGTGGTTAAAATATTCATTTAATGTATCCCTATTTAATTAAAAAATATTTACGAGTCTTTTAAATGTTTTTTCGATAGACTGCTTTAACCGAAATACTTCGGAAGGATTTCAATTTGCATTTTGACAACCTTTTTCCACAGTCGAGGGTACGGGAAATTTGGTTGGTAGGTAGGAGGGAATGTGAAAAATAAATTTAATTATATTGAAATGTTGTTAATATGAGTGAAGAATGATTGAAGATACAATCAATATTGGATTGAACTAGTATATTTGCAAATCTAAAGTGAAGAATATAATTATGGTAAAGCACGGGGATGTCCAACGGTTACATTTTTTGCGGGTTTCGGTTTCAGTCTGGGTTAAATTAAATTCTTTCGGTTTGGTTTCGGTTTTCCTTTACCAAAATCATCTACATAAACATTCTTCTGAACAAAATGGTGTGTTTTTCTGACTTTGATGCACTAAAATAATTGATTTAATACTTTTTGTTATAAGTGAATATTTAACACTAAAAGTTTGAGTCTATGAATGTAATTCTATAAAGTCGAAAACTACTAAACCAATCGACGTGAAATTTTGCACACACACCCTTGAAGGACGGAGAGTAATATAGGAGTATTGAATCTTGGAAATTCAGTCCCTAAAGGGGCGAAAGGGGCAATAAGTTTGAATTGCTTGGTTTATAGCAATTTCGACTTTGTACACACGTTTGCATATACCTAAGTCGATAATAAACTTCAAGTTCATATTACGACATTTTTGGAAATTCAGCATATTTCTGGAAAATGGCTATTTATGTGTTTATTGAGACATACCGACATACGAGTGAATGAGTAAATGTAATTTTAAATGGTATAAAACTCGATATTTGAAATTCAGGGAAAGCGTTTTGTGATGCGTTGAATAGAATTAAATGTAATGTAAATTTGCTGATGAATGAAATAGTAATCAAAAGATTTATAATAAGCAACTTATTGAAGAAAAGTCGAATTATGAATGTAAACGGCTTTAAATTGTATAATCGAATTCACATGAATTAATTTTCTGACTGAATGAGTGATTAAACATAAAGGCTACTTTGTACGTAACTCCTTTAGCGAATTTAGAGTAAAGAGTGGAATAATTGATTCAAATGCGAAACATTAAACGCTCCTAATTTATATGGCTATTTACTGTCTAATCTCATTTTATTCAATTTAATGTATTAAATAAAATTTGTATAAAATAACAGTAGAAATATTTTTTTTTTGTTGAATTGCATGCCGGTGTTTAAAATTTTATTTTTACTTCAATCGACGGCAAACGACGACTCGCGGCCAAGAATTCACATAGATAGCATTCATATTTGATTGCAGCTAGTGTCATTTGGCCGGCACTGCCAAATTGAATAAGTTTCGGGTTAAATGTGGTTTTGCCTGAGAAATTAAGTTAGTGTCAATTTTTTCGCGAAAAGAGGGAATTCCATATTTTCCAGGACTAGCAAATTTTACGAGTAACACAAACAGAGAGCTCTATTCGATCGTCGGCGCAGTGTGGAAACAGTGGATCAATATGATCCGCCGTTTCCCCCTTACCGCAAATTCAGCTGCTACGCGTCTCCAGCACGAGCACCGTTTTTCGTACTAGGCATTATACTCTCAACCCTGTGGTAGCCCGGACGGGTAGTGTACTTGTGAATGTTGGTGACAGACAACCTATAAACCTATGTTTCCTATGGACTCATTCACTTTCGGTGAATTAAATTTCACCTAATTTTGAATTTGCTTTCTAAGTCAAACGTTTTAAATTTTTTATTTTTTTTGTTTTCAAGTGGTGTTAATTAATACAATGAGAGTACACACCCTTTTTGCACTTTTTATTCACGTTACCCACTTTTCATTGTAAGTTTTTGTATTACTATTTGCCCGGAATTTTTTAATTCCAACAAAAAAAATGTGTAGTCAATTTTTTACCTGAAGGGGTAAGTCAATGAAATTTTAGCTATCATTTAACCACCAAGAAAATGTAGTTTGCTAATGTAGAAATTTGTAAAATAATTTGAAAACCGCATACAAGCGCATCACGCAGAAGAACTTTCTAAACTAAATCAACACTGGTAAGTTGTAGTGCTTCCAATTGAATCACCACAAACTCGAAAAACTTTTATTCAAACCCAAATAATTTAGTTTCCCTAAAATACAGAATTTAATTTCAGTCTGCATGCTGTAAGGTCAACGGCCGAGATATATTAAACAAATCAACAATGAACAGACACGGACTACACGCAGGAATTTTCCCGACAGGAAAATTCACCGATCGCTTTTACCCATTTTGCCGGTTATTTCAATTTTCCAACGATCAAAATTCATTTATTATTCAGACCCAATCGTTTTTGTTCATATCCCCGAACAAATGAACCCCCAAAATTTGAACACGCATTTACTAAATCAATGAAACGTTGTGAATTATTAGATCAGTTTTCAATGAAATAATTACAAATGTATATAATTTTTTATTTCTTTCTCACCTACCATTAATTACTTTAAAAGTAACGCAACTTTCATAAAGAAATATTCTAAGTAAAATTTTCTTTATATAAAGAGAGCGCTTTCTTTTCACTCAATTTATCCATAGAAAAATTAATATCATCACATTTAACATCCTCTTCAAACATTTTCTGGATAGTTTAACTAGTAAATATTTAAGTTTCAAAATTTCCTGTCGAATCCACCAAAATTTTAAGTTTAAATTATTTTCCGAAAACAAAATCATGGTTGGAAAATAAATGACTGAATACCACTCTGTTAAACAAATCCCCGTAAAAGATGCAAACTGGGAAAATTGAGAATCACTTTCAAGTGTGCCGTAAGCTTCGTAGTAATCAGTTTATTTTCTTTTTTAATTTCATCGGACGGATTTGATTTCTACATTTTACAAGAAATACGTTGAAATTCATTTATTTAAACGATTGTTGGATTACAGTGGAATATTATAGTATTTTTGTAAATTGATTTAATAGTTTCTTTTTCATTGTATTCTGCTGATGATGTTCTGTATCGGTTAATAGCGTAATTAATTTTTTAAGTTTTGTTACCGTTATATTTGCAATGCGTATTAGCATATTAATTAATTTTGATTTCAAATGAGCCTTTTATTCTACTATTGACATACAGCATATTTACTATTTTAGCCAACTTAATCAAAATGATTAAAAGGTAAACATGTCTCAATGAAATTAATTACCAGTAAAATTTAATTGAATTTTGTTTAAGCTATTTTCACGTCATAATGATTCCAACTCAATATTAGTATAATACTAGTCAATATTGGTAAAATTATACAACTACGCATTTACTATTTATGTACCTAGTAGTTCTGATTTTTTCAATAAAATTACGGACATAAAAAGCAAAAACCAATTTTCGTAGTTGTTGATGCAGCAAATCTCTCCCGTATTCATTAACTCTCCAATCAATAATTGCCCCAGGCTTGTGTCTGCAAACCCCATTTAAAGACTAAAATATTTTCGATTTGGTTATTTCCGACGTCTCGAGTTTCGCACCAAACAACTCATTCCTAAATCATTCCGTAATTTACATCATTATTTCATGGCAAAATTAAAACCGACCTACGAGAATTATTTCATAATTGCGAAAGTGGTATTTTCTTGACAGGAATGAACAATAAAGCGGAAGGGAAATTATCGAGGAAACACTTGAAGTTTATTTTAATCATCACTTCGCATATTTGAAATTTATTGTCGAAGGAATAGTAAATTGAAAATGTCAGTAGTTGGTGGTTATTACACTTGACGTTTATTGTGGTTGTTAATTACTCACATTACTGATGAATTTTATTTAACACAGCTAAAATTTCATTAACTCATAGTAGATATGCAGAAGAACCAAATTTCCATCAAATGATATTGCTTATTTTGTTGACGTAAATTTTAATTGAATCTATTCAATTTTCATCCCCAAATCAATTCCTTTTAATACAGTTTACTATTTATCTTGTGCCATTAATTTACACATTATAGTATTTATTGTCGGAACGTTTTCGTTTCAAAATTCGCATCACGTTTACCTAAAGACAATTATTGCAGTCGACGAGCTTGCAAATCAATCTGTTTGATTTTGAGTCAATGATTTGCTCGTTGCTTTGAGTATCGCATTTCGCGTTTTAATTACCTCTGTCGAAGAAAATAAGATTACTGAAAACACCCTTAATATTGAATTTTAATCATTTCTAATTCATTGCAGTAAAGGAATCTACTCGTAATTGATTTATAAAGCTTTTTTGTATCAATTTATAACAATAAATTGGTAGATAATAAGCTTGTTCATATATAAGAATATAATGTTTCTTATTAGGCCAATTGTACAGATAAATTGAATGTGATTACCTAATTTAGTTTCGTAGAAACGAGAGCAATTTTCATTGCTGATTGGATTTATTTTAAAACTTGTTACTAACAACTGCAATGATATGCATAGATTATATACTTCCTCTTTATTTTTGCTTTACTTAAGAATTTTCAAATGTCACCTACAATATAATATCTGCTGATCTGATTTTCAAATTCAATATCCATTAGACAAGCGTAATTTAACATCTTAATCACTTTGTATAGGTTTTATCTGTCGCGAATAATTTTAGAGTAACGAGTTAAGACCTCCTTCGAAATATGTCTGTTATTTCCAGCAACAAGAGCAGCAAATTATCTAAACAGGCTTCAATGTATCAAAATATCTTGCATTAAATTTCCGCTAAGGCTTAAAACGGGTAATCCTCCAATTTAAAAGCTTCAACTTTCATCATTATTTCTAAGTTTTAAAAATGTACTTCAAAAACAAGCTTATTACTTGTTAGCTTCTCTATATATTCTATAAAAGCCTTTATTATAAGTTCAGCAACGATATAGAAGTCCCGCTGTAATTTTGTATATAGTATTATCTTCTCCGTATATAAATAGTAAAATGAATGTTAAGTAAGGGCCAATTATAAGAGGAATAGGCATATTATCACCAAACAGAGAGGCGGATAAATTGGGAGAAATAAGTTACCCCTAGTTTTCAACTTAATTAAAGTATTCCAAAGTTAAATAGAAATGTCAAATCCAGCAGTAATAAGTTTGAATAGAATCGAACAATAGAATAATTTGAAATTTGCTTTCCGTCAAAAGTTAAAATAAGTAAGTTAAGTGAGTATTTACAACAATATATTGCGCATTAATCCCGGTTAAGTCCGCTATTAGAAAAGTTATGCGAAATGTGCATACTCAGAATTTAATCTCATACTTTGTAAGTAATGTTTTATGGTTCTTCTGAATAATTCTATTACCCCTATCAAATATCACTACGATGATATTGATAATAATAGATATGTTAATAAAGTGCTTTATTTGTAGTTGTACAAATGTTAAAATTAATTTCCGAGAAAAAGAAAAAGAAGTACTGGATCAGATCCTAGGACCGGGCCGCTATGATGCGAGAATTCGACCATCCGGTGTAAACGGCACAGGTAAGTGTTCACTTAGTTGTTAAGGGCGTTATTTTTGATGTAGGGAGACCAGAGAACATCCACATACCAGAGATGCCACTGTAACTTGTTTGCTTGTTGTACATATATGTAAATGTAACACAAAATAATCATCACTCTAGATGGGCCTGCCATAGTCCAGGTAAACCTGTTTGTGCGCAGCATAGCAACCATAAGCGACATCAAGATGGTAAGTGGAGGCCCCATGATTTTTGTAGGATAGTGTAGAGGTGCTCCACGTGCTACACGAGCCGGCATGGGGTGGCAGCAATTGGTGATGCGATTTAGCGAATAACATCAATTCTTTCCACGTAAAAAGTAGTAAATAGAAATCGATTACAATTGGTAGGAGTATACACTATCATCTACTAAAATTACTGGTATATAAAGGTTATAAAGCATATATTTCCAATGTAAATCAATAATAATATAGCGCCGTAAAGGTCATTGATTGGTTCAATGACTGAATAAGGAGATTTTCTTACGCCTATCATTCTTCAATCCCTCGAACCGGAGTCGGATAAAACGTATCTCGAAGGAAACGAGGTCGCTGGATTCAAATATCTTCATCTTAAAATCTCCTGGAAACTTGTTATTCCTATCTTTTTGGTTAAAAAGCCCGTACTATTCAATTACCTTCCACTCTTATCCAAATTTATCTTCCAAAATATATCTCAATAATTAAAGGTCTTATGAAATTTTCTTTCTTCGGCATATGTATTTAATTTTTAAAGATTTTTAAGATATTTTTAGTACTTATAAATGATCGACTTTCCAACTTGTTATATTAACTTTGAAGATCAAGTTTAAGTTGTTTGTTTGGGTGTAGTAGTGATCGTAAAACTTAATTTTTAAGTCATATATTATTTTAAACTTCTTATATTTTTAAAAGAGCCACATTAATCATTACGACATATGTTCCAAAGTCTTTGATATGAAATATAGTTAGGTACTTAATTCGTGAAAATTTATATGTTTTAAATGAGAATGAAATTCTTGAAAATCTTGCTCAAATTACAATAAAAGCTATGTATTCCAGATGTAATCGTCTCATCATCATTCAAATCATATGAAGTTTACATCAAAAATTAAGCAGATTAACACTTCTCCTGCTTAATAGCAGTTTATTTTTAAAGAAGTTCTGAGGAAGAGGTATTTTTTGGTTTATTTATGTGTCATTATTACCTTCATCAGATGGAGAGTCTGCCAAGAAAATTGGCCAGTAAAATTTTATTCTATCACGAAATATGACAAACAACTTTTGTTCCGAGATAAAAATAATATGATTCAGCACGTTTTGAGCTAATACCTGCATATTTGATTTAAAATACATCCCCTTATTCGAAGTTTTCAATGACAATATTTTTTACTAGTTTTGAATATTTTCGCGGCAACATGGAACAGAATGATGAATTAATGTTTTAACGATTGATCCCTTTTCTTCTCTGCAAAAATATTACGTTATTTGATTAATTATAAATGAATAGTGACAGGCATAAAAAATTGAATACACCTATAGTCTGAAGAAATGTGTAAAACAGATAATGAAGAATTGAAAAAAAAATTAATCTAGTAATTTTGGATTATTCCCTTAATAGTATCTGAAAACTATTTTATAAAAATATTTACGCTAATATGAACAACTATACTTATTTTTCCTTATATGTATGTATTTTATGATATTTTTATTTACAGTCCACGTGGCTGTAAAATTGATGGTTGTAAAAGTTTTACGTTAATTTAATTCCAGCTGCTCGTCCAATAGAGTAGCAGTAGATAGGTACTAAAATTTAATTCAGATGAATAGTCATTTAAATAATTCAATCCTATTTCATTATTTCCGTCAACTAAGTTACGTGCTTTAATATTTGATATTTCTGTGCTATATCAATCATGCAAATGCTATAAAATTCAATTGCTAATTTAATGGACTTTTTAATGATATTAATTTCAACTTTATTATTAATTCCGAAGGGAAAGAATCAAAAACAGCTTTATATCCACATGCTTAATGTGAAAAAATAGTTTTGATACTTAAAAATTCTGCCAAAGTTATTTCGAAATAACCAAGAAGTGTGTACCAACCGTAAATGTGTAATAAATCAACTTGTATCTGAAATAAGATTTTCAACAATGCTTTAATTACTGTGTTACCGAATAGAAAAACAATTATCGCCCACAATTAGATTTAGTATGTATAAAAATATCCGTTTAATTCAGTCCAATGCACACGATGTATAGTACGTTTATAAGTGGCGAGTAATCCTGGTAATTATAGAACATCCATAATTATTCATCCGAACGTAATGCTTGTTGTAATTTAATTGATCGAAAACATTCCGAATTTCCCTTAAGTACCAATTTAAACGATTATCAATTTATTTTAAAAATAAATAAATATCCTGTTTTATTATAATTTAAACAATTTAACAGGTTGAAAAAAAGTATAGCGGATAAAATGTTCGTACTAATTGGCTTTCCCGATTCCTTCGTAATTTAAATAGCAGATCAGCTCAAAGATGCAAGCAAAACATTTCGAATTACGGAAAACTGCGGGATACGGAAGATAAACAGTCTATTTAAGTATAATTACTTTGATTACAGGGATTAAATAACGTTTATAGTATCTATTATTTCACAGCAAGTAATTTTCTTACAGTTTCTGATTTTAACAGTTTAAATGGAGAGATAGAATAATTAATTTATGAAACAATTGACGCCGTTTTGATTGTGGATATGTAATGGAATGATTTAATTTAATATTTCTACCAATTTAATCTGCATTGATTATATTATGAGGCATTTCGGTTTAAAAATTGTTTTTAATGCAATTGATACTTGAATTACTGCGGATGTTTGACGGATGTTAGTGATTTTTTAGCCGTAGTTCAAATATCGTCATTTAGTTCGATAATAAAGGTGGTAATATCCGAAGGAGTAATCGTCGTTAAGGAATATACGCGATGAAAGGGAAAGAATTGTTGTTTGATTTTGACGATAATCTCCAATCGTTGGCCCCGTCTAGCTTGTAGGATAGGGTTTGATTGCTGAATGCTGATTTTCCGAGTTGGCTAGGGCCTAGGGCCTAGGGCACAGCAAGGTGCCGACGCAAGTGCGGGTGCAGGTGCCTCATTGCCATTGCATCGATCGTCTAGCATTGATCGATAGCTCCGGTGATGATGTTCACTAATTAAGCCGTTTTTGTTTCTTTAATCGCTAGATGGCCCGGCAATTGTCGTTGTCAACATATTTGTGAGAAGTATCTCTAAGATAGATGACGTGACAATGGTAAGTGGTATGGATCAGGGAATGGAACATCTCTGTTTGTGTAGTCTTGGTTGGTAGTATAGTTTTCTATTCAGAGATGTGATTCGAGGACGAGTGCCGGATTTCCTCCGGAGCCGTTACCTGCGTGCTGCGTGTGATGCTTTCCGTGTGTTGTGGGTAGCGGGCGACGAGCCGCGTGCTGCATGCAGGATGGCCAATACAAGATGTGATTGGCGTGGCCGTGGCCCGCACCGCTTCATTTATAAATTATGGCTTTTATTAAAATTTTTCACTCTTTTTTTCACACGCAGTAGGACAGACGGACGGGCCGACCATAGTAAACATCAACTTCTTTCTACGTTCTATCAGCAAAATAGATGATTATAAAATGGTGAGTGCGCGGTCTGCCAGTCATGTCGAGTATTGGATGATGGGTGTAAATGTATATCAACTGTGTTGCAATTACTGTATTTTATCCGGCCATTGCCATTGCATTCACTTGCACTGGGCCAACAGCCAACTGCAATTCATGGTGAATGATTGGTGATGTTGCAATGAGGGCACCAGCACCAGCGCGAGCATGCAGATATTGTGGCGCTCGCTGTCGCTGCAGCCCCGGTGATTATACGCTCTGTAGATCACTTCTTATTCTCTCTCTCTATAACCTATTTTTTATTATTTGTTACTTTTGTTTTGTTTTCAGTTTGCATGCCCTTTGCATGTATTCTTCTCTTCCTTTCTCTTTCCCTAGTACATCTCAATTAATATTTCCCTTGAGTTTTAATACTTGTGTGTATCTCAGCGTTTCAATGCAATACTGTACACATTTAAATGCACCAACCAGTTTATAAATTCGGAAAGTATCGTTACAACTGCTTTTATTTTATTTTTTTCTACTAACGTTCTCATTTCGAAATATAAATTATAAAATGTTAAAGTTAATTTTATTAGTGGAAATAATTCTGGTTATCCATTATATTAATTACATGTATACTGTATCGATTTAATCTAAAAGGTTCTGGTGTAATTCCATTTGCAGCTTTTAACTAATGCTTTTCCATTTTCAATCAATTTAATCTGCAACATAATAAATCAATTTTATAACGAAATCAATGGCATTTTGCCCTAATTGTATAGATAAAACTATCTTTAATGCATTACAATACAATTTAGAGAGCTATTCAATTTTTCATATCGAAAGCTTTCCCGTTCGGTTTACGCACTTTTTCCCGACAATCAACAGATTCGACATTGTGTCAATAAAATAATGACCTCTGTAATAACTGTCTATGATCTACACCAACTTTTAGGGTGTTACGTTCCTCTGAAGTATGTAATTACCGGCACGCAAAGGGATTCTAAATTTAGACACAAGGAATATGATATTCAATATTAGAATTCTCCTCCTTGCTTTTATTTAACTTCCCAAATGGGAAAAGTTATGCGAAAGCGAATTAATTTTTGAGGTGCAAAGCCATGTAGAATATTAAATCATAAAGTTATAATCGACAAATTTGAACACTTTGATAATTAAATTTATTTTCATTTTAACTAAGAAGGTTTAAGTTTTTGCGTAAATTATTTTATTGAAACGAACAAAATGAATGGAATTGAATAGGTTGTGAACGACAGATACGTCTTAATTTACTAATGTTTACACCAAAAGCAGACGAGCTTTACTTTGTATTTCTCGAGTATTTAATCAAAACAATCAAATATTTGATGAATTCAAGACGCCCGTCTCAAAAAGTTTTGAGTTGATAGTACTTACACAGAGAATCAACTAATTAAATATTTACAAATGTTCTGAATACATACACCTTATTAATTTATCACCGATATTTAGGAGTTAGGAATAATTCAAGACTTTCACTCCTTTAATATAAACAGCAAAAAAGAGTTATTAAACATATAAAATTTTTCTCTTTTAAAATACCACTTCAAAAATTGAACAATCAATTTCGACATATTTAAAAGGAATTATAAAGGGGTTTCAACCGTAAATAAACGGCTTTTTCTTTTATTATTAACCGTAATAAGGAATTTGTTTTGATCCGTTTTCTTCTTTTCTCAAATCCACATTTATACTTGAACTGGTTGGAAAATAACGTGAAAAATATAAAGTATTATCAAGTTCTTTTTTGTGCCGCTCAAATGAAATTCTCGCAATTGATGCAAAATTAAAAGCTTCCTTATTGTGTACCTTTTTTATTCGAACGAAAAAGATTAGCCTCAAGGGAATATTTTAGCTGAGATTGACTATCACCGATTATTCTGTGCAATTTTAATGAAAAAACTTTTTAATGAAATAAAAACGTTTCCGAAATGAAATTGTTTCAATCAAGAAATGAACAAGAAACTGGCAATTCTTTCGACCGCGTTTAATGTGTTGGTTTCCAAAAAAATCGCGTTGGATAAATATGCACAGAAATTCGGAAAAATAGCGTATATCACCTACCGCAATCACTCTATCACTGATCACAAATTATGTATGTCTGCTTACAACTACTACAAACAATAGACAAGAACGACTAATATGTTTTTCTCTAATTAAAACTAGCAATAATTCGATTAAATTGAAAACCTTGGTTGATAAAAATCTGATCAATTTAAATGTTTTACTTGAAGGACTATCTAAAGTAAGTAAACAAATTTTATTCGCAAAAATCTTTTACAACGTCAGGATGTATTTTTTACTCTTCTTGAAAATAGATAAATTATTAATCCATGGGGGGTTGAACGAGACATAAAATTCGTACGAACAAGTTTTTCCGACAACCTTTTAAAAATTTTATTCAATTTCCTTTTTATTCTTATTATTTTTATGTTTACGAGCGGTTCGCTCAACATTCCCAGCCCTTTTCAAATAATCATTTTCATCTTTTATTTGTTATATGAGACGGAGGATGTACAAGTGTCATTTATTATTTCTACTATTGCTCTTTCATTCTTTACTAGTGCACAATTTTATGCCGTTGAATTCGCATCGTGATGCATTTTTCCACGAAATATATTTACTTTTTACTCTATTTCACAAGTACGCATTATCGTAATATGAAAAGAGTTACATTTTATTGCCATTCTTTAAAGTTCTTAAGAATCTGTTACAATTTGTTGATTCATATACAATGTGGTATCAAAGCATCAAAACTTTTCATTGATAATTATAAAAACGATGAATTTTAAGATATTATTCAGTGACGAAATTAATAAAAATCTCGTTATTCTTTTGATATCCAATTCACTCCCGTCCATCATCAGCCTATTCTTACAAACTGATGAAAATTCCATCGGTTTGGGACTAAAATTAGCATCCCATGCATTTTGAATTCCCCTCGACCTTCTGGGATCTCATTAAATATTTCTACTGAGTACAAATTAAATAATAATGAAGAGCACACAACCTAGTTACACCCTTCTGCGGAGTGAAACGTATTCAATATTTATGATTTGTGTTCATGTAGACATTTACTCTGAAATTTTGCTCATCATATTCATTTTGTAACAATAGATGACTTCGTAACTTATTGAATGTATAGTTAAACTATAGGAGTAAATCAAAATCTTGCTTAATTAGTGATTGGGAAAATTTATAGCTTTGGGAATAGAAATTTAATAAAGTGAAATACGTATGTAATGGGAAAGCTTGATTGCATCCTATAGTGTTTCTTATTACTTTATGCTAATTATTGCAATCTGAATGCAATGCATTGTTGATTACATTCTTGTTGTCCATTTTGCGTTGTTTACACTTTCATCGTGTTCAATTTCATTTTGCACCTACTATGTATGTAAATCTGTTAATCATGCAAATCATAAGCAGCAATAAACAAAAAGGCACATACAAATTTTTTAATTAAAAGGGTTTCGGTTTGGATTTGAAAAATCAAAGAAATATCATTTTCATTGGCTTTGAGAATGAAAGAAAAATCTTATATAAAAGTAATTTTGTATCCCTCTCAATTATAATCCTACCCACTTCTAGCCTTAATCTAAGTCTCTGTGGATCTCCTAAACGGTTAATCCGTTTTTTTCTATGCTTCTACCATTATAATCTTTTTTGATTGCATTTCTTATGCTTATACTCTCGTAATATTTTCAATTAATTCTAAAAGAATTCTGTGGGATAACTAATCTCCATTCCTCTTAATTCTAAGGTAGCCCCTCAAAGACAGAAACAAAGAAATTGGATACTTTTGTTACGAAATCGAAGGGAAATTTCTGCGTTGCGGTATTTTAAGCTCTTGTTAAGACAGCATTTTAATCAATTTCGTTCCCTGTATTAGAGAATTACAATCTAATTAACTAAATGTAGTAAGAATAATTAATCGTATTGTATAAAGTTAATGATAATTTAACTTTTCAATCCAATTACCTAAGTAAAACTGTTATAGATACGTTATGTGTAAACAATTTTACCAATCACATACCTGCTTAATTTGTAATTTGTAAATAACAAATATGTATGTGGGTTCGAGTCAATTCCAGTAGAATTACATTCCCTTTTTAATAAAATATTTTTGTGAATTTTTGAAATGATTTGAGTTGTAATAAGTACCTTTAAATTTACCTTTTGTCAACCAAGGAAAATTTTGAACTTAGAGAATTTTGCCATTCGAGAAGTTTTTTATTCTTTATTCGAAAATTGGAATTTATAAAAAGTTTAATATTTCTCATTTCGGCCATTCAAAAGAAATTGAATATTTTAAAAAGTATGTACTGTGTTTGTAAAATCGTATTTCCTTCATTCTTATTTTGTAACGAACCTTTGAAATTCATAAGTACTTAAGGCGATTAAATGTTTCGCTTTCAAAATACTTCAAAAGCCTGATAGGTAGGCCTAATAACGTTCTGTAAAAAAATGCTTTTAACTTGTGACATTTTAGAAATATCGCTGCATGAGCATTATACTTGGTGTATTTAAAACTGTAAATAATTTGTAACTGCGTGTATAATTTATGTACTCCATATACATATAAATGAAATCCCCAAAGTTATGCATAGGTTCTCTATAATTCTGATTAAATTGCAATCTAAATTTTGGAAATAACCGAATTGTTATTTATCGTAAAGCTATAGTAGAAAAAACAATAGGCATTTAGTTTAATTCCTTGTTGTACATAGTTCCTCTCTAGTTTCAACAAATGCATTATTTTCGGGGATATTTTATTAAATCCAAGAAATTGAAATACATAATGAAAGTTAGTTATGGCAAGAAATCCATTGTTCCTATTATTAAAAACTTTTTCCTCTGATTACTAATTTCTTACCTAATTATTCATAAATACTTGGCTCCCTAGTCCTTATTATTCCTTATTAGTCCTTATTAATTAAAATTTATAAATTAAAACATAAGGCAAACCAAGCACCATTGCTATGAATAATCCATACTAAACTTGAATTTAATAATATTTTATCTATGTGGCTAAATAAATAAAAACCGAATTAAGAATAAAAAAATAAATAACGATTTAAGGAGGAAAAAAATTTCTACCCCAATTAGAATCCGACAATGATTTTAGGACGCTTTCCAATTCGTCTCATGTTTCTCGAGGAACGAAAACAGATTCGAAAATTTTGAAGTAAATCAATATCAAATCAAATATTATATTTTCGTATTTGATTTAGTAATGGCTGTTTAGCCCTCTGCGCTCGCTATTTTTAGTATTTTCTCTGCGCTCCTGTCAATATTTCCCGAGAGGTGATAGAAAATTTGTGAAATATTTCAAGGGCGCTCACCTTCCACGTAGACGTCAATATCAAATTTCTTTCAACTTAGGGAGTGTCTGAAAGTTGTTTGCCATCAAAAACAAACTTTTAATATTTTACTAATTACTTCGACATTGTTTGCAAAATTTGTTTAATCGAGCAATTTGCAATCGTCCTTTTTTTCATCTTCATGTCTACATCAGACATAATTAAACATCTAACAAAAATATTTATATTTATACCTGCTATTATAAAAAATATATCGGTTATCACTCTTGAATTTTATCAGAACTGATTTTACTTTCTATATGTGCTTTTGCTTCTATATTCGTATAAAACTCACATATTGCGTCAATTTTGTGGCCCTTACTTATCGATTATTAAGTTTCGCATTCGTTCGTTTGATTTTATATTTCTCATCAAATTCCGAGTAAATTCCGAGTAAAATGATTTTGTCGTAATAAAGTTCAATCACATGGAAGTTCAGCTTGCCTTAGCTGGATAACTAATCTAAATTGCGAACAAAATATTCAATTTTGTTCAAAATTGTTTTAGTTGTAATTTGTCAAAACAATAATCAAATATTTGAGAATATATTAAATCTACATTTGTAAACTGTGTTCCTGCTAAACGATGTTTGCATTATGAATAAATTAATATATTTAACACTCGCCCCTTATTTTCATAAGCTTGATGAATCAATGTTCTTTACACCTCAGACTCTTAAGAGGCTCTTCTGAACTAGGCCAATTTACTTCTGAACTAGGTCATTTACACTAGGTTTCAACACGTTGTATTTCAAAATATAAAATATCGAGAATATCTCTCAATATATATTTTTTACTTGACTCCAGAAATATTGCTTTGAAGAATGTTTCGTGTTCATTTTTCTCTAATTCTTTTTTAAAAGAGACTAGTCAAAAGTTATTGCTATTCAATAAGTATTACTTTCTGACAATGTCCAGACGTATTTCCTTATATTTCTCGTCGAGTCCTTTGCGTTATCCGGAATAAATTCCTTACAAACATGAATTTTAGATAAGTTCTGAATATCCTCCTATGTATGTGGTATTGTGCACTGTTATGTTTATAGCTTTATATAAAGCTCACATGACTTTCTGGCTACTATTCCCTCACCTGGATAAATATCATTCGAGGCAATAAATTCAATGCACTGAACAATATATTTAATGTCCCTAACAAATTAATCGGATTTCATTGTTCAATGGGTATAAAGAGTGCAAGCATAATCCCATTAGGTACTCCCGCAAATATTTTTCCAGTATTAATAATTCCCTCGAAAGAGCATTGTATTGAATCTCCCATTGTTTATGTCGGTGAAATGGATTGTTTATTAAAATACAGCCATTTCAAACAACAATCATTCTGACCCCATTGAGGCCCACAGTATTTATCGAAAGCGCCATTTGAATTTTCCCAATTAAATTAGTATTAATTTTTATTGTGTTTAATAACTAGATGCAGATGAGCTACTGAACAATAGCAAAACAAAATGCCATTGAAATTCTCCCCTTAACATTCATGATAATTTTATCAAAGATGTTTCTCAATATAGCGGGTAGGTTAACGGTATTTCCAATTTATAACTCAAAGTGAACCTTTGGAGCATCGTATAGTTGAAATTTGTTGAAACTTCCCTTTGATCTTAACTTATATCAATAACGTAGTGTTCACATGATACAGTAGGTATCTAATTAGAGTGTAGCATATACTAGAAAGTTTCACAGTAAGAAAATTTATTAAGTAACTTATTCCAGAAGCTGCTCTGTCTTACAATTAGACTCTATAATTTAATATTGGATAGAAAAATTTTAAGACATTACTGCGTTCTATAAATTGGCTTAATAAGTTATCCAGCAAAATAAAAAGAATGATTCTTGATTGATTTTAAATATAAGTGTATCCCATTATACCATTATTTTTAGCAAACACATTTTACATACTAAACAATATTTGTTTCTTTTGATCCCCCGTAAAAATGTTGCCATGTCTAAGCGTGTACAATTGTGATTTTTCACAATGCAAGTAACTTATACTGTTTATTGTGGAATAAAAGAAAATAATGAAAGTAAATACGTTTACAAAGTCATTATTCTTACGCTATGCAAATAAAATTCGATCCCAGAATTAAATATGCCTCTCCGGTCTCCAGCGTATAATATTTACAAATATTTTCTTTTCCTTTTAGTCGTTTGTGTAAGGACTTTTATTTCTCCTCTGTTATTTGAATGCGATGATTCCTTATTTGCAATAAGTGAGCAACGGCGTCGTTTATATTAAGTGTTCCTGAAATATTACCTCATAGAACGCGTTTGCCCCGAAAGGAAAAATAAAAATTTAGGACCGTTTTGATTTATCAAATTCTAGCTGGAATTTTTAGCCTGACATAGCTTGCTGAGTAATCTTTTAAAAAATCGTGTTAATGAGTTTCTAAATTTTTATTCGGTACTTTAAAATTTACTTATGGCAGTGTAATCATCCGACTGGACAAAAAAAATTCGGCTTCATAGGGAACAAAAGAGTTCAATATTCTATTTAGGGCAGACCGATTTGAAATCTCATAGAGCGTAGAACGAATTCACGGTTCACATTCATTCGAGGAATAGAAGTCATTAAAACATCCATTTCTCGATAAGATTAGCTGAATTCAAAAATAATACTTAAAATTGATTTGAAGTTATAGCTATTAATATTACGAATATTTATAGTGTGTTATTCAATGAACACGCTTTTCAGACATTCGTCTCTAAACTTTAAAGATACGGTTGAATATGAACCGCACAAATTTGAAACAAAGTCCTCTTGAAACCCACCTCTTTTATGTATGTTTGTTTTGATTTTTGAAAGTATTTTGTGTACCAAAATTTTTTATGTGATACAGACCAGTGTATTAAAATTATTTTTCAACAAATTGGCAATCGCAATCGGTAAGATAAACAAGTTTCTTTACAAATTTATTTCGCTGGAGCAAAACATTAAATTAGCAGTAGCTAAGCGTCGATTAAAATTCTGCTCGACTACGGACTTTATCGCACATACTATCAAACTCGCTCATCTAAATAGAATTCTACAACATGTTAGCTTTTTATTATATTAGATTAAATAGCATTTGGAAAACGTAAGCACCAATAAAAAGTTTATGGCAGGTACACTTTGAAAGGCACATGGTTCAAAATAAGCTTCGCGTATGAAACTGGATTTAATTAAACTACTTACAGTTCACAGTCTGGTAATTAATTTCATTTAAATCGGATTACGTTAATTAACGATTTTTTGGAATAAACTGATAGATTCGTATATACATGAATTTCGGGAGAATCGGATTCGATTCGCTTAGACGAACATTTCGGGAGATCGTTTTAGCAAAGGAAGTCGACACGAAAATTACTTGTTGAACTAGACTCATTTCCTTTGTTAAACAATATAAACTCTCTAGCTTAGACTTCCTGTTTTAAACGAACATTTAATTCCGAAGTTTCACCTCGCACGATTTAATTGCCGTATATCGATACCGATTCGACTTCGATTAATTCGATAGGCATTAGGGAAATTATCGAAACTGGTCCGTATCACATCTATTTTTCAATGTCTTTATACATTTTAATATTTTCTGAGGAATGTTTAAACGTTTTTTTATGTGTAATGTGGTAACAATAATCAACACACAATCATTGGGTTCGTTTAGTAGACAAATGTGGCTGGATGTTAGATGTGAGCTATAGCGATTTTATGGGTTAGCTTAAAGCTATTGCTAGATATGGAGATTTTAGTAAGCTAGCAGATAAAATCGTGAGGGCTAAGAGCTAGAATTCATCCGTTGATGTGTGCTGAGCGAACTCGTTCATTTAATAATCCCTTTTCGTGCAGTAACGGTCAGTTTAAAAAAAAATTAGTAGACAATTTTTGTTTGTTTTTGAAGCGCTATTTACTTCTACGTCCATTCATTGCTTTATTTCACGATAACATGTACCAGAAAAATTTGTAGTTTTGAATTTTTGTGTTATTTATTAACGATGTTATTACAAGTTTTGATGCGTAAATTATCAAATTTTGGAAACCTGCTAGTAATAAATAACTTACCTATCGATTGTATAAATCATTAAAAATGGTTTTATTTCATCATTTAATCCCTACTTTACCTTGATTTAGGTCAATTCCCTTCCTGAAAACACGTGCATGCTGTGATTTTTTTCTGCATGATGAATGAACACTGTCGATTAAAGCCGCTTTACGTTTATACATATTTATGCAAGGCACCGCATTGCAATGCAAGAAAATAAAATGAGCTGCTTTTACAGTTGTAAAAATGAATGACAGCTTATCTAAAACCTCTTCCAACGGACTAAACTCGCAAAGGAAACTTTTTCACGCAATTCTGGTAATATGTATTTATTTATTTTAATATTGGTAATATGTATAACATGCATAAATTTACTATAAAATTGCTTTGAAATTTATTTACTACACTTAAAGAAAACACATGAAAAATAGGATGATGTAGGTAATCAATAATGTTAAAATCTTTTTGTTTTAATCATTTTTATAATTAAATCTAGGAAAAATAAGAGAGTTAACCAGGAATTACAATAAAATTAAAAATCTTAAACTTTAGGTTGCGAAGCTCGTTGCTAGTTGCAGGTTTATGGTAATTTATCTAACTAAAATCATTAATAATTCCAAACTAATTTTAACGTCGTGTATAGTTGAATGTAGCTTACATACGTTTTAAATTAATGAACATTGGGGCAAAAGTTTGGTCTGCTAATCAGGAAGCTCTGGGTTTCTTATTTTCCTTTTAAAAAGCAATTAAATAGGAAACGTAATAAATTTTCAAAAATTACTTAAAGTTTTCCTCGCAACGAAACTTGAAATTAAAATTGTACCTACTAGCAATTAATCTTCAGTGAATTTCCTTCGAGATAAAAAAAAGTAATTTGTGATCCCGAGAACGCAACAGAAATTGCGTGAAAATTTTAATATTACTAACAATAATTTTAAAAACGAGAACTCGCAAGACGTATGCAAACCAAGACCCGTTTTGCAATGCGTTTATTGACTTGCACTTTAATTGTAAAGCGGTAATTAGATATGTCCATGATCTCGAATTTTTGATAAGCGTTTTATTTTTACTTATACCTACTTAGAACAAATAGAATTTCAAACCAAACTAGTTCCTTGAGCTTATAAAATATTATTAAAATTATTCAGCACTTTCTCTTAATATCAGTTCCACCTTTAGATAAAGTTCAAATAACTGTTTATAATATTATATTGTTATAAATATCAATCGAACCTTATCTAAGAGTGACAGTATCGAGCCTTAGTAAATCTTATTTTCGGTAGATAGTGATGCTTTTTATTACAAGAAAATTTTTCAAGAATTTCCTTTAATTGTTTAGTGACAATCATTGTTGTAATTATCACGTGCTCTTGCACAAAGTCAATACCAATTCTTGATATTTACTGGGCGAGGGTCCATGTATTTTAGTGATGCAAGCTCAGCACACAGGTTTGCGTAATTAATTAAGCATATAATACAACTGTTTCGCTTGATTTTCGATCAAAATTAACGACAATAAACCGCACGAAAATTAGAGACATTTGCTGACAACACCGACCATGGAATCAACAGAAATGCTGATTGACCAATTTAAATGGCAGGTTTTTTTAAGATTGGCTGTGTTGTGTCCAAAATTGTGTTGATTTAGTTTGAAATTATTTATAAAATAAAAAGTGGAATTTGAATATAAATTGAGCGAATTAATGATTTGTGTATTCTAGCAGGAAGCAGCTAAATGTGACATCACTATCGACCGAAAATAAATTGGGACTTGCGAATTTAAATTTACAAATTAGCATAAAGAGCACTGTTTTTTTTTTTTAGATAAACCGTCCAAAAATTAAATTAAAAACAGTAGAGCACTACAAAACAGTTTCAAAATTGCATTATTTTATATTCGAGCAAAAATATGAACCGAATATTAAGCAAGGAACTAATTAAATTAGCAATTGTAGACTTGAAATGATTTCAAATAATTTTGTTTGTGTATAATTGAAATTCAAAGTGACACGTTTAGATCAAGTTTTAACAAACTAATTACTGGTTTTAATTAAAATCCTAACCCCAATTTATAGAATCTAAATGGTAATAATACATATTTCAAAATTTCAATTGATAATAATAACAACGTGTCACTTGTAGGTAACATAAATAGCTATTTAATTATGTCATGAGAATAGTTTGCATGTGTTTAATAGTTGAAATAGATAAATTGCTCTTAGAATATGTTATTGTTCGAGATCAAAGCATATTCTTAGGTACATAATCGTCTTGTGGAGTTAAAATAATTTCATTTAACAAAAATTTGAACTAGACAAAAATTTTCAGGAATACAGTGTACAGCTTACTTTTCGAGAGCAATGGTTGGACGAACGGCTCAAATTTAACGATTTCGGAGGGAGATTAAAGTATTTAACGCTCACCGAGGCAAACAGAGTCTGGATGCCGGATCTGTTTTTCTCGAATGAAAAAGAGGGCCATTTTCACAATATCATCATGCCAAACGTCTACATTCGCATATTTCCTACAGGATCAGTATTATATAGTATAAGGTCTGTAGAAAATCCTACACAGGTAACAGCAGACTCAAGCTTAAAATGGACTGACATCGCAAAAGAAGATGTCACTAACCAAAATGAGAATATTCAGTTTCATCATTTTTTTAACAATTGTCTATAAATTAATTAATAATTACAAGCTGGAAATAGTGACATCTCTAATTACACGCTTCGGTTCAAAGGCATGATTGTTGTCAGTATATGTGTTTTATATATAAAACTTTTGGTGGCAAGGTAAACAAATCCACACACATTTTCGTCAAATTACACAGGCTCCTGTCATGTTATAGCTATCTTGTAGACATGTATCATAATTTATTAATATTGACATTATATGAACTACACGTCGATAGTTACATCTTATTCTTATTCTGTTGGGTATATCATCTTTCATATTCTATTATCTTCAGCCTTCACCACGTGTCTCGTGTGTCGAATTTTCTATTTTCTTTCTATAAGGTTGTCTGATATACCTCATCTCGGATTACACGCTCTTTGCTCGAATTTTTTCTTCGAAAATCGACGTATAATAACTGCATGCACTAGCTGTGTTACCTCCGAGAAAATTAAGCCTCGATATTATTTTTGTCGTTCAATTTTCTGCTCTAATTTTCCGCATGAACTGAATCTGAAGTTAAATTATTCCGAATTTGTGATTCCCTGCCCTAAAGGATAACAAATATCAACATAATTAAGCGCGATATCTCTTCTACATCACTAGCACGTCAAACGACACAAACACTTGTTATCTATTGATTGTGAAATAACTCTTACATACTTTCTTTTATTACAAATTTATGTTAGCGCGAATTTTCTTTGAAATTGAACATGACTTCACAGCTTGTTATCGTTTCGCAAATGTAAATGTTAAGGGTCTTTTCAATTATCCTTTTTTTAATGCGCTTTCATGTCTTTAATGTATTTTTCAGGATTTCGCTCACTCTGTCGTGTCCAATGAACCTGAAATTGTATCCGCTGGATCGACAAATATGTTCCTTACGAATGGCCAGTTGTAAGTAAAAAAAGAAAATCAACTTACGCTTTTATAAATCTTTAAATTCTGACTTCGAATTGGAATTAATTTGAGTGTTAAAAAAAGAAATTCCATTTCATAACGGCCTGAAAATCCGCCAAAAATAAATGCTCAAATTTAAGTGACTGTAAATACCAGACATTGAAAATAAACAAATAAATATACAATTGCAGAGGTTACAACAGAATTATAATTACTTGTTGGCAAGGAATAGTTCAATGAACGAAAAGTATTTATTTTCGCGTTAATAAAATTTTTAAAACGCCTTTCATAAATAATATAGCTGTTTGTTAATTGAATATAACGACGAGATAAATAACTAGAAATAATAAATTGATATTTTCTTAGATGGTTGGACAACCGATGATCTAGTATTCTTATGGAAACAAGGAGACCCAGTTCAAGTAGTTAAGAATTTACACCTTCCAAGGTTTACATTAGAAAAATTTTTGACTGACTATTGTAACAGTAAAACAAATACAGGTATCAAATCACTTCACGAGAAATATCAATTAGTAACACCGAATTATTTTCAGGTGAATATAGTTGTTTAAAAGTAGACCTACTATTCAAGCGAGAGTTCAGTTACTATCTAATCCAGATATACATACCGTGTTGTATGTTAGTAATAGTATCTTGGGTATCCTTCTGGCTGGACCAAGGGGCTGTACCAGCTCGTGTATCCTTAGGTAAATAATGTTTTATCCACTTAGAGAATGCAATAAGACAAAGGATAAATTTCCAGGTGTTACAACCCTATTGACCATGGCCACCCAAACATCGGGGATCAACGCTTCTTTGCCACCGGTATCTTACACCAAAGCCATTGACGTCTGGACAGGAGTTTGCCTAACTTTCGTATTTGGAGCACTGTTAGAATTCGCACTCGTAAACTACGCTTCCCGATCGGACATGCACCGAGAAAACATGAAGAAACAAAGGAGACAATGTGAACTAGAGCATGCTGCTTCCTTGGACGCTACCTCAGATTTAATCGACACTGAAAGCAATGCTACGTTTGCCATGGTAAGATATTGTAGTGCTGCTGTGGCAGGTGGTACTGATGCAATCTTGTTTCGCGTTGTTCCAGAAACCCCTAGTACGACATCCTGGTGATCCGATGAGCTTGGATAAAGTCCGCCAATGCGAGATTCACATGCAACCGACCCGCCCGAATTGCTGTAAATCGTGGTTGTCGAAATTTCCTACAAGATCAAAGCGCATCGACGTGATCTCGAGAATAACATTTCCATTAGTTTTCGCATTGTTCAATGTTATATATTGGTCGACTTACCTTTTCCGTGAAGAGGCCGAAGAGTCCTAAATCACCATTGCAAACATTAATTATTGTGATTTTTCATAAGTGTAAATATATTAGTTACGAGGAGCGGTTTGTTCTTTTCAACGACCCAATAAAGTCTTTGTTAATATATAATGAATAAATCTGTACATATACCAATTATTTAGTATTACTTGAACTAATTTATTAACCCTGGAGAGAATAAATACATTAGCAATAAAATTGTGTTTTTTTTAATCACCCTGTAGTTATTTGGAATTGGAGGTTCGAAATAAAAAGAAATTACATATGTTTTGTAAGAACATTTATTGGAAAAAATATTGTAATAAAAAAACATACAAAGTTTTGTCTTATATAAATATAATTCCCAATTTGCATACAATAGATGAATGAGTATACAGAGACCAGATTTTTAAATTAAATTACCGAATATCAGGAATTTTCAGTTAAAAAATTATGCACAATGTACACACAATTAAAGTTCACGTTAAATAATAATAAATTAGATTTATTACGTTTTTTATCACTATGTGTATTTAGAGTTAGCAACCATTCAGGCTACATTATATTATTTTCCGTGGAATTGCCCAAGACATATATGTACATACACCCTCTATATTCCACTCCTACCATAATTGTCATGGTTGATAAGGTAAGTTTTAAGGCTTGTACGATAATACCTCATGCAAATAGGTACTTAGACAACGGTAAATCAATCCATGGAATATTCTGCCGTAAACTTTATGTAAAAATGGATTATTGATTAAGCTCATAAACGAACGAACTGGACAAGCACGTTAACGTCATGATAAAACTGAAGACATCTTTAAAATGTTTAAAAAATATGATAGAGACACCTGATTTTGTACTTACTTATGTATTGGAAACTGGAAGTCTAAAATTAACGGTACCATATTAAAGAAGGTATAAATTTCATAAAATAAAGATTTATTTGACGTATTTACCAAATTGTTATACAGAAAAAATAGGTTTCTAATTTTGCAAACGTACTACTGATAACTAATTTTTTATTGCGAGTAGGTACTTCATAAACTATACAGTGACTAATATAATGAGAAAAACTTCTAAATGTTTGCTACCTCTGATTAATATTTATATATGAAAGAACTTGTAGAATATTCTAGTTTTATTAAAAAATTATCTTAAGGTAATCAGTGTGCCAAAACTATACTTTGTCGGTACCCGCCGTCATTTTCGTGAAAAATTTATTTAAAAAAGTACGGAAATTCTCTGACATATCCTAAATTAGGTATATTAAATGAATATTATTAAAACTTGATCTTGTGGACCCAGTTTTAATAGAAATTGTTTTGATAATACATAACATATTATACAGTGGTTTTGTTCTGATTGAGAAGTATCGCATTCCACTTTTATTAATCTTATTACAATGAGAGACTTCTCAGTGGTTTATTAGTTTTATTACTAATACTAATAGTAAAAGAATAAACTAACAATCTAATTATTGATATAGGTACGTGGATCTATTTAAGACGGAAACGCTTTCAATAATTTTACTTTTAAAAGACACATTTAAAAATTCTTAAATACATTGAAGGATATCATTTAAATGGAAATAACATGTACGATCAGTTTAAGTCTTTGAAAAACAGTGGGGAGATCTTTTAATGCGGCTCATATTAAAATCGGTCTTAAAAATGTATTCATTAAAAACGCTTCCGTGCCAAATTATCTCCATAAATATTTAAATGAATATCTACTACAATTTTCGAAATACTTAAGGTCACTCTAATTATATTTCCAAATTATTTTTGGAATTATTGAAAAAAAACACATTCGTCGAAGTTTCTGGGGAAGATTCATTGCTAAAGTTTATGCATTATCTTCGTATTTTCGAGAAGAATAATGCAATGCCTAACTTTATTCTACATATTATACATTTTCAAAACTTGTCACTAATTCTTGAAGAACAACTTTCACTTGAGTATTAGAAAAATAACTTTAATTTCACTTGATCTCACTCTCATAAAGCAATATTTCGATACATTTACATTTCATAGAAAAAATTAATTGAATGTTCGTTATTATAAATTCTTCAAATATGTAATCTACATGATGCAAAATCAAGCGAAACGAAGTGTATTATCGAGTTTCATCAATTTCTTCAATTAGTAGCACAATGTTATTGCGTAATTACTTTTTTTTAAATCATGTAGTACCTAAACCACTATTAGTCTACAAATTATGTTGGCACATTTTTTACTTTTCGAAATGATAAATAATGGAATTTATACTATACACCCAAATGATTCTGCCATGGTGCCTTGAATATGGTTTATATTTTTCTGCACTATTAAGACAACTCTAGACACTATAAAACTCTCCCCTATTTTTTATTCTGAGAAATATGTAGTGTCTACCGGAGCCAAAGAAATAGTTTTATAGATCGACATATGGTTTACAATGTAATTCCGAACTAATTAAAAAGACTACAATCGATTAGTATAAAATGTTATGTAATTCAAAAGGACTAATACATTACACAAATTAATATTCACTAAAATTTTACGCCTCATAAGCTATTATACAAATATAAATAAATAAAATATTTTTAAATAAATAAATATGTAAATAAATAAAACAAATAAATTAAAAAACATGTGATTCTATTCAAATCAATCGCTATTGATTGCTAACAAATAAATTAAATAATTCGTTCGAATTTGAAATATGTACAATGTATTTGGCACGGTTTTCAAGTGTCCAATTTAATTGTTTATTGCAGGAATATATTTTAATGTGAAACAGGTTATTTCACTATGATTTTTTTCGACTCAATGTTGTAACTGCATCGAAAACGACTCATTTCTTCACAATGAAATGCCAAATTATTTATTTTATCAATTGATTTGGATAGAATGCTTTAATAATAATTATATAATTAGATTACAATTTCAAATAGTGAAGTTGCACACATATGTGAAACTTATTGCATTTTTCAAGAGCAATATTTGTTAATTAAACAGATCGAGTCTGCTTTATTGATAAATTATCTATTAAATGAGAATATGTACAACGACAAACTGCACAATAATTTTAGTATATTACATATACGAGGAAAATTTACAGTTAGAGGTACTAAAAGATTGCAAACGTAGCAATTACTATACAAGTAATCGAGTCATTCAGACACTAATACACCAGCGGTTAATACATTATTTGTACTAATATGTGACCAGCGACCCAATTCGTTAACAAAAACAACCAACAACTATTAAAAAAGGCTAAAATATACAAGTGGTGCACTATCTTTTCTTATTAAGAAAGGCTTTTTTGTGCGGAGTGGCCGGTGTATGTGGTCTGGAAGTATGAGGTCGTTTTTTAGCTAAATTACCATCCTGTGCTCCATTACAGCAGGAACATAGTTTTCTAACGCTTCTCCTAGCTCCCCTTCCGCTCGGAGAGTCAACGTCCTCCTCACAATGCAATTCGCATTTCCCCTCTTTCACTATATCATTTTTAGCTAAATGCACTACTTTGTAAGTTTCTTCGCAATGCACTTTAGCTATTTCAGTACAAACTACTGCGTCCTCCGAACTGGACACAACTTCTCCGCCGAATTCTTGTTTGATTCTCTCTCCTTTTTTTCTATTACTATATTTAAACTTATACTTATGCATTGCGGTTTCCTGATACATATCTTGAGATATGGGCGAATTTAAAGTTACTTCCGATATTACGGTGCATTTGGGCAACAGCGTGTTGCCGTCACATCCTGAAGAACCTGCTTGGATAGCAGTTCCGTTAACGTGTCTCTTTTGATAATCCAACGTTTCCACCGGCTGATATTCGACGTATTCGAACAAATCGCCGCGGAGCGAACTGGAATTCTCGTCGTCACTAAACAAGTTCATGGATTCCTTTACCTCTTCTTTGATCTCCACTACTTGGCTGGTACGTTTCACAACGTCCTGGGAGGTTTGATCAAACGATGGGGAATGATTCGAGTCGAACAGAAGGTCTGCCTCAGGAAATAAATCGCTGGTGCTGGGCTCGTCGACTCCTAAATCTTCGCATTCCTCGGTCAGAGACTTCTGCAGCCTCAGTTCTCGTTCAATTGCGGCTTGCTTCTGCATTTCGCTGTCCATTTTTTGCGATTCTACGACAACTTTCTTCGTTTTGTTCGCATAGTACGTCGCGTTTCCTCTGAAATTTTTTTGATCGTTGCTCGGCTGAAAAAATGCCAGTTAAATAAAATCGACCTGCAAATATTCTGTGAACTCACTTTTTCGCCATTATGGAGAAAATCACTTTTATTACTTTGTTCTGCAACGTGGGCCTTATCTGAAGTTTTGCGATATTTGGGATTCGTATGTGATAGCATTGGACCATTCGAAGAACCCGCTGTTACCAACACTGATTGAATCCTTTCGCTATTTTTTTGATCGGCTAAAAATACAATAATTGATTTAATATTACAACTATTGTTACCTTAATACTCACAATTTATGAAATAAAATTTAGTAATGTTTACCTTTTATTGTATTAGTTGATGGTGTAACAGTCGTTTGATTAGAACTACTTTGCGCCTTAGATGTAGGCGCAGCTGTAGCTATAACCGAAGTTTCTACAGAACTAATAACTGTCTTTTGGTAATTTTCTTCGGAATTATCCGAGTGATCTTCAATTTTAATATCTTCTATTTTAATCTCGGTTGATAAATTAGTACTACTATCCGGTTGTGGTGCGTCACTGGCATCTTTTGGTTCTTCCTTGGGTTGTGCAACAGCCAACAGAAGTTCGCTGTTGTCCCTTTCCTCTCCAATTCGCTTTAGAGTTAGGGGTTGACCGAGAGCAACAGTCGAAGGTAGGAGTACCGGTTGCTGACCAACGCTAGTCAGCGTTTGAGTTGTAATACCGGTTAAAGGCTGAATTGCTGAGTACTTTACAGCAGATATAGCTTTCCTGTTCTGGTTGGTGAAGCTTTGAAATAACAGCATATTTTGTCCTGATCTAGCTGGAACTGTGGCTAAGATCTTGCTTCCACCCGATACCACAGCAATTTGCTGACCTCCTTTATGTAAAACATAGTTTATGTAAAATTTGTAAGAACTTGAATGGTTAAAATTTTAATAAATCGTTTAGGCTATATATTCAATCCAATCTTCACAAGTTCAACACAATATATACATATAGACTAATAAATAACTATGCACTCAAAAAAAATTGCAGCCAAAACATAAACTTGTGCAAAATGCATTATACTGCTCTTCTTTCGTTTTGCAGCGACATTTTCTACATACCAAAATGAATTCACATGTAACAACAGTAATAAACCAATGTTCAAAAATAATTTTAACGAAACTGAAAGTAATTTCAAAGACAACGATACAAAAAAAGGCATTCCAGGCAGCAAAAAGCAGAAATAAAAACATCTTATTTGTATTTTAAAAAAATAAATAAGTTTAAAAATTAAAGGAAAGGAAAAAATAAGAAAAAATAAAAAATAAATAAATTTATTCGAATTAATTAATACAGCAAGTTGTATATACACGTTGTTCACAAATTAAATAATATATACTGATACTTTTGCAAAGAAACTTTAAAATAAAAACATTGTTACGAAATAGTAATATACTATTTAATACTTTTCACAAATTTAGAGCGTTTAATGCAGTCTTCTACAAAAATTAAACTTTCTAAAACTATTTGAAATAAATTTTAACAAAATTGCTTCTATACAATTATTTGTTAAAAGTATTTAACGCAGTTTTTAATGAGACCTGTTTTAAAAACAATTACAAACTTTTAATTTGTATCTGGTACTTTCGAAATATTGGGAGGAAAACTACCAACTTTAAAATCCCTAAGGAAATAAAATGAAAAAATAAAAGCAAACACTCAATTGCGATAAATGAAAGTTTAATAAACACAAGGAAAACATAAAACAAAATTAAGGAATTAACATTACATTACGTAGATGAAGATAATAAATGCGTACAAAATTTTCAATATTTTTAATTTTTTCAAGGATATTTATATTTAAACGAGAAGGTCTATAGAATTTCATAAAGACAGAAATTATGGTAGGTTCGGAAATGATTTGCTCCATCTCAATTACTGGTAGTTGAAAACTGAGTCCCGTTTGTAATATACATATTTTCAAAACATATCTCAACCTTTTCTCAACTATTTTAAATGAATGGCAATATGCATTCGATGCGAAAGTTTACATCTTCATATTTGAAAAATTAAGTATATATGATTTATAAATAGATATTAATTAATTTATCTATAATTAAAAATTGAAATAAAAGTATAAAAGCCGCTGGTTTCTAGAGATTGCATTAGTATTTTAATTTCGATACTAACTGATGTCCAATTAAAAAGCTCTATTTAATCACAAACTTTTTTTAGTTGTTCACGGATATTTGCAAATTTCAAATAAACGCTCTTATTATAAATAACAATTAGTCAAAAATAATTTAAACTAATTCAATGAATTTTACACAAATGTAGTCGCGTTTAGAATGTAGATACTGGAATTCTCTTAAAAAATGTGACCCTATACTAAAAAGTATACGAAAATTATTAAGAATAGTCTAGATATGTTAGAAAACAAAATTATACCATTAAGAGCATATTTAATATGTGTTGAGGCTATAAGCCCAGATAATTTATATACACGGCGGCCAAGTCGGACCGCTGCAATTTCGTGAGCGGTACAGTTGATTATTTTACAATGTATCGAACAAAGAACGCATATGATAACTATGACGCGCTGAAGCCACGCCTGCTCTATATTGTAGTATTGAAAGTATTTTCTATTCTCAGTATTTTACATTTTAATCGAATTTCTTTCTCTAGAGTGTACCGACAAAAATTTGCCTCTCTGTATACATACAAATTCGTTTAATTTAATTTAATTTTGATGTTAAAAGGCGGAAATTAAAACCAGCATAAAAAATTAACGTATTAACACAAAATTGTGCTGTAAGCAACTTTGCATTGTGTAATTACAGCACAAAACATGCAATACTAAGTATAATAATTCCAAATAACCACCGATTCCTTAGGTCGGAGAGTTGTAACAACAAAAATCAAACTAATCGGCAAATAAAACATAAAAAAGCACAAACGAAAAGTGTACCTGCAATTATCTACAATAATAGTGTAATCAATGAAATTATATTCAAATAAATTCTAAATAAACCATTTAATATACTTAATGTAAAAAAATCACAAAAACATAAGAAACAATTATTCAACATTGATAACAATGCCATACAAGCATGTCGAAGAACTTCGAATCAATACAACGAGTATGAATGGCTATTTAGAATATGGTTGCGAACACAAAAAAAAAGAATCTACACATGTACATGTTCTACAATTCTTCTGCGATATAGTAACATCATTCTAATACATAAAGGTCTACGCTTACCTTTCACCATCGATACCGGCATTATGTAACTGCCCGGAACAATTACCGCAGTGTTGGGTATCTTCAACGCCTCTCCCACGCTCGAATCGGCGATGATGAGGTTCCTGGATTGATTGGCAGGCGTGCCTTCGGCCAGGATGACGGGCCTCGCGCTCGGTGGACTCGGATTCTCATTGCTCGATTCCGTCGTGTTGACTGACGTGGACGCTTGCGATTGCTCGTCGTCTGTAACTGAAAGCTGAACCACACCGCCTCCTGAACTGTCTTCGCTGCCGATCGTAACATCATCATTGTCCATTTCGAGCGAGCTGTTGGATGGGCCGGACTTTTTCACGGTGGATGAGCTCTTTTTCCTTTTAGAATTTTGACTTGGGTTAGTCGGCGGGTTGGATCTTCTCCGCGGCGCCGGTTTGTTGTTCAGATCGGGAGAGTTTCTCAATTGTTCCGCATATTCGGCCAGTATGTCGAATATTCTTTGCGTCGTGTGCTCGTCTTCTTGAGGTTTTTGCTGCGGTTTGGGTATGGGCGAAGATTTCGCTTGCGTGTTATTGGGCGTTGTTGTCTTTATGGTTTTGCCCTTGGAATTTTTCGTTGCTAGCTTCGGTAATGTTGGAGTAGAAGCCGGCGTTACGCAAGGACTCGAACTTCCCTGAGACGTTACGCTTAATGCTGGCGATGCGGCCGGTTGTAAATTGCTATATGACGTTACAACAACTACCGGGGATAATTGGGTGTACTTTTGCAATTGGTTAACGTATGTAACACTAATCCTTTGCGGTATACCTTCTTGGCCTTCTGCATTAGTACACGTTTCTGAAATACTAGTGGTACTTCTTTCCTTAATCTGTTTATATACCATATCAAACTCTCTCAGTTGTTCTAATGTTGTAGAACTTAAGTTTGGTTGCTGTGCATTTGATCTCACCACATTCGTGGCCATTTGTAGTTGTACTGGCTTTACAATTCTGGCTCCTTGTACGAGGGCTGGTCGAACAACGGCCTCTTTAATTTCGTCACTATTCAAGATGATTTCGCCGTCAGCGGTTTTCGGTCTACCTTGTAATGCTGCTGCTAGTAATGCGCTCATTTTACTGTGTATAACGCTGTCTTTTACTAGACCAAGTTGTTCGGCATTTGACGTGGCGATACGGAAAACTTGTCGAGTAGTCGCCGTACCAGATGGCAATAAACTTATGGCTTGTCCAGCAGGGAGTTGTCTGCTATAAATTACGCTGCCCGGAATCGGTTGCAAATTGACAGGCACAGTTTTCGTCGTAAATGTTTTTTTCACTTCAGTAGCAGCATTAGCCACTACTTCAACCGTTGTAGTAGGCGTTTCCGAAGTCTCATTGTTGTTTTGATATACCGTTTTACCAAAAGCCTGCTGAAATTTCGGCAACGATGATTTACAGATGAACTGAAGAATTGTGCTGCCCTGGCCAGTTGTTGAAGTGTTTGTATTTTTAACTACAGAATTTGTTGTTTTGGTGGTATTATTCAATACGGTTTGCTCGGTTGTTTTTGCCTAGAAAATTTTGTTGCTTTGAATACATAGTTTTCATAATAAGATCCAAATCAAAATACCAAATCAAACATAAACAAGAATATAATATAAACGAACTTACTTGGCTGGTTTCAACGATGGTAGGTGTACTGTTCGAACTGTTGACTACTGCTTTGGCAGTCAATGCTGGCCTGATCATCTGCTGCGAGAGAAGATTAATGAGCGGTCCTTGTCGCCGTACAGTGTTGGTAGAATTAGAAACTGGCCTGATAATCTGCTGTGAAAGTATGTTGATGAGCGTCGATGGCTGAGTAGAAGTTGTTCTTGTGGCACTTGTGGTAGACGTCGTTTGTGTCGTTGGAGTAACAGAATTTGAATGTTCTGGCTTCTGTTCAGCAACCCTCGGTTGGCCAATTCGCTGGATATGAGGCGTAACTTGGGTGCTGGTTTGTGAACTTTGAATGGTAACATTTTGTGCTTGTCTTCCTCCAGAAACTTGGACGACGTTGACGACTTGAGGGGCGTTAGTGGGTCTTATTAATTGAAAATCGTTAAGACCGGGAATATGCGATAAAACTGATTGAAGATAAGCTTTTTTGATGATAGGAACTATGTTATCTTGGGATTTCAAGTCTAAAGATTTTTCTGAGCACTCACAATTAGATTTACATTTATCTAAATTATTCGATTTGTTAAGATTGCAACAAATCTTCGAATTTAATTGTGAATTAACTCGTAAGTTGACATCTTGTAATGGTGAAAGATTGTGACTTTGTACTGCATTTGGTGCTTTTCCAATTTTATTTTCCGACTTATCCAAACTTTTACGCCTTTTGAAAAATTTTGGAGGAGTCTTACCTCTATCACATTTTAGTTTAATGCTACAATTTTCCTCCTTATTTGATGTGTGCTTTCCATCAGTTCTCTTGCTTGAAGATAGGCGACATAAAATAACTTTCAATTCTTTAGTTTTGGTCAAAGAATATTGTACATTGGAATGTAAATTTTCAATACTATTTATAATATTTACATTTTTACAAACATCTAATACATTAACACCAGTCAGTGTTTTAACACAGTCTTTGTATTCCTCTAATAGTTTTCTCTTTGATTTTTTTGTATACGTTCTAATGTTTTCAGTCAAATTTATATTCTTTGGTAAATCTTCAGGGTCAGCATTTTCAATCTCATTCTCGTTCGCAATCGATGCCAAATTACAATTTTCAATGTTATCAGAATGTGCTTCGTGTAAGTCAGCAAACAGTTCATAATTTATGTTTTTTAAAACACATCTCACCTGAATATTATCACTGGAAACATCAACGGTTTCGTCTTTGTTATAGCCATCAATTTCCTTTGTGCTAATCATATTTTTTAGACCACTAGAAGCGTTATTTGGTGTTTGATCAAAGTCATTTTTGTTTATAATATTCAAGGATTTGCAAAAATTCTTCAGCATCTGACAAACCTCTATCACGTTGTTGTCCGGCTTCTGTGAGATTCTGGTATTTTCTAGAAGAGGTCGCTTGGCTGGCAGGAATGGTTTGTCCGAATTCATTAGTTTGTTGACACTGTTTGGTGATGTTGCCCTGAGAATTTTGTCCAAGAAGTTGTGTGCTAATGTCGTGTTTTCTGCAATCTGGGAAGGATTCGATAACGTGTTGTGAATTTGTGTTGATAATATGCTCGGTTTGGAATCCTGTAGCATTGTTTGCACGTCTGATTTGGGTGTTTGCGGCAACTTGGCTTGATTGTCCTGTGAAATCGGCAACTTGTCTGAATTGAGACAGTGACTGGGAACTTTGAGCGAACTGCAACAATTGCTGTGCAATGAATTCTTGTTGATTAATGTTTGGTTTAGTTCCGTGTCTTTGTTGTTTTGGACTTCCATCGGCGGAACTAATATGCTTTTGGTTGGCTCCGAATTGCTGAGAAAACGTTGGTACGTTTTGGTCGACTGAAAATTTTCTGGATTCACAGTTACTGTTAATTTCTCCTGTCGATTGTACTGTGGAAGTGCTTGGTCTGATGAAATTTGATTGAATATTTTGTTGCACTGAAGAAATGTTTTTTCCATATGGGAAGACTGTGTTGAATGGGTTATTTGATGATATTGCGATTCTTTGACTGGTTCCTGCTGTTGATTGTTGATTAGAGTTTTGATCTCCAAATGATGCTTTTCCCGCGTGATTTGTGGGTTGAAGCAATTGCTTAGCGAGTATTCCAGTTGGACACGATTCGGATTTTGGTAAGAAGTTAGTTGTAGATAGCAAATTGGTAGTGAAACTTTCTGTTTGAGCGATTGCTCCTGAGTGCTGGTTGGTTGTACCATAAGACTGTGGCACTTTAAAGTCGTATGCTGTGTCTGCTTTACTGGTTGTTGTAGTCGAAACTGCTGTTCTTCCAACTGTATTTCCCTTTTTAGAAAAAGACTGGAGCAATTCTCTGACCGTTTCTCTTCCTGAACTTCCTTTACGATGTTCATTCGTTTTATTGGAATCTTCAAGACCTGATTGTGAATAGAGTCCATAATTTTCTTGGTGACCTCCTGTCGTGGTTGTTTGAGACATTGATAAGAGGAGTTCGGCAATTTTTCTTGTTTGTTCATTTGATTGGTAGACACCAAATGTTTGATTGGTATCCGCTTTCGATTGATTGATGGTTTCTGGATGCATTTCCGTGTAGAAATTAGGTTGGGTTGCAGATGATCTACTTTTATCAACGGAACATAAGGTTGGTTGGAATTTATTATTTTGCTCGATTCCGAGGTTTGCGTTGACCTGTAAATATCCCTCGTACTGTCCTTCATTTTGCATTCCTGAATATAATTCTTTGTCGAACAATTGGTGTTCAGACATTTTTCCACTATTTTGGATTGTAATGCCACTAAAGGTATTGTTAATGGTTTGATTTGAGGAAGTACTGGGCTGTTGGTATGTAATATCTCTGGTTGTTCCAGTCCTGAATGCATTGTTTGATGACTGCCCAATTCTTCTACTACTTGATTCTGACTGCATACCGTAGATGTTTGGTACAGAGAACTGATTTGCCGATTGACTGATAGAATAATTTGTGAGTTCAGATTTGGCGTAATTTGATACTGTTGATGAGGGGATTGTGCGACTTGGTTTAACTGAGTATCTTGCACTAGATCCGTTCTGGAACTCTCTCTTTTGACTACTGGTACCATCTGATTGAACTCTGTATGAGGGATGGTGATTGATTGCGCTGGTTCCACTCGATGCTTTCTTTTGTAAACTTTGACTCCCGATGTGGGTCGGGATTCCTGCAACATTTTTCTGCTGCTTGAGCTGTAACTGCTGCTTTCGTTCAAACCACTCCATAAGTACTTGTTTAGTGTTTTGACTTTTTGATCTTTTCTGAGCGGCTTCTTTTTGAAGATTTTGTTGACAGGAATTTTCATATGAGAAGGAATTTCTATTTCCTGGCGAGCTTCGCGCAGGTGTTTTAGGTTTACTTGGATTAAAGTGTTTTCCTTCTTCGCCACTTGCCCACCAAGCAGAGGCAACGTGGCAGTCTTTACGTTTTTTGAATGAAAATCTTTGTCGCTAGGATTTTTAATACCGCTGTTTGCATTTGAATATTGCACAGTTGATATTTTTGCAGCAACCCCGTTTAGAAGTTGATTTAACGTAGGATTACAGATATTTGTGTCGATATTCTGCGGTTCAATGGGACCATCTAGAGCATCAACAGCCGCAATATTTGTATCAGATTTGAATAATTTCTCTGGTGCTCCTTCATCAATTTCCTTATCTCGACCTCTCTTAAGGTTATGACGAAACATTCGCAAACTCTTTAAAGTGTTAGGATCAGACTTGGATTGTACTGGAAGCATTGGTAAATAAGAACCCTCTCCGGCTCCATCGCTACCGAGGCTATAAGGTCTTGAATCTTGAGACATCGAATCTTCACTGTTTGAGGTAGTTTCTTCATCGGACACAAAATCTTGATCCAAATACTGCTCGTATCCTCTTTCAATTCCATCGTATTCGTCAAGAGGTTCTCTTTTAATGCCTTTAAATATAGAATAGTCAATGTCAACAAACTTTAATTCCGTAACAATGTTCTTAGTAGCCTGAGGATCTTGCAAATACATCAAACAAAGTCGATGTAAGTCTTCCCAAGGTAAAAACCAACTTAATATCTGATATCGAGGATTAGAGAGACATACTACCAGATCATCACATAAAGATTCCGAAATTCCAAGCACAGAATTTTGAAGGGCCTCATTAAGAGCCATGTTTATTTTAATCGGTACATTAAATTCAGGTTTTGACATCCAGTCGCCGCACTCTGGACACATCCAAGTAATTTCGTCAGATGGTGAAGTTGGAGGATGCAGTTTACACTTCCATTCTTGACCTGTATCCAAGACTTGAAATCCGCTTCTTTTTGCCAATGTTTCAATATACTCCAATCGTTGTTTAGTCGGTTCTAAACTAAACGCAGTTAAAACACATTCCCTTGCAACTTTCACATGCTCATCGAGAAAATCAGCCAGATTACAAAACGCCTCTGCCAATCTAGATGTTGTCGCAGCAACCTTTGCCGACTCGTTCGCATCTTTTTGACGTTCCAATTCGTTCATGTCAGTCGTTAGCACCCGTATGTACATCTCGATTACCAACGGTTTTAGTTGGGTACCAGCCTATGTTTAAACAAAATATGTGTTGAAAAAACAAAAAAAATAGATACTAGAAAGAATACAGAAAATAAAAGAAAATGAACAGAATTATCCTGTTCTCAAAAATAATATCATTATCAATAAGGGGCATACAATATTATATTCACAATATAGAAATTAAAATGCACTATTTCGAGATTTATGATTTTTTCAATTTTGGGAACAAGTAAAATGAGATCAAATATATAAAATATTTCTTAATAAAAAATAAAAACTTACCTTTCTTTGTATGACACCACAGAATATGTATAATCCAGCAGCATCAGCTAAATTGCTTATCCTTCTGATAGATATTGAAAAATCCTGTAATAACACTTCAGTATTGCACAAGGAAATATAAATTTCTATGTAGTTCTCCAGAATCTCCTTTAGTTCTTCAGTATATTTAACAACCGCTTGTGAAATATACAATTGTACTGCTAAAATGGCTATACGTTGACAGTTTTTCCAAATTTTTGATATTCTCACGCGCTTTTTAGCAAATCTTTTCACCAATTGAAGTCCTTCATCGAAAGAAAGTTCTTTTAGCTAAAACGAAGAGATTAATAATGCATTCAATTTTCACAACAAAATTAATCTTACCAAGACCACAATTTTCTGTTTATCTTGAAATTTGTACAGTAAAGCTATGTAAATATCAAAAATGAACCACATCTGAGTCTCCGTAGCATTAAGACTAAAATTTTGGGTTTTTGATAACTTATTGCAATTCATAAAAGCCGTAACTAAATTTAACGCTAAATCTTCACAATGGGACTCACACAATTTTTTTAATCTAACAGATACAAGATAAACTGTTTCTACACAAAAAAATTCAATTTCTAAAAAAATAAACGAAGATTAGTCATAAATAAACAACATTGTAATACTTTATATACCTTCCGTATTAATTTCTGCATCTTTTGTTTTCATTAGTTTCATTAATACTGGATCCTCCCATGGATTTTTCACTACATCCGCTAATTTTTTACAAGGAGTTGCAAATGCATTATTCAACTTAAGAAGTTCATTTTGAGCTTTTCCTATTTCATCCAATAATTTAGATTGGTATGTAACTGAAAGTATTAAAAATATTTGATAAGGCAATGTAAAAATGAATATTTATACAAAACTCTCAATTAGTCACAAAATAACATGTTATCTTTAAAATTGCAACTTAATGCAAGTATAAAATTTCTTATAAAATATTGCATAATTCAATATAATTTAAATAGATCAAAATAAAAATAAAACAATGGAATTTTAGTGTGTAGATATGAATTAAGCAAGCTGTATGTTGATATTTCACCAATTTTTTAACAATAAGCTTGACATTTGATGCATGATACTTTTGTAAGTATTTACTATAAACAATATGATTTATTTGCAAACTATTATTTCACTGCACCTGTTTTTTTATTACACCAAACCACCTTCTACATTTTACAGCAATTATTGCAATGTTAGCAACATTGTTACATGAATACACATGTAATTATAGAATTAAGTTCAGAAATGAAACATAAATTTGCCATGTAGAAAATAGATAATTTTAGACTAATTAGGGATTAAAATGTGAAAAAAATTACCTTTAAAACCATTCCATTCAGCAGTAAGAACAATATTTAAAGCATGTAATTTTGCCCAATCCATAATTTGAATAACATGTCGAAGATCAAATTGTGATAGGTTTAATTCTGCAATGCTTCTCCATACATCTATTAGAGATTCGATTTTATTTTCAAACGATTCATTCTTATTATTTAAAATATACTCATGTTTCTGTAAAGAAAGAATTATAATGTTATAGTAATGAGAATGCTTAAATGGTGAAATAATAATATTGAATGTAAAAAACAAAATAATCCAACAATTAATTAAATAATGTTGAAATATCGAGGCACAAAATACCTATTGAATTGTACATGAATAAATAGGCTAAGTGATTTCAGTAAAACCCAAAACCTACCCCTAATAGTTTCAAATAAATATTGAACAAATATTAAGCAAGAAGGCATGCAGATGAGTATAAGATTCAATAAAGGGCTAAATAAACAGCAAGCAATGTACAATATTTAGGCTCAAGTCCCTTTGAAATCACTTTTCCCATAGACTAAAAAATACAAAATTAAGAGAGATACGTGCTTTGAAGGGTGCGAAATGATTTTGTTCTTCATTTACAAAACTCATCTTGATGTAACGTACGTAGAATCAAGCAATTAAAACAAACAACTATATAAGAATAGTTTTGAATTGGAGACTACCGAGATGACATATCAATTGAGGCACTTTAATAAAACTCAGTCTACACAAACGAGCGAAAACTTCACTTAATAGTATTGTTGTAGAAAACTTAAGATCGCCAAATTCTTCAATTTTCTGTACAAATCACAGATGAAACATGGCGGCCATGCGAATGAGAAACTACACTGTCGTCACAATAAACATGCGAAAAATTATATTAACTAAATAACTATAAGCACGATAATTGTATTTTCACCTTATAAACATTTAAGAAGTATCTTTCATGCTGTTTGTTTACGTTTGAAAAACACTCTAGTTTGTTATCGTCCTCTTGTGACGCCATATTTACACCAGTTATGTGCACGCAAACGCTCTGCATGTGCGCAAGCGTGCTCTACTGCTCTATTACTATTCTATGTTCTGTGATGATGTTGTTTATTAGACATTTATAATATATTCAAAGAAGTCATTTATTAATTAACAAGTTTTTTTTTTAATTTTTATACGTAATTAAAAATGTTCAATCGAAATATTTATGAACAAAGAAAAGATTTAATAGATAAAGAAAATAGTTTCATCTTTGTTTGACACACGTCAAAAATGTCTATTTCTTTTTTTTTTCTAAATGTCAAATGTCACTTTATTTCCATTTGTAATTATTTTAATTATTTTGTAATTATCTAAATAGAATTATTGTTTATAAATTATATATAGAAAATTATCATCTAAAATTATATCTACAGCGTTGTAATTGTCCAAAAATCGTATATCTTTGAAATCTAAAATTTAATACGTGACTGCTGTCAGAAATCCTGATAGTTCTATCTCTTTTCTTTAAGTTTCATATTTAAAATTAAAAATTCCCTGAATTTTAATTGACTAAAAGTGGGTGAGTGGGGTAAATTTTACGTACATAAACATTATTAGGCAGTCAACATGTAATAAATATGCCCCACTTCACCAATTCGATTCGGATTATTTGTAGAAATTAGAAACAACATACAACATTGCATGGATGATGGGATGGATGAGGCGATGAGGTGCAGAGGTGAGGTTATGGTGGATTATGGACTATGATCATTGACCTGCTGGCAATTGATAAATAAAAGTGGTACTCGTTACATCGCATTGCAGTACTTTAGTTTATAAATTAATCCATGAGAAATATGTATTAAGTTGTGATATAACATAAGCGGAATAACGAACATTGTGATATTTTATTAACTGAAATTGTTTAAATATGGAATCAACTAATTTAAAGAAAGTTAATCCTGACCTTCTTAGAGAAAGGAAGAAGTGTACGTTCAACACATTGGAATTGACGCATTTATTAGATGGTGGTGCAGATAAAACTCAGGAAAGACACAGTAGAGGTAAATAACAAAATATTTCTTAATAATTCAATACCAAAAACGTTGTTTGTTGTAGAAAATTTCTTCCTCGAAGATCCTGAACTAAGATCCGAAGTTCCTCCAGAATATTTAGGTCACAAGGAGAAATATGAGGAGGGTGTTAGAAAAGCATGTATTGTTTTTAGAAAAGTCCAAGAACTTCAGAATGCAGGCAAAGGTGGGATGGAAAATTTCAGGTAAAATTAATTGAATTGAACGATTGATTAATTATAAACACAAAGTACAAATATCGTCACTTGTTTCAGTTCAAATTATAGTATAACATTACCATTATCATAAAAAGTTATTTTTTATGATACACATAACCTACTATATTTGAGAATTGTAATTAATAGAGGTATTAAAATAATGCTTCATAACTGTACATTAATTATTAATCATTGCATTCAAGTTTGTGTTTTGTTCAAAATTGTGTGACGCACTTACATGAATTCAAAGACAGTACAATTACGCAATTTGCCACAAACGAAACTTTGAATAAATAATTACTACGTACGCGTTTAATTTTTTTTATTTCTTTTTAGGGAAATACTTGGTGGACAACTAGGATCTGCAATTCTAAAAGATGGCAACCCCTTAACTGTTCATTATGTGATGTTCATTCCCACCCTAATGGGACAGGGCACTATCCAACAACAAGCAGAATGGATTCAGAGAGCTTGGAATTGCGATATCATCGGAACCTACGCACAAGTAAATAATTTCTATTACCTCTAAATGAATCTCACTTAAATAATTCTTACTTTCCAGACTGAATTAGGCCATGGCACTTTCATCAGAGGCCTTGAAACTATCGCTACTTATGACCCAAAGACGGAAGAATTTGTCTTAAACAGCCCAACTATAACATCGTACAAATGGTGGCCTGGAGGATGTACGTATGATATCTCATGCTTCGTACTTTTCTGAATGTTTTTTTTAATAATTCTAGTGGGTCATTCAGCGAATTATGCTGTTGTTGTTGCCCAATTACACACTAAAGGGGTGAACCATGGAATCCATCCATTTATAGTACAACTTCGAGATGAAGAGACACACATGCCACTTCCAGGCATAAAAATAGGCGAAATTGGTTGTAAATTAGGCATGAATGCAACTAATAACGGTTATTTAGGTTTTGAAAACGTCAGAATTCCTAGAATTAATATGTTGATGAAGAATTCTCAAGTGCTTCCCGTATGTATACATTCACTATATGTTGAACTAGATTTATTGAATTATTTTTTCAGGATGGTACTTACGTCCAATCGCCTAGTAGTAAATTAACCTACGGAACTATGATTTTTGTAAGAGTAGTTCTTGTACAAGATGCTGCTACTTATTTAAAGAAAGCTTGCACAATTGCGACCCGATACAGTGCAGTTAGGCACCAATCAAAAATTCGACCAGAGTAAGTTATTTAATACAATTTCGCATTTATGCAGCATCATAATTACATGGCTACTTCTTTTTAGCCAACCCGAGCCACAGATTATGGATTATTTAACGCAGCAGTACAAACTGTTCCCAAATATAGCTGCTTGCTTCGCATTTCAATACGCTGCGAATTGGCTCTGGGATACGTACAACAATGTCACTGGAGAATTAGAAACTGGTCAACTAGACAATCTACCTGAAGTAAGTTTATATTAGGATTACAAGATTATAATCTAAGAATAACTGATTTGTTTTATAGCTACATGCAGCTGCGTGCGTTCTAAAAGCGGTGTCAACCGCTGATGCAGCTCAAGGTGTTGAAACTCTCAGGTTATCATGCGGTGGCCATGGTTATATGACAGCCTCAAATTTGCCTTCAACCTATGGGTTGGTTACTGCTATGGTTACGTACGAGGGTGAAAATACCGTTCTTTTCTTACAAACTGCCAGGTTTCTTATAAAATATTGGCAAAACAAAACTAAACTGCAAAATTTGACAACTATAAGATATTTTGAACAAGTGTCGAGAAAGTCTTCACCATTCCAAAAATCAGTTGATTGGATCCTGGCGATCTTACAACAGACTACAGCAAGGTAATTATGTTTATGATTTTTTTCTTTTATTTACATTAATCTTATTATATGTAATTATTTTAGAATGGTCGATTTAGCCAATAACCACATAAATGAACGACAAAATAAAGGAATGGTATATGAAGATGCCTGGAACAGCACCTCAATCGAGTTGGTAAGAGCAGCAGAACTACATGGTCGAATAATTATAGTGGAAACATTCAAAAATGCTGTCGAGATGTCGAGATCTAAAGTTTCTAAAGAGTTGTTTACTGTATTAGAACAACTTCTTCAACTCTATGCTGTTCACACTGCTATCCGATGCTCCGGAGATTTCTTAAGGGTAACTTCAAACGTTTGCAAACATATGCGAACAAAATAAAATTTTTGTTTTTAGTTCACAGAAATCCAAGGAAGGGATATTGAAATGCTGCAATCTTGGCTGGAGGAATTACTTAGCCATTTGAGACCAAATGCTGTGGGTATTGTAGACGCATTTGATTTCAGAGATGAAGTACTATCGTCGGCTCTTGGATCATACGATGGTAATGTTTATGAAAGGATACTGGAAGAAGCTCAAAAGAGCCCATTGAATGCAGAGCCCGTTAATAAGTCGTTCAAGTCGTATTTGAAACCTTTCATGAAATCCCAATTGTAAGCGACATAGACAAACGAAGCGCCAGGACCAATTAGTGTAAGTAAATTTATTTTTATTCTACAATTGTGATTCCATTCTTTTAGCCGTCCCATTTATTATTTTATTGGTGGTAGTTATTTAAAATTACTATAATTGAATTTGTCTATAAAACGCCTTTTTATAAAAAGATATATATTATTGTGCAAACATTCCTGGCATATTTGTTATTTGAACTCCGGAATATTTTGCCTTTTAAAAATTATAAATTCGTAGCTTTCTTTTGCTTCATACAAATAAGAGTTCTGTATATCTATAATGTTTCATTTTGTTTAGATAATTATTACTTATTTTTTTATATTTCTACCATTATTTGTGTTCAAATTTTATTAATTTCCGGAGTTAATTTTTTGTGTATTCTTATTTGATAAGTTATATAAATGAAATATCTACTTATACTTATATTTAAATAAATAATTTGTTATATATGTTTATTGTTAATTCACAAGAAATAGGGTATTGGAAATAAAGAAAGTAACAAATAAATATGGAATACATGTTTAATAGAGTAAAAAAATATCACTAAACAATACACTTTTATATAAAAAGCTTTAATTCACGATCACATTACCAAAAGTATAAAAAACGATCTTAAGCTGCTTGAAAGAAAAATATAATACAATAAAATTATGGAATATTGAAGTAAAAATAGAATTTTAAAAGAAACAAAAATGCATATAAATAACTGTATTTTTTCACTAACATTTTGTATTATTAAATTTCAAAATTGAGACATCCATATTTTAATTAAAAAATTTTTCAAAGGTCATTTACAATGTGATTCTATTAAAATATCTCAAATTTAAAAAGATTGATTTCAATAAAAATAGTATTGGTATTATTTTTTTGGTAGTCACATTATAAATAAGCAATCCTACATGTATAAGATTTGTAAAAATTGTTTACAATAAAAAATTATACCTAACACAATCTAATAATATTATCAAATGTAATCGATTTTTTACACGTTTCATCAAATCTCACAATCCTCAATGACTTTCAAGTATGTACTAATTCTTAAATAAAAATCAATCTAATAAGATAAGAGTAGGTTAATTATTCAATATTAATAAACTGCCTGTATGAAATTTGTAAAAAACTCTCGAAACATCTGATATTATCGATGAATGTACGCCTAAGTATAGTATAAACATTTTTATAAATCCGTTAATAATCTATATGCACAATTTATATTTACAAAAAAATATTAAGATACAATGCATTATTTTATATTAAACAGAATTAAAATAGTAACATACAAATCACTGGACTCGAAGACTATTCCACGTTATATAAGTTCCGGCATAGATCACTATTATTTCATGTAAACGACTGACATAATCTTCGAATGTTTATACAAAAATTAATATTTATAAGAATGAATAATATCAAAATGAGATTCATAATTAATTAATAGTGATGGTTAAGAGATCCTCGTAAAAATTAAACAGTCTCATATTCGAGTAATTAGTCTAAAGTGAAATAATTTTTTAAATTAGCACTTCTAAACAAAATAAGATTATATCCTTCCATTTTAAGGAATGGAATGGAAAATTATAAAGGTCAGTCGTATGCATGTCGAAAATATATTTTATAATTTCTACTTAACTAGGCTAACCGGACCGAACAGAAACGAATTTATGGATAATACCATCTACACATTAGTTAATATCACTAACGAAACTGTAAATTAACAATGAAGTATTTACTAGTTCATTAAGAAACATTCATTTAAAAAAAAACCGAAAATTTGAGGGAGAAAGTTAAAGTACAATTGCGTTAATGCGAGCGCAGAGCTGCAAGAAGGAAATCAAGACGACATTGATCGCTTTCATTCATACTACTAAACGATCCCACGTGTTCTAATAAACCTTCAAAGCAACTCTGCGCAAACGACATGAAGTGGTATCACCCTTAAACTATAAAAGTGCGCTATATTGGGCGCTATTTGCGATTAAACACTGTCCTTGTCACGTCCCATCAGCGTAGCGAGGCACTCGGAAAGGAAACTAGCAGCCGCTGGAGGGTAAGTACGCACTCAAATCACAGTCACCTGATCATGCGCCATATCACAGAATAACACGCTCAAAAACGCAAACATGCTTTTCTCTATAACCTGCTCTATTCATAATTTTTTATTATTTTAACACAACAACACTAATCTAAGACGTTAAATGGTTTCTTATCAAATAAATTTCTCAGTATATTTTTAATGTGTTTTAATTATTTGAGTCCTATTTAAAGTTGCCTTAATGTAAAGTCAGAGAGCTCAATAAACTCCAGCTTAAAATTATTGCATCTTATAGTCCGGTGCGTTAATTTTGAGCAGGGGTGTAGTTAAATTGCAGTTGAACTCAAACAATTAACTTGAATTTTACAATAAAATAAATAAATAAATACCTATGTAGAATAAAGTCGATGAAAAATTTATGTGATAAAATTATAATAACAGCAAATTAGCACACTATATCAAAATGGATGGGCCAAAGTTAATGATTTATAAAAAACGAGGTATTTACATACCACTATTCTGCAATTTTTGTCGATTATAAATTTTGGATAAATTGCAATACATCGCATCTATAATTCGCGTTATTTAGGTACACAATGTAACTTAGCTTAAACGTATAGGAACTTTGAAGCGTTAGAAATCCTCTAAACTTAATCGGAAGCTTAGTAAAATTTTATTCGAAAAATAAACGCTTTTCAACATTAAGACGGCAGCACAAACCTTCGAGAATTGACTTGTATTTGACGGTTTAGCGAAAAGCATGTGTGTGAACTTACGCTTGAAATCAGGGCGCCAAGGTTCTAGGCAGCAGAGGATCAGGTGACCGTTGAGGTCAGCACGTCGCGTTCTCGTCCCCCCCTAAAGTAAAGGCGACGTTCTCCAATTTCGACGCCAGGTGCAAACGCCGGCAATTCGGGTCTGTATGAAGTGCCTCAATGATCTAAAACCAACAAAAAAATATAATATGTTATTCTCTCAGGTACATTTCAACTTACCTGATCACTGTACGTTGTGACGTATATGTAAAGTTCTTTCAAAGCGGCTATCGTGTCAAATTCTTCTGCTTGTTGCGCAGACAACTGTTGCATAGCCGAGCCCATTTCCTGGTCTGTTATCACTGGTAACATCGCAACGTCGCTGTAAAATTGCGACACCATCTCTCTGTATCTCGGAATATCCTAAAAATTGATCAAAATATAGCAAACATAAACTATAGGTTCGAAAATATTCACCTTAGCGAAGAGTAGCTTATTAGACGGGGAATCCTTGCCTAGCCTGTGTTCGGTGGTGGAGCAGGAATCCATGAAAGTCTGGGCTATAACGGACAAGCACGAATCGAGCGTGGAGGTTTTGTTGATGTCGAATATGAAATCGGGATTTTTAATAAAATTCACCCAAAATCTCAAAGGAAGACTATTTGATTTCCATGCGTGCACTACTTCTGGGTCTTGGATGCAGTGCTTCCTGGCGGCGTCGTCTAATAAATCGAACAGCCATTTCACAGCTGGCGGCAGGGCTTCGTTGACGGTGAGAATCGTCAGGAAGAAGTCGTCGACGAACTTTTGTATGGTACCTTTAGTCGACAACAGCCTCGTTAGGAATATTTCCGGAATAGCTTTGTGCGTCCTTTCCGATTTGTTGCTGGGGAATTGATGGTCATCGATGGGTTTGACTAGATGATATATCCTGGGGTTGTTTCCGGCTTCCACGTCACCGTTGGTGGCTATGATGGGCGATTGGGAGTTGTTGAGGTACATGCCTGTAACGCAATTGTGGCAGGGCTGTTTGCAGTTATTAAAACTGTCGTTTTGCCTCGAAATCAAAGACATGACTGCGCTTTCTTTCACCCCGTAATGGGCTAGAGTGTTCAGTTTTTTCCAACCGCCGATCGTTTTGGTGGTTAAATCCTCGTCCTGCAAAGTTAAATGGCCACCTCGGCCGTGCCTCCATTCCAAATCTACTTCGTAGATGGAAGGCCTTAGCGAAAAAGGGGTGTTTTTGAACAATGCATCCAAAATCTTCGATTTCACTTGACTGATTGTATCGCAATCCAAAACTTTGCATTGGATTTTTTCGTCTAGATCATCTTGAACTATATGTAAAGTCTGTAAAAATTAAACCACCATTAAAGATTGTTTATTCCCGTATATTATTTACTTACCACAACACTATATTCGACGTTTTCTCTGAGAAGCCTTTCCTCTGATAAAGAATACCGGGCGTCGTGAGTAATGGCGTCAACTAGGCCCTTTTCAATTTGATGTTTGATGGCTTTAAATAGGAGAAAAAGAGACGAGCCCGCATATTCTTTAAGATAATGATACATGCAAAGGGCCATCCAGTTTGTTAGCATTTTCTCCACAACGCTCTCGGTCCTTCTTAACATTAATTGTGGATGCTTCGTGTTCACAGACTTATCTATTAGACGCAATAATAAACACTTAAGAATATCAGTAGCGTATTCCATTTTACTCATTAAAACTACCATCAGTAAGGACGCTACGTTTACTCTAAAAAATAATGATAATTAATATACAAAAATTTCTCATTTGTCCAGATTGTGTACTTACTTATTTCTAATATTAAACGACTTCTGTGACTCTAATATCTCGATAAATGTGAGTACAAAATATTTATTATTAATTAATTGCTCGAATTGCAACATGGCCGTGTCATAATTTGTTCTTGGGCCATTTAATCGGGCCTAAAATAAATAAAAAAGGTTCCAATTCAAAGAGTCGACTCTTCAAATCACTGCCTGTTCCCTAAGGGATTTTTTAAATTGTAGAAGTATAATATTTACCTTAGGTGCGTTGAGGATAGGATGATCGCTTACTCCGGGAAAGAATACTTTCATAATGTAACTGGTGTGATCCAGGGTAGGAATACCGGAATTTTCCAAATCGGCAGTGAGATCAGTCATATCGGTTTGCAGTTCGGCAAATGCTAAAAGCATATGAATACCTAGATCAAAATTAAAATAAAAAATAAAAAAGCAAGCAAACTACTTTGCAATAAAACAGTAAAATAGATCAATTTAAAAATATAGCAAAAAGTTTGTATATTAAAAAATTTACCTAATTTACATTCAGATCTAACATTGCTTTCTAATGTGTCCATTTGGATTTGTATCCTTTTATACTCCCTCTCGGCTTGAGTGGATTTTCTTCGATAAACAATTAATACGGCGATAAAGAACAAAACAAACAATATCGTCCCAACAGCTATCATTATAATGGCTTCCGGTGGAAACGTAAACGTTTTGAATATATCATATTGCAAATATCCAATTGGGAACCTTAAACTTCTTCCTACTCTAACTACTACTAATGGAAGGTTATTTTCAGTCTAAAATTATAATAAAATGTTAATTACTAAAGTATACTCACTTTTTGCTCCATAATACCCTTATCTAACCTTCCCCATTACAGAGAAAGAAAGATAAGAATAAGATTAACAATAGGATGTCTTCGATAATACCTTAAAGCCATTTTCGTCAGATCCTAAAGGTTGGTGTTCGGGTGGAACACACACGAGCTGGACCATTGCCAAACCAGTAACATTGCAGGATTTCGTGCCGATCGTAACCACGACATCGGACTCTTCACTAGCCGCGTTCAAATTCTCACCTTCTATCACAAGCCTATCACCCTGATACAACTTTATTTGATTTGGAAATTGGAAAAAGTTCGGATCTTCCACGTATAATAATTGTGTTCTGAGATTCGGGAAATGCTTCTCCAAATCTCTAACCGATTGCACGTTGTCCATAAGAAAGCCTATCCTTAAGTTTAGTTTCGGTTCTTTCATCTGCAAATTAGGCAAATAAATATCAACTGGATTTATGGGAGAGTATCGAACTAACCTTAATAGCTGCTGGTTTTCCTAACGACCTAGGTCTTCTGCTGCTGTAAACGCTGAATTGTTTGTTCACAGGAGGACTTGGACATTCCATCTGCGTACTGCTTAATACAGTACACAAAGTCCTATTAATCGGAGTCTTGGAATCGTCTAGCGAATAAACCTCCATTTCTGGCTTTTGTATGCTATCTAAATTCGTACCGTGTACAAATATCATCTTTCCACCGGACACGAAACTGTTCAACGGTTTAATTTCCATTATGGTAGGATCTAGAGTGTAGTTGAAGGGATTGCCGTCTAAGGTGCGATTAGCACCATCAATACTCAGAGTTAATCGAGATACCATGACAGGCCGATGAGCCCTTGAAGTAATGCAAGTTAATCTCCCACTAGACGCTTGCGTTAAATTAACTTGGCAAACGAAATCGTCTAAATACGCCATGATTTCCGAACCCACGTTCAGGTATTGCCCGGTAATTGCGAGTTGGGTACCTCCCGATTGGGGCCCCATTGGTGGGAATATCCCTGATAGTCTTATGTCCTTGTAACTAAACTCGACCGAAGATGTTGTATAGCCAGCCTCGTTTCCCACTCGTATCGGCGCTATCATTTCGATTTTCGAGGGTCCTGTAACGCATTGGATGCGTACGGATACATCGTAGGTCACCAGCACACAGGGTATTTGGCCGATTTTGATTTTTCCTTGAACGTCCTCTTTCTTCAACCCCAAATTGCTTCCCTCGATCGTGACTAATGTGCCCCCTTCGATGGGCCCACTCAGTGGTTTTATCATGTCGATTCTTGGTTTGGGGCATTCGATGTGAGGGGTGTGTTGACAGGATTCGGAGTACTGGCAGGAATTGCCGCACCAGGTGCAGTTGTATTTCGAGTTTCTGGTCACGCAAAGAGAGCAATCGGCGTGCTCCCTGTGAGAACCTAGGATATCACATTTGTATAAAGTTACGTTCATGGAGTCGACGTGGTGGTTTCTGTTCCAGACTACTTTTACTGTCGCTTCGTATTCTCCTTCATTAGCTTCGTAGGAATACTGAAACAAGTGTTTGCATAAAGATCAGCCCGAGCAGATCAGTAAATTATAATTAAAATAGAAGGAAGCAAAACTGCCGTTGATAATTACTAAGTAAATTTGGCTTGCCTGAACAGAGAAAATTCATTTCCTTAATCTCATGAAACAATTTTAATAATCATGTGAGTATATGTTTGAAACTCTGTTTTGCATAACTACTTACAATATGTAGTGTTATCAAAATTTTGAAGGCGAAAATGCTTATTCAGTATTGTACAGGTGGGAATAAAATTAATAATGTGTACCTTCATTTACGTTAATATCGGAACGGCAGATTATATATGGGAATTAAGTTTGTATGAATTTTATTATATGGCCTTACCGTGGTTTGGTCGCAGACGATTACATTTTCACCTTCTACTGTAGCCGGAACTAGCATAGTCGCACCTTCAATTACTATTATACACTGAAATCCGGTGTGAACTGAAGATGGGTTGGGCAAGTTCCTGACCTCAAACACAATCTTCTTCAAGACGTTGTTAGGCAGCAAAACAGTTTCGTTTTTTCTCTTAAATTGCGGACAGAAGGCGAATCCATGCATGGGCAAATGTGTCGGATTCTGAAAAAGGATATACAATTTTGCACCTAGTAATATGCTTTAACTGAAATAACTTACATTTTCCCCACTGATAATATTTCTTTGACAGACTGATATATTATGGGTACACTTGTTTTCATAAACACACCAGTTGCAAGCCCACTTAGACTTCACGCATTCCCCACAAGTAGTGTGTTTGCCGCAGTCATAGTAAGCGAAATTTCTGGACACGAAATCCTTATTGGTTTCTGAAGATCTAACGCTCAATGGCACCAAGACATGATCCATTTTCGGCGGTATCCTGGGCCGCTTGGATATTTCGGGCGTGAAGCAGTACAATCCATTTTCCGTAACTTCTGCATCGATAGGCTCGGCGTTACCGAACACGCATTTGTATTTAGCACCAGGAGGAAGGGCAGGGAGAGTTCTGATCGTCAACCGCACGTTAGTCATCTGATTGATTGGAATCCTTTCCGGAAACACTTGCTCGAAGTCAATGCATTGTTGACCAGTGCCGAGTGAGAGCCAACGCGGAGGGCTGTGGGACGCCTTCTGGCAGGCTCCTCGAACCGTACATCTGAAATAAACTCTGTGAATTAAAGTATTAGGTTTTTATGGTAAACTGCACCTTTTTTCAAGAGAACACCATCCGCAATAAGGATCTTTGGATTCCAGACACGACGAGCAATTTGTGTAAGTACTGCAATGTTCAACGTTGATTTTTGAAACCTGAAAATAGAGATTGCAAATGGAGGTTATTTGTAACATTACAGGTTTGGGAGTGAATCAAATATGTGTGTACACAAGAGATGAGTAGTTGTTTCTACTAGTTTTAATTTGATTCACCATTGTATTAACCAATGCAATTACTTACTTTAGCCGTTGACAAAACGTATAGGAATTCGCCAGTTGGAGATAGTGTGGAATCAGGTAAAATTGGATTACCATCGTCGACGAAAACTTCTTCATACTCAGGCGGTTCTGGACCAGATAGAAGTACTTTCTTGATCCTTCCATCAGTCGTTCCAAGGAAAGCCAAAACGTGCCTGCCCGTCGATCCCACCGTCACCGCCGACAAAGAAATGTTGGGGAAGGTGAGAGCTGCCGTGCCCACCAAAGGCGTAACGCCGCTGATCTTCAAACCAACTTCACAGAAGTTGGGAATGTTCCCGGCGGAGCCGCTGCTAGGGCATTTCCCGTCTAAAATAGGCCCGGAGACGTAGCCCATGTTGCGGTATTTGACGCTGCCGTTGAAGCACATGTGGATGTTCTCAATGAACTTCCCTTCGATGTCTCGCAGAGGGTACATGCACAACGCGGAATGGTTTTGGGGTTCGTTCGTTATTCCCTTCGATGGCCGAAAGATGGCTACCAGTACCGGAGAACCAACTGTTATACCCAAGGCGGATGCCAGTTCTTCTTTGGCGAACGCAATTTTAGCATCTTGCACGATGTTGTATTTTGTTTCGCCATCAACGCATTGTATTGTTACTTCCGTGTAACTATCGTAATTAGCATCGTTTATGCAAGTCCTGGAAAGGCGCGAAACGTATCCTTGCTCCTCTTGGCCCGGCAAATGCGACTGTTTTTGAACAATAACAAAGTAGGCGTATTCACTAGCATTAAAACCGTATACATACTGTACAATAAAATGATCTCTATATTTAACGTCAATACTCAACAGAGACTGTTTACTAAATGTCAATTCTGCGATTTCCAGCGTTTCTAAATCGCGACTCGCTATAGCCGGCACGTCATGGCGAAAATCACCGTTGTTCGTGAACGTTGTTCCTACATACAGGATGTTCGACCGTCCCCAAACGTTATACTTTTTAGGGCCGATGTAAGCGTAAGTAGATGCGTTCGCATCATTAGCTGCGATACTTTTCGGAATAAACTGCGGATCAGCGGAGATATTACTTAATTTATATTTGAAACAAGCACCTTGCGACAGCGACCCGCATGATATTAAAGTTCGTGATTCGGGTTCGATCAGCAATATTTTATTAAAGTTATCCATTAGCGAAAGAGGTATGTTGGGATCGTTGCATCCGAGGGCATGACACGAGGGACTGTCGTTTTTGGGGCCAGTTGTGACGATGTGCTCCAAGCGGAGGTTACCGTCTAATTGCAGAAGGCGATTCGTGCCGCCCACGAAGACTCTCTGAGTTTTCTGATCGATGGCCATATGCCAAAAGCGTTCTGGGAGGTTGTCGGGGCCGGGGTACTGCGCCAGCAGGATACCTGCAGAAGCGCGCCCCCACAGCCCCGCCAGTAGCAGCAGCCAGATGCCTGCCACGGTGCTGCCCACCGTTCCAACATGAACGGTTTTTATCACCATGAAGACTTCAAGTGCATACTCCTGAAGCAGGAGGAGCCGTGCACCACCTCACTTCTCCGGATCCTCATCCCTGAAAATAACAACAAATTTATAACACTATTAAGAGCATTTATAATACAAAATAACTATAAATGTACGAGTCGCGATTCTATTTATTATCAATTTAATTCACATCAACTGTTATTCCTGTCTCTCTGTAGAACATACATTGTCACGGTAATAAGATTAATTTCAAATGGAATACTTTTCAAACGCTATGAGTCAACTTAATACCTTTACCTCCAGCGTGAGTGTATCGTTATAACAATATCTAATATCAAATAATTAAATGATGGTTTTCATTCCAACTATTGATGTTATTTTATATTATATTACTGAAAGCAAACATAATATCAAAGTTGAAATGGGAAATAAGGTTTCTACAAAATACTCAACTAATCATTTAAAGTACCTATCTACAAACAAATAAAATTACTAGACTTACATCGACTTTATCAAAAACATACTAACGTATTTAATTTCCTAATCAATAAAACTCAAAGAAAAATTAATTAATTATGGATGTGATTGGAGTATTAACAGTCACTTAATATTACTCTATCTATGTAAGGGGTTTAAATTACCTCAACGTTTGACCATATTTGTTTTATGAAATTCAAAATTAGCTAATTGGGTTCGACAGCAGGATGGATAGCAATGTTTTCACCTTTGATGTAATCAAAGCTTTTAACCAAATGATACAAAATCGGAAAATGGAGAAAATTAACTAAACTATAACCGATAAAATACGTTACCCTTTAATATGTTAAAAAACAAAATAAAACGTATTGGAAAAGATAACGGAATCAGAAATGCGTAGGGGCAAAGTGGTAAAAAAAGAACAAACATTTTCATTATATTATACCTGTAGATTGTTCTCCGCAGTTTTCTTATTTAGGTAATATAAGGAATTGAATTATCTTCTTTCAGTAAGATTAATGCAGCGTCTTTTGTTTTCTGTTTTAACGGGTTTTCCTTATAATTTGTATTCGGTAAATTTCATTGAACATGATAAAAGAAAAACAGGCTTTATTCATGGCATAATGGTAAATATTAAAGAATGTTTTCTTTAAAAACGTTTTCTGTATTGATGAATAACAAATATAATAATGGTTTTAGGTAAAAATGTAATTTCAAGAATGGAAAATTTCATGCTTATGGGCTCTTTTTATTCATGTGGAGCGATTGAACATTTGAAAAATACGTTAGTATTTTATTTTTAAAATATGGTTTCTTAGTGGAAACGTGTTTAAGTAGCATTAATCAAATCTATTTTTATTACAGAAGAACGAAAATACCAGTAAAATCATTTTGACTTCCTTTGCATTCATTTTATTGTGAATACGGTACGGTAACAAGCCACATTATTTGAATCAGGCATTAATAAGCGTGCATTTTAAAATTCTAATATTTTAAATTCATGAAGCAGATGGTATTATCTCTAACCGTGACCGCAACTTGTCATTTTAAAAAATTCCAAAGATATTAAGCAATGACCATTTGTAAGTTTTCGAATTAATTCCATCTAGCAGTCAAAGATTAAGATTATTTCATATTCAGAAAGCTAAAAATATGATGACCTAAATAATGTTCAAGCATTGTTGGGCAATAATAAAACATCCACAAAGTACATTAAATCCTTTTATACAAAGATTCATTGATTCAAAGTTGTTGTAATTTTAAAACGAATGAACATTTATTGTTTGGTAAATTATTGTATTAAATCCCACGTTAAAAAATATTTTCAGATATAATTTTTTATAGGCAAAATTATCGAGTTTAAAAAAATTAGCTCTCTGAAAACTTGAATAACAAATGTATAAAAAATTTGAATACCTGTCAATAAATTGAATCGAATATCTATCCTATATTTTATCTAAAATATTGTGGTTTAAAAATTCAAATGTATCTAAGATTTAATCATCTAAGCTTTAGTTCATAAATTCCGGATTTAATGGACAATACTTTATGGAAATGTGTTGAAATGGTTACATTGGAATATAAAATTTGAAACTATCGCTTACGTTTACAGCTTAACGAAATTTACAATTTTATTCGAAATGCAGGTAAATAATTTCAAATTTCAATATAAATGTAATAAAATACAAATTGCTATTACTTATTTGTATCTAACGAAATACTGAAAATATTGTTTGTACCTTTAAAAATGCATGCATGAGATAAATACATCCACTTTATTAGCGAACGCCTTGTATTTCCTATATTGTATCTACCGTTTTGTTCATTTTACTTTAATAACATGCCAATTACTTAAACGTTTCTCTTTTGTCTTTTAGTTTTGTTGCAATCTCGTTTATTTCAAGACTGATTCTTTTGATGTCTCACGTACTGTAAAAGAATGTTTTCCGTTTTCAATTCTTTTACTAACTACATTATTTACCTCTATGTTTATGTCGTTATTTTTATGGGATCAATATCTATTATGTATAGTTGTTTGGAAAACACTATTAATATTTGTCCTATTAAGTAATTCCATAAAAAAACCGTAAGTGTATAATTTAAGAGGGCTATTGATCTACGTTTGTTTGCTTTATTTTAAGTTGCCTAAATAGTAAATAAAGTTTGACATTCTTGTTGTTGATATTAAAAACAAACATTTCCCTACTATGGTAATTGCATGTTTATTTAACGACGTTAAGTTTAGTAACTTAAAAGGCGTTAATTTGTTCAAGTTTTATTCCATTATCGTTGTCTTTTGAATGCTAATTAAGGTTTATATTTTAACGCATTCAAAAGGGAAGAACCGGTTGAGTTTAAGGAAGCCCTTCACAAGAGTAAGAACCGTATCGTAAATTATAAAGCACATTACGTTTAATGTTTGATGGTTATCAAGCATCATTTATTTTTAAAATTGCCATCTATAAGTCGTGTTAATTTAATATAGTTTGAGTCAAGTCCGAAAAAATTATTCAAATTAGAAATCTCCGTTTTTAATAACCAAAGCTAATGATTTCCCGCTGGTAGGGCAAACGCCGCTTACAGGATGGTTGCCGTTCAATGGGCAATATATTTTATGGTGAATATCATTAACATTTTAATGTTGACAGGCGAAGAAGTATTGCAGGCTGCCCAAAACTTAGTTAATAATAGAAATCTGTTAAATTCCAAAAGTAGTAGGAAATAGAATACATTTAGAACCATAATTATACGAAGGAAACATCAAAAAAATGGTTTTATAATTGAAAGTAACAGTGTTTTTTTTCTGATTGCTCAACTAATATCTTTGTTGATCTAAAACGTAGTTTAATGATTAGTCAGAGGAAAGAAATTTAAAATGCATTAATTTAATTGTTCCACTTCTAAGAATAGCTCCAGCAGAGGGCAATATAAATGTCGAGAGAATAAAATATGAAAACAGATTGCTAAAAATGATATAATAAAACTAGGAATATAAAAAAATGTTCCATAAGAATCAAATTACAATATCAACTCGATTTTGAAATGAAAACTTTTACTTTCGAACTCGGGCACGAATTCCAAAGGTTCGCAGAATATTTTTCCCTTCTTAGAATAAACTTTAAAATGTAATTTTTTATTGTAAAAAGTTGAGAAATTTCGGAACATCAACTTTAAAAGTTATCGCAAGAATTTACCCACATAATTAACTAAAATATTCGTAAATTGTGAAAATACAAACATACAAAATCAAGATAAATTTACTTGGTGAATAATATTAATTCGACCCATTCGGAGAAATTTACCCCTTTTTATGCGATTCATGTCCCCTTGTATCTTAAGCTCATAAAAATTGTTTCAAAGCAAAGACTTATTAAATTTACCAATAAGATTTGAAAAAAGGTCGCCGTTTAGATCAAAAAGAAAAATATTCAAAGTAAAAAAATGGCATCAACAAATAAGGAAACGGCCTGTGGCGATGGATTAAAAAGAAATAAAGTTAATTAAATTAATTAAAAATTAAAGTCGCCGATCAATGTGAATTAATATGTAGATGACGATTTATTTTCTACTATAATAAATTCGATAAAGAATGGTCGGTCATGAATAATTCAAATTATTGATTATAAAAATTAGCTAATCGCAAATAATAGTGAAGGAAGATTGATCGTAAATTTTTGCTTATAAAATCCACCAGTCTTGTTTAGTCTCTAAATAGTTTAAATTATCATTTTTACTAGCCTTTAAAAAATTAACAGCTATTATTAGAATAAATAAAGAATAATTTTCTCATACAAGTTAAACTACATTTTTACAGGTAGGTTAGTAATTATTTAATAGTAGTAATAATAGTAATCCCCTCCCGATAATAATGCTCTACTAATATAAAACACCCCGTATGGTAATGTTTTTTATTCGGTATGCTAGAGACCACCCTGTCCAGTAAAAGTTATTTACAAATTATGTCTTTAGAGCTATTTGTGACACTAAAATTTATGAGAAAATGCGACAGTAAACTTCTAAAATGTTCCAGGATGTTTAATATGTAGGAGATGGGAGGAAAGTTTCTTATGAAGAATTTGCGCATGACTGAATGAAGCGTAACGCGCTCCTCCCTCGAATTGACAGGTTCACTTTGAAGTAATGATAAAAAAGAAGCACATATATTATACCCCATCTCGGATTTATTACACGCATTATGTACTTATAGCATTTTATTTTACAATGCATCTTATGTAGATCCCTGAAAACGAATACTTAATACAGATTGACAAAGCTCATTGTCAGTGTAAGAGTAATTTGAAATATTCCTATATTCGGGAAAAACTTTTGCTTTGAAGTGAATTCTAAAAACATATAAGTACTCAAATAAATTGCTATGGCTATTTGAACATCGAAATTAATTTACACATGAATAATGCATTGATGGGATATTAATTCGTGAGCAAGTACAAGAAGTGCATTCGTAAATAATAACTCAGTAGTAACGGTAGTTTCCTTCTTAAATGATCCACATCACAACTATTCCAACTTTATACTGTAAGTTCTGTAAACTGTTCTATTTCAGAAATAATAATGTTTGGTGAATTGACTAAATTATGCACCGTATTTAATACTTAATGTTCGAGCAATTTTGATTTTCCAACACCCGAAACTTCTAACTTCGGTCCATTCAGATTATTAATTCGAAAGCGTTCTCAATTCCAAAGTGCAATTGAAGTTTGTCGAGATTGAACAGTGTTGTTTAATTGTTTAATCAATTGTAGTAACGAAAGGATTAATCAAATTGCCCGGTCGCCACCGAGCTGTAAGTTAATTAAGGAAATAGTATTATTGACCTCCTTATACGAGCTATTTCATCAAAAATCTGTAAAGTACATAAGATAGCTTTGAATAAATTCTTGTAACACTCTCCTTTTATATCAATTTATCCTGTGATCATTTGGAGTCAATTTAGAAAATAAATCTGTTTTCCGAAACAAAGGGGGAATAAATCATTAATCGATTTTTGTACATTAGTAAGTCTACAATAACGGGCAGGTAACCATTACCGCGTAATTTATAGGATTTCATTACTCTTAATTAATATTAATATTGTGTAATTAATGAAAGTTAGAGTGCTGCCACGATCTTTACTCATTTATTTAACAGGAGCCGCAATGTTACCGGTCAACACGGTTGTTGTTAAATTTCGGAGATAATATTATCTATCATAATTTGTCATTTTAATTCGGCTAAGCTAAAATTATAATTAAAATAACAGTGCATTAGTTTTTGAAATTATAAATTGAATATATACACGCCTTAAAAACATTTCGTGTAGAAGGCCGTGTGTATAATATTAATTAAAATACTATTACACGATTTAAATTAATTACGTAATGAGAATATAACTGAAAAAACTCACCCCATTTTCATGTAAATATTCAACTGATGTATTTTCTTGTGAGTAACGATAACCTTTTCACTTGAATTCATTCGAATATAACAACAGAGAATAAAGATTGATCGAAATAGTTCAAGTGGGCACACACTCTGCAATTCGAAGAGAGAATGATTTCCAGACATCCACCATTTATCTTTATATTATAGATTACTGTTTTGTTATGAACAAACATCCATATGCTACGAAAACACTCACTATAAATTTAAAACTCAACAGTCCCATTGGAAGCGCCCGTCAAAGCAGGAGAACGACAAGAGCGTACAATATCGAGTTGCAACTTGCAAGAATTCAAATCGTGATATAGACGAGAGCCTTAGCGGCATTTTCGACGAATGACAATCACCGATTTACGTAAACAATTCGAACACGTTGTCCTGACGAGCATGACTAATCTCGCTGGAATGGGAATTTGCTATCCTGCTGGAGCGCGATACAGACAAATATATACACAATAATTGGTCGATGGAGTAAAGTTTACGCACCGATTGGTTGAATGGACCATGCGCCTAGAAGGGCCTACCTGTAGGATCGCTAAAAATACGAATTTAAGATTTCAGTTTCGGTTTAATATTATTTCCCAGACTATGCCAGTCAGCGTTTGCGGATATGACATGAACGTATTTCATTTTTATGTACTATTGTATTTAGTCAGTCCAAACCAATCGGATTTCATCGCACTGGTTAATATTATTCGTCACGTTCCACATGGGTTTGCTTAGTGTGTGTATAATATTTATTAATACAGTAATAACCCAACCCAACCAACTTTTATAAAAATGTAGGAAAACGGATTTATGCTGGCGCAAACAAATTAAAAATAAAGTTCTTTTAGTCCCTATTTTATCCCTAAAATGTTATTTATATATTTAAAAAACTAAGCTCATAAACCGTGCTTAATGGCTATGAAAATACATTCGGAGGCAATACAAATTGAATAATTTAATTTTCGAATTAAACTTCAGTACGAGGGTAACCAAAACAATTGTGCTAATTCAATTGAGTGCTCGTTGTTAAAAGCTGCTGCAGATTTGTTTTTGAGCTTGCGGCTATTTTTGAAGAGTACTTTTTGAAAATATTTCAGTGCTTTTCATTAAAGATTTAAATTAATTCAAGGATTTAATATTGAAATAATTTTGGCAATGTTAAGCGGAATAACAATGCATCACTATACATTTAGTTATTTCAATAAAATGCTAAAATGCGAGTACATCTAATATAAAAAACATTCGAACACGTAAACGCTTTTGGGCGGTCTTGTACGTGATAATTTTTTAATATTTCAATCTATTTACCATGTCTGACGCCAGAGTCAGATATAAAGTGGAACAACTCTCAATAACGAGTTTTTTTGTTAGTTCTCCAATATATCTAAACCGACCCGTAGGCCTTCATCTTTTACTCTGAAAATCCGAATTACCGAAAAACTAAGACGGTCTCGGTTTTTTATTGAACGTGCAAGCGTTCCAGATATAATAGAAATTTACAATTTTTGCCCATGAACCGGATTATTTCGTAACGCTTAAAATGGTTTGCATTTAATATCCGAGCAATTCTTGGTTAAAATCGGCGCGGAATAACTTTTTTAAATCACCACCCTTCCTCTCGGGTTTAAAAATACAATAATCAAGAGATAAATATGCAACGCTGCAAATATAGGGTTGCATAATTTTAGAAAAAAGCCAGTTATATCAGCAAATATTCGCATTTTCTAGTTGCTGATCTGTCTACAAATTCCTGCGAATTTCTAGGAACCGTGCGACCGGATGTAATCCGATCCCAGTTGCATTTTTATTCTACCTTTCATTTTTATTCTAAAAATAATTCTTTTTCAGTCTGACTTTATCTGTATACCTGATAACATGAATAAATGTTAATATTAAGTTGTTTTAAATTTTTTAACTTTTCTTTGATTATTTAAAAAAAATCGATTCTTCCGAATCTCGAATAAAATTAGCCTAACAATATAATGAAATATATCTAATTTTTAATATTTGTATTTATAATAAAATTTATCATATAATTAACAAGTTTGTTGATTAAATACTCTTCAAATTATCCGACTCCCTATTAATTTGTGGAAGTGAAATCAAATATGTAAACTTGAAACAACTTGCGAAAGCTTATTCTTGACATTACTATTAACGTTTTCTCCCCTTTATTTACACAAACTAAACTTCATTGTATATTTCCAGGAAATTGTGAAACACCAAAGAGAATACGTGCTTGTAAATATTATGAAACATTAAATGTGTGTAAAAATTACTTTTTTATAAATTTAACATCAGTATTGAATAGAATTTTGTATTCGAAAATCGGCCTATTTCTGACCTGTAGGTTATTTATGGGATAAATAAAGTTTATAGTGTGCATACCGATATACAAATGAAAATCAAATTTTAATCCAATATCCAGCATAACATTTTATGCTTTGAAAGTAGCAAACAGACATCAAATATTTATAAAACCAATATCCACAGTTCGGCTACCATAAAGTATTAGTTTTCAGTGATCCCAGTCTGGTTCGTAAATCATTTTAAAAGACTAAAATATGAAGGATTTACAACAAAAGACCAGCGAAATCCAATTAAAAAACAATAGATATCTAATGTTCAGCCACGTTCAAAATTAATGGATTCAATTATAATTTTAGGAAAGCGAGACTCGCCTCTCCATATTTTTTTGTTTCAATAAAATATAAAATGAATTGTATATCATTGCAGATCGTATAAAAGCAAACATTAACATTATTCTGTGACGGTTATAATAAAACTGAAACACTCATTTCTGAGCGAAAACGTAGGAGACAACGAAGCATTACTGAAAGCTCACTTCCTTTGAAAAGAAGTAAATAAAAACTCCCTTCTAAAAAAACTTAATATCAAAGATAAATGAAAATATGGTTTTATACATAGTCTACCAACGATGTACTTTTTTCTCGGATACCTACTGCTTATTTTTTTAGAATATTTGACAAAAGAATTACTTAAAAGCCTGCTCATTATAACTATAAAAAAACTTCTATTCAGGAATATTGAATAGACATACAATAACTATCAAATTATTACAAGACTGCTATAGGTATGTTACACGTCCATAAGCAATGTATATTATGAAACGAAAAAAAAACGAGCTTGGGAAAAATAATTTTCGATGTTCTCCAAAAAATATTTCCAATAATAAAAATATCCAAATCTCTCAAGAGCTCATAATAAAAAAAGATTTTGTTGTAAAAAACAATATGTAAGGCGGAAATCAGACAGTCACACAAAAAAAATTAGATATATTAAATGTAGTTTCATTTATCTCAGAAATGTGCAGATATTAAAAAAAATATCTAAAAATGTATATTTAAAAGAGTTGAACGATCGCGAAACCCCTACGCATCACATTAAAAGAAACAATTTTTATATCCCAATTTAATCATTTATAATGTTACTGATGGCATAACATGAAACACTTTCTGCTTATTATTTATATTCAGCTACAACTCGTAGGTAATAATTTTAAAACAGCCGCCCCGCCAATTAGACTTTTCATAATTACCCACATGATATGATATTAATCGGTAAATTTTCAATAATTAATTGTTGTAGGCAGATAAGTTTTTAACTTTTGATTAATTTTTGTGTAAATTACGTTTCAACGTATAATGAGTATTAATTACTAAACAATAATTTTAGTAAAATTACATGTTAACATTGTTAATTTTAATTAATATTTAATACAGTTTACTTATTACGTGTACATGCATGTGTACTTCAAAATCAAATATTACCAGATTCCAATTTAATTAAAATTAACAACATTTGCTTTTTAAGTACGTTCGTTGACTGCTATACTAAATATGATTAGTATATTGTTGAAGATAACAATTTGATTAAATATCTGAAAGTCTCGCTAAATAATGATACCTCTAGTTTCATGAATATTGGAAATAATATAAAAGGAAGTTTTTTCTCTAAAGCCTGAAAAGTTGCGTGCATAAACGAGAATTACTATTTGAGAGTTTCAAGAAAACCACTGCAAACATTTTATCAGGCGGAATTTATTCGCCTGTCGATTGTACAGTGAAAAATAATATTTAACCGCAGGATTCAACTCAACAATACTATTTATAGATATTTTTTACAGCTTCCATTACTGTTACCCAATAAAATAACGGCGAAGAATATTTATGAGGAGAACCTTCAATATGGATATCCTGGGAGGAAAATAATAATAGCCGCATTTATCCCTTTTATCCCAGAAAGTCTTTTCACACTGTCTCCCGATCACGAATTCGAAGTGCCAGGAAATTCCATTGAATGTTGAATATGTTTACTCTTTTGTGATGATGCAAATTTCCAAAATTGATTTTCGTAATAGTCACAAAAATTTGCGGTTATACTACTGTATAGTGGTTCAGGTTGGATGTAGATTTACCCACTTAAATGCCGCATTTTGTTTTTAGTTAGTACATTTCAGAATAATTTACTGTTTACTAAGTTAGTAAAATTGAATTCAAAATTGTGTAAACAGCAACTTTATGGTTTATGGTCAGCATTCAAGAAATTTCTTTTAAAGTTTAGATATGTTTATTGATTCGAGGCGACCACATTTTAATAATTTCTCCCAAAGTTTGTCCATTAAGCGACGAGGCAACACGTTTATTCTATTATAAACTTCCACATTAAAAATTAATGTACATACAACGAATCACATTAAAAGTCAGGCAGGTACATTCCTTTTAATTGATTCGATGAATTCAGATAAAATTCTAACATTATCTGAAATTATGAATAACCGGGAGCGCTCAGATTTTTGAAGTTTTACAGTGGTGGATTTGGAATTCATTTTATAAACATAAACAGAAATTATCGAAACAAACAATAGAATAGCGATATTAAATTATGGCAGCAATCCAAGGAATTTTAAGAAAGGAATTTTACTAAAAATTATCAGTATTGGATCAATCTATTAGATTCCACAACTATTCAATTTCCAATGGATTATATAAGTCACTTATCTAATGAAACAAAAAGTATGCATATAGTTATCTACACATGAAACGACAAATGATTTTTGAAAATTACACCCTAATAATAAAAGCCCATAAATCACGAAGGTCTAAATAGATATTTCCTTTGGATGATTGATATTCATTGCATATGGCCAATGAAGCAAACAATCAACCAGGATCCTCTCTCTAGATTAATTTCAGCATTTTAAAAATGACTGGATCAGGATGCGCTACTGACCATAACTACGGTTCTCTGGTCGCTTTTAAAACTGAGTCTGGCGGATGATTTTACACCCGTAAAGTCATTTATAACCCTGATCTATCTGCTAAAGTGGGTAGTTAAAATTTATTGCCAGGATTAACCGAACAGAGGAATATTTTATCATGGAAAATAAAATGTTAATAATCCCTCATGATGCTCTTTACCTAATGAACTGTAAGATAACAAATAAAGAAAAATATCGGTTAGTAACCTTTATTCAAATTTATTGGCATCAATCTGTTTGTGTTCTCTCTAATCATTTACACTTGTAGTAATTGAACATGAATCATTAAAAATTAAAAGACCAGCACATTCTTATTCCTTATGTTCACGGAGTTAACCACAAATAAAAAAACATTCCAAATTCCACTTATAATTTCTATTTTTATTGCGTTTCAACCTCCATTTTACAATTTTCTTGGGAACACGGCGAAATACTTTCACGTACAAAATGATGCTTTATGCATTGAAACGGCTTTAGCTCAGGAAAACCTTTTCCTTACTTAATGCTTGGAAAAGCTACATTTTTCAAATTTATTATCTTAATGGTTTTAATTACACTAATTATGTACGGATTGGGATTAGGGAATTGGCCCATTTACCCTTTTTGTAATTCCGAAAGGGTAAACATGTGAGCAAACATTTTACCTTTGGGATTAAAGACTGGAATAAAATAAGCACCTGTTGAGTATTTAACGCATTATATTCCTGAAAACGAACCTGGTTTTCCTATAATACCATTAAAATTGTTCTTTATCCGAAAATAATAACGGCAGCAAGCAATCAATGGGGAATTACATTTAATTTATGTTACAAAATTATTCAAATTCGTATTAAATTTCTTATTCGACATTGAGATAAAAACGGATAAACTGAAGAAAACTGCTTTACCACCCAAAGGTGGGAATAAAAAGAAAGTTAGTTAAAATTTAGCGGTTAACTCCTGGAAATTGAGTCACTTTTCGATTAATATATTTAATATAAATTGGTTCCGTACGTTCCAAAATAAGAGATTTAATGAAAAATCTCAGTATATTTTTTATTCCACCTCTGATTTATACGCAAAGCTCAAATATCAGAAAGTTTACAATAATGACGAAATAGCTTTTTGCACATTAAATTACATTTCCAGCTTTGTCCATAAATGATAAAACTACTTTTCAAGAATAATTGAATAAGATTGATATTCCAATCAAGTAGTAGCCAATCAGAGAGTAAATCAAAGACATGTCACTGAAGTAATCAAACGGAATATCAGAATATCAATTAGCCACAAACATATCTTCTAATTCCAATAGGATATATCGGATTCGATAGATAAGAAACTTCACAATAGATTATTACCATTGAAGAGTCTTGATTTTGAATTGCAAAAATACAGTTAGCGTGAGAAAATTCTATACACAAATAATGCAATTTTCTTGCCATTTCAAAAATAACTTAGAATGTAACTAGTGAAGTATGATAAAGAAATACAAATTTAATTTAGCTATTCAATTCAGCATTTCTCTAACAATTACAAAAATATAAAGTTCTTTATTTTTGTCTGTGACACTTGAAGGCTTTTCTCTGAAATATAAACATTGTGTCTCTACAAGTATCAGTGTTTTTTATATTTGTTATTTATGTAGTAGTAAGGTTTCATGTTCTTGAAGGCACTTAGAGAAGTAATTCATCAAAGAGAATTAAAATAACAGCTTAGAAACAAGCCATAGTCACGTTTCCTAGAATTTTGCACATGGATATAATGAAATGAGTTGCAAATAATAGCCGTTGCCACTTGAAGCTTGTCAAATTAATACTTAAAGGCAAAAACAATTTATAATCCTTAAGAACCATCTTTCAAAAATATATTTTAAATGTCAAAATATGAAAATAGTATGTTCTCAGAGTAGTATGCCATATTTTCCATTTCTTGAAGTAACTTAAATATTGCTCAAAAAGGATATCTTATAAGACAAGATTTGTAATATAATGAGCAAGGGCTTATGGTGCAATATGCCAAAGAAACTACAGAAAACAAGGATCTCAACATATATTTTAAAAAGGTATAATAGGGTGCTTATCTGTTCTGTAACTGGGTACAGCAGGTATAATCAGCTTCAATTGTTTACGTAAGTAGGAAATACTGACTTTAATAGGTAGGATTCTTTGAGGATAAATTTTTTTTGTAACTGTTATACTGATCCCATATCTTTATATTAGAAATTCTGGTAATACCTTTGGAAGAATATGAATGAAACTTAAATGACAATTATAATTATATATAATTTATAAATATAATAATATATTAAAAATGCCAATCTAAAAAAGGAATGTATGGCATATCAATTAGAAATAAAAAATAGATTGGAAGATTCTAAATTATTATAAGTGTAAATAAGTTGATATTTTTCAAACATACATTTAAAATAGTAAAGTTTATGGTATTTACGAGACAACTATACATATCAACAAATTATTGTTAGGATTAAATTTTGAAGCTGACTCATATAAACAATGTATGTTTATAAACAAACTCGGTATGTATATCAATAAAAACATTCACTAGGTTAGAAATTAGATGCAAGTATAAGAGAAAACTTACCTTAAATTATAAAATGAATGAAAATTCACAAAGGTCATCCATAGATACAGCATCCAGTAGTAGGTAAGTGTTCACTGCAAAACCATCAATAACACTATTGTCAAATTTTGACAATAACTCGATAGATGTAATGTCCTATAAAGAGAATCAATCAACTTTGTGCCTACAATTTTAAAAACAACCACGCACGTTGTCTTCTTGTAACAACAACAAATGAATATCCTACTCCATTTTGAAACCTTCTATGAGAAATGTTACAAATGTGATTTCTTTGTGTCTTCCCATCATCCGGTGATTTCTATGTATAAACCTCACTTTATTTTTCAACTACCTTCAAAACAGTACTTTGTGTCTTCCCAGTTTTTCTTTGGGAGTGTCTGTTCCCAAACAAATTTTATAAATTCCAATTTACATCGATGCAGCTATATTTTCACTGCTGATATGCCGACACTGAATGCAAACTAAATATCTTAGTTTTCGATTAAGCCACCAGATGATGCTCCTTGCCGGAGATTTGAATAATGAAAAGGTTACTGACCCTGAAGGCTTACCATTTGAAATCGCTTTCATTATATATTATTACCACTCACAGCTAGATGGCGCTATAAAAATTATTCCAAGGGTGTGTTTCTAATATAATTATAATATAATTCGTTATTTTACAGCCATTATTACTATTTTTCGTCTAAAAAAATTAATAAATTTAGGTTTAGATATGTTTGTATATGGTGTATTTGAAATTACCAACTTGGCGGAGTGACAGTTTTGACATTTCGATGCGCTCAAATATTTCGATAAAATTATTTAAATATATTTAAAATAGCTGTTAATAAATCTATAGGGAGGCTATTTTTAAATATTTTTTCTAGAAAAAGATATGCATTATTAAAATTTATGTAAAATTTATACAAAAAACGTACTTTAATGTTTCGTATGACGCGAAAAATTGCCTAATGACTTATTGACAGTTGTTGTCAAATCAACAAATTCGTAATTCGTCGAATCGTCGCGTCGTGTGTTCGATATGGGCATAAGGGGATAGGGTTTTTATGTGAATTTTGGTTTATTGAAATTTTCCTTAAATTGTTTTGTCTATCGATTCTTCGGCGTTCAAGAAGAAGTAGGCCTAATTTCTAACTCAAAGAGATATTCGTGCGATGACAGAAGTCTTTAATACTCAAGAAATCTAAACAAGTTTATAATATTCTAATCCGTTAATATGGCGGAGGTAATGCATAATTTCGACCGATATTGCATTCAGTAAGTAATTACTTTTTAAATGAATTGGTAGATTGGTTTAAATTGTCGTTCATATTGCAATTGTAAGATGTACATTCACAACGACAGTCAAATAGTTAAGTGGCGAGGCCGTATTACCTATTTTCAATTAAGTTCAAGATCGTTTTTGTATAATTACCTACCTACTTTTTTGCTTGTACGAAGGAAACATACTTTTTTTGCATTTTTTTTGAATATTTTACAATAGGAGCTAACTAACTGCTCATGTACTGTTAGTAGAAATCGTGCCATTAAAAAAAAGAAAATGTAAGTTTAATATAGGTTTGTGTTAAATATTTATCACCAAAATAAACACATGATTCTTTTCAATATCTTTTGAATGTAAGTATTTATGCAATTTAAATATTTATTAAGGTAAAATAATATCTGGGTAACATAGCAATATTGTATTCGGAAGCCCTACTTTTAATGTTGTCAAATATGGGTTAAATTAATAATTAATAAATATCAATCTAAAAAAAGGATTTAAATATGAACAATTTTTATCCACTGCAAATTAAATCAATTTATTCAAATTTATTTGTATGAAAAAAATTCATAGCTTTAATAGGTACTTTCTGTTTGCTAAAAAAAATACTCATCATTTAGCTTAACTTTCATGAAATTATTTAATGGTATGCACATTTACATTTTTTAAGACATACATACTACATAATTTACACTTGTCTGTGTAGGTAGGTGTATATATTATTTACAAGTAGATTATGTGATTAATTTAATATTGAAGTAAAGACGAACACTATAAAGATCATAATTAAACCAGGGTCATTCACTGCTATGTTACACACATGAGTTATAATTATAATTGGATATAATTTATTTAAAAGATTGTACCAATTTATTTTTGTTTTTTTTTTTTTAATTTTTTTCCAATCATTATAGAAACGATAAATTTATTTTTGTTTTAGCTTTTTTAACAGTAGAGATTGTCCACATGGTGATAAGTGCTCATATCCACACAAAGCTCGTTATGAAGTAGAGCAGATCCAATATTCGCCTGGCAACGAATATTTTTTGGGAAAACCTCGAACGAACCAAAGAATTTGTAGATTTTTCTTGAGAGGCAATTGCATTCACCAACAAAATTGCCATTACCGCCATGAAAATGTAACTGACATAGTTTTAAAGGGGGTGGAGAAGTCAACAAATAACCGCTCACCAAAAGGAATCACCAAGTATGTCAATAAAAAAATATTAGTATGTAATTTAATCTCATTCGATGTTTGAATGAATATTTGAATGCTTCACTTGCCAATTTGATTAATTCCAACAATAAAATAGCATTTAATTTCTATATAGTAGCAATAGTAGGTTAGTACTATTTATTTTCAAATATTATGCTTTAGAATTCTGATAAAAATAAAAATTCTCGTTAACTTAACAATTTGAAGGACTAATTTTTAGATTAATTATGAGAATGACAAATAAATAAGAGTATCTTCATTGTTCAAATACTTCATATGTAATAAAGAATACAAAAAATTTCATATTTTTATCTTTGAATTGTCACGAAGCTATCAAAATTTATTGAACAGTTGTTTGTAAATTTGAATTCAAAACCTTATATCTCAGTGTCAATTTCGAATTTTTATTTTATCAATGATACTTACATAAGCAAAAAACTTAGTAAAGTACATTATCATTTGATGGAGAGACGCTTATATTAATAATTAATAATAGTTAATGGTATAAAATTATCAATACTTAGCTTAGTAATTGAGAAATGATGTTATTTGTTTTATTTTTAGCATGAATGTACCTTCAACATCTCAAACTGAAAATGTATTAAATAAGAATTCCATCAATAGCAATTTAGACCTCCAGAACAAAGAAATCCGTATTTCCAATCAAGAAATTAGTCCCTGGTAAGAAATTTCTTAAGTAATTCGCTTGATTTGCCTTGTAAATTATATGATTTTTGATAACATGTTCGTTCATTTGCATCGCAAATTAATATCAATGCGACTTTAATTTTTAAATACTTTTTGTATTTTTAACGTAAAATCCTACACATATTATGAAACGAGTATGTTTATAAGTATGTACTATTGCTCAGATCTCCTTTAGTTTGTTAATTACACATACGTATATTATACTCACATCTTATCCAGTTCTTGTTAAATATTTTTAAGTTCAAAAATATGTTTCATATTTAGCCAAAATGAAAATGAAGGAACTGACAATAAATCCATAGCAGAAGAAGGTGCTTGCGCGTCCCCGCCTCTGACACACATAAACGATTCTTGGGTAAATGCTCCAGAATTTGTGCCAAAAAACTCATTTAGACCAAAAAGTTACGCTGAAGCTCTTAGTCCCGAAGCCATCGCTGAGAAGAATGCTAAAAAAGAACTCTGCCGCTACGTTAATAAAGATGGCATCTGTAGGAATTTGACTGATTGTACTTACCTACACGGGGAAATGTGTGATATGTGTGAAAGGCTTATCTTACATCCGTACGATGAAGAACAAAGAAAAAGACATCGTCAAGTAAGTTTCGTGAACTATTGAAAAGCATTCCAATATCAGCAGATAGCTAGTTACCTAATAAAATATTTAGTAAATTTGAATTTACCAATTTGAGAATTATTATTGAAGGAATGCTTGAAGCAACACGAAAAAAATATGGAACTATCTTTTGCCATTGCTCGATCGAAGGAGAAGTCGTGCGGAGTCTGTTTCGAAGTCATTATGGAGAAAGCGAATGGAGAACAAAGATTCGGGATATTACCAAATTGCAATCATTGTTTCTGCTTAAGTTGCATCCGAAAATGGAGGCAGGCTCGTCAATTCGAAAACAAAATTATTAGGTACAGCGGATAATCGTTCGAAAAGTTCCGTTCGTTAACAATTGTTTGGAATTTTCAGAGCATGTCCCGAATGCAGAGTAACGTCGGATTTCGTGTGTCCAAGCATGTACTGGGTCGACACAAAGGAAGACAAAGAAAAACTAATCGAGGATTACAAAAAAGCTTTATCCAGAAAAGACTGCAAATATTTCAAAAAGGGACAGGGACGGTGCCCGTTTGGAAATAAATGTTTCTATTTACATGCCTTTCCCAATGGTCGCAAGTGCGACGTTGGGCCCCCTCTAAGGCAAAGACGCCCTCGCAATACTGAGGCCGACATGGATGTTTTGCAGGTAATTTGCTTTAACTGTAGCTCATACTAGATGACTACAAATAAATGAAACTTGTGAAATAAGTTTCACTAGTAAGAATACCACTTATCTATCTATCAATCATTTATTTGTAGTCTCTAGGTAGTTTATCTTATGGGTATTTATTATTGATAATTGTGGGTTTTATAAATGTTTTACATAATTTCTTATTTCTTTGTAGCATCTAATGCTGTGGGACTTTTTCGATGATCGTGATTTTCCTTGGCAATCCTTGGCTGATGATTTGGAGGATTTAGTTTCATTTTTTACAGATTCTGATGATTCCGATTGGTCAGATTATGAATTTATTTTCGATTAGATTCAGCCTAATGATCAAATATCACCGTTTATTTTACTCCTATGTCTATTTTTTTCATTTATTGAAAAGGTCATTGGTCGAATTATTGCTAGTATAATTGTATATATCTTGTTCATATTTTTCAATTTTGTTTTTAACAACCTTTAAATATTTTTCATTGCTTTTACTTGTAAAAAAATTAATTTTGTTTTTTTACTTGCAAATCATATATGTATTATTAATACCATATTTTTTCAGTGTTATATCAGAGTTGGTTGTGATAAATTTTGGTTAAAAAACTCGTATAAATTTTTTCAAATCACATATTGTTTTTTCTGAATTGCAGAAAGCATGCGTTTCAGTAAAATAATAGTCTTTTTTAGAGATTGTATTTTCCAAACAGTTACATTATATAATTTTTTGATATTCACTTAAGATTTTTTTTATTATCAAGTTGCAGTTTTTGTAATATAGGGGCACACATTTTGTATACTGTGAATTTTATTTAACTGTGGAAAATACCAATTAAAGATTAGCTCCAAAAATTCTCATTCCATATTTATTTAGATTTAAATTGAATCCTAAATTGTATTTATCGCAAACTTACAAGAAGCATGTTGTTACATTGTAATATTTTTATTGTATCGATTTGTGGAGCAGCTACTAAAAGAGTGTTATTATACATTTACTAAATTCATTATTTCAGTAATATCAACTCTAGAAAAATGTTTATTTTAAGATATATTATTGGAAGTGGTATCTTAGTTTCCGTGTAGTTCAGCTGTCTAAGAACAATTGACGCTTGTAATAAATAAAACCGTTTACTCTGTATGATTGTTACATGTAATTGGTGCAGATTTGAACATCTCTTTGTGGGCCTGTGCGTCATATTTACTTTATTGTATTTATTAGGAATGAATAATTGTTTTCTGGTCCCATAGACGCTTTCGTAAATATGCCAATAAAGACAACAAATTTCGGTCAAAGAATCCTACTCATGACGACTGCTAATATAACTGCATTTATTTAACATTTAATCTTTGGGTCAATTTAGATATTTCTTGGAGAACAGTTTTTTTGCTACATTGGGAAACGCCGCTTTTGGCAAATCAAAAACAATATTGAACAATTTGATGTAAATATTTTATTTAAAAATAAAAATGTACTGACCATGTCGTTTACTTAATAACGGGTAAATTTATTTAAAAAATCTAGAGATGTTCCAAATAATAAATATGAATATAATCATTGTTATACGTTGTATTTTAATAAATTATTGGATTTCATTATAAGTGGACTATAAATTAAAAACCTACCTAACAATATTCCTCGCATTAAGTGTGAGGCTTGTTATATTTATGTTTATATTGATGATTAAATGTTAAAATAGTTGCAATGATATTGTATTAAAATGTAATTCTGAAGGAGGTAAAAATGCGAACTTGAATATGTAAATAGATTATTTTGACCTAGTGCATATTTCGAATTAATCTATGGATTTGATGTTGAAATACTCTCTAAATGTTACTTTGAACATTGTAATCTTGAAATGTCTGCATGAAACTGTCTGTTACTATATTTGTGTCATTTTTGAAGGATACATAAGTGTAACTTGCTAAAAATCTATCTCTTCTAATAATTTTTAATCTCGTCTGTACGATAATCCTAGATTTAGTTATTGCTGCACCCAATTTAATCTTTGTGTTAGATATAAAAGTCTTAGTGTATTTTTTCAGTAATCAGATATCCTACAGTATTTTATATTTTTTAAGTGTTTTTACTAAATCCCGACATACTTTTTCAACAAAAAATTATAGTGAATTATAGTAATTGTTTTGTTGTCACTCTTTTTCAACAATCTATCAAAAATGATTAAATTTCTCTTGTAATCGAAAAGAACGTTAACTGACAGGATGAACATGTTTTTATGTGTAGCTAAATGTTAAATGTTTCATGGTTAAATATACACTATAAGTATTCAGAATGAACATTTCATTCTGTCAATAGACGTTATTTTAACTGAAGAATACTAGGATTATCTGGTTAGAAAAAACTAGAATTGCTTAACTAAGTCATGGATTTATTATAAAGCTCTGCAGTCATGTTGCACAAAATCTATCACCGCTGCATTGAAAATGATTTTGGTCTGTATCGACTTGATTATCTAGCTTTACGTGTTTAATAGGATTGAATCAGTGTTAACAATGTCTGTAAATGTTTCAACGTCCGTTTAAAAATCCTCATACTTTGTCTAAAATGCTAATCCTTGTTTTCCAAAATGAATTTGTTTTAGAGATACAGCTAAAAGTTTTCTTTTAGGGTTCAGTGCAAATTTTTGTATACAATATTCATGTAAATACTGTAATATGAATATTCTCGATGGCTTTCCTGTGGTCATAAAATTCTTTCCTTCATTTATATAATATGTTTTGGCTACTTCTTAGATAAATTGCTTAAAATGCTTAGAATGAGAGTAACTTGCTGTTTTCTTTATATGTATAAGTACAGTAAAATATATTTAGTTTTGTTCACGGGTTGACAGCATTTTAGATAGTAATATTGTAATTATAGTTAATTTGTATAACATCCCAAATTTAAGTATTTGCTTTGTTTGTATATTAAACTTGGATATATTTATGAAATAACTTTTAAATTCAGTTTAGATAACAGAAGATGAAACTTGCTCTTATTTTGTAAAATGCGTGAAAAACCTTCGGCTACTTTAGAGCTACATATTCCAACAAAGACAAGTTCTAGTAGACAATTTTGTATTTATAATTTTTTTATGTAAATGTTATAACCATCAGGTATATAGAAAAAACAGATATTCATATGTAAGAAAGGTGAAGATATAGAAATATATGGATATACATAGAGTGTAACTTGGCATTGTTTTAACAATTTATTTGAATAGATAGATACTAACATGTGTGGTGCTAGGACAGATGAACTGGAAACTGGCAATTTGCCATGTTGAAAAGATCTGTGATTGTTAGCTTGTTAGATGTAATTAAAATTACAGTAGCTTTTATTTACATTATTCATTAAAATATTTATGAAGAAACCATTTAATTATACCTGAAATTCCCGAAATAAACAGTTGATGGTTTAAATAAATGTTTTGTCATCTGTGATATTGGTTGTTTTATTTAACCTTTCCTAATTACATTAAGTAATTTATAAAAGTTCATTAGTTTCATTAAGGAATTCCAAATGGAAAATCCAAGTTATTAATTAGGACAAAATAGTTAATTTGACAATCTTTTATTCTGGAAACTATTTTTTAATTGAACAGGCAAAATTAAATACCAACAAATTGAAATAAACATACAAGTGTTACAATACAATTGTAAGGGAAATATTCTATTGTAGTTCAAAAAATGGTTTGTAATAAATATATTAAACTAACGTATAACTACAAATTTCAACAGTCATTTATAAATTATTAGTTCATGCCTAACTTCTTCATGAGTTCCAAATTTTGCCTTTGTTTTATTTCTTGTATAGCTGCTTCGAAATCTCTCTGTTTCTGTGATTCGGGAGGATAAATTTCCCGTTTTTTGTTAACCACCCATTCCTCGAAATATTGGGGTTGATTGAAATAATAGAATAGTGCTACAGGAAATGTTACATATAATGCCATTTTTCCCACTTCGAGCTTCCAGTTACCCATGTTTACCTAAAAACAGATTTCGAACAATCCAATATTGATGGCCGGAATAATTCAAAACGGCTGCAGAAACCAACTTGTTTTTGATAAATAATTCGTCTTGAATCTATTTTAACCAATATATACCATGTAGATTATTATTATTTTGAAAGGAAATGGTACGATATTTTGGTTTTTAAATAATAAGTTGTGAAGGTTAATTTCTACTTCTTTTTAATCGTAAAATGTCAAATGTCATATGAGAAATAAAAAATTTTTCGTCTTCTTAAAATATTTCGGTCTTCTTTCCTGTAGGCATCCAGCCATCTAGAATAATCCACAGGGTGTTCGTTTTTCAACAAATTTACATGTTAAGATATTCATTAGAACTGAAGTAGTTACTTATATACCAGAGTAGAATATTTCTACAAGGTGTTTGTGGCGAAGAGATGGAAAATGTGGCAAATATTATATTTAATATTTTAATACCCAAATATTATTGATACTAACACTATTAAGCCTTTTTACTTATTCAATTAGTTCATGATGAGTGTATAATTGTAAATAATTTAGCTACATGTTAACTATGTAGACTAAATTAAGCAAAAAATAAGTTATTAAAAGATGGATTTCTGTCTTCCAGGTCTCCCTATACTCAACAGAGCTATTAAAATTTGATCCCCTTTTATGGTAAAATTCTAAATAGCTGTGGGTGTTAATTTCAAATCTAAAGTTTCCTAAAGTGCAATCTTTTTTTAAAGCGAATCGAAATTTAGATACGACGTGAAATTCCACAGACGAATCGATCAACAATTTCTGATGTTTCCGCATCAGTTATTACGTTAAGTGCAAAACGGCCCGAATTTAATATAGCAAATGCGAAGCATAACAATTTTCGAACTTTTTTAAAGGAATTACATTTTTGATATTTTTCTATATATGGTAAATGGGAAAGTTTATTTTTTGTTGGTCCTCTGCACTCTACACTAAAAGAATAATATGTTATCGAAAGTACCTCCGATTCAAACAGATTTATAGTGATGAAAATCCTGAACAAAATTAAACTTCATGTTCCTTTTTTCGTGTCATTAGTTTCCTTCTTTCGCTCACACCGATAAGGTTAGAAGTTTTTCTGGAGAATTTTATCTCTCTTCGCGATAAATTCACGGAAACTCAAATATTTTGTATTGGCTCATGATTGGACTGGAATTTATTGAACCGTTTAGAAATCTAATTCTTGAAGTAGAACTTTACTAGAAGCGAGACGAAGAAATGTTTATACCATTTAACAAATAAAATGACTTCCTTACATTTAGTAATCCTGTCGAATGAATAAAATTATTCCTTCATAACGGAAGTTGGAATGATTCTAAAAAAAATCCTTTCCTTTCATACATACAGTTGATGATCGTAATGTAGGGGTCTTTAGATCATTAGATAAATTTAGCTAGGTGGGAAACGTTTTTTAAGCGAATTTGGGGATACTGGCAACAAAAACCAAGAGTATAGTGGCATGAAAAACAAACCAAACGAGCATTGAATTCCAGACAGTAAGTAAGATCAGGAACAATAACTTTTAAATTAAGTATGAAGGTGGTTTCATGATAAAAAATATTTGTTTTCCAACGAACGTAGCGTCAACGTAATTAGACCAGAGGCTAATATTTTACGATGACAGAATCGTCTAAAAATAGTTAAACGGGTATAGCATAAATTGCTACATACAAGAGATATAGCAGCTTCCAACGAGTTTCCACTTCACAACAATATAATTTACGAAATTCATTAAATTAATGCATGCCTGTTTACAGCTCTCCGCGATATTTGTCAAACAAGAGTGTGTGGATAAAAATGCAATTGCGAACGATCAATTACCTAAATGAACGGATTAAATTTCTAGTACGCCAAAATAAATACACATTTAGAAAAAATACAGGATAATTGATTGCTTGCTAGATTTCAATTAGTTTTTTTTTAATTCTCTTCAAAAATTGACTAAAATATTTTAGACACTGGACAATATTTGATTATTCCCAATTGTGAGAAATACACTGCTCAACAATTGATAAGGATCACAATTATTTTTTGACTATTTTTAATTTAAATTGATGATACAGCTTTTTATTTTTGGTTGTTGCAAGAAAAATAATCTATCATAATATCTATTATACTATCATAATACCATCATAATATCTATAATAATCTATTGCTAGACACTCTGGCTATTTCGGACTGTGATCCTTATCAATTGTTGATCACTGTATTTACAAGATTGTGAATGTTACATATAAGTTTTTTAATTGTTATTAAAATTCTAATTAATTTATATTAATGAAGGCTTCTGTATTAAACATATATAGGCACTAAGCCTCCATCAATGTTTACCATGTTTATCTACCGGATATAATGCTATAATGAGTAAACCATGATTACGAACTTAACGGATAATGGACCAGCTTCCCGGTCTTTTGTATCGCCGTTGTGCACAAAATTTAGAAGAAACCGTTAATTATATTATAAAACTGAAATATTCATGGAATTCCGATGAACAGAGGGAGCTAATACTGGTGAATTCATTAAAACGCTAACCACTTTATTGGAAATATCACGTACATACATCTACTATTAACACCACACCAAATCCGAATTAGTGTTGTCACTCGAAAGTTGCATGAATAGAACTTCATTTGCAGCTTTGCCGTCGAAGTTTTAGCATTATGTTGCACTGATATGAATCCATAACCAGATTTATTAATAGAGTTGGATTCCTGAGTTCAACGTTTTTAAAAATGAGCAATAAGTCAAACATGCGGGAAAAAATTATTCTAATTGAGGCGATTGTTAGGAGGCATTCCATTCAATCTACAAATAATAAATTTTACATCGCCAGTTACTTTAACAATGGTGACTTGGCGAAAATTGAATGTAACTTTGGGAATCTTCCATTAATTTTCATTAGCCAATAGGTTATGTTATTACGGCGGCGCGTTTACAAGGCACGAGGGAAAGCTTTAGCTTTTACCAAAACTCTCGTAATTAATCCTTATTATTTAATTCTGACCGCGCTGAACGAAAAATGATCCTCTATTAATACGTCGTTTTCTCAAGTTGACCTACATGTATTTCTATATTTCTATCTAAGTATGTAGAATGTGGGGCGATCCAGAATTTTTCTTTATTAACCTAATCCAAAGTGTTCACCATCGGCGAGTCAGATCCTGATATGAGGCAGACTTATGGGTTCAATCTAGCGGCTTTATGAAATGAAACGGCGGCCTTCAAAGCCAAAACTGATTTAAAAAAGTTAAAGTTTGGAATTACTCAGCCGCAGATGTGACCATACGAACCCTGAACTTCGAAAGACAACGATTCGAACAACGGATAACACGTCTAGATCATTTTGTATCGGTTCACTCAAGTCCTGACGTCGTCCTTTCGGCGTCTGCACGTAAATGCAAAGTTAGGTTCATTGGCTTATAAAACGTTTTTATTTTCTGCTCCTTCTCCTAATTAATTTGATGTGTTTCCCTTCAATCTTGAATCACGGTTCTGTATTCTGAGTGTAAGATGAAAAAACATGCTTAATAAAAAACACTTCGCTTCGTTCTGAGACGTGACAATGGTTCCTAATGGATCTTTGATAAAATTAGTTGTCAGTCTATCTGAAGTTCCTATAAAGATGATTCTGCAATTTATTAGGTCGATACATGTTTTAGATATTTTAAAGATTCTATATATGTCTATATATTTCTGCTTAATTTTATTAGGTATAGTATATTACATAGATATTATCGCTCATATTAGTATGTGCTAGATTGCGTTTCCCAAAATCGTACTATATATTTTCTAAATCCTCCGAAAAAGGTAGTTCCTGTTCAATTTCCCTTCAATAAACGACGTACAGTTGGCAGAAAACCAAAGACTAAAAAGAAATAGATCGATTAGTATGATCAGAAGTGAGAGTCTCGACCTCGCAGAGACATGGGACATTCCAATTTCCTGTTTCTAAGTAGAGCATGAAGTTAAATTGTGGTCTTTAAAAATTTAGGAAGTCTGTAGGAGTGCTCAGCCGATATTTTGGTCTAGAAAACAAACCAAACGAAAATAATCCACAAGAGTACTTCATTAAATTTTCCAATTATGCTAAGTAAAAATATAGGATGATGGTGGAAGTATCACATTCCTGTAGAAATTGCCTGTAATTTTTTTCTACTACCTACTATTATTAAAAAATTAAATACATAGTTTTAGTAAATCAGAATTTATTTAAGTACACTGCTCAACAATTGAAAAGGATCACAATTATTTTTTGACTATTTTTAATTTAAATTGATGATACAGCTTTTTATTTTTGGTTGTTGCTAGAAAAATAATTTTTCTATGGAATAGGAACAAACAGAAAAAAAATCATTTGAACCAGAAGTAATTGTTTATTGTAATAATTTAACAAAAAGTCGTGTTCTTCTAAATCAAAAATAATCATAAAAGAATGAAATAAAAATTTTTAATATCTTGTTGGCCCTCCTCGAGCACGAATGAGGCTTCTTACTCTATCAGGCATACCCTCTATCAGTTGATTCAAACTTATTTTTGATTTAGAAGAACACGACTTTTTGTTAAATTATTACAATAAACAATTACTTCTGGTTCAAATGATTTATTTTTTTTCTGTTTGTTCCTATTCCATAGAAAAATTATTTTTCTAGCAACAACCAAAAATAAAAAGCTGTATCATCAATTTAAATTAAAAATAGTCAAAAAATAATTGTGATCCTTATCAATTGTTGAGCACTGTATATACTTAGATATTATTTTTATATATTTATTCAGTATTTTTGAAAAGAAGCACCACTTTCGCGAATGCCCTGTATATATGCATGTATATCAAATTAGTATTGCAAAGTGCGTTTGTAATTTTCTTAGGATTAACACTCTACGTTTGATGGTAACTCCAAAACTTGATAACTCTTTGATATGCGAGCATCGTCTTCGACGTCATCTGACCATCATTATTACTATCCAGTGCGCTCACCCCCTTTTTAGGGGCGGGTTTTCTCTATGCTCGCGGAATATCAAGGCATTTAATTAAAAACCATAAATTCATAAAGGCGCGAATAAATTTTTATAATTAGTATCGGAAGGGTTGGCCTAACTGTTAGTTTCAATTTGTAACAAGGGGCTACTTGTTGAGCAATATCGATATTGTAATGCCGTTAAAGTAAATTTGAATTCTGTGTTAGTACTACCTATATATAAACTGCGGACTAATTTAATTAATATGCCCATAACCCCAGGAATACAGAATATGTTCTTGGTAGGTATGTACATTTACATCTTCGGTAATCTTATAACATATTTAATTTGCCATTAATTACCTATGCTCGTTGAATAATAAGACATATTATTTTTCCTATAATTACTAAAAGTTTAAGTTTAACCATCGATTACGTATTACCTTAATTAAGAACCAGTCACATTACTATCAAAATGATAGACGATTCTATTATAACCAATCTACATTTTCTTAGTCCAAAGTAACATAGATTTTCACGCATTAAATGCGATAGGTTTTCTCTCAGACGCTGGGAACAACCCAGCGGCGGTTGTTGGGGTATTTTAATTTCGCAACTATGAATCTGTAACAAATTTAAATAGGCAAATCTTGTTCAATTTCGAAACATACCCTACAGGTTAATCAATCCGAATGTAAATTATATGTGCATATTTTAACCCGACTTAGAATTTGTTGCCCCTCAATTTTGACAAATCGATAACTTTAATATTCAACCGGTGGTGGATGTAGTATGGAGAGCATATCCGAGGATGTGCTTGCATAAAAATTTTAATCGAAAAAAACGACAAATTGCCGGCTTTATTTGAGCAGTTACGCCTCTGAAGGCGCTCTAAGAAAAGGGCTTGAGAGAAACGATAAGGATTCCAAGCATCTCGAACAGTTTGGCATGTTGGAGTGCAAAAACTATACTGATAAGAAAGCGGTTTTAATGACCATTTCTAAGGGTGAATTTATTTAAGAAAATCTTACGTGAAAGCAATTTTATCGTTAACGGGTTAGTATTAAAAATAACATGTTTGTCGACATGTTATTTTTGAATTTTCATCAGAAAATTATGCTTGAATATTCTGCAAACATGTAATCGATTTATTTTTATAAACTCTTTATAATATCACATTCTAAATAAGGGAAAAAATCAAATTGAACATAAAACTATCTATTATGTTTAGGTATATGATATATTAAGGGCATTTAGAGATTAAGCAGGGTTAGTTAAGTTAGTTTGCTCGTTATAAATCATACTTACATAAAAAGTATGGTTCTTATAAGTTGTTTGTTTGTTTTGCTTTTAGCGGTGAAAGAATCGCTGTTAGTTTTGATTAAGAAAAAAACTACTCCCTTACATATATGAGTAAGAGAAAAGACAAACTCAAAGAATTTATGCTTCTAATAGTAAAAATATGTGAAAATTTTACAGTAGATAAACCACCGGAGTTTTGCACAAATTTTTATCTCGTTATGAATAAATTTGTATAATCGAATAAATTTTATGAGCTAATTAAGCACTTATTAGCGAAAAATTGCGTAATGAGAAGGCATTATACGTAGTTGTTCAACTTTTCGAATAAAACTTTTGCGATTTCCAAAGTGTAGTAAGAAATATAGAGTAAATTTTTGAGCAAAGTCCTGGTGGTACCTACTTACAAAGCAAAAAATTATAATAATATATTTTACATTAATTTCTTTTAGATTTTATTCTAAATTAATATATGTTCTTGATATGCTTAATTCTACGTATATTAATCAACAAAATGTATGCTTCATTTAAGCTTTTACTTGTTTTATTTTAGAATACCATCAATACTAAAAATGAAAAATTTTACGTCGTTATTTAACGGGCATTTATTAGGACCTTATCTTTGGGTAATTATGAAGTAGAGATCATTAAAATATTTTATTTGGAAGACGTGGACGTAAAGTGTTTAAAAGATGAGGAGATTTTATTATTAAGAAAGTCCAGATTTGCTGGGAGATTAGTGAAAAGTTTATAAAATGCCCAGAGGAAATTTCAGGTTCTTTTTAAGTTTTCATCATTGGAGCGATTTCAGAAAGGCAACCACTTCGGAATAGCTCATTTAGAGCTCTAGGACATTTGAGATATTACTACTTGGATGATTTAAAAACGTTTTTCTCGAAATTTTTCTTGCGTAGACTAATTTATTTAACCGGAGGTTTATATATTGTTCAATAAAAAAATTAACTCACAATTAATTATTTTAATATTCTACCTTCAGGTGGTTAATTTTTTTCAACGTGTATACATAAATTTAAATTTCCCCGTGCGAAGCAACTGCATTAGGGCCACTCGCAGTTAAATGTTAATTTCAGCGGAAAACTTTTCGGGATATCCACTTTGATTCCTTCAGACTTCCTACAAAACATTTTGTTAACGAGTGAGAGAATGGCAGAAATTAAAATATACGCGACCATTCTTATAAGGGGACTCACCAGGAATAAATTCAGAAACTTTCACGGAAGGATAATAATTCAGTTAGTTAGGGGGAGGGACGGTGCACTGAAAGCGACAACTTTTCCTGATACACTGAAGGCCATGTTTTTAGTTGAACTTTCTTTAATTTACAAGGTATCTTCCCTTTATATCACACTAACCACTAACGCGGAATTTATATATCTTGTAATACCAGGGGTGTTTCAAATATTTTCAACGGATGTATTCAACAGGTGGATGCTGGTGGATGAAATTAATGTGGTTATTATTAAAACGCATTATTACAATAATGACTTCAAATGAAACTATATTATTAATATTTCTATATTTAGTAATCATTTATGTTATGAAATAGTAGGATTATATTTCATATATAATTCCTTTTAATCAATTCTATCTATTTTTTTTTAGTTATTTGAAATTAAAATAATTGAATAAAATTAGTGAATTTTTTATGTGCAGTAGAAATTTGAAATTAGAAGCACTTATATACTAAATCTAAAAGAACTTTTCCTATCTCTGAGACTATAAATTTGTTATAGTAGGTGCACATGAGTGTCTCATTAGATTCGAGCAAAAAAAGTAGACAATTTAGAATCGTACCTTTTGGGAAATATTAGGGTAAAATTTGATTTCCTTCGCTTCTTACCTATGTTTTACAATTCTAATTACACATCTTACATGTTCCAGTCCCTCCCATGTGCCGTCTTTTGATTTTCCTATTGGTTTATACCATTTCATTCAGGTTTTCTATTGGCCCTAGCAGCATTTCGGAATACAAGAAGGCGCATGAGTGAAGGTGCAGAACTTCTGTTCTTCTGGAAGCAACCGTCAGTGTTTACCGGGACACCAAACCGAGCGGCAGCAGTGTCCCTTTGCCCTACACACAGAACTCCACGAGGTCTCGACTTTCACAACTTCCCGATATCGCGCCGGGCAATTTTGAATTCTCCGCTACTTCGTCTATCATGTCATATTTGCTGCTCGTGCTGTTGGTTTCCGGACTCTGCTGTGCTGTGACTCCATCAACTCCGAGTGGTACTTCTTCGAATGGTACGTCTTAAATTTTTTTATTTAATTACAGGTGCACTACATACTCCTACCTGGCGTAGATGACCAATTTCTGCAATTATTGCAGAAATTTTTACCAATTAATTCTTAGAGTTAGTGCTTATTAATTCCCACTATTAATGTTTTTAATAAATTTAAAAGGATACCTAATAAGTGCATTTTTTGTTTAAGCATGAATTTTTTTAATACGTAAACAATGTTTCAAATAGATAATATTTCAGAGGATTTTCTCTCAGGAAAAGAGTATATTTAACAATATCTAGTATTTACCTTTAAATTAATTACAGTAGAAAGTAAACATTCACCCCTTTTAAATTCCGAAGAAACAACAAAACTGACCTTTCTACTAAGGCGAATCGAGGCAAAATATATTACAGGCTAAAATGATGTAAAGTAAATTATTAATTTTAATTAAATCCTATTTCATCAAGAATAAGTTATATACAGTAGTGCAAAGCAGAATTTAGTAGGTTACATTTTCCACCTCGCAACCCTAAAATTTTACCAAACAAACTAATATAAGGGAGTAGATAATTACTGATAGATTTGCATAAGAAACGGATCAATTCCCCATGAAATATATAAAGAAACCGATTTTTACTGGAAACTCACAAAATTTCAACAAAACATCCCCAGGAGAATAATTCGCCAAATACATAACATTTTTCGGCATACTTCATTTAAGATGATTAGTAATTCCTATGGGCTATTAAATTGAGCATACGCGAATATATTAAATCAAAAATCCCGTTTCTTTCCCTGTCTATCTCTCGCACTAAAAATCGCTTCCGCTCACATGTTGCCCCTTAAAATGCTAAATGTGATTTTTGATTGCAGCTTGTTTAATACATCCCTCGCGTACAATGAAATGCCGCATCAGAACCGATGTTACGACATGAAAATGTTTAGTTCTGATTCATTTCGACGATAAAGAGGGGTAGAATTTCGCTACCCTTAATCAATGTGTGGCGAGGGAAAATTACGTACGGTTAAATAATGCATAATTGGGGATAAAGACTTCGTTACACTTACGGCATGCTGTTAGTGTAGTTTCGAAATTATCTATTGAATCTACGATAATTATCGCATCGTTTATTTAATCACAGAAATTCTCGTATTATAATAATTTCAGTACGTAACTTAAATTTTGTAATGATCGCTTTTTTATAACGGGAAGGTATAATGCTGTTTACAGGAGAAAATAGAATACCTTATCTAAATTTATTTTATACTGCAGAGTAATTTGTTGATGTTTAGTAGATTACCAGGCCAAAATATTAAAATCTGGTGAAAGTAAATATTGCGAATATTAATGATATTAGGGCTCTAAACTTAGCTTGGCGTGGAGGGTTGGAATCATTGACGTTACAAAAGGGGAAGGAAATATAATTTGCCATAATAGAAATTCACAATACTTTTTTACTATAATTATTTACAATGAAATGAAGTACATAACTACTAGAAATTAGTACTTAAATTGTGTATTTATATAAATAATATTTTTTGTTCATAAATAAATAATACACTAATCGATATGAAAATTAATATTAAACTAATAAACAAAAGAGTATAAAACAAAAGTATTTTAGTGGGAAAATAAATCTTGTGAATTTTTGTAATACTATTTATCATTTTTGTGACGGCTTCGATTTTACCTGGGCGCGCCTATGGAGGTAAAGATGCTGCCTAGAATAAAACAGGTGTTATCTTAGAGTGCCGGTTTGCATGAATGCTCATACACACGTATAATGGTTGAGCCTTCAGTGGATGGTCTCAACATCAAAAGTTGATTAAAACAGGAATGATTTGTCTTAGCGCCAGTGCAGGCTTTAACCGCAATCTTTAATGAAACACCTTTTGCCTTTACAAAAAGAAGGGTGCTCTAAATATGCGCTCTCGAGGTTGAGTAAAGAGGTAGAGCTGCGTGGAAAAAGTGGTCGTTTACGTGCAACTAGATATCTGTTGAGGCAGAGAAGAGCGCGGAGTCACCCGAACAGTGCGGATAAAAAATAACATTTGTTAGGGCAAAATAAAATTTGCATCAACGAGCGCTCTTTTGTATTCGGTGACGATAAATTTTGCAAACTGCGGTCCTGTTTTCGAATAATACCTACATACCTAAAAAAATAATGCAATTCGATGCCCTTTCATATAAGTTTCATATAGACAAAGAAATATGATATGAATATACTCACAATATTACATAAACAATAGCTATATAAATGCACAAAATTAACTAGAAGGGTAAAGTTAATGTAATTTAATTTTAATTTCGATTATGAAGTGAAATAAATAATGGGTTTAAATTGACAGGATTTTTCAAGAATCTGGAGGGTTCTCGGGGCATGTCGATTCGATATCGAAAACCTGTCTAGTAAGAAGGTTAATTTTCGACAATTTTGATTTATAACGTTGTTGACATTATAATTTGACGTCTTAAACACGATTTATGATTATTTTAAATTGGTTATTTATTGTAAAACGCAAACCTTAACTAACATAATACGCCTTTTTAGTACCATCAACATAGAATTTTATTTCTACTTTAAAAGCACGTAGAGGAAAAGCAATATAAATCCTCTTTTCTGCGCGAGTGTTAAAGGATTTGTGTTATTATTTATGCACAGCAAGGTGCACTTATTAGGTACCTGCATAAAAATATTTTTCGGATTAATACTTTTTTTAACTTCAAGTTAAGATTAAATAGTAATTCTGTTTGATGTGCTGGAAATCCTTAATTAGAAACTGAAAAGGTAAAGTTTTCTCTTTTTTAAAGTCCATATTGTAAAGTTTAAATTTTAAATAAAATTACATGTATGAATATACCTATTGAATTCGGGAGAATAAGGGTAAGAGTTGTTGTACGTGCAGTTCAAACCAGTTAATAATAATTTAAAATTCAAATAGCAGTGAAATGTAAATAAATGTGAACAGTTGCAGTCACCATTGGTATTCAAAATATGTTCACATCCTTGTCCTATTATAATACACTATACATATACTTTGTAACATAAAGATACTTGACGGGTATGTTATAAAAAACTCCTTACGTCGGAGAATTTGCTACTGCTGAATATAAATATATACAATGCAACCCTCTCATACGGGAACATATAAGAACTCCGCACCATCCTAGCGGAAAATAACTTTGAGAGGTATTTTCCGAATTTCGGGATTTTCTTCAAATCCACACTATATTGAATTATCTCTTTTATAATTGCCTCAAATAATAAATCGGATAATTATTGGATATAAAACGGAACGACCTATATCAAAATTTTATCCCGTTCCGGGGATAATTAATTCCGGAAGTTCAATTTAACGCGTAATCTTTCTACAGTGTTTATTTATCAATGAAATTAGAATATAATTAATCGCGATCGTAAAAAGCCAAAGAAGCACGGAGTATTTTTTAAGATTCGGGTAATGATAAAAAAGTAATGCCCAGCATTTGATGTTATTACGCTTTCTTTTGTTCCGTTTTCCGTCGATTTGCTATGTTAATCCTCTTGTTTCGCGGCCCATTATCATGGAATATCTCTTAATGTCTCTCTTAAACTAGCGCATTTAAAATCGTTCTCGCCTTCTTGTTTATAACTTAAAAACTTTTATAAATTAACAGATTGGGAAAAATATGCCAGGCTGGATTAGCTATTAGAATTATGAAGATGATTTTCGGATTTGAAGTCGCGATAAAAAATACCCGGTTCTGTAGAATTCGTGCGGCGAAAATGATGAGAGTTTACTTTCATAACGATTGCATTTGTTGGAATGACTTCTGAAAGCGCAAGCCGCTTGATTCCCTTCGAAAATCGTTCTAAATGAGGTATTTTTCACTTGATTATGGCCTATGGATCCAGATGTTCAAGTGTGAATTGAATGAAGACGTCAGTCCGTAAAAGCACACGTACAAACAATCATATGAGTTCTGCGGCTTATTCGACAGCTTACTAGCAAATTGAACAGAAAACTTTTCTCAAAGAAACTGTAAATGTCTTTAGGAAACTTGACAACTGTTGAAGAATTCATCAAGTGACACTGGAAACATTTGCTGCCAGGAAAATTACTCCAACATTGAATGAGGATCGTTAATTTTTTTTTAAATCTACCTCAGTACTTATTCTACAAGTAATAATAAATATTGACTAATTGCAAAGGTTTGTATAAGAATCAAAACTGAAATATGGATTTAACCTGACTCGTAGAGCATACAAATTGGCAGAAAGCTACAGCATAGTTGTTGCATACACGTTTTAAAGCTATTACCTACTGTCTACGAGAAAAGTAAAAATTGCTACCGCCCGCGCCGGGAAAACATAGAATAACAACACCTACGTCGTGTAAAATTGGTAACTTGAAAACTTTGTCGAAGCAACGGTATTTCAAACAGCACACAACTCATACTAAAGTTCACTTGTCATTCTAAACACTCAAGTCGATGAAACGTTTGTAGACTTGCAATGATCGCAGGGTTTACGTTCTAGAAAGCATTGGCGTCGTGTTACATATAAAGCGGCTTTGCACAGAATACTATTTATTTGTTTGCTTATGAGACTACGAATAATATGCTCAATGCCGAACTACACGGATACACGATTCTAATACGTTAAAGATTTAAATTCAGCTAGCTCCATACTATGCAACAAAACCAGCTAGACTAAATTTTATAAACTAGCAGTGATCTAGGGAATGTTTGATTCGAAGTGGATTTCGGTAAACATAGGAAAATCTATGTAGAATATGGTAAATATTTGCTAAATTAAATACCTAAAATGCTCCATTCAACACTGAGTGATTGATAGGCTATTTAAAACATATGGAACGAATTACTTACAGATGCATCACAAAGTATGCCGAAGGAATGGCTATCCCCAAATAAAATTATCAAGATCTTATATGCGGCTAAAGGCTTTTTTTTCGATTATTTTTAAGAATTTACTACGAAATTTCACCATTTTTTTTCAATGGATAAACATGTTTTGAGCATCCCTGAACCTATTTACTCTAGTCACTAAAGAGGTGAGTACTTTGATAGAAAAGTTATAATGAGTCAATTTTATATGAAACTGTTTTCTCATAATTCGCTTTCATGGAATTTAACTATTTGAATTACCCTCATAGTAACTGCACATAACTGCACAAAACGAGCTGAATAAGGACGGTACAGAGTTAATACAACATTATAGAGCACAAAGAAGTCATGCGTTGGGCATATCAGATATTTTGGAAATTGGGGCGATTAAGCCTAACGATTATTAATCGGATGTTCTGGGTAATTGCAAATATGCAGGTACAAAATATCTAATTTATGATTATATTTTTTTAATACTTTTGGTTCCTGATAGATATGTAATAAAACTTCTCGTGAGGTTTTGGTGAAAATTTTTTTATAGGATTGCTCTATTTTTTAAACGTCCAATGATCCCAACTCGATTTTTCAACTTCATATACAACAATCGGTGTTCATTCGGTTATATTAAGGGAAACATATACCAGTGAAAATAAAAACCCCACCACAAAGCCAATTTTATTGCATTAAAAAAATCAAAACTCGTAAAATTAAATCACCTAAATTAATAGAACATTTGAACCCGAACACCCAAACCCTATGCACTATAGTAATGCAAATTTACCTATAGATATCTACATAAAAATTTATTCTCCTGACTTATGCCACATATTTGTTACATAAATAACGAAATTTCGGACGTGAAAATTGCCCGTTCGATTCGAACGTGTATGCAGCAAACAATTAATCTTTCCAGATATCTAAGTCTCTGTTTTCGGATTTTCAAGTGTCACTCGAGTTCTGATCGTTCTGCTATCTTTTCACGGCGCGATAAGAAAGATTCATTGGACCCCTGTAAGAGATTTAAAAGGAATGGTTTAAATACGAGCCGGAAAAAACGAAACATTAACACGTCGTTGAATAAAATACAAGAAAAAAGATAGGCGAAAGAAAATAATCGACATGTTATCGCGACTGGTAAACGAATTCCATGGGAAAGTTTAAAACTGTTTAATTATCGGAAATCGAATTGATGAAAACAGATTTGACTAATGGGGAAAATAACTTTATTTACATTGACGTATGGGTTATAACGGTTGAACAGGAGACGAAACGGTTGTGGACGGATACAGAATTTTACGACCGACTGCAAAAGAATCGATTGAATTCACCAAATAGGGAAAATACTAACGGAAAATTAAATTTTGTTTTCCTGGCTGGCGCTGGCGTTGTCTTAAGGCTTATTCGGATGTTTTATACCTACGTATTTATTTATAAGTAAACAAGAAAAACCACAAAGGAAAATTGTTGTTGATATTTTTTTTCATACTTACATACTCGCCTTGTAAATGGGCAAGAATCGACTTAAAAAATATGAGCTTTTTTTATTAATTATGCATATGCTAAAATTAAAAACAAGCTTTTTAGAGATATATTACAGTGCTGGAACTATTAATATGGGATTTATAAGGCTATTTTTTGGACTGGTTTCGAAAATTAGCATAATTTGCCCAGCTATCATTTCACCCGTTTAACTAAATGGCTTTTTCAGATAAATAACAATATTATCAAACTAAAATATTTGGTAAAACGAAAGAGTATTAGAGAATTCATTTTAAATATGTACTAAATTTAATTTGTAGGAAAATTACCAAATCAATATCATCTGTCAACTTTTAAATGTCAAAAATATATTTTTCTATTATTAATTTAAATACGAGCTTGGGAAGCATATGAAAGCATGTATAATGGAGTTTAAAGCACTTTAGAGAGCCATTTCTTTATCTACGGGTATTATACTGAATATTTCTTAAAAATTTACAAAGCGTTTAAGGAAGATCAGACATTACTATTTAAATATGTATCACACCTAAGTACTGTTTTGAGTTTTGAGTATACAGGTAGGTAATTCTCCTTTTTGCGTTTCGAGATTAAAAATCAGCTTCTTTTTATATATCTGGTAAACAACACAACAAATAACAAAAGTCTTACATCTGAAAAGTTGTGGTCGGATTCTAACGATTATCCAGAAGTTCGAGTCCTTGCGGAGAAGCCATTTAGCGGAACCTTATCGAGTGCTTTACTGGAATCCAAATATATAATGTCCGAACATTCACCTCTGTCAAACGTTTCTTACTGATAAAAACGAGTAAATTCTAAAGATGGGTTTTCGGGGAATCAACTCTTATTGTTTCGGAGATTTTTATGACAAATGATATATTCGTTTTCTTCCTGAATACAAATTTTTCCTCATATTACGCGTGGAATTTATGATGGTTATTTTTGCTGTCATATTTGCTCATACTGTATAAAGGTATTAAGTTTTTTTTTGGTCCATGTGTCATACATTCCGATTTTCATACTAAACTGCATTATCTTGCACCCACTTTCCCCATATTTAGGGGAGATACCAGATGTAAACGATGTGTATGATTCATCAGAAGTTGATTTCTATCGAAGTAGACATCCCTCACAGAAGACATCGCGTAATCCGTTAAATATGTAGGCTTTGTGTCGAATCTCTATGGGATACGAATGTTCGGCTAAAGTGGCTTTAGCGGTTAAATTATTCCATAAATAAAATACGCCGTTCATTACATGACCCTCCCCGAAAAAAAAATAGTTGTAATTCTGCAACGCTAGTTTGGGGATCATTCGAGCAAAACCAAACAAATAATGCACCCGTGTGGAACTTCGAAATAAATTCAGAAAGTTTCCTTTAATACAATATCACTGCGAGTATAACGGGGAAATCTTCAAGCAAATTTATCTACGTTCATTATTCTTCTAGTATACATTCTCACGTAAAAGGCATTAAATCGTGGAAAACGTTCCTCAAAAATTAAAGGGCTGTAAAATTCAAGAGTTTGTGGTGTAAAAATGTGGTTTCCCAGAATGATGAAACGGAAAGGAAGTGAGTACACCTACGGGAACCGTTCATGATGAGAGACGCTTAGGGGAATTTGCCAAGTCGACAACGATGAAAAATAATGTAATGTTACCCTTGAAAACATGATATATTAGTAATTCGAGCTTCATATAGGTACAAATTTATACAAATTAGAAACAACTTTACAATTTGTAAATTTGAAGGTAGGAATATCAGGAGAAAAATTACCCATTTCCTGAAATTTATGGGCAAACTAGGTGATGACTGATCAACACGGAATAAAGACGAATGGTTACTCTATCACATAAAACAAGATTAAAACAATTAGTGAAATGGTTTCTGGCATTTGAAAAACCATTAAATAAATTTGAATGTTCCTTCCTATTTAGTATACCTATTTAATGAAAATTCTGGGGGTTTTATTATAAAATTATTCTATTAAATCAAGTTAATTGCTATTTTATTCGCGCATATCAACAAATTATTTTATACGGCAGCTGATTGCATGAAAATGTTTCACACCTCATGGATGGATTATTAAAATCATAGTAAAAAATGAATGATTGTTTAACTAGTGTATAACTGGCACAATTTTTCAAAAACCCCATTCTGAAATCACTATAATTATGAAGGTAATACTAAATAATTAAAAATATAATAGCTTTTTGGGAGAATACTGATAATTCGATTTATTTTGAGCTTCAATAAATGTTTGCCGGAGTATAGATTCCAACTGTTGTAGTAAATATTTAATAAAACAGACGACTGTCTACAAAAATGTATAAACATAAAAGCAAACGGCTGAAGCATAAAATGTTATAATCATATAAAACTTGCATTACACGGACTAATGTCCAAGAAGTGGTATTTCATTTCAAAGCACCATATTTTTCACAACGATAGTTTTTATAATCAATATAGTTTGACTTTATAGGTACATTTTTCTCATGCTAATTATATTGTTTTTCATCTCTGCCTGCTTAAATTCGAGACAATAGGATTCCTGCTGATGCTTCATATAAGTAAATATCATTTCCGGTCATCCGACCGGATTAGCGAAACGTCATGTAATACATAATCTCCGAAATTTAACCATGGAAAAATGAAAACCGGAAATGTGATGTTCGCATGCAAACAACTAAATAAAACTATATAGCTCCAGCTAATGCCCATCAGGGGATGTCGCTTTGTGGACGGTCTTCGGTAGACTAGACGCAACGACGCAACGCAGTCGAGAGATCATGGCAATTAAATATTAAGCAAAATCAGCTTACATCAATATCTAAGTGCAGGAAAGCGTCGCATTTTAGATGAATAAAAATTTCAAATTCTTCGAAATCGGTTATTAATGCAGACAAACTAAACTCAACGTTATCTCCTCCACTTCGACGTTAATTTGCATCCTAAATAAGAGAGCCTAGAGTAGTGTATTAACTTGTCCGCACCTTCCCTTTTTTTTGTTAATCCTCCTATTATAGAAAGTCTTGAAGATACATCAGATTATGTTTTAAGTTATTCATGGGAGACGAAATAAATTGGTGCCCGCAGCCGACTCCGAATTCTTTTCGAGACATAACTTTTCGCCTGCGACATATTTTGACATAAAAAGAAAATTGAGATAATGCTCAAAGCAGAGAGTTAGACGACTAATAGCCCCTTCGGTAATTGAGCGTTCTGTAACGCAAAATAGACGAAAGGAGGAAAAAATGATACATTGTAGCACCAGGACAGTTAGGAAATTTTTCTTTTCGCTTATTAACCAACCCTACTTATCGATTATTTTAGAATTGATTCATTATATTTGTCATGCTGGCTTTATTTTTGTGAGGTTTATTAACAAAATTTATAGCTAAATTTTGGTTGATAATTTTTGAAATTTAATTATATTGATTGTACTGTTTGAAATAAATTCTAGTTGAATTGTGGTATTGTGAAACGAAGAAAGCGTTTTTCCCATAAACCATTTATACAAAAAAGCGGTTGCGTACGTTGCGTAGTGGAAAGAAAAGTAAGTTTATAATTCTATTGAGGCGCCCTTACTAACCCTTCAAGCTAACTACTTGTTATGCATTACGTTACATTCATTTTGCGCTTCTAACTAAAGGCGGTTGTATTTTTCATTTTGCGTGAAAAGAACCAGACTGCTTATTTCACATATAAATAATAAGAAAAATTGCGAATTTTAAATTACATCGACTTTCACTCGCAGATTTTGTTCCATTGAATTATTACGTAGAAAATCTTTTTTTTTCGATCGCGAAAGCAATTTTAGAAGGGAAAAAATTTGTTCGAATTAACATAATACTAGAACGGGTGAAATTTGTCTTTTTGGTTCGATTCGCAATTTAAAATATATTTTAAAAGTTTCTAATATGTTAACGTTCGAATTTCGTTATTGTTCCGTTTTATTCCGTTCCCCATTATATTTTTCCCGAGACTTACCGTGGCATTTCCGTTGTGTCTCCAATAAAAAATGAGATTTTCCCCTTGTAAGGAATACAGTTCATCTAGATTATATAGGCCCTTCCTTTATTGGAAACCAACTACGTCTGTATGCCGAGGAAGTAAAGAAGAATTCAATCATGGGAGTTTTGTAAACGTTGGCTGCATCTTTATCGTACTTCTCTTAGTTTTCTCCAACTAATTCGAAACTACAAGGTGAGTTAGTTTACGTGTAGTTAATTATGTATTAACGAATGAGAAAAATATAAATATACGGCTATCAACCGATGCCTCATCACTGATAATTCCATCATCTATTAATCTGGATTTATAGCATTAAAAAGGCAAAAACAAAGGTATACAATAGCCTTTTTCTTAACATCTTTCACTTTTATTTGACAGTTTTACAACTCCAAATAAAGCGAAATACTATACCCTTCTATTTATATATAAGCCTAAAGTTATTTTATAGCGTTATTTTGTTCTTATATATAATCGATGCATGGTTATATTTCATTGATTTGAGTGAATCGATTTAAATGCACCGAGTGATTCAATTGTTGTTAAACAAAAAGAATCCCCACCGCAGCAGTAAAGTGACTGTATACCTACATAATGGTTTGTACGTTAATTAATGGTCGATCGGATGCGCTTTATGGACAAACGGCATTTCACATAAGGTTTAAGCGTACGCTCTTCTAATGAAATTTCTAATGGGATTGAGAGGGCGATCTAATTAAATCATTCTCACCGATGCTTAATATATTTATAGAAGTGCATTTGTACCGAAATATCAATAGGCACTCCTTAATTATCTGGTAGTAATTTAACAGGTAAAAGTGTCGGCACGTCTAAATACGTTTTTACAATTTAATAAATGCCCCATTTTATTTTGGAGCGTGCTTCGAAATGCTTCAAGATCATAAGTTTAACTCCAGCGAGGAAAGTTTTATATTCCGTTCGACTTTCCATTGATTCCGTAAATGTTTAAATCAATATATCTGGGAAACCTTCCATTCTACGTTTACAACAATGACATGTACGTAACATTTTTTTAGCGAAGAAATAAGTTTATTAACTTACCCAAAAATGCTTTATTTAAGGGAAGAAAATGCTGCTAATAAACAAAAAAACGTGACCGCCTCGTCGATTCTTCGTCTCTTTTAATTTGTTTGAGATTACCAGTTTATTAAACAGCCTTTTTAAATTTAGATTTCCTCATTATTTTACACCGCATTTCGCGAGTTATTTGAATAAAACTTGCCTATTACTGCTCCTCAAGTTTCGCTAACTTCGCTTTTCAATTCTTTTTTCGTGTGATAAAAGGATAAATTGGCCGAGTGTTTAGTTGGGATTTATTTTAACATTTGCTGGCTTCAATAGTTTAGTAATTTTGAATATTTTCAAAATAATATTGTCCACAAATAATAATTATTTTTAATAATATATAATCATAATAATAATACCGATGTGTCCCCTACCAATTTTTTATTTCTATAAATATGCACAAATTAATATAGAGATGCTGGTCCCATTGGTTTTTTCAGATATGTACTTAAATTCTGTATAAAAAGGTTAATTTATTACGTATTTACTGGATATTTATACAACTTACATCTGAAATTATGATGATCAAAAATTCAGTATTCAAATGTATCTTTCACAGTTCTTTAACTCTGGATGTATTCACTCCACTCCCTCTCGTTAACCAAATAAACCGGAATGCATAAAAATGGAGTTGACGTCTTTTTCGAATTTGATATTTTAACGGATTATCCATATGACGCTGGAAAGCCGAGGAGACGAGGAGGAGACGGTCTCATTGTAATAATGATAAAACTGCAGTTCGTCGTCGGGTCGTCGGGTTACGTGTACAATTCGCGTTATGAGTTAATTCTCCACCTTCGGAACTCCCATTGTCACGTTGTAATTCACGAAATCCTTCCGCAGCGAACCAGTCGCCAGACTTATTTTCGACCCGATGCCGTTTTCCACTTTGTGCCGGACCCTCTTATCTATTATCAATCGGGCTACGGAATTTACGAGCGCATTTAGCCAGTTGAGTTTTCCCCATTTTTCATTTATGCGACCGACGAAATTATAAGGATGCCTTAAGATATTTATAGAAACAATTTACTGTATGCGTTTTACCAAAATAATATTAGTTTTTCTTATTATACTGTAACTACATACTAACTTAATTTATTGTTGCCATGTCGCCGGGATGAAATCTATCGAAAATAGACACCTACTGATCTAATGAGAAATTATCGATTGGCGATTTCGTATAAATTAATAATCAATCTATTTGCTGGTGTTACAATGATTTACATGTAAATTGCACTTTGCGGGAAGTTTTCTGAATTTTAACCAATTTTCGGATACGCCAATGTAGGATTCTTGTGACCTGACTTAGGTATCTTGTTTATCTTTGGTTTCCACAGTGTAGGTGACGCATCTTCAATAAGACGTAGAACGACGAAGTTTGAATTAAAGAGGAATTTGTAGCAAGCACAAAAATATCGATAACATGTAAATTTTAGACCGCGTCGGAATATAAAATGAATGAAATGAACAGGCGACTCTGGAAGTTTATTAGGCTATAACAGGGTCGGCTCGTAATGGTTTTAAGAAGCATCAACCGTGCAAAAAATAGTGTGAATTGTATCGTAAAATTTTACATCTTTTCATTCGGATTTTTTCATGGGTTTCGACGGCTGAAAATTTCTTAAATAATGGATAATAAAACCAAATTAATACATATTTTTTTCAACTACTTTTTCGTATTACCATTTTATTCACATCAAAACTTTCATTGTATACCTACATTGTTTTTTATTTGAAAACATAGGCGTGCACGCAAATAATTATAAAAAAACGCATATTACTCAATGCAGATAGTACACCCGCTTTATCTTCAACTTCTCATATAATATGTGATAAGACAATTCCATTTGTCACGCAGTATTTCCTACAATATTGTCGTAAAGGTTATCCAAAATTTAATATAGCACTTATATAACCGGAGGCGAATCTTGACAGAACAATACAAGTTGTCCCACATTATAAAAACACACCCTCTTCTTTGCATTTACATAAAAATATGCTCAATCTCTAACGCTATTCAGAGATACCGAGTAGCACGAAATTTTCTTATTTATTTCGTTTCCAAGCTATTTCAAATTACAAAGGGTAAGTGTCTCCGGCCTCCTCTCCACAGAACCTGGAAAGGTTCTCGACAAACTGGGAAAGTCAGGAAAAATTACAACTGTGTGATAAACTGACGATATTTCAAATTTTTTCGTTACGTATACAAGCGTAAAAAAGTTATTTTGTTCACAGCTAGAATGCAACAAATGTGCAAGGAAAAGTTAAAAAATCTATTAAAGGAGGCAAATCTTTGTTTTGTATGCTAGAGAAATTTAAAACAAAAAAATAATAAATATTTTTCAGAAACACTTTCAGCATTCGAACCGCATCGCAACTGAAGTACATTTGAAGGAAACAAAGCCCTGAAACTTCAAAGAGGATAACAATGCTTCAATTAAAAACTTATGAAAAGTAAGGCAATACAGAGTTGTTCTCTCCACTTGGAAGTTCCCCACAAAAACATTATCTGTAGATGAAGAGTTATCATCATGGCAAGTGGACCCGAGAGATTATTAACATTTATTTGTCGTTTTACGCTCGAATTATAAACCATTAAGATCCTCTTGTCTTTGTTCGTTAATTTTTGTTTTATAAAAAAACCATTCTTAGTTTCTATTTGACTATGCTTATTAAACGCCGCATAACAGCTTTGAGAGCAACCATTAGACAGTAATACCGGGAAACATGCACAATATTAGCATTCATAGTCACAACCGTCTGTATTATAACCGTGTTAATTAATTATACCTCTAATTATTAATCGGGAATGATGCATTAACGCATCTATCTTCTTTATCAATGCTCATCTACTATCTAACAATGCTATACGATTCCATTTACTGATAGTTTTTATTTATTGTTTATTTCCATATGTTGATTTTAATATTAATTGAAATCCTCAACTACTTACTAGCGTAATACTAGTGTAGCTTACAATATTTTATCTGCTTCACTTAAATTATAAATCTGAGAGTATTCGTATATATTTTATTATCTACGGTTGATTAGAAGAAGTTTCGTAACGCAATAAATGAGAAATAGGATCAATGCGGTCGATGATAGACGCTAGAAAAGTTTCAAGGAAACGAAAAATTCGAAATTGGGTTTAATCTAACAGCAGTGTGTGTGATACCGTATTGCCTGATTTGACAAGTTGACGTTCTATCGATGAAAATCACAGCAACCGGGGCGCGGAAATGTTTTGCTTTAACTCTGACTTTGGCAGAATTCACGGAGCTACGTCACATTTCAGATAGTCAATTTATCAGAGAATATTACTTAGATATTCTCGTTTACTTCGGATTTCAAATCAGTGAGGGAGAAATTAAAAACTTATCTCCCATACGATCCAAAATACCTACATAATATCGCTAATAGCGTAGTCAAATCAATTCGCTGCCTCGCGAAGTTGCTGCAGGATGTGATTCAACTCCCGTCACGGTGTGATAAAAAGTTAACAATATTCACTTAAAAGAGGCAATCTAATTAATTAATTGAGCTTGCATTATTCTGTTCCTTGTTTGAAATTGTTCGTTCGTTCGGTGAGTTAAATTAGAAAAGCGAATTGGCTTTTTTTGACAAAAATTGCACATTTTCTGCAAATTCGAGAGTCACGTTAAAAATTTGCAGTTATGTTGGATCTCCGCACTTAGGAATTTTCTGCCGTATCAACTTTGTGGAGTTCGGTGTAGTCACGTTTGTGCTCGGTAAGGATTAATGATACATTACGCGTAGTTGAGCACGGACTAACGAATTCGACTTGACTTCGTACTGTTAATTACGGTGCTTTGTAAGTTTAAGGTTTTCGAATGCTTTAGGTTATATTAGATTTATACACATTTGCGAATAAGAACGCCGTCGCTATTGACACTGCGAAATGTAAAATGTTTTGTTTAATTTAATGCTCATTTTCCAGAGTTCCTGCTGCATATATATACACATATGAAAAATGTGAGGGAAGGTATGTAAAATGGGTTGTTCTCTCGTTTTTCTTTCAAGTTCGGTTCCATTTAATGTTAATTTGTTTAGGTAGATTTATAGCATTTTACTTGAAAACACTTTAAGGAAGTGATTCACTATTAAATTAGCTTTTGAAGGTCCTACAGTGAGCCGGAGTAGGAAAACAACTGAAAACTCGTAAATAACGGTGTCTAAACGGAAAATCTCTGAAACACATTTTATTAGATCCGGTTAAGGAAATTGTGTTTACTACTCATTATGTACTTAATTGTAAATACCTACTATAAAATTAATTATTGATTACAACTAAATTTTTTATTCAAAATATTGCCTTTGCGGCAATATGTTTCTTCCAAATAAGTTACAGTTTCCGACTTAATTGAATTTCTTTATATTGCGGTGTTTCATGCTTTTTATTAACTGGGGGAAACGTAACTAAATTACAAGCACATTATTATCTTTTAAATCGTTTTTACCGAAAACGTTTACTTACATCACATAAGTACAAAAATACGCTCACAAATTTTAAACGAATTGATTGAAAAATAAATTATAATTCTCAAATTATTTGTATGCTTTATGCTTCTTGTTTGTAAAATTAATAACTGTATATCCACTTGAATAATACATACATTTTTCTAGCGTAAATCTTTAGGTAGGTAGTAGAAATGGAAGTTTCCATGTTTTTGTGCAAAACATTACCATAGTCGCTAGGCTTGTTGCCAACAATACGTGGACTAAAGTTTACTTTAAGAACTTGCTGAACTGAAGTTAATTCTAAGAAGTAGGTAGACTACGAATCAACAGATGAATTATGAAATTAAGATAATTTTTCAATTTTATATCTCTTAAAGTTTTCTATTCTGTTCAAAAGTATGGACGGAAATAACGACTATTTTAGAGTGATAAAAAGAGCGAATTTGTTAGAGCTAATAAAATACAAGTAGTTATACATATTTATTATACTATATACAAAAAGTTTTTGAAACAACTAATCTGTTTCGTTTATAAAAGTTAATATGATAACATGTAAATAGCCTCTTGGTAAACTGTCAATTTTCCCCAGGAATTTTAACTTTAAATTAAGTTTTGGGAAAAAAAGTTCTTTACATTTTTATCCAATCTTTAAAATTCTTTCCTTTAAAATTCACATGTCTGCAATCTACATTAAATTTGCCTGCATTAAACCGGGTGCGCTATCGACTTACTAAATTCATAAGTTACATAAAGTCGCCTACAATTAACTGCTATCTTTTTTAATACGCGCAAATAATTTCGAATTTCGCTTTCATTATAGATTCAAAACGGTGTGTATTCTTTCGCTCCGGAAAAATACTAATTTCATGAGGACATATTTAATATTCAGAGCACCTGCTTTGACGAAAAATTATAATTTACGATACGTGTAAATCTTCCTCTTCGATGTGGTTTCCCGCGTACCGACCTCCTCGGCTCGTGATCAATCAGCCCTTGTCTCCCCTAGCGGTTTAACGTCCGACATATTTCGCATTCGGTGTATGACATTAGCATTTTGATATTGTGCAAATCTAGTTAATTTCCTTTACCTTCTCTCAAACTATAAATCTGGAGGGTAATGAATTCCCCTACCGTACTTTTTGAATAATTTTTGTAGGGTGTTTATTCTTGATGGAATCACGCTCCTACATCCCGGATAATCACCGGGATTTTCGCCGCAATCTACTGGACGGAAACTGGAAAATCTTATCACTGCGAAACTTATTATAATGCTGGGTGGTTATAGATTATATAGAAACTTTTTTTTCAGCTTTACTACAATAATTTTTCATCAAAATTACATTCATTCATTGTATCCATTTGCATTCATTGTGCCAATGTCTCAAACGGTCCTGGTATTACCTATATAAAACATTAATGATGGTTTAATAATTGTAATAATTTGAGAAAATCTGAAAATCTTAAAATTCTCTTGGAGCGTTTAGAAAAGTTTAGGCTGTTTATATCCCGAGTTTATACAAAATCCCATATCGATTTTCAAGGTTCCCCGTTTTCTAATTCAGCGTTCGGTTTGTGCGATTGCATCGCGTATCGTATTTCTCAATCTCTAGACTTTCTGGTATTATCCCATTATGCATATAAGATTTTCCCTTCGTTTCGATCAACTTATCGGGAGTTACATTTTATTTCACGTGTTTATTCAATAATGATATCGATTTTTCGCGTTGCGCATTTCGTGCGCAAGAAATCTATTTTATATCGATATAATTTCAATCGTTCTATTACCTTTTTTTTCGAACGGGAACGCGAACGAAAATCGCTTTTATTGAACAGTTTTTCGAACGAATATTATTATTTTATTTTTAAACCAATAGCTATGATCGAAGCTTTGATGAAAACTGCGTGATAGGTAATGTAAACATGATGTAGCTAGCCAATATTAGGGAACTGCCAGTGAAAATAAAATCCAGTTAAAAAGCTCATGCGATAAAACTAATGATAACAGGAAGCGGTGCTTTTGTAGACATAAGGTTATGCATTTTTCTTTTTTTTTTGTTAACTAGCCGTAATTAATCCATAGTCAAAGTAATAAATTACATCAGGAATACAGAAAATGTAGTTATAAATAATCGTCTACTATTATTTTAAATGAGGTTAATGATAACAATATTACAATAATCCTCATAATTAGATTATTCTGAGATTAAATTTACAAGTCAAAATTATTACGTTAGAAAGTTGCGTTATAATAGCGTTAGATACGCTATTTTGAGGTACGTTAATTGCTATTAATGTCAAATCTTGACATACGAGTTTACGCAGTAGCTGAAAATTCTATAGAATAGTTAATAAGTATAACAAAAAGTAACGTCAGTATCCCATAACAAGTGTGTGGCTTTTCATCGAGCAAAGAGAATTTTGCGAATGCATATTATGAATGGAATATGACTACCTTCCCGTATTTATATTCCTTGAAATCATATATGTAGGTAGGTACAAATTTTCCATGAATGATCAATGTCTATTACGTGCAATTTGAAAGGAAGTGTTGATTCCCCTTTTCGGCTTTTATATGCTTCATTATACATGATTGATTGATTTATTGGATACGTTAGGTATCACTACGACGTTAAAATCTCATTTCACTACCGGTGTTTCGAACTAGACGTTAGGAATTATTACCGTCAATACTGAAAGAATATTCAAGAGAGTCGGAGAGAATGATGATTGAGAGGGCTTTTCCTTTCTCCCGTGTAATAAATCGTCTTTTCTTAAATATTGAAAACGAGTGATACAACGTTTTCGAAAGATAACATCTTACGTATGTGGAATAAATAACTTTCTTGATAAACTTTAACCGCAAACATCGAAGTAACGAACTCGTATGAAGTTTCGTAAAATTTTTCGAATTTCCCTTCAAGAAACATTTATTTCAAAACTCAACAATTCTAATCGTGATCAAAATAGTTTCAGCATTTCCTGGTAAGTGCAGTATTTTCCATATTTCTGTCAGTCAAAGTTATTGATATTTATACTTGATTCCCACCTAAAAACTTATTGGTATTTTGTACATTTTGACGTAGGTTCCTCACAAATGTAGTTATACCGAATGATCAAGCGGTCCCATCTTCCGAATTCAATTTTGAAACCCGTTTAAAAGTAGTTCGATTTCACAAAAGAGATCCGGGTTAGAGTGAAGGAACAAAAACCTCTTTAAGACCAAAATGCGAGACAGGAAAGTCGAGGAATACGAAATCACGGCGTAGATGAGAAATAGAAATGTTGGATTTCGTAATAAACATAAAACTCCCCGCTAAAGCCTAACGAATTCAAATATAAATGCATGTTAAACCGCCATTAAAGGAAACACTTCCTTTTGTATTGAAGGGATCAACACTTCAGAGCCGTACTATCGCGAAATCGAATCTCGAATGCCTGCGAAATGTTTTATTAAATAATAACTCACTAAAGCATTCTATACATTTATCATCGTTAATAAAAAGTCAAATCAAATTCATCTGGTGTTTATTTAAATTTTTCGGAAGCGACTTCCGTACACGCCGTAGTTTAACGCTGCGGTGATGAAAAGAGGTATACGAATTTGTATTTTTTCAGGAATTTATTGTGACGTGGGCAAATGCTTTATTATGTTCGCACAATGCTCTAATGGAGCCGGAGCAATTTCCTTGCAATCTAATCTACATTGTTTATACCATCAAACACTTTGCAAATGCTATTCAAAGGAATTTCGATTTAGTTATTAGTATAAAGTTTATGGTAGGTATGGCATAAACTTACTTAACTTATTACAAGTTCAGTAAATTGCCCATCCAAAAAATTCAAATCGAATATAATCTCATCTAAGGGTTAGGAGTATTTTTTATTCAGCGGAGTGAAATGCATTCGTCGTAAAACCTTTGATAGGAAACAAAGAAATACGGAAGGAAACCAATCCTAAAGTAGGTACCTATATATTTTATATACCACAATAAATATTTTAAATGGCAGGGAAATGATAATTCTCTCAAAGTAATCTAAATAAACCATTTTGTATATAGATATACCTACAGAGTTCTGTCAAAGAGGTGCAATTATATTTATAATTTTTCGAAATGGCATTGTAGAAAAATATTAATTTTAGTAACATTCGAGTTCAAACAAAATTGTTATAGATAATTTAGTGATATATGAAATATTTTAAATAAATATGCATTTATATTTACATTTAATGTTTAATATCAATATCGACATTTACTCGAATTAAAATTACGAATATTCTTAATACTATAAAGTAGAATTAATTACATTTTCTAACGAATGCTTGGTACAAGGAAATTGATTTAGTTTTATAATTCAAGTATAAGTAATTAAATTCGTATAATACCAGCAACATCGGCTGCTTTTGAGGGCATCCCTGTATGTCCTAAATCTCCTAAATCTCCTAACAGCTTCGATGAACATACGTATTTGTTGTTTAATTCTTTTATTTTCTAGTAGTTATATCGGTCCCATTTTTATTGGCTTTATTAGTTTTTCGTCTTGATGTTTTCGATTTTCTAAAACTTCCATAATTACCCAAGTTAGCACAGAAGCTGGGGAAACTTCGGCGATCGAACTATAGTCTCAGAGGAAAGCGTATGTCACACAAATCTCTGCAGTATTTCAACGATATTTTTCATAATTCAAATAGCATTTTGCTTCCGAGACGATTTATTTTACGTAATAAAATTTAGCCGTCCTCTATTTTGAGGAAAAAGGGATTTTCAATCGCCGAAAGAAAATGAACGTTGGGGAAATTCGATTTTTCAAAACTGTAATTATTAGTTTCGACTGATATAGATAATTCCCCGTTGGTTTTTATTTCGTTTTTACATCATCTATTGCGTTTTTCCCTCGGTTACCTGTAACTGATTTCCCGCCGAATCGTCGATTCGTGATTTCATCTGATTTACCCATTTTCGTCGATTGATGTAAGAGCAAAACCTTTCAAGAAGAAAGTTTGTAAAATATATTGCACGTTTTTTAGGCGATCCGTATTTATTGAGGTTTCTTGAAGCATTTCCTACCTTCACCTGCATGTAAGTACGTATCTAAATGTTAAATTATGACTATCTAAACATAAGGCTTTTTGCCGTAAAATATGAAATTTTGATTGGTGATTTATTTGTGAAAGAAGTAAAGCAGGTTCAAAATTTAAATTCATAGATGGGGCGCGATAGTCGTTTGAATCATTACGGTCATAAGTAAGATTCACGAGAGGACTATGCTGAGTTATTTGATATATTGAGCCATTGAGCGAGTCAATTGCTGATAGGAAAGTGGATTTTTTCTCTCATTATCAATCACTATTAGAATGAAAGTTATCTTATTTACAAATGACTGTATTATGCAACGGAGGAAAACAGGTAATAATGGACGATTATTTAATAGTAATGGATAAAACATTGTATTTTTATGGAATAGTAAAATTCGAAAAATTTTGCCGGAACTTTCAGCATTTATATCATAAAGATGACAATAAACGTTTGAATTTTGTTACCGAACGATAAAGTTTTAAAGTAAGAATAAAAATTTCCTGACTTAATTGGATAAAAAACTTTATATTTTATTACCATTGTGTTACAAAATTTTGCACGACCGTGAATACACTTTTCAGTCTCTTCCCTTTTCCAACTCAACTTTGCCGTCTTTACTAATGTAAGAGATCGAATTAAATTTGAAATTTAAAGAAGTTCGAAGTCATTGACGATGGGGCTACAACAAGGGATAAGGAAGAATCCCAGTTCTCGATTCGAGTTGTCAGTACCTAATTCAATATACCTAAATATTACGTGTGTCTGAAAAAAATTTTTTTCTCAGATATTTATTTATAAATTCTTCGGTCTTAAAAATGAGTATATGTACAAACTCACGATTCCCAGTCTTTAATCTTCTTTTCATTTTTTTATTTAAGCTTGTTATTTATCTACTTCATTATTTCTGTTTTATGTGTTTAAGTAAGTAATAAATCCGGGTAGTTAAGTATAAAAACAATTTATTCCTTTAGTACAATGATTAATTGCTATAATAGTATTAATTAAAACAATACAAATTATTCTTATAATTTATAATTACAATCTGGTCCATTGCTATTGAATAATACCGAGTGAATGCGCGATCGGATATTTCCATAAACAACTATTGCTAGATCCAGAAATATCATTGCTTCAATAGAATCTCGTTTAATTCCGACTGAACGTTATACAGCGTCAATTTATGATTTAACGGAACTCAAATGATAAGCGTAAATTAGTAATATCGAAACATCCGGGTAATTTGACGTGAAGTAAATCCGTATTTGTATTTAGAATGACAGACTGCATCAATATTGCACGAGAGGAGCACTTAGTCATTTGTTATGCATTCAAGCCAGAAACCAGCTTCAGTATCCAGAGATTCTTGAAACTCTATCGCCTTCCTCTACCGTCATTTGATAATCCTATTGTTTGCATTATTAATTAATAAATATACATAATGTGGGTTTCAATTTCCACAATTTGGTGGATGAATAGTTTGAAATTTTCAACCATTTATTTAAGTGTATTTTTCGATTTTTGGCGGATGGTAGAAGAAATTAATTAAATACCTATCGGTAAATAAATTCGTTTTCAGAAAACATCCGCTGATCTTTCGTTTTTTGGCAAATTTAGGACAATACTACGTAAAAACTAAACGAGGGATAAAAGGATTTGTCCGCCCTAAAATTAAATTTTAGCAAGAAAAACGTTCCAATTTAAAACAAATGTATCGGATGAAGGAAACACGCGAGTTTTTGTTATCTCAATTTCAACTTTTTCACTTCTTAAATACTCGTTTCCACTAGGGCGTGCGTCTGCGTGTGTAGCAATTAATTATCTGTCTACAAGGATTTTTGTTCTCAGAACTTTTTCAAGTTCTATTCATTTTATCGTTTATATGAAACTGTCAAACACGTATTTTCTGTGCAGAGATGTCTTGCCGTAAAAAATATAGAGGGAAACTTATCTAACACATTATCCACAGCGCTAGATTTTCTATAAAAAATTGATAGGTGTTTGGTACCCTCAATGAAATCGTTAAGGACGTTATTTATGATACAGAAATACTTGTCTAAATTCATGAAAACAAGTAGCACTACATTTATCAAAAAATAAATGTAAGGCACGTGGGGCACGTGGGGTTTTCTTACAAAACGTTATTTTAATCGAATGAAAAAATTTTCCCAACCTCCATCAATTCGTTTGCATTTACTCAGGAAAAATAAACAGGGACATCGGATCTAACATCGCTCTTAGACGGAATTTATATGTTAAGAATATTAGATTGTCCACAAAAAGGGAATTTGCGGCAATGAAATTGACAAAGAGTTCCGGTATCTTTGTAGCCCGACATTTGCGGACTTAGGGTGTTGCCGGATTCACTTTGAAACTTCATAAAGAATTCATTCCGAAAATTAGAGCGGCGAAAATATTGCAGTGAAAATAAAGAGAAGCCGATTCATACTCGTATATACTGCGAATGGAATATAAAATAATGGAATCCTAACTAAATGTTTAGGTTTATAAAGGAGTGAGTTTATAAAGGGAGAGTAAGCAAGTAAGTATTAAGAACAATTATTTAGATGATTGTATTTTTTTACAATATTGTTTATCTACTATTAAGATTGCAGCAAGACAAACGCTATAGTTTCTCCATTGAAATGGGAAAATTGAACCGCAAAGTTGAAAATTAATGAGCAGAAAATTATCAGTGTTTTTTTTTTAAACTCGGTAAATACCAATTTAATGAATTTGCTGCAACGTCAACCGTCTGATTCCGGGAATTCAGCGTATTCTTGGCATTTGATGTAATATTGTTTTGCTGGTTATCTTTATTTTTGAATAGTTCTTTTTAATTAGAAATTTTAAATTGCATTTTTCCTTGCCGACGACCTCAACAAACACAAAGTAACAAAAGGGTATTAAAATTCGAAGTCGGAACTTCTCTTAGAAAACTTTATTTCGACTGGTACACTCGTACTTGTACAAGCGAATGATTACTGAAAATATTAGAGAGGAACGTTTTTCGTCGAATTTTTTCCATGCAACTTTCGCATTCTCAAGACGAAGGAATCGCTTACTTAGTAATTCTGTTTAGCTCAATCCTTTTCTCCGTATTTTACAGTATACATAATATGCAACAGACGCATTTGATTTAAAATGCATCTCAGATATTATATGCTTTTGGTATCGATCTGTATTATCTTTTTATAGTTGTTTCTCGGAGTATGTACATTGTAACATTGTGCACCTTACAACCTCTAATAAATGTGTGTGTTCGATTTTCAAAGCTCGCTTTATTTTCTAAGCTGTAACAGTGTTTGTTTTTATATTATTTCGAACTTGTTACTTACTCGGCAATTAATTTTAATTAGATAAAAACACTGTAACACTTATGCTTCTCTGAATTCGCTTCTATCGTTTTGAAGGAATTTTCATTGATTATATATTTTGTGCTTTAGAAAGTTTCGAAAGTTCGATATTGTCGGGCAAAAATTTTCTATCTTTAATCGCTTCTTGTGGGAGCATATCGATCAGCTACCAAAGTTTTGTACTTTGTACTTACCACTAGTGAAGCAGAAACTACTTTAAACATCCGATATAATATATCTTTATTGCATGTTTATGACAGTTCTATTTAAATAAAAAATAGAAGGTGTGATTTATTTTAGTTTTAATATTGGAATTGGAACTAAATAAAACGGGCTTCAATTAAGTTTTTAATTAATGGCGGTTTGCATGTTATACGCGTATAGATTTAAATTGTAAATAATTATTTCATGGCAGTTTGAATAACCAATAGATATTAAATAGCAGATGCAGGTAAAGAAAACCGCAGTAAAGCATTGTTTTATTTATGGATAACAGATTTGTATGAAAATAAACACATATCAACAGCATTTGTGATGATACAAATAATCCACGAATTTGTGATTACATTGCACTGATAAATTTAAATAATTGGTATAATAAGTAATTATCATAATGAATTTTTCTATACCAATAATCATTATTTATTCTTACAATAAATGTGGAATTGAAAAAAGAATGAACTCAATTTATTGTAACAAATTACTTTGTTATTTATGTTGTAGGTATTAATTTTATGCAAATATCGGTTGAGTCTCAAAACACAGTAGTAGATGCGATATTAGACGAGATATATGTTAGCAGAATTAATCCCATTTACTTCTCTGCACAAGCGACTAATAATCATAAAATAACTCATTCAAAGTCGAAACTAAACTCACTTATGCTAAATTTGATGTGAAACTAACTGAAATAATGTAAAAGGATACGTGAAAGATCTAGGCCAGCATTTTCATCCTCGATGTATATTTCGAATATTTAATGAACTGTTTACACATAAACTCTTTCTCTACTGGATTGAATTAATAAAAACGAAAGTTTTCCAGCGAATTTGCTCTCGTGAAATTAAGGAAAATTCATTCTTGCAATAGATAAATTGAATAGTTTCGCTTTTACAAAATTAAAAAGTTTTTAAATCCATTACTAATTCCAGGACGATATAAAATTTGACTAAGTCGTCTAGACTTGAATATATTTTTTCCCAACGCCAATTAGTTGATAGAAACACTATTGCAATAAGTACGTAATAAAATTTCATCAAATTGAATTGAATTATACAAATAAGCGGATTTCTTCCCCTCCGTTCAATACAACAGTGCTAGAGGTAAATATACAAAACCTATTATCATAATCCACAAATAAGTAAACAGCGAAAACAATTTGCTGATTATTTTCCACGTGATTAGAACGAAAACACGAATAAAATTTAACGATAATTCAAGCTTTAAGGAGATATGTGACCACTTAACGTCAACCGCGTCATTCAAAATCGACTTTTATTGCCCATACTGCCGGCAAGTACGTCGTTTCGCGTGTAAAACACAAACTTTTCTCAGCCGTGAATTGATAATTGAGCGACACTCCCACGCCGGATTTCCGGAAAATAAAACGGATACCCTTATAACTAAGTTAACAATCAGGCCTTCGGCATCAAATTGATAATTATCAAAACTGTGGAATTAATCTCCCAAGTCGGGCAGCTAGGTTTAACTTGTACCGGACGGATTTTCTATGTGTTACGTAATCAAATGATTTCTTGTACGATAAAACATGGAGTAGGTACTATATTGTTTAACTGGTACTATAAATGTAAATGATTCATTGACTGGTTTTAGTAAGTATTTAAATGGAGAAGACCACGACTTTTTTTTTAATTTTTTTTCAAAACCGTGTGTTCTAAGAAGGCGCGTAATGAAATTTAAATTTTTTTCTGTGGCCAAATAAGGCCGCTATTAATTTTTAAAGTTTGAAAAACGTCACACTATCGTCATACACTCTGCTCCAATCAAAGCGAGAGTTGCAAAGAGAAGTCACATTTAGCAAGTTTGCCATGCACGTTTCCTATTACTCTTCTTTACTCCTGCAAAATGTGCGTTTTTTGTATATTTATTGCAATAAACATTTTCTGATTTATCCATTTCTTCCATTACCTAATGGATAATTCGATATATTAATATAGAAATAACATCTTCATCTGTATAAATTGTAACCAATTTTCGTGTTAAAAACACAAATAATGGTCCTGAAAAATGTATTTGGCAACAATCTTGTCAAATTCAATATTATTAGTAAAGTGTTTTGTGCCGAATTGCAATTCGTGTAATTTGTTTTGTGCATTTTTCAGAAAAATCTGACTAATGACAGTTTGATTTTTGTTCGTTTGTGTATTCTTTGTTACTGCGTTCGAAAATTCATACTATTTACTATACAACAAGACGTGAGTGGTTTATGATTGGTTGATAAGGTATGAGTCAAAACCCGAAATTTTTAAATTTCAAAGGGCTATATCTTTTTAATTATAACACATTTTGAGCAACTGAAAACGGTTTTGAGCTCTAATAAATCATTTCTAATGATTTCTCGGTTAAACAAAAGATTCTTTTATGTGGATAAACACCTCTCTAATTAGGTAAATGGCAGTTTTAGATAATCGACTCTATAGAAGACATTAACTACTCTTATAGGTATTTTTGTAGAATCATGTAATAAAATAGTAGTTTAATAAAAAAATACTTTTATTCAAAAAACTCGACATATGCTTGTCTGGACTCTTCCCATTTCGATGCACTTTAACCTGCACGGCACAAAGGAAACCAATGCCTTCACTGTAATATGTACTTTTTCGGTAGTGCGGCATTTCGCCGAGATTGAATAAATGCACGTTTCGAATGGGACATAACAGCTACAACATCTTCGGAAGATGTATTCCCGCGGATTTAAAGTTTTTTCAGCGCCCTGGCTGAAAAACGCCATTCCCAACACAATTTAAAATAACGCTATAGTGGATTGAAAAGCGAACGTTCCGTTCGGTCATATTTCTTTGAATTTTCAAATATAATGTCATACATAAATATTTCAATTCTTGTATTATCTTAATATTCTTTGAAAACAACGAAAGTTATAGTGGCCTTAAACGTTGCCTATTTACTCTTTAAAGGACAGTGGGTATCATATAGGGTTATTGATTGTAGTAAACTTAACCCCTACAGGGACCAAAGGGGTTATACGTGATAGGATGAATGGTATCAGCTGATGAATCTGTCACGAATGGCATATAGATGATGTGACTGTGACATAGGTTAAGGTAGCTGCAAAGATCATAATAGGAAAACCTAATAGTGGTTCATATGCGTAACAACACACGCCAGTACATAATAGTTTGGATACAAATTTATTAATGTGTTAAAGATACAAAAGATATACCGTAAAATAATCAACCGTTTATAAGAGCTTTTGAAGTCTTTAGTAGGATCATTCAGCACATTGCGGGGAAAGCCAGCGAAAAAATGTTCGAAACGAAAAGAGTCGAAGGGATAAATAATAACACAGATGTAATTTTACAATTGATTTACGTTCCAGATGATAACGGATCAGAATATTTTGCTGCCGTATAAAGTTATGCCCCGCTTCGAAATATCATTAAATTTCTATGCATATGGAATGAAGAATAGACTGGCGCGCGTGACCGAGTACAACGCGAACGTTGCGATGTCTGTCCGCTCTCCTTCTGTCAGCCGAGCCGACCAGAGACCAAATCTCGAAATAGTACACCAAACAAATTACGACGTGCCATTCAATTTACTCACATGTACCATTCGTGACATTTTTGTCACATTTCATATTAAACCTCAGGATGTGAAAATGCGACTTGTCGTTTCCCTGCATGTGGATCTTTGATAAGGATATTCATATCTTAATGGAGTGTGTTTCACTACTTCCTTATTCCGACGAGTAATTTTTTCCCCGGATATTTTTTCACGTGCCTACTACTGTCAAATTTTATTACGCGTTTATCAGGCCATATACCAGACTTTTACCCAGCAAGTAGTTCCACGGAGCTTATTGCAGAAAGTCTTCCTCACATTTACTGAAATTAATTGGTCGCAGGAAAAACCCACTTCAATTTGATAGAAAAACTCTCGAGCAAACTCATAAAATGAACTCAAACATATTAATTAAAAATAAAAGTCGCGTGCCTTCTTACGCGACGATACCTACATGAAAAGACACAACAAGTAGTGCGATGGAAACGGATAAACGGATCGGTCGTAGTTATATAGGGATTCTTCTCGTTCATAAAGCAGGAAATGAATAAGGCGGTAAGCGAATAGCGAAACATGTCAGCACGAGATATTGACTTTTGCTCTTTGCTCAGCTGCCGCTGCCGCTGCAACAGACAAGCATCACGGTCGGGACACGTTCTTTTAATCTCAAATACACTAGAAAATATGTTCTTCGCGAGTTATCGGAAAAAAGTTTGCGCCCGGTCCGGCGTTAAGGGGTTCCCACACCGAATGAACCTCACACTAGCGTTGTGGAAGGTCCGATGATATTGCATGTTAAATTCAATGGAAAAAGGTTGCACGTAAGCGAATTGGTTTAGAACGTTTTGTGTATACGCGCCTTTATATATGATGTGCGCCTTTTTGTCGAATTTCGAATTATGCTTTGGCAAAAAGGGCATCTTGAAAAATAAGCGAACTGTATAAAAGTAATATTTAAAATCGACTTTAACGTAAATGTAATTTCTAAAATTGATACATTCAATGTTCAAAATGCATTGAAAAATTGGTACATTAGGTAAGTAGGTATCAATAAGATATGCTAGAAGTGGAGTATTTTGACTTTTGTCCAACTAATTTCAATATTTCAATGAATGAGACGTTACACCGATGCGAATCTTTAAAATTTAAGGGTAGAATAGCTCCGGGCAAGATCTAATGTCTCATAAAGTTGAATTCCTTTTATAATCAGAATGATTCCCAACCACGTATTTCCTCACTTCGGGGAACAGTGTAACGGGGACAATTTCAAAGAACACAGTATTTCTGAGGGTGCTACCCTGATTTTATCAGTATACCAATAAATCAAGTTGTAGTCTGCAGATTGAGATAAAACCATTGGAACTCCCGTCTGAAGCACCTAAGGCTATTCTCGCGTCAAGTCGTCCCAGATGTACGATTTTATTTATGCTTCAACATTTTTCGGATCTAGTACACCAGCGATATTTGCTCCTTAAATTAAGCAGCGCCCACAATTGACTCGAATCAGAGGTAGAAAGAAAATGCTTCCCACCCAAACATCCAATTGGCCATCAAATATCAAAAATTGACGTGTTTACCCGAACAATTTCACAAATAACTGCATTATATAAACATGGTAGTCGTATAAATAATGTATTCATTACTAGTTTATGCAATGCACCTACCACTTCATATCATTTCAATCGGTTTCCCAAAAGGGAATAGCATATCAACTATCCATAAGTAACAATCAATATTACCGTTCAGTGTACCTTTGAATCGCCAAATCTAATTGCAAATACAAGAAAATGATTCTATATTACAGAAAGTTAGTAACTAAAAGATTTGTATGAACAATTTTTTAAATAATTATATTAATTAAAATGGAAAAACACATTAACATCTCTTTCATTTATTTTTAGTTCAATATACCTTCGACAACGTTTCGTAATAAAATCAAATCAAATTACCTAAATTAATGAAATACATATAAGTTATTATGCCGCATCAAATTACAGTCTTATTAAAGCAGTCTCTATCCAATTTCAAATCTTAGATTAAACCGAACGCATCTGAAGCGTTTTCAATTCATTCGGAATACATAATTTGAAATCAATGTCTACACTACCTATACATAAAGAAGTCAATACAAATAAACTAGCCGTATGGGATTATTATCAAGAAAACATTAAATTAACAATTCCACCAAAAACCCGTACTTACCAATTACGAGCAAAAAACAAAAATTGCCCAAAAATCAGTTTAACATTCAGAAATGTTGATTATACAAATGAAATGCTGTCTTTTGTATTCCTTTTGATGCTGATGAAAACTTTCCTAATGAATTATATTTTAATGACTTTTAATTATCTCAAAAGAAACTAACGGAGAACAACAACACTGTTAATGGATTGCTTTATTATTGTAAAACTTTTCAACGACTTAATAATGAAGTAAATGCGCTGCTTCTCGGGTGTGGAAGGAGCTATTTTACATTTAAAGAATTATGATTGTAATAAGTATCAGATATAATTATTTACAAAGCAAGAATCTGCATTGAATTATAGACTGTTTAAAAAAATATTTGCTTAAAAATTTATCTATCGGCATCGGTATCTCCTATCATCCTACTTGTGAAACATTTGTATAGGTAATCAAGAATATAGAACAATTAAAATAACTTGTCTTAAAAGTTCAAATCATTATTCATGGAAATAAATAAATTCAAATCAATCAATTATCGTCTTAGGCATCAGATATTCACACGAAAAAATATCAAACAAATGCTTTAACTACATAGCAATTAAATATTCATTGTTTTATTTAATATAAATATAGAACTCAATTTTATTTAGCAATAAAATAAAACCAATTTCACATGAAATAGTGAAATTGTGTTCTGATATTCAGTTGAAAATAAACGTACATAACGATGTATTCAAAAATTAAAAATATTGTTTCGTGCCATTGAACATATCAACCGGCTAGATTATTTATAAATTATAATTAATGACGCTTTGCATGAAATGCGCATCTGATTATAACAAATAAACGTTAGCAAATTTTTATTACAAAATAAAATCGTTAAAAATTTGGCGGATGCGTGTCCTATACGCCATTTTTTAACACCCTGTAAATAGGTAGGAAAGTAAGAGCAAAAACTTCTGAATTTCCCCTATTCGAATGTTGATTTTTCTTATAGAAAATTGGGTTTTTCCATATCGAGTAGATTGAGTAAAAATAAATTCCAATAAAATGTCGGACCTCGGTACTTGAAATACCTACTTTATGGATATCTCCAAGTTTTGATAATGATACGTCCAATTAATGAACCTGAAAAGTTTTCGAGAGCCAGTCGAGTGTACTTTTACCTGAATTCAGAAATGCGAGTTAACATTCGTTTGTGGATTTCAAGGGTTGAATCTGTCGTGAATTGAAAAAGAAAAGTCTTTTGTTGTTTCACACTTTACTAGACGATGATTCGAATCTTATTATCGCTAGTCCGGAACCATTTCAACTTAAGGTACTTAAATTGATTATCTTATTCATAATTTATAACTAATAAAATGTGATAAATAATAGTGAAAAATATGTACATTTTTTATCAATAAGAATCATTGGAAAACGCGAAATGGTTTTAATGAAAGTTTTTAAGCTTTATTTCAAACATTCTTACATTCCTTTTGCACTTACATAATAATCTATTACCGTTCAACGTGCGACACCCTAATACTAAGAGATTTCAGAATTAGAGATAATGCATCCGCAAAGGAATGGCAGTCAACAATTATCTATCCTATTTGATATCAAATGCGAGGGGAGAGTTTAAAAGTAAGGAAAGCTGATTTAAATTTTCTCTTTCTCGTTTTATTTCCAGCTCCGGTCCTTTTGCGAAACGTTCGGTACAAAGTATACAAGCGAACATCACCCATCCAAACCTCTAATATTCACCACGCGTAAGACGAATCCAAGCAAAACTTTGAACGTGACTTTGAATAAACTCTACTCAACAAATATTTGTTGCGCTTTCTGATCTTTGCACCTGATGAACTTAACGAAAATAACTACCTTAAATCTAAAGTCTAGATCCTTCATCACCAGAAATGCATACAAAATATGTAAGTACATACCACCAAAATGGAATTTAAATACTTTACCTATAGGTTATAACTTTTAAGTAAACTTGCTTCAAATTAACGCTCAAAATGAAGTAATTTGTTTGCTGTGGTCATTTTCCGTTGTGACCAATATAGTGGAGTTCACGGAGAGATTTCCTAACTAAAACAAATGATGTTTATGTTAGAGTGAACTTTAAGATATATAATTGGACTCTACTTCAAAACTTTTAAAATACGACAGTAAAGAATTATAGCCTCTCTTTCAGCGGTATTCGAAAAATTATTTCCACAACAGCCATATAAAGTTCCATTTTTCGCATAACTTACTTGAATAAAAAGTTAGGATTGTTTAGCCAAACAAGTACACAAACTAAGGAATATAAAACAGTCAATGGGTTATTTAAATAACAAAAACGGTGTATACTAATAAAAGATTAAATTGTTGCAACTTGAAAATATACTAGTAAAATTAATGTACTTAATTCAGGGTGTATCATAATTCACCTAATGATTGCTATAAAATCAAATAATAAATCACCTCCAAATGGATTTAAAAAAAAGTCCAGTTATACAACGCAGCAAAGAAAATATTTCAGTTTCACCTCAGGGATACATATAATGTGTTAGATTATTCAAATCCTATAAAGTTCGTCCGAACTTTGTTGTGAAGTACTAAGTTTAAATATCCATTCCAACAATACCTCGGGTGAACATTCGATTTTCTACGCATTCAACTTCTCGGTAAATGATTATTTTTACAAATCCACTTCGGAAAGTTTCTGATAAAATTCCAACATTGATTTATCTCACATCTAGAAATACGTGAATTGTACCATACAATGTGCTGGGTAGGTACTATCGACCCTCATTAAAAGTTAAATTAAGGATACACGATATACATTATTACCTAAGTATATTTTAATAAAAAAATGTATTGAAACTAAGTTATTTTAGGTTGTATTAAGTTGTAAGGGGTTTAATACAATATGCAATTATGTTAATGTATAATCACAGCGTGCTTCTGGTGGCGATAAATGTTCTAACAAATTATATTTTATCGATCGAAGCTGTGAACATCGCACAGTTCATTCAATAAAAAATTACCTGTCGATCATCATTTTTGAGGCATGTATGATGCATTAATTATGGTCGGAAAGGGAAATATGCAATTGACGTTTCAATGCTTGCAAAATGTTGGCAAATAGCACCTAGCGGCATTGTAACAACCTAATAACCTAATCGATTCGCCTCTCCCTTACTAGAAACTTGATAGAGTAACGATCGAATTACAAATATTAAAAATTAGCTCCTAATTTTCCGGCCACGTGAGTACGTTTTAGACCTGAGTGGCAAAGTATTCGTCGAACTGAACTTTCAGGCGAAAGGCGTCGAGCCGATTCATGTGAGAAATGAGGTCTTAGGTTTTTTCTTCTTCGTTATAATAAGAGTTGAAGGCAAAAAGTGACAATTATTAAAAGACCGCATTTTGGAGTGGAGTTTCTGATGATAACTTTAGATAAAAATTGGTCACTTATACCATCCTGATCCAGTAGAAAATTTATAAAAGGAAAAAAGTCGAATTATCATCCTTCTTTTTATTATACCTGCCTACAGGGCGTCACCTGTCTGATTAAGGGAGAATTTTCGGAAAGCTTTAATCTATTTAAATGGACACAAATTAAATTATTTAACAAAGAGAACGATACATGCTACAAATTTGATAAACGGTAATGGATCTATTGTCACTTGAACCAAATTGCTATTTATGGTCATTTGCCAAGTAGTCATTTCTCGGTTTTGAACTAATATACCTACCTACACGAATCAACAAATACTTGTATAAATGGACAATTAACAGGAAATAATCTATAGTCAGTTTAAATTATTTATTCACACTTCATTCCATAGTCACATCAAATTTATTTCAATTAAAATTTTTCGAATTTGTCTGTGTTTAGGCATTTATATATTCTCGTACATACCATTTATCTTGGAGAAAAATTTGGGAATTTATACACCTGTACAAATACAATATGAATAGAATTATGCGTTGATTATGAGAATAGCTCATTTGCATATCCAAAGTCAACAAAGTTTTCCATTACAGATGACTGTTGCATGTAAAACAACACGGAACACTAGGGAAAACTATTAAAAGATTGCCTACAGTGATATTTGTATCTGATTATATTATTCATTTTATCTTTTAATTTTATATCAAATTATTTCGTGCATATTATTTAATTTTGTTTATTTGTACTAATTAATTCATTGTACTAATAAGATTATTATGCTGAGTGCAATTAATATCAATTTAACAACATTTTTAGGTATTTATAGGATAGCTAAAAGTTATAAAAATTATGTAAATTAGTAAAAAATATAATATGAATGATGTAATATTGATTAAACGAATTGTATTGTAAAATTCGTTATACTGTAACTTTAAATTATTAAAATTATACTATATAAACCTGTGAAGACCAAGTAAACTGCGGACTTCCTTGTTTCTGCTGCGTTACCTTCCCACCTCCCGTAATTACGAACTATTTTGCATATTAGGGGTGATTCTCCTAGCCCGTCGCACCAACGCAACTTAAAATAAACTCCAATTAAAAGCCTTATTTATTCATTCTACACAATTATTAAAGTTCCACATAAAAATTATTACATACCTCTACGAATTATTTCAAAAAATCAATGACTAATATATTTGTCAACCAAGTATCGTAAAAGCGGCAACAAAACTAATAATTGCATAGCATTTAAAATTTAATAACATAACACATTGCTTTTCGTACAAACTTAATTCAATTCCGAAGTTTCCGCTTTCTACGAATGGTTCTAAGCGCTTTTCTGTCATATTAAATATACAAAAGCAAAATATATTCAAAACCTGACCATTGTAGCGTGCATACTCGTATTAAATAATTCATGCAATTACGTATTTGTGCTAATTAACACACTTTTGTTCAAACAACGAATCACTCAGAAAAAAAGAACATAATTTTAAAGGAACAATTCGAGTATGCGCTTGCAATCTAAATACAAATCGCTCGAAATGGGGGAACGCGAAAGAAATTCCAGATGAATAGAAGACACTAATATAATGAAATGGATAATAAATGGATGTGGCATTCATGATGGCAGATTGGCTACTTCGAGGTCTAAACAAATCTTGTTAGAACGTATCAGTGAGTCTAGGCCGTCTAAATTGATTATTGCTGATTTGCATAGAGGTGAGGTAGACAATTAAATAGATTGTTTCAGCAATAGCTTACATACAAATTCGGCTTTAACTTACGAATAACGATTACTTCAACTAAAGCGAAAATTTCATTGGGGAATGGATTCATGTACAGTTTTTTCAAATTTTTAACCTTGTAATTCGCATAATGATGACCAAAATTACCAGTATTATTTTTTGTCATACATAATTCGCCATTGCGATTTAATTTAATAAATTGCAAAGCGTTTACAAAATCTGGCATTGTTGTGTTTTGACTTTGTAGTAGGAGCACATATGGAACAGCTTTGATAGAGTGCATGTGCATTCACTAAACAAAATATTTATTCGTACTATGATAAATATAATAAAGGATTTATATTTAATGCTTTAATAGCGTTGTTTGTACCTTTTGCATCAGCGTTTGAAAGCTATTAACTTGAACAAGAAAATTTAGCAATGCATGTCAAATTTCAACATGAATATTTATCAATTTAACGGTGAAAAAGAATGGATCAAAATAATATTCCATGTATTAAAGTTGTACACGTATAGGTTCTAAAAATGCAGCAACAAATAATGCTTGCTCTCCGTTCCGAAGCTAATACAAGCAGCAAAATCAAAGCACGTTTGAACGCAACTGCGACATCCGCTTCATGGAAATCAATGGCGTGTAATTGGGTTGTTTAAGTTATTCAAATTTTTAAAATTAGATTTTTTGCAAAAAATTATTGAAACAAACTGCATCGCGCGATGCGAAATTTATGATAATTCTCAAGGCATGTTCTAAAACAATAAATCCAAATTATACATAAAATCGATTATAAATAAATAATGCCTGTTTTGATTGGTTTTGATTTGGAACGATATGTATATAGACTAAAAGTCCCTATATGTTAAAAATGTTTTGCAAGTTTCCAAAACGATATGAGAAGAATATCCGTGTGTATACTCGAGTAATACGTAGATCTCTTTCTCCAGACAATTTCACCGTGATTGTCTATGAATTGCAGCATTTAAACGTCGTAATGCGATAAAGATAACTATAACATCATCTAACAGGGACTATAATGAAGTGCACGAACTCTACACCAGTAACACCAGGAAATGCGACATGTTAATACGATACGGCTGAATATTTGTCGACAATTAATTTCCGCTGGAAATTCCTGATGGTGTATTTTACCTATTTACATCACATATTTTTGTATAGAGATAGGTAAGTACAATTACAGCACCGGAAATTGTATTTAGTCTCGATACTCTGGATAGGCCTACCCTGTCCTTTATCATGTACCGAATCCTTGGGTAACGTACAACAACCGCTTTCCTATGTTGACTTAGTAACTGTTAACTTTGCGTTATCATGTAAATAATTCTGTTTCTTGTATACCTACAAACTCACTTCGTTTCGGATTAAAGGGATATTAAATATTCAAAAGTAAAGTCTCCTTACCGTACAACACGTATACCCATTAGAACAATGGAAACTTGCTCCAGGTAAAAATAATTTATGAACTATTACCCATTCATCTTTAACATACCTACGTAGATACGTACAATTGCAGATGTAAGTTCCAATTCTGTTATGATTAAAATAGAATTCGGCCGAATGAAATGCTATAATAACCTGTATAATCTTAGCATGAAATTGTTAAACGGTGCGGTTAATTATTATGACACAATGAATGTCTGTAAATTCGAGCGAATGAGGTATGGAAATGAAGGGATTTAGACGATATGCAGAAATTATGCGCTGTAAATATCAATTCAAATTTTCGCCCACAAAAGTATTCGCATCGAATCTGTGAAACTCCAAATTCCTATTAATTTGAGCGATAAATTTAGAGAGGAAGAGGCAATTTATTGTGCTTATTCGAGATGAATATTACCTTTTTGTATGTAATAATATGATGAGCTGGTTAGTTGATTTTGATTATGTTCAATGAGCTTATTAAAAGCGGATTATCGACAGTTTACTAGTGTATAATGTAACGTAGTTAAAAATAGTCCTTTCTGTCGATTATCTACAAAAATACACAAGTTTCAATGATCGAATTCAATTGCAACCATTGCATGACCGGTTGCGTTTTATGAATGTAAATATTTGAACTATAATAACTCTATTAAAAATGATAGCGACTTGTATGGTTGCACGTAAAATTCGTGCTGAGTGGATAATATACATAAAGCAGATTTAAATTGAGATACACGGTTTTATATTACAATCCATTTTAGTGTAAAAATGTAAATTCTAATTTTTTGTTTAGTCTAGTGAAATCGAATGCTTTGTCTGCTATTTGCCGGACGATAAGCCGATTTTATCCTTTTTACCTTTAAATTGCTTAAAAAACAAAAACCCTTACAAATGAATTAGAAAAAACTACAACAGGTACAATATTATTGAATGTATATACAGGGTGGCCCAGAACTCGCGCCTCACCGGGAAAGGCCTTATGGAACCGACAATGGATATACCAAAACTGCAGCCGAAGACATGAAAAAGTTATTTCTTTGGTAAATGAAGAGATTTAAAATCGACCAATCCCAGTAGCAGTTCACATATGCGAAAATGACGTGAATTAGCTCTATACACCAATTTGACATTAATGAAAGATTCTATGTCCATTTCACATTGAAGGTTAACAAAATCTGCCAAAATCAGCTGTGACTATTAATCAACGATTTACTTTAAAATCGAACAAAAAATCGATCATTCGATTTGAACCACTTTTGAATCAATAGCTGATTGAGCTGTAACAATTTGAAATTATTGTAAATCATTAAATCGTCATTAAATAGTAAATCCTTGATTAAGAGTCGCAGCTGATTTTGACAGCTTTTGTTAACCTTGAATGTGAAAACGACAGAATCTTTCAATAATGTCAAATTGTTGTATAGCTAATTCATGTCATTTTCGCATAAGTGAAAAGCTACTGGGATTGGTCGATTTTAAACCTCTTTATTTACCAAATGAATAACTTTTTCATGTCTTCGGCTGCAGTTTTGGCATCTCCATTGTCGGTTCCATAAGGCCTTTCCCGGTGGGGCGCGAGTTCTGGGCCACCCTGTATAGTACAGAAAGGTATGCATTAGATGTTCTAATGTAATTAGAACTATTCATCTTTACGTTTATTATTAGATGATATAACTTTGATTAAATTTTATTAAAATATTTAATTCGTTTTGGGTATTTATGTATGTAGATACTCTTAACTAGAAATCACTATGTTTATACACTTCCGTTAATTAACTTTATATGTGCTCATGCTTCTCGAAAGTTGGAGAACTTGTAAAACAGTATGTATACCAACTACACTGATATGTAAACTATATTATATTTAACAAATTTTATTTAATTGAATGGTTTCGGAATTTACTTCCTTGTTAATTAACTTCTGAGAGTCAACTAAGTACTGCATAACGAAATAAATTTTAGTGCCTGGATGGTTAATACTGTTGAATAACTTTAATTTTCCGCTTTGCATATTTATAATTATTAATATGTTGAGTAAAAGTTTGAAATTATTAGTTGAAACGGCATATTTTCTTATTTCGATTAAATTGCTGTACAGCGTTCATCGAGAAATAATTTTCATTCGGCATATTCAAATAAAAAGTACTGTTCTTCATCACTAAAGGGAAAACGTTGACAAAAATCCACGGAGTTTAGTTCATTTATCCTTCATCCGTTACATTGATTGCGATAAAAATTAACGTTGCCACTTTTTGCCGTTCTCTGGACGTTGTCATTACCATTCCCAGCGATAGTTTTCATTATCCCTTTTTCGCACTCGCTACAGTTAAGATAAACAACACGGAATTACGTAAACGAATCGTTCAGTTTGCATATGAATCTGGATAATATTTTTTTTAATTTACACTCGCAGTATCCTCATAGTACGAGGTAGTTAATTGGAATTTTGTGAAGGTAAAATGTACTCGCTTTCGATGTGATGGGTAGGTGTGTATGTACTTACGGTAGTTTAGAGTAAATTTGCAACAAATAGGAAATCCAAGTTAATAGACGAGCGAAAGGCACCTCGCCGGTTGTTCGAGCCATAACGAAGGCCGTAAATTAGAAGAAAACTTGCACGAAATTATAATGAGTTTTTTAAATGTGATCAAAGCATATGACAGTAAGACCTACGGAGTGAATTTTTTTAATTGGAGGTCCAAAATAAAAAATAGTCTTTCAGACGTCGCACTCGTTATTTCTCTTTTAGAATAATTGTTCCATTCATGATGTTCATTTAATTCACCCTTAAAATTGTTCGTTTCTCTCTAGAAACCATCACAAATTTATGAGTTATTTCGTTAATTAAATATTCATAATATTCCCAGTAATATTTTTTTGTTCTTTTATGCTCGGTTATAAGTATTTTTAATTACTCGAACAGCAATTGAATTAAATAAAAATATTTATCTCCGTGTAGAAACCGCTGCGTCCTGAAAGATGGCTGAAACGCAACTAGAATCGTCAACCGGGATGTGTACAGATAAGCTGCAATAAAATTGTTTTAAGATTGTAATGTATTCCTTTCAAGTTTCTGAGGCCACAGAATGAAAAAGTATGCTGACTAAACAATTCTTCACGATTCGATTGATAATCCCTAAAAACCTCGCTGGCAGTCTCAGGATCGTCCGACCGAGAACATATGGATAATATTTTCTTTTTACTCGTTTATTTTATGCCGAGACAACGTCAGAATATAGCATCCGAATCAATAGTTGCTTTAAGGGACTAATAAAAGATTATTAGATCTCTAATAGCAGTGTTTATGAACAAGCAAATAAGTAGGCAGTACTTGTTCATTAAATAAATTTATAAAGAGACGTAAAATAGTAGCTGAATTTATTCCTTGTTTGCGATATTACTTGGAAAAGCGCTGGTAAACTAAGATAAACTTCAACAAGAACTATAGTGAACGCATACTTGCTGGCAAGTAATCTTGACATTTGTGTTCAACTTTGTTTTGCCAACTTTACAGGCATCTTGAATTACAGCAACACTGAAATGGTTTTCTGATTGTATAGGTAGATGTGCTTGATAGATCACAACAGCAATTATCCAGCGCTTCTTCATTCTCTCTTCCTATTTCGTTAATAATAAGAAAATTCGCCGACGACGTCTCTACGTAATATTAATTATTCATTAGGGGAAATTAACGTACAGGTTGTGATCACTTAATAGCTCGAAAACTACTCATAATGTATTTTTTTTTATTTGTATCTATCAGAGTAGGGTTTTTGCGTGTTTACGTAAATATAATAGAATTAAGAAAATTATTGCCATTATTGTAAATTAAACATCTCGATTAATAACTAATTAATGCAACACTATTTTTACTTTGAATTTAGAATGATATATTAATTTTATCAAACAGTTAATTAGCCTTTTTCTACTTTAGACTATTTATGAGAAAATAATCAGAAATTAAAATCGAATTTCCACGATTTTCTTATATCCGAAAGTCGATAACTTGTCGAAATGTATCAGATAACAATAAATAGAATTATTAAGAAAGTTTGCCATGATCTATGAGCCCTAGCCGAAATCGATTTATTTTTATGGCTCTTCGTTCGTATAATTTCCTCAAAATGCCTGGTATAACAGCCATCGTTCTTCAATTGAGTAAATTTATATCCCAGGAAAAATTATGAAAACAAGTTGTATAATTTAATTAGTTCCTTTTCTGTAGATAAAAACTCGGGGTTAACTTCTTCGATTCATCTGCCAGTTGCTGAACTTTGCTTTTACTTTCCGTCTCTTAATTGAATTTGTTATCATACTTATTTTGTATATGCAGCCTTCCTAATTTCAGCTTTGTCTGAATGAATGCAAGAAAAGGAAATTAACTTTCTTAACAAAAAAGTATCAAATAGCTTTGTACGAATTAAGTTTAAACGAAATAATGAATAAGTATGTATTCGTAAGATAATATATTCGTGGGATTGTTGTAAGTCTAAAAGCATGCAAAATTTTCAATTTTCTTAGGTGGGAATTTAATCTTGAGAAAAGACGAAACGCAACCAGTTACATCATCTTTTTTACATTGATAATTTCTTATGTGGGAAAGTAGCATGCCGGGAACGAATAATAAAATTTACATTCCTTAGGGGTAAAAGATTTCCCTTAGCCGAGCACTGAGTGTTGGAAATTACGCGTCGCATTTTTGCCACTATTAAAAATCGAATATTAAACTCATATCGAAATACATCTACATTTCAAAGTCTCTTTCCGTAATCGCTTGTGGAGATCGAAAAATTTTTGCTAAACTGCACCGCTTTTACTTCTGTTCTATTTCCCTTCGCAATTTATTTTGAATCGCAAAGCTTACCGGTTCTTCCGTTGTATGAACAGCGTGTGGTGAGTAAAAGTTTAATGTATTTTCATATAATAGGCATTATATCTACTGACATGTGAATTAATCAACCCTTTATTGGATTTAAGTTCATCATTTGTACTTAGAAACAAATATAAAAATACATCTTATGGACTATTAAATCGAATACTCAACGTATTTACGAGTAATACATAGATATTTCAGTTGTGCAGTGAATATAGACAATAGATGTGTAATATCAAGTGGACTTGCGATAGTAATCTCTGAACATCGACAATGCATTTAATGAGATTATGGATATAATTTCAGAAGCCTTTACTACAAACGAAGTAACAGCCACAAGGGAATAGAATGTACCAACACATAAGTTCATAAGTCTTTGAAGTTATATAATATTCTAAATAGCATCATTATAATATAAAAGACGATTCGGATTAATTTGTTAATTAAACTGTTAAAAAAATTGAAAACTGCAATGCAAGAGTTGAACAATAAACGACGATTCCTTTTCTTCAAAGAACAATAGCGAAATTCTATTTAACTCGAACAGGCGGGTGTTAACTAAATTAGATTTTTATGCAGGTACATTCATGGGATAATTGCAATTAACATATTTATTGAGCATCACGTTTGTTAAATCGAGCTAAATTTCTTTTTGTCATTTTGAAACGCCTGCTAAATTAACCCGTTTAAATTTTATAGAAACATTTAGATGCATGGGTAGAAAATTTCTTTTTATTTTTCATCGATCTATTAAATTTTTTAGGCGTGTCAGGTAGATACACAGCCGTTTTTCAGGCGAACGCTAGAGAAAATTGTGTTGCTAATACCAACGGTGGAATATTTTACATAATTAACTAAGATTTTTCGATTAATATAATAGTTCGAATAGCTGATTTTGGAAACGTCGAAAACCGCTTTTCGTCCATTGAATGTTTCACCTTTGCACGGGGAATAATTTTGCCACATGCTGTACATTCACGACATTCAAGCAACGAATGAATTGAATCCATTAGGAATATGTTATCACGAATATTAAGATGACGTAAATATGAGACGAAATGAAATTAGGAATGAACGTCTAGAACGAGATGAGGAAATTTTGCATATTTTATTGTAAATACTGATTCCAAAATAACGTTGAGAAACTAAGTTAGAAAAACGTTGAAGGTAATATTTGAGAGCTTTAATGGAAAATAATTTTATTGTCTGGTACATCTGGGTTATGTAATACATGGAATAAATAATTAGGTTACAATCAGCGCTCCAATACTCAGGAAAATTCATTCAATTAATTCAAAACATTTACTGAATGAGTATATTAATTAAAAAGAAGAAAAATATACGTTTTTTAACTTTATAACATTAAATATCTCCAAATTTGTTTTAATAGAAATAGTTAAGAAAGAATTAGGTTTTTAATTAAAATTTGATACAGAATAAAAGTTAAGAATTTTGGTGTTCGACCTAAATGGCTAACAGCCCTATTATTCGGCTATCCTTGCTCCTAACTTCGAATTAATGAAGGAACAACATTCCCATTAGAAAAATCTTGCTTTATTTTTATCTGGGTTTTAAAATTACGAGTCATGTTGAAACAATTCAGACGTGCTCGAAGTAAATTGATTGAATTTAATCCCGAAAAATGGCGGTTGTGTTAGAATAATGCTTTTTCACCGGCTGATTGAGCTCTAATGCACACCCGATATAATGGTATTGTGGCAGAAAAAGAACATTTCCAATAGAATCAAATAGGAAATAATTTAAAACAATTTTAAAAACCGCTTTGCTCGCGATCAATAACCTACGCCATTACACTTCCCTATTTATTTTTATCTATAAATCCTGAATCAGAATTTTGTGTTTTCTTATATTTACGATAAAGAAACGAGTAAACAGATGATTCTGTCCTGAACTGAATTGCCATGCGATTTTACCATTATTCTCTAAGAGACAGATAATAGGATGTCAAGATAACTTGTCGTGTAAAGTTGCTTGTTACAGTCGACCCACATCAAATTCTTGAATAATTCTTTTTTTCTCAAAAAGGGTTCCGTTTCAAAGCAAAAAAGTGAATGGCATCGATACATATTGCGAATGGAAGTCAATAACAGGTGTAAATACATAAATATAACTACCTTAATAAGTCTTACCTAATTTTATAAAAAATAACGAGTACGTATTTACTTATTCTTCCTTGTTTTAACATCAGCTTACAAAGTAAATATGTATTAATTATAATTTTTTTATTTGTTTCAGCTAACAGCAATATCGAAGGGGGAGAAAGAGTTGACACTATAAACAACAATGGTAAGTTACAAAAATTTTATTTACTTTTTTAACCAATTAATATTTAATAAGCAATTATCCTTTAGCAATTTCCAATCCCGGCGAGCGTAAAAATCTCAATTTATATAATTACTTTCATGGTCATCCCACATTGTTGCTTCATGACGGAAAATCCCTTTATTATTTGTTTGCATGTCCACAAATTTACCGTCGGTATGGCTTTACATGAAAGTGGCGTGTATAATAAAAATTTAATTTTTCCGGAAATTCCGGCTCATTAACCACTTGTTAAACGAATATATCGGCAAGTTCATCGCGACGATGAGTGCTATTAAATTGCTCCATACAACGCCAAATCAATTTTCTTGCACGACTGACCATCTTACTCCCCGTTAATTATCAAAAAGGTGCGCTTTTAATCGATGTAACAATTTGCAATTTAGTATAATTAAAGTCTATTAAAAATTATGTTACAATCCCAGAGGAATGATTCATTTCTTTAACTAAATTTATTCTCATTTTCTTAATACTTTTGAATAAAATTTGAGCTGTTGAACTTCACAAATGTTAAAACGTGTGTTTAAATAAATAATTCGATTATCTGTATTAGATATATTTGAATTACTGCCAATAATATAAGAAATTAGTAATAATAAATGTTTATATTCCAATTAGCTTTTTAGTAAATGCACGATTTAACTTCGCCCATGTCGATGTACCTGCGTTGAATTTGAAACGCCCAAGTTTTCTTAAATAATATTTTTTACCAGGTCGGCGTATCAGGAAGATTATTCGACAGGGATATATCCACCCTCGATTCCGCGGAGAGCTCGTCCTTTTCAGTATGGAGAACGTGTCTCTTCACGAATTATTTGTCTTCCATCGAACGCAGTGTTATCAGCCCTTTCGTTTTTAAAATAAAAAAAAATCCTTTTAATCCTGTTACTTTCGACACCACCCAATTGCCCGGACCCCTTCGTATGCACCACGTAGAATGTCTTTATGGTAATAAATAAGCAACTAATTTTTGATACGCAACATTAAATGCGCCAACATAAACGTCCGTACAGTATTATAAATTATTTTTGGCTAACGCTTTCCATCGCGAAAATGAACTGTATCGCATTCTAATCATGGAAATACGGTCTACGTACTGTTTGTTCATACCAGTTAATGCATGACAAACTAAATTCTACTGCAATCTAAATTACGGCCCAATTGTCTAATAGGCGCATAGTACAGTCGAATTGCCGTATGACAACTCCCCATTTAAAAGTATTTTGCTGAGGATTCGAACGCATCTGCATTTGCACGCCAGTATTGTCTATAATTTATTTACAATTTACTCGGAGGCAATTAGAATGGTTTAATAATTATTATTATTTGGTGTAAATTGGCTTGTAGATCTAATTGTTCTGTACCTATTGTTTTAGTGGCAGTGGAGGAACCTGAATTTACTGACGTTATCGAGAATATTACTGTAGCTGCAGGCAGAAACGTCAAATTCGCTTGTTCCGTTAAAAATTTGGGGACTTACAAGGTAAGCAGTTACTATGTAAATACCTAATATTCTATTTAGTTTGAACGGTTAATTGCCACCTAAATTAATTGCTATTGTAATTTTAACAGCTCATTTAGTTAGTAAATTAGGTGACTTTGATTTTCTGGCTATAGATTATTAGGTAATTACGTAATTTGCTAATTCAGCTAAGATAGTCTCTGTTTGTTAGTTTATAGTAATTTCCTTAATATGTTTGCGGTTCGAGAATTACCCTATAATTGCGGTTACCTGATAACAGTTTTAATTTATGTTGTTTTGTCCCACTTGACTATACCTGTTGCCGGTATTATGACAAGGATTATTGTTATTTTCTATTCCCATATTCGTTGTATTTCAATTTCCAGGACTTTATGATTGTCTCCGGATTTATGTTATAGAATATTTAATTTCACTACAGTTTAAGATGAAATATTAATACCATCTGAAATTCGAGTAATATTTTTTCCGATTTTCTAGTAATTTAGAGGGAACAAAAAACGCTAAGCGTTCGCGATGAAACATATTTTTCCCTTTGTAGAGAACTAAGTAAAAAAGACGAAAGATAAATGATCTCTCGATTGAGACATAAAGTTCCTTTATTCCGATGAAAGTGTCCAATTTCTCCACCACTAAATACGACGGACATATTAAAAAAAGTAACGTCCAAAAAGAAAAAACGCCGCAACGAAAGAAAATTGTAAGACAAAAACCTTCTTTAAGGACGCGTGTGATTTCTGTATCTACATGAAATTGGACTGATTCAAATCTGATGTCCACGAGCGAATCAATCATGCACCGTGTGCGTTATCTGTCCAGCATTAGAAGCTCGGCTATAAATCATTCTTTTCCTCTTTTCGATAAGAATAAATTCTTACAGGGATTTTTACAGACAATGACGATTTAGAATAATAAATATGTGGTATTTATCAATAACTAAAAATTTGCTCTCATTCGTATTATTTGTGAGGGAAGTTTTAGATGACTTTTCAATTGTTTAAAATGATTATAATTGACTCTTTCTGCAAAAGTTCAAATCAATCGGTTCAGTGAATAAAAAACAAACATATGTATAAATAAAGGATTTAATTTCGAAACGTTAAAAGATTAAATCGATTTAATGGTAAGTAAAACAAAAATCCGATATCATTCGAAATAATTTAAGTTTAAAATATGTTTAAGTAGGTAATAATTTTGTAAACTAGCCATATCGTAGCATTTCGACTTGTTTTTATTGCCTCGTTCTTCGGCTTTGTATAACACTTTGTCGGACTCGACGATAAGCCAGGAAAAACAAAGCTTCCTTGTGCGCTATCCACGAGTGTGTAAAAGTAGCTAAGTGGTAAACAAGGTAGTAAATTTTGTTCTCCGCTTATAGATCTGACGGGCACCAACCACCGGACTTTTCCTGCGCGGCATAACATTAACAACTTCACCGACTACACTTTAATGCTTTTGCAAATGACAACAGTTTCGTTTAGTAGTCGACAAACTAATTTATGTTCGTCGGAATGTTTTTCCAATCAGTTTAACAATGAAAAACAATCCATTTAATATACACGGTGACTACTAAAAGTGTAGTTACATAACTCAATTTTATCCCTTGGAATACAGTATATTACAATCAACAGGTTACTAAGCATAATTTGTGTTCACTGCAAAATTGCGTAATAAATTATTTTCTTCGACATTGCAACGCTTGATTCACAGTTTCAGTTTATTTATATTTTCTTGTAAAGTAATTAAAAAATAACGTATATTTGCCGCGTGAAAACATAAACTTAGCAACTCCCAGTTTGGAAATTATAATAGTCGAAACATGTACGACTTTATAGAAAACAAGTAGGGTAAAGGGCACATTTTCAATATAATGAAATTTTGTTGGCGATGCAATTGAAACCAAACGCTGTGGTACAGCGGCAGTAGACTAAAAGAAACCAATAGTCAATATAGAAAAAGTATTAAAACGTGTTGTGTGGCCCTGCTACTTATAAAATAAAATTGGATAGATGTTCTCAGGCAGACCATTATTGTGTGTAGAAAAGCCGTGGAGCCGGGTGTTGGTAATGTGCTTTACTGTGCTCAGATACGTACGGGGAAGTCTAACCGAACTCGTTTGCTTCAAGTTTTAATTAGCTATTCGACATGCGTTATATCGTTATATCAAATAAATTATATTTTCAACTGGCGCTTTTCTTTGGTATTTGGTTAACAACGGATTTCACCTCTGGAAAGTTTCTTACAATTTATGGTAAAAAATGTAAATTGTTTAGTCAATCTGAATTTGTTGTTGGAATAAATCTGTTACAATTTGCATTCTACCTTAATTAATTAATTCGAGAATAACGTTATCAAATTTATTCCCAACCCAAGTTAGTAAGAAACAAATGTACATATAATTAAATACTAGTAGTATATTCTTACCTAATATTTGTTTCATAATTTTCACTGTTCTCTTTTGTAGCCATTCTTTTAGTAACCAAGTTCCAATTCCTTTATTGGATAAGGTGGAACTCCCCAAAGATTTCTTCGATGATGCCATCGCAAAAACAAACAATTTCGACTCATCTTCTTGGAAAAAACTTCGCTTCCTTGTTTTTACAACTGATTCAAAGTCAAATGAATGGGATCCATCAATGTAGCAAACTATATTTGAGAAGCATGCAAGGTGATGAATAAAATGATAAATTGGATACTAAGTTCGGTTTGTGTTCCTTACGGATTCCTACAGGACCGTATCCAGGCGTACGATACGTAATCTTATTATCATAATTAATCTGCGGAACGTAGACATATCAGTGAAGCCAACTTTTATTTAATACCAGACTATAATGTCACAGGCGTAGAGAACGCGCTGATTTAACAGAAAACTGGTAAGCCTGGACCTAGCTAGAGGCTGTTAATCTAATAATATCCGTCCGTAATCAAGCACTTCTCTCTAAAATTCGATACTGCCCCTCTATGTGGAATCTGTTAGAGTGCAGGAATTACATTTCTTTTTCCTACGGTTTTTCTGCTACTTTGCTTACATACGTTCTCGAACATTTTCAGTAAAAATTGATTTTGTTACTAAAATTAATAAAAAAAATAAGCATTAGAGCCAGAAAACATTTCTCTAATCGCAGATGATATGTGAAGTATGCGAGAAACATTGCAATGTGAATTCGCTTAATATGTTATTTGTTTGGAGTTTGAGGGAAGAAATTCCCGAAGTTATAGTGACTCTATTTGTATATATTGTAGTACACGGCGTTGAATGGAGAATTTGGCTGAAAACTTGTCATATGTTTCCAGACGAATAAATCTGAAGTATCTGCTCCCCCTCACAGCGATCTTTTGAACGGCCGTTTTCATATAAATGACGTTATTGTTATGAAAATTCTGTGACTTGTCGGTGCAGTGAGGAATTACATTTCCTAGTGTTGTTATCATAACATAAACATGTTCGGAAATGCTATGTATAAGTGTAAAGCGGGAAATTTAACACCGCAGTTACTAAAATAATATATTTTGGCGGAAAAAAGTCATAAATAAAAAACCGTTGTCCCAGTCCTCTTTCGACTTCTTCCATTTTTAAGCCATGACGACGAAATGTATTATAATTTGTGAAGAAAGTCCGTAACCGAGGTTTATGAATCCGAGGATTTTCCGGCAAATTCTGTGTAGTACAAAATGAATAAAATACTCGAATGTGGCTCTAAAATCGGATAGCAACGAGTGAAGGAGACAAGAAATGTGGAAATTATTCATAGTCTTTATTCCACCAGAGGTGTGGGATTTCAGATCATCACGAAAAGTCTTTTCATTCTTGCCGATATCATTTGTCAAAGAATAAAAAGTAAATTTGATGAAGCCTTTGATTTCCAATATTCTATGATAGCTCCATTAATATAAATGATTAATGACGATGACTTAATATAGAGAGAGGATGGAATTCAGAGGAAAATAAAAATTTTCTTGTGTGAAGAAAACCGTAATGATCTAATTTACTTAAACTTACTGCGTCTATTTTCTAATATACATCGTAACCTTATTACATTAAGTAATCGGTATTTTTTTATTATTATTAAGACGATAGATGGCTTTTACACTCAGAAAATTATTTTTTATTTCTATATTTGTTTAGTCTGTTCTTTCTCGACGTTTCGTGCAATATTAAGCCAATTAGTGTGATTAAAATCAAATATTTGAAGAGTGGAAGAGGCTCTTGAATTAATTGTATATACAGAATTCCATTTTTACGATAACTACACGAAAACTTTTCCGTAAAGTTTTCGTTAATTTCAAATTTGATACAAACATTTTTCGAAAACGAAATGTTAAATTTCTCAATTCCCCGAATATTCCGAGATTCCATTTAACCAACCGCAAAAAAATGAAAATGTGTACTCAACCCCTTTTTCGCTTCCGCCAACACTTGAAATTCAAACTAATTTCATTACTTAGATCTTTTTGTAGGCGACACCTTTATTTTAGAGTATCATGGAAGCACTTCTATCGTGCTGATTGAACCGAAATGATTCAGTTTAAGTGATTGTGTTTGTTTAAGTGATGTTCGAAATTCGGATCCCGACTAAATTGGATAAATATTATCTCAATTTGGAATTTTTTCGATATTTATTAAGTTTGAAATCGGATGCTACACTTCTTTTCCATGACGAATTCCAGCAAATATCCCAACTTCTAATATTTATCGCTTTTCTCTTGGTACGATTTAATTTATGATTCACTATTGTTTCAGGTTGCCTGGATGCATTTTGAACAATCTGCAATACTGACGGTGCACAATCACGTTATAACAAGGAATCCTCGCATCAGTGTCACCCACGATAAGCACAGAACGTGGTTTCTACATATTAATAATGTCCAAGAAGAGGACAAAGGTCGTTACATGTGTCAAATCAATACTGTCACGGCCAAAACCCAATTTGGATTCCTTCATGTTGTTGGTAAGTTGACAATTCAATAATTTCTACAAAAGAAACGTTTAGGCGTTTTTGCGAAACAGTTCTTTCTTATGAAAGGAATGATATGAGAAATAAATTGCTTCTAAAACTACAGCAGAAAATGTTTTATGTCAACGATAGGTTTTTAGAGCAAATATAATAATTTTTATAGCATAATGCTGTGATAGCTTGCATTACATTGTGGTTGCGTTTGTTGGGAGGGATTTATATTTTGAATGAGGTCGGAAACAATAGCAACAACCCTTCCTATTAAACTGTCTCTTTTGATATGGCTAATTAAAATAAGGATTTTCGTATTTTTATAATAAGTAGAGGATTTAAATTCTAACCACGTTCAGCTTAGTTGCGGGGACTGATAAAGACTCTTGTGGTTTGATGATAAACTTTGACCTCCTGCTCCAAGATATACATTATTATTCCAGACAGCAAGCCGAATGTTCAGATGCTACAAACTTTTTTAACTACCAGAATTCATTAGGAATTTTCCAATTGATAAAAGTAAGTTGTTTCTACGTTTCATTTCGGCAGAGTTATCTACGTCTTAGACATATTAAGCAGAGGATCAATACAGAAAACTAGAGCCAAAGAAAAACTTTATTTTATTTGCCTTTCTATCCTACTTTTAATAGTGTTAAGGCATCACTAGTTGCGAATTTTCTATTTCCCCATACTAATTACAAAAAACATAATAATTTCATCGAATTCAGGTACTCCTTGGTCATATTGTTGCTTTAATGGAGAAATAAATTTATCTCCACGTTGAACGTCGACTCAATTTGTTCGCGGTCTTTTTCTTCCTTCTTGTTGGAGCATAAAAGAAAATTGGAGAAAATAAAAAGCAAATGAGACACTTACATTATTTTACGATTAAATTGCAACTAAAGTTATTTGGAATAGCTTAGATTGGCTTCGAATTATCATGTGAAATATGTTTGGGGTTATTGTGGATGTCATAATTTACGATGGTACAGGATTTATAGCCAAAAAAATATTGACAAAGTAAAATCTTAGGTAAAGTTTTAAAACTTTTAATCGTTTAAATAGTATTTTAAAGATATAGGTTTAATATTATGAACATTGTTGCAAATTGTAAAATATTTAAATTTTTTAAACAACGATGAGTAATTAAATGAAATGTAGTTAATATCGTTAATTTTTATCTTGAAATAGAGCCGCAAAGTTTAAACAAATAAATGAAAAGTTTAAGTATACCGAAGAACAAACTGGAAACGAAATTAATAATTTAATAATTCAGTATATCAACTTTAGGGACACCTTGGCGGATTCTTGTGTTTTTCCGTTTTCTCTCTTTGCGTTCATTGGAGTGGAAGGTTTCTTGTTTTCAGCATTCTCCTTTGAAACGTTTTCCTTTAAACCTGATTTTATAACAGTGATTTTTATATACCTTTTTTATCATGCAGGCATGTAAATAAATCCACTACATAATTTTGTTAAAAAATATTTTATATTTCGTTAAACAAAAATTTAATCAGATGAAACGAGTTGGAGGCGCATCTAGAGAAAAATAAATGACATGTTGTAAGGGAATGACGAAGTCGAAGACTCAATTGGAAATTTCGGATTTGGAGCACTGACAATAGCTTATATTTAACTGTATTGGCAGGGTGCTTAATGAAAGCTTTCGGCTGCTCGTGAAGAAATACGACCGTAATCAAGAGGTCCTTTAATGCGTTTCCAGATTGGGGGACAGAGCTAGTAAGTTCTATTTTTTATTGGTCGCCCAATCAACAATTTCAATTTCTACTTTCCGGCCATACATTGATATTAACAGGAGAAATTTCAATATCGGAATGTTAGTAGGATATTTGATTAAACGCATTTAAGTTATTTTCAAAATAGCTGCTATTTACCCGGTCAAAGGTACAATTCGCACAACTGCGAGAATGCCGTGTTAAGTTATTAGCATTAAAGGCAAGAACATGTATGTATGTGCCGGATTCTCTCAGTTCTATGTTCCGGATCTCTCAGTTCATGTCCCACAGATATTATGAATCGCTATATTACATTTGGAGATATATTTGAATAGAACCAACAAAGTCTGTTATATTCAGGAAATAGATTATGCAAAGCATTGAGTAGTAATTCACAAAAAAAAATAAACAGGCTATTCAACTTAATATTTATTAATTTACATCTTTCTAAATTAATTTTATTTTTGCGTTGGTTGATTATTGTCCACAACAATCATTTATATTAATTATATGGCGTTTTTGTATAAACGTCATGGTATTTAGGAAACAATACAAGGTTCTCGTGAAAAACGACATCCTAAATAGCTAGCACAATAAAAATGTAAATTACTTGTATATTCAAGAATAACTCCTATTCAATTACCGTCTTTTATTCACTCTTTGTTTGCTCCATTATTGGCAAGGATCTCCTCTTCTAAAAAGTTCATTTATTTTTAATGTGGTCAGAAGAAATAAATGGTAATTTTTTCCTACTTATACAGGTTGATTCATATGAATAATAAAAAAAAAGAATCCCGTCAAGTTGAAAAAAGTAAATGCTATAAATTTTTGAACTGATTGAAATTGCGCACTTCCAAAGTAGCTCTTTCAGTTTAGATCGAATTGTCGATAGCATCGGTTTTATTTAAATGTAAATGAATTCCCGAACTGTATTAAATGAATGAAAAAGGGGAAAACAAAATTCGATAATACTTCACGAGTTCTTTAATATACTTTATACTTACTTCAACAATAAATGTCGTAACGATATCTTAGATACTTCTTTCTATAATATGAATTCTCAAAAAAAGCCGTCAATGTACTTTTCTAATACTTTGAAAATTCAATTAGAAAAACTTTAGTTTTCGTACTGACCTTAAAAAGTTTGCCGCTTTGTAATTATTCCAACAACATAAGCTGCCAAACAATAATCTAATCAATGTTTACAAACTACTCCGGAAACCGGTAATTCAGCCAATTTCACTAACGAGGTAGCAACTTTTCATCCAACACTCTCAACACCTCAGAAAACTTTTCCAGATTCTTTAAGGAAATCGTTAGATGCTGCAAATCTAATAAAACTGCACAGATTTTCTCTATATTTTTGTTTGTTTGCTATTTTTGTCCGTTAATATAAAACACTTATTTAATCCGGCATAGAGTTTAGCTTTTAATTCACTTCTCTTATTATCCAAATCTACATTCACCGTTCGAATTTTATTCCACTGACTTTATTAATTACGAAGACAGTCAGCTGAATGCGGTTAAAGCTTTAACCTCTTCATCATTCCAGGTGAAACTCATTCCAAAATACACGAGTTGGAAAGATACAATTTCAAGCACATTGTCAAAACTATAACAATTAATAATCCCAACAGCGGAAATTTCGAGAATCTGTTCAAACAGATGAATAATATGTTAAAAGGTTACAGATGTTAATTAAGGAATTAATGAGCGGGCTTAAAATTAGTAATTTTTCTGTTATTTCTCACTAGGTACGTTCTTTTAATTAATTAAAAATTATATGAGTAATCTCAAAAAGGTGTTATGGAAATGCCTTTTATCTGTTTGGACTTTAGCTATTTGAATGAAAATTTCATTTTCCGCTGAAGCTTTAACGGCATTTGTTATTTCGATGTGACCACTACACTACCCCCAGTTAAGAGATTTACAAAGGTTTATTTTTGTTTTTAATTGGATCCCAGCTTTAGTAACAGTCAACATCTTTTGTCAAAGCGGATATCAAAACAGCTTTCTCTCTGTATATACCTACATTCTATAATCATAGAATATCCATTACCGCTTTGTTATAGAATTTCACTATGGCACCTCAAAATGTTTTATTTTATATATAATTTATAACAAGGAATTTGATACGAGCATTTTTAAATTTTGCGTTACCTTCAACCTCCAACAAGAATATCAAATTTTTTCGCAAAGCTTCTAAACATTTCGATAGTGACGGAAAGTTCGTCAAGTATTTTAAAAACCGAATAAAAAATATTTATTTTTCAGTTCCGCCGAATATAGACGACTCGTTGAGCAGCGGCGATGCGATCGTGACAGAGGGATCCAACGAGACGTTAACTTGTAAAGCCACCGGATTTCCTACACCTACCGTTAAATGGAAGAGGGACGATAATACCAAAATTACCATAAATAAAACCCTTCAAGGTAGGTAACATAAATTATTTTTTTCGCGTTCGCTTCTTATTCATCTTCCACCTCATTTCTTACCATAGAATGTAGGTATTCCCAAAAAAGTTTTTAATATTAAGTATTATCTATTTGTATTATATGATATGTATTTGTTGCAGTTCCAGAATGGGAAGGTGAAAAGCTCGAACTTACAAAAATTTCGAGATTAGATATGGGAGCGTATTTATGCATCGCGAGTAATGGCATTCCACCCACAGTTAGCAAAAGAATTAAAGTCAGCGTAGATTGTAAGTATCGAATTAAAAATAAACCATCACCTTAAATTCTTGATAACTTTATAAGAAATTTAGTGAAATCTAACTAGCGTTAGAGTGGTTTATGCATTAGCTGTCCAACGTGCAGACATCACGTAATGTAGGGAAACTTACTGAACCTAATTGCAAGCTGATAAATAATTTATTGGTGAATAAGCTTTAATAAAACAAACTTTTTTACTCTCAATATTTCATATATTTCGGTTTCAATTTCACCCGCATCAAAATAACAGGCTACCATTATCGGATTTTGTAACATTGAATCCTTGATATCATTCGAGTATTCGTTTAATAATTAATTGAAAGACGAGATTATAATGAAAGGCATGTGCGTTATGTTGACATCATATTAAGAGAAGATTAATTGTTTGTATAGCGTTCGGCAAGTGACATTTTTGTTCCATCTAAAAGCGGTCACACGCAGTGCTTTGACGAAATAAAAAATTTCATACCGTAATTAAAGTATCAAAAAAATTATCAATTAATATTTATGAAATTTCTCCAATTTGTAATGTTCTTTTAACTGATCATTTTCGTGTAATTTCCAACTGAATGCAAAGTTGGAATAACTTTGGTGACAAAGAGTAATTTCCCCGGAATTAAGAAATATGTTGTTAGTCGAATGCGAACAGATCCAACATAATGGTAATGATTTAGGAAGGGACGGCTCGAAACTCGCACAGGGACTGCGATTTCAGTCTATAAGGTGAAACCGTGGCCGGAGCCATTACCTGGTCAATTACATTGAATGGAATTGAGGTTTTGGAACTGAAGTTATAATTGAAATCTGTGGTATGGCTGAAATTCCCTTAAATCTCCTAATTGTCAGCCCTTTGTACTAGATTATGAAACGTTATCATATAATAATATCAAATCTAGCTGTTAAATTGTTAAACTTTACCATATACGGTCGATGTTTATTAAACTTTTGCAATTTTAACATCCAAATATTACATATCCACTATCTATTTTATATACTTATAAACACATTATTCACAATATTACAAAAAATAATTAGTTCTGGGTACCTACATGAACACTGAATTATTTTTGAGATTTGAGATATATTTTTCAGAAATTTTCTGAATATTATCTAAATATTAATATTGCTGGGAATAATTAACGGTTCATTTCAACTTATAATTTTTCGTCACGCGCCAACTCAATATCTCGATCGCTACGCGAGCTCGACATTGTGCGCTTCTCGCTCGAGAAGTTGACTTTATCAATTTCTTACGTCTCTCTCGCTGCGTGAATTAAATCAGAAACGTACAATTCAAGTAAAACAACAATTCACAAGCATCAATTAATACCATAATTTTCATCAAACAGGCGACAAAGTTTCACTTTGGTGTCACAGACACAAACCGGTTAACCCCGGTAGCAGAGGCCATGAATTTATAATCTAAATTGATACGAAATTGCCGTGGGCTGAGTGACCCCGTTAGTGAAGTCCCGACTTGCATTAAAAAATGATCATGGGACCGCTAAGTTCGTCAAATTTCAGGTGAATTTATTACAACCGAAGGAATTAAAATATCATACCTTCATCGACACCACCAAGAAATTGGGTTGATATACCATTTTGCCGTGTAACCAAGAGAGTTAGAACTAGATGATATTAATAGTTTATATAGGGTTCACTCACCACAAATGGATTAGGTAGCGTTTCGAAGCATTAAAAAAATAGGTCATGAGTGAGTAATTCATTCGTGTTTCGGGCTCCATAATGTTGAATTGAAAATCCCCTTTCGTAACCCCCCATTCTTGTTGGAATACATCATAATGCCGCTAAGTTCGCAACACTTGCGGGCAATGCATAAAGCATAATATTTTATTGTGTTTGAAATTTGTTCCAGTCCCGCCGATGTTATGGATACCCCATCAACTCGTCGGGGCTCCTCTTAATTTCGCCGTAACCTTGGAATGTTTCACGGAATCCAACCCGAGTTCCTTGAATTACTGGACGCGCGAAGATGGCCAGATGATACACGATTCCAAGAAATATCAAACCGAGAACATCCCCGGAACTCCGTCGTATAAAACTCACATGTCATTGACCATTAAAAATATCCAGCAAAGCGACTATGGAACGTATAAGTGCGTGGCCAAAAATCCTCGGGGTGAAACTGATGGAACCATAAGGTTGTACAGTAAGTAGATGTTATTAATTATTTTGAACTTCACTCGGGTAAGCGCAACTTTTTCTGGAGGAAGGAATTCACGTTTGTATATATTTTTATTATAAGCGAGTCAGATTTAGATACCGAAGAAGAGAAATTGTGGTATTTTTTTAATAAGGGATAACTATACTAATTACTGAGAAGTTGACTGTACTTAACCAACTAATCAATTTTTTTCATCAAATTAGATATCTTTCTTGATAAACTATCACCCGGACTAATTAACTTTACTGGAAAATAAAAGATGATTGGAAATTCATTCAAAATTAATTATTTCCGATATACAACTGTGATATACACCACTTTTATTCAAATATACATTTCATTTATTTATTGATAATATTTATTGAGAAATCAATTTTTGACATTAACGGTTAACTTCTCTATAAAACCTTTTTATAGTTACCCCTTTATATACCGGTACAGTAACCTATTATAAAGGAATACGTAAATGTTTGGAACGTACCGAGTTCGGCCCTATTCGATCAATAGTAATTAAATTTCGTTGGTAGTAGATTCCTAATAATAGGCGCATATTTTCCTTTTTCAATTAAATTTGAACGCAAGTATTCCAAAACTCCAAATTGATTTTGCGCGGGCGTAATGGCGACATCTCGTACGAAATTCGTGCAATTTATCCGTTTATCCAACTAGCGATATCTGGTTTGTAGTGATGTAAATTCGAAAAATTTCCTCCAAATATCCTCCGGTCCCTATGAACGAATCCTCTTCCGGGTTGAACTCCTGCCGGTGTTCCTGGTCTATCTGTCTTGTAGATAATTTCTTTTTTGAAATGTCTGCTTTAGTTCGTTACGTATCTTTATCGCAGCCTCGCCAGCTCCGACTTCAACGTCGAGACCCTCTACGACGGAAACTCCTTCGAGGACAAAGGATAATTGGAGCAAAGGAAATTTAAATAATTCCGTTTATGGACATTCTCCTTCACATACCATACATCACGTTGCAGACAAAGGTAACTTAGTTGGAATCATTTTTATTTTCAAGGAGAATAATTTTTCTCATCGAATTGTCTGTGAATGTTAGTTTGTATTACCTGATACCCAATGATGTTAATCCGTTGACCAAATTGAGTGTTTGCATTTGCATGATAATCGGATTTTTTGGTGTATAAAGAACGGAATCAATTTCAATTCTACGTTTTCCTTTTAGGTTCCAAATACCAGTCCAACTTAAACGAAATCGACAAATTTGAGCAAAAATCGACCTCGGACTCCGATACCAAAGGACATATGTACGATAACACTCAAGAGAACGCCGGAAACTGCCTCAAAAGTAAGCCATGAATATAAATTTTTCTAATCAAATATGTATCAGAAATATTGAATAAAGAACAGTCCACGGATAGATGCAATATATTTCGATATTTGTCTCCGGATGACCATTTTTTTATATACAGATATAAAATTGGTCCCTTACCTACCCTAAAAATTTTCTCGAAACTGCATATTGAATAGACATCTTCTCTACATATATTTAACTTTTTATATCCATTTTTCTGGATTAAAAAAACTTGTTTCAGGCTGTTTAGCGACTTCATTGGTGTTCACAATGTTGATGGTGCACGTCCGGTGAACATAACAACAAGGAGTTGTTGTACAACGTGTGTTTTCGAAACAGAAAAAAAGACGCTTATAAATGGAGGCATTTATGTACATTTTTGGTAGTTAACTATTTATACAAAGACTGAAACTGATTAGCATTAGTGTGGTTGATGCAGATATAAATTCTTCCTATAATGAAAATATTTATAACTTTTAATTTGGCTATATATTAAATATATAATTTTTTGTTATGGATAATTAATTGTTATGTGAGTTGAATGGCGTTTTAAATACTAAATTGTGTAACTTAAATTAAAACGCTTTCGATGAATTTAAAGTAGTAGAAACGGAAGTGCTTGATGAATACGAACGAATTTTGCAATATATTTTAATACTTTTTTTATCTGAATAAATTAGCTTTTTATTGGCTAACAAATAATAGTCTTCCAATTTTCACCACCAATTCTAACACAACAATAAATTATATGGCCCGTTTGTATTCATTTGTCGCATCTGTAACCGCTTAAGAATCAAATGCTAAAATAACATTAAAAAGTATATGAAAGTATTGATTTTAATATGTAGTAGGTAAATAAAAAAATGTGGTTAGTTTTGTTTAATAAAATAAGAAAATTTTAGCGTATGATTCTTTTACTAATCATCAAGCCAAATTGCAAGGGTTGGATTAGAAAAAAAATTCGAAAGAATACGTTATATTAATAACTTCTAAATAACATATCAAAATATAGATTAAGTTTGTTATTGTAAGTACCTACAGGTAATCCTACTAACTATACAACTGAAACCGAAAGAATCCATTCATTCATTCATTCACTGACTCATTGGCGTGTTTTTTTTTTTACGGCCAAACGCGAAGGAAAATCGTCGCGGAAAAAACGCTATCCGACGTAACTCGACGAGATCTATCGGAAAATCGATATTTCGAAACCCGGAAAAGTTTCCTTCCGGGTGAAAAACCGGATTTTTGGGGTATTTTTGAGGTTTTTCGGGATTTTCTCCGAAAATCTTCCGACGATTTTCTTTAAAATTTTCCAAAATATTCTTTAATATATTACCAATCACCTCACGCAAACCGCATATCGGGGAAAATCCATTTACCGGAGTTATAGGAAAAACAAATTGTCATTTTCGCAATTTCGGCAAAAAAATTGAAATATCTCGAAAAAAGATGCGATTTCGAAAAAAAATTTATTCTTCGAAAATTGTAGAGAACGCTTTTCTCTATAATAGGACATATAAGGGGTTATTCTATTTTGAACCGTTTTTGAGTTATAACGATAAAAAACAAACATTCCTTCGCGAACGAAAAATTTATATTTTACAATTACTCAAAAACTAGCCGTTTTTTGAAAATTTCTCAAGAATCGAAATTTGTAAAGAATAGTATTTTGTATAATATATGTGGATGGGGTGATTCGATTTTGAGCGGTTTCCGATTTATAGCGCGATATCGATTTTTTAAAATAAACGCGATTGACAAAAAGTCGAAATAACTCGAAAAAAGATGCGATTTCGAAAAAAAATTTATTCTTTGAAAATTGTAGAGGATATTTTTTTACATAATAAAAAGTTTACGGGGTGGTTCCAACTTTAACGGTTGTTGAGTTACGACGAAAAACCTGCGATATTGCTGGGTAAAACCGAGCTGATTGGCGTGTTTTTTTCTTACGGCCGTACGCGAAGGAAAATCGTCGCGGGAAAAACGCCATCTTTACGAATTTTGACGAGATCTATCGGAAAATCGACATTTCGAAACCCGGAAAAGTTTCCTTCCGGGTGAAAAATTCCGGATTTTTAGGGTATTTTTAGGGTTTTTTGCGATTTTATCGGAAACGAAGAGATCGATTTTTCTCAATCTCTCCTAAAATATTCGTCAAATTAATATCGATTATCTCACGCAAACCGCGGAAAAATCAAAATTTCCTTCGCGGAGTTATGGCAAAAATAATTTAATTATAATTAAATTCTTTATTATTTACACGCTCAAATCTCGAAAACTATTAGGTTTACGATAATTTTACAAGAATACAAATTTGTTAAGCGTAGTTTTTTCCAACTAACAAAACAAACTGCATATGTTTATCTTGAACAGTTCAAAAGTTTTAGGGGTAAATCTAAGTCGCGAACATGAGACTCGAGCGACGGATTAATGGTTCAAATTCGCGCAGCAAAGGGATTCCCGAAACCGGTCTCTCCGTAGAGTACAGGGACGGATCGAGAAGGAATTACTTTATGAATAAATACATTATTATCTTCGAAACGGAAGGTTTACGAAAATTTTACAAGATACAGAAATTGTTTAGAAATGATTTTTCTATCGAACGGTATATTTTCCGAACCTCGCGAACAAGCCGTAACAAAAATCGTTTTTCCGGAAAATTCAAAATCAAATATCTCCTAAGCCGTTAGATTTACGAAATTTTTTCAAACTAGGTGATTTGTAGGGATTATTTTTTTACATCGAATAGTAATTTACAAATTTTTATTCGACAATTAGTTTTTGAGTTATTAGAAAAGGTTTAATTTTAATTAGTCATAATTAAAATTATCACGCTCAAATATCGAAAACTATTAGGTTTACGAAAATATTACAAAATACAAATTTGTTAAGCGTAGTTTTTTCAAACTAACAAAACAAACCGCATATTTTTAACTTGAACCGTGAGAGGGCATTTTACTTTGAAACGTTAACTTGAAGCGGTCGAGAGTGGGGTGTGCAATGTGCATTAATATTTTGGCATTTTGGATTTTGGCCGAGCGATTATTAGCATTAGCATATGTTAGAAATGGGGACGGCACTGCGATGGATATTTATTTAAAACGAAAGAATTGTATCGAAAATGTATGATTCACGGAGGGACTAGTTTTTATGTTGATAAGGTGGAATCGGATGATGTATTACTTTACTTTGTTATTTTGTTCTTGGGTGTTAATAAAGAAAGACTTACAATTATTTATTTTTTGGGGTGCGTTTATAAACCTTATTTTATTTGAAGCGAACAAATTTTTGGATTTGGACGCTATTATCAAAGTTTTATTAACAATTACGGCTAATAAACTTTTGAGCTTACAATTAGTGATTTGTGATAATGAAGCAGTAGTGTATAGTTGTATGGTAGAGTGTATAATAGTGGTAGTAATTGCCTGACTAAGTGACAAGACCACCAAAAGATTTAATTGCAACAATTGACGACCTGGCAACGGGTCAGTGTCCCAAGAAAGGGCGCGTTAGCGCCCTTTCCAACCATTCTGCGAGTAATATATATAAACATAAAATTTGTTTATATTATACAGGGTGTGCTACGTAATATTTCACGTTGTTTTCCCTTCGTAGATTAAGAGTATCCCTTAAAATTTTGAGTGAAATTAATTTTTTAGTTCCTACATTTGTGATTTATTTAAAAAAAACATAAGGTAATATGATAATAATGCGCATAGATTGTTGCTAGAAATTTTATTGTTGTTTTATATTATTTTTTCCTATTTTTAGCGAAAAAATTTGCGATGTACAAGATTGCCAAAATACATTAAAAAGAGTAAAATTTTCTAAATAAAAAACAATATTGGTTTCCTTTTGTTTCAAGTTGCATTTTTTAGAGCAGGTGGTAGAAATAAGTTATGATGAATGTCCTATATGAGATCAATTATTATTGTTATATTCTTCACTTACTTATACGTTAAGTAAAATAGGTCTGTATTAATTTCTATTATTTTCTCCATGATTTATATAAAAAAAACTTTTTTACCTAATCCAGCATTATCCATCTTTTTTCATCCAAGGAGAACTTCTGTATTAAGGACAGTGTGAAACAATTAACGACCTTTTTTATATTTATATTCTTTGTATTTTGCAGGAAAACAGATTCTTAGCGTTTTTTAGGTGAAGACACAACGCGAATTTCATTCTGCGAATTACCTTCAGAGTGGCAAAGCGATAATATTAGGATATAGGCTTGTGTAAAAATTCTTAATAAAATAAATTTTGAAGTACTGAACTTGTTTTAATTATAACACAATATAAAGGCTGTTTAGCACATTAATGGACTATTTTGTGTAAAATAAAATCATAACCGAAACCGAAACCGACAAACAAACACCTTGTAATATTAAATACGACTTGTATTTTGTGTTGCCTACCAATGTAGGCAAGTGCATCAGTAGATTAAAAATTCTATTCGATTCAAAACAATTTCATATTGTATTATTTTTATACCAATATTCTTCGATAATAGAGTTGATCTAGTTTATTGAATTCATGTCATTTAATATTCCCATTAAACTTTTTTGTACTTCTTTAAGAGTAGATTTTTTGCTCCTATTATGTTCATATATCAAGTGTGTCATCTGGTCATCTGCATAGCTGTAATTTTTCATTCTTATACCGTATAATACGAGAAAGATCGACAGGAAATGTGCCTGTCCTAAAACACTTGATTTGTATTGCAACATCACCTAATATTCGTCGATATGAAACAATTTTATTATCCTAGATTCTGTTGTTCCTCCTTCAATGGACTACGAAAGAAAAATGCTCATTTTAAAACTGGTTTTTGACTGAATGGGCAAGTTTCGGTCACACACAGGAAGATTAAACTGGTTATGGTTATACGGTTAGTACGTATACTTACCTATTGGTCAGCATATTTATGATAAAAGAGAAAACCAATTTTAATCCGAAATTTGAAATTATAATCTAAACAGTATCGTTATAGTATATTAGAAATGCTTCATGAAAGTTCTACCTACTACAGGGTGAAGTTAATTACAAGTAATTGTTAAAGATGCAATTCAGTATGAAGAAATTTCTCAACAGAATAGATAAAATGTTACTTAGTTGTGCGTTAAGGAGTATAATTAAAACGTCCTTCCTCAATTGCTTAACTACAGATGCAACTAAATTGATAACCCTCATAAAATCTACCTACATTTCATAAATTCGAACAAAATTAACCAATAAATAATCATTTTTTCGTTGACAGAGAAAACTAAATTCCTATCATTACAATCAATAGCGAATACATTTTTTGAAAATTTGAAAAAGTCCGCGTCGTTCCAATGTTTCGACAACATATTTAATACCACAACTGGCACGGGAGTATTCCTACTATTATTGCATTGAACCTATTTCATTTGAAAATCCATTAGAAATTTACGGTATGTAAATTATGAAGAGAAAAAAGTGATGTTTCGCATTCGAAAGTACAGGATTTCAGTGATTTTGTAAGGGAAGATAACAAAATTGTTGGTAATTATAACTGTGAATCACCGCACCTAAATCGATCAAAGTTTTATCGCGATTTTTTCTGGTATCTGCATAGTTTTTTAGCAAATATTGGCCCGTACCATAAAATAATAAGACATGAATGCCACTCTGCGCGAGGACACGCGAGAGTATACGAGGTCATATACTTCAAGTGGGTCTCTCAGAGGTGAAAACAGTTGTTTACTATCACTGTTAGAGTGCCCCATGTTTGAAATTAACGAATGCTCTGAAAAATGTGCCCGGGAATTTTGAAGGTATGACAACTAATTTTTGGTGATTAATTTAAATTAGAACATTTTCCAGTGTAGTTTTTAGTGTGCATGTGGTTTCTCTTGTGAATCGTTTAGTAGAAATACCGTTAAATACCGTGGCCTCTTATTCAGGAATTCGATGTACTACATTTCGAAAATTTTGATTCCTAGCAATTATTAGAACAATTTAATGTTTTAACATATTGTTGTGTTAATTTTCTTGATTATATTTTTAATGTGATTGATTTTTGTTCAAAATGCCGACACACAGTTTTTTGCGCTTTCTACAACATAAATACTGCGTTGAAATACCTATTATTAATTACAATGACAGTTAATTGAGGATAAGAATTACGATGGTAAAATATTTTATTGACAAAAAAATGTTCTGCGAACTATGCAATAGCAGTGTACTTACATTTTACATTGTAGAATAGAATGGCGCAAAAAGGAGGCCACGTTATTTCAATTGCAGGTGCATTATACGAGGTATGGGCTAGGATTTTTCAAATGCATTGCTACAGAATTATCAATTTATTCAGCCAATATTTTCCATAACGATTAGCATATTTTCATTACTCGAGGAATTCAAGAGAAAGTACAAAAATTTGAATGAAAGTATTACTGCGACTTGCATTTCTTACCAAATACGTCGAAGGCGTATTTCCGAAAAAATTAATTTCTAATTATACTTTCTTGTATTCTATTAGACGTATAAACATAATAACAGTTTCATCGATTTTTTTTCAGATCTTCGACACAGGCGGTCATTAAAAATAACAATAACATGTCGCAAACGACGGCAGAAAATTTCGTGACGGTAGTTTCGGTAGGCTCAAGGGTGAAAGAAGTCAATGGAAATGCGAATTTCAAATCCGGCGATACAGATTACATAACAGTGTTGACAATAGGCGAAGAGACGAGCAAAAAGAACGCAAAAGATGTGGTGGAAGAAGTCATCGTGTACAGACTACCCGGAGAAAGGCTAGGATTCGGATTAAAATTCGAAGGAGGCACTAAAGCAAATGAATTCGTAAAACGGCTATTCATCCAATCTTGCGCAGCCAACAGTCCGGCGTCGAGGGTAACCAGTTCGTGGGGCAAATTAACAGAAGGAGATGAGGTTCTCGAAATCGATATGGTACCAGTCAACACGATGACTAGAATAGATTGCGTGAGGTGTTTAAAGGAATCCAATGTTGCCATAAAACTTCTAGTGCGACACATCCACATCAACGACAACGAAACCAAAATCAAATCGATTATTCCTCCTTTAGTAATCAGTGCCGAAGAGAAGAGAGTACCGCCTCCTCCGCCGCCAGTACCTCCCCGAAAAATATCCAGGAAGCTACTCAAAAACGTCAGCAACAACAACACTATCCAGAAGGAGACTGGAGAAAATATGGATACCAATAAGCAAAAGAAACTGCAATCACCTAGAGGAAGCATCCGGTCGTACGACTCTCCGGATGCCTCGAGAAGAGACCGACGATTTTCCGATGGAAGTCTCGGCCCTCCAGACGCCGAAGTTTACGTCGATCTCTTCCTGCAAGAATCCACTCAAAGTTTAAGCGAATCTGATGAAACCGGCAGCACCATTTCTACTGTTATCGATCGCTTCGGTTCTTTTCCAACAACGACAACATCCAGCTTCTCCGGGAGTTTACCATCGACTCCTACAGCAATACAAAGAGAGTTGGACCTATCTAATATAAATATTTACGATGACGAAGATAACTTCATAATAACTAAAGGATTGGGGAAGCCGATATCTCTGTCGAGAGAAGAAAACAATAATATCATATTGGATGATATAAATCCGTTGTGTTTCCAAGACGCGCCTTTGAGTTACGGAAATGAAAGTACTAAAAATATCATTCCTGATGAAATTGATAACATTAAGGAGGATCCGATTGTGTTGGAAGAAACAAAGCCAGTTTTGAAGAAGCCGCAAGTCCCGCCGAGATCAAGAGATAGTCATTTAAACTTGACGAAAATTGAAGACACTAAAAACACCATTGAAAATTTGCCGAGACTCGTCGATTTTGTGCCTAAATCCCTGAACGGATTGCCAGAAAATGAGAATTCCGAAGAAATCGAAAATAACGAAATATATAAAGGAGAATTTGATTATTTCGATAAAGATGGCGAAAATATCGATAATTTTACTAATGGCGTGGATTTGTACAGTTCCAAATGGAGTTTATCATCTCAGTTAGCGACTATTGGTGAAGTTGAGGAAGAAACCAGCTCAGATTTTAACAGTAATCGGTATGTTAATTTTTCCTCATGTCCGTTATGTTGTTTAACTAATGAGTTTATATTTTAGAACAATATCCAAACTCGCACCAGTCGTAATAGTTGAAAATATAGATAAAATAGAAGATAAATCTGAAGACGAAGGACATCTAAAACAAGGAAATGAAGGTATGTGGCATTTAATATACAAATTTTACCACTAAATATGGTAATTTTTATGATTATTATTGTTTTAAATTTGCAAAATTTACGTTTCTGATAAGTTTGCGAAATAACAGGATGTTATCTAATTACTAAAATGTAAATCGCTTTCTGAAATTTTCAAATTATGTAAGCAATGCAACCGGTTGTTGATGATGTTCGGGATAAAAAGTAATTATTAAAAATAATTATGTAATGAAATATTTCGACATTTATCTAGAGCATTTTTCATATATTGGTGACAGCGCACCAACACTATATATTATTATTGATATATTTTTAACATATTTTTCTAACTTTCCTAACCCATATATCACGTGGTCCACGCAGCGTTAAATCACAGAATTGCATAAATGTTAATAATTACGTATTTCTAATTCATAATAGTAGTTTTTCCAGTCAGTAAGTAACTAGTTTGAAGTAAACCCAACGTTGTATCTAATTGCCGCCTTTTCCTATTTTATTTTTGTAAGACATTCTCATGGCACAAAAATAATTAATTTTATATATTTCACTGTAAATAACAAACAATAGGTTTTTGACCTAGCGTATAATATAATTGTTGCCTATTTCCCTATCTTTACCATATCTAATACCTTCCCTATAATACCTATTATCAGTTTACCGTTTATATTGTGCAAATAAAACTTATATGTATTTTCTCCAATGGCATTTATGAAATCTCTATAATTTGACTAAAAATATTCACGTTTTTGTCTCGTATTTATTTCTAGCGACTTACCTATGACCTATGTTAATGAATCAATGATTTTTTTAACAAAGTATAGAGTCATCATTAATTTTTAGACTGATCAAAATTCCTTTATATATAGGTGTATCCTCACAATAGAATTTGCTCGATTGTTTATGGGTACAATTAGTTTATACTTACATTTTTTTAGAATAAAATATCGATGTATGTGGGCGTAAACTTTGCACAAATAAGTATGTTATGACGTAATTCTTTTATACGGGACTTGATGCAAATCGAGTTTAACTAAATCAATTTATATTTTACGATCGTTGTTTCAATGTCACCCTGTATTCAGTATTCATGAAGTGCAAATTATCATTAATAAATAAACCGACACTCCCTCGTTTCCAGTTATTCCAAGGTTGGATGTACAGGGGTAAAAACTGTGGAATAATTCTTGATTTGAACATTATTTGCATCATATAACAAACATGTATGCCCTTGATTATTTTATAGGGTGTTGGGAGTTTCACTGCGAATGTTTTAAAACAAAAACAAATAAGTTTCTTATTACATATAATAACATATTAGAAAATATTCTCCGGATATGAGTAAACAATTTATACGCAACAACTGTAGTATCATATTGGTGTATGATTCAATAAAGTATCATGTACAAATACAATTATAAAAAAATCTCCACTACCATTGAACTTCAATTTCAAGGATTTTCAGATTTTAATCACATAAAATATATAATGAATATGGTGTAAATTGTAATTCCTAAGATCTTCTTCATAAATAATAATTATAAAAAACAATAAATTACACCTATGTGCAGTGTAGACCCTGTATATTAGGTCGTTTTATCTCAGTCGATTAATACAATTGTTTACACACGATTAAAACGGTTTTGTTAAAATTCGTGACTTACATGAAATTCCAGTGACCATTTATTCAATCTAGGTCTATCTAATTACATTTAAAAGTTCATCGAATTATGCTTATACAACTAAACATAGTGATATTTAAACTGACTACTTGAAATCATTTTTATGAAGTAATCCTGCATCCAGTCTGGGTGTGGTATTCAATAAAGTAGATATTTTAGCTACAGTAAATTTTAAACATTGAAAGAAGAATATTTAACATATTGTCGGTAAATGTAAATACTCAATGGGGATTTGTATACACCAATTTTATTAACTCTCCATGTACCCAATTGATTCTGAAACTGAAACCCTAAACTATCGTCCTTTTGATTTTCGATTGCACTAATTGATAGGGGGATTGGGTTGGATCCTCTGGGGACATATTTAGCTTTCCAAACGTTATATTTGCCTCGATAAATTCGAATTAATATCTGATATTGCAACCTTACATCACTGACCTACCAATCGATGCCACTCTTGACTTATGGGTTTGAAAAAGCAATACCTAGTAGATATCCTACTAACTATACAACTGAAACCGAAAGAATCCATTCATTCATTCACTGACTCATTGGCGTGTTTTTTTTTTTACGGCCAAACGCGAAGGAAAATCGTCGCGGAAAAAACGCTATCCGACGTAACTCGACGAGATCTATCGGAAAATCGATATTTCGAAACCCGGAAAAGTTTCCTTCCGGGTGAAAAACCGGATTTTTGGGGTATTTTTGAGGTTTTTCGGGATTTTCTCCGAAAATCTTCCAACGATTTTCTTTAAAATTTTCCAAAATATTCTTTAATATATTACCAATCACCTCACGCAAACCGCATATCGGGGAAAATCCATTTACCGGAGTTATAGGAAAAACAAATTGTCATTTTCGCAATTTCGGCAAAAAAATTGAAATATCTCGAAAAAAGATGCGATTTCGAAAAAAATTTTATTCTTCGAAAATTGTAGAGAACGTTTTTCTCTATAATAGGACATATAAGGGGTTATTCTCTTTTGAACCGTTTTTGAGTTATAACGATAAAAAACAAACTTTCCTTCGCGAACGAAAAATTTATATTTTACAATTACTCAAAAACTAGCCGTTTTTTGAAAATTTCTCAAGAATCGAAATTTGTAAAGAATAGTATTTTGTATAATATATGTGGATGGGGTGATTTGATTTTGAGCGGTTTCCGATTTATAGCGCGATATCGATTTTTTAAAATAAACGCAATTGACAAAAAGTCGAAATAACTCGAAAAAAGATGCGATTTCGAAAAAAAATTTATTCTTTGAAAATTGTAGAGGATATTTTTTTACATAATAAAAAGTTTACGGGGTGGTTCCAACTTTAACGGTTGTTGAGTTACGACGAAAAACCTGCGATATTGCTGGGTAAAACCGAGCTGATTGGCGTGTTTCTTTCTTACGGCCGTACGCGAAGGGAAATCGTCGCGGGAAAAACGCCATCTTTACGAATTTTGACGAGATCTATCGGAAAATCGACATTTCGAAACCCGGAAAAGTTTCCTTCCGGGTGAAAAATTCCGGAATTTTAGGGTATTTTTAGGGTTTTTTGCGATTTTATCGGAAACGAAGAGATCGATTTTTCTCAATCTCTCCTAAAATATTCGTCAAATTAATATCGATTATCTCACGCAAACCGCGGGAAAATCAAAATTTCCTTCGCGGAGTTATGGCAAAAATAATTTAATTATAATTAAATTCTTTATTATTTACACGCTCAAATCTCGAAAACTATTAGGTTTACGATAATTTTACAAGAATACAAATTTGTTAAGCGTAGTTTTTTCCAACTAACAAAACAAACTGCATATGTTTATCTTGAACAGTTCAAAAGTTTTAGGGGTAAATCTAAGTCGCGAACATGAGACTCGAGCGACGGATTAATGGTTCAAATTCGCGCAGCAAAGGGATTCCCGAAACCGGTCTCTCCGTAGAGTACAGGGACGGATCGAGAAGGAATTACTTTATGAATAAATACATTATTATCTTCGAAACGGAAGGTTTACGAAAATTTTACAAGATACAGAAATTGTTTAGAATTGATTTTTCTATCGAACGGTATATTTTCCGAACCTCGCGAACAAGCCGTAACAAAAATCGTTTTTCCGGAAAATTCAAAATCAAATATCTCCTAAGCCGTTAGATTTACGAAATTTTTTCAAACTAGGTGATTTGTAGGGATTATTTTTTTACATCGAATAGTAATTTACAAATTTTTATTCGACAATTAGTTTTTGAGTTATTAGAAAAGGTTTAATTTTAATTAGTCATAATTAAAATTATCACGCTCAAATATCGAAAACTATTAGGTTTACGAAAATATTACAAAATACAAATTTGTTAAGCGTAGTTTTTTCAAACTAACAAAACAAACCGCATATTTTTAACTTGAACCGTGAGAGGGCATTTTACTTTGAAACGTTAACTTGAAGCGGTCGAGAGTGGGGTGTGCAATGTGCATTAATATTTTGGCATTTTGGATTTTGGCCGAGCGATTATTAGCATTAGCATATGTTAGAAATGGGGACGGCACTGCGATGGATATTTATTTAAAACGAAAGAATTGTATCGAAAATGTATGATTCACGGAGGGACTAGTTTTTATGTTGATAAGGTGGAATCGGATGATGTATTACTTTACTTTGTTATTTTGTTCTTGGGTGTTAATAAAGAAAGACTTACAATTATTTATTTTTTGGGGTGCGTTTATAAACCTTATTTCATTTGAAGCGAACAAATTTTTGGATTTGGACGCTATTATCAAAGTTTTATTAACAATTACGGCTAATAAACTTTTGAGCTTACAATTAGTGATTTGTGATAATGAAGCAGTAGTGTATAGTTGTATGGTAGAGTGTATAATAGTGGTAGTAATTGCCTGACAAAGTGACAAGACCACCAAAAGATTTAATTGCAACAATTGACGACCTGGCAACGGGTCAGTGTCCCAAGAAAGGGCGCGTTAGCGCCCTTTCCAACCATTCTGCGAGTAATTAATCTAAAGTTAGTAGTAGCAATAAAAAACTAATATAAATGCAATAAAATAATCTCGAACTAGATTAATTATGCTCGATAAAAAAACTGTTTCCTTTGCAAGTATAATGTCAAATATAAATGTTCAATAGCCAAAGGTTGGCTACTGCCATTGAACAAGCTAAAATGCAGTTACAATGTGATCGACAATCCGTACCGCAGCAAGCCTGATGCCCTTGACTCAACGTCCACTGACCTGATGCTTGTGCTCTGTGCTTGCCATTTCCCCACCTCCATCTCTAATTCAGTTAGTCTCTTTTACTTGTGCAAACCCAAACAGAAATACTTCGACAATTGCCAAAATACTGTGTAAATAAGTGATTTTTTTAATGAAAAAATTTTCCCTTGCGGAAAATAGTGGTGGGAGAATAAACTTCGACTTGCGTTCCTGTTATGGTAATAAGAAGAATGGCCTGTTGTTTCCGTTATTGTCGGTGATTTTCAGAATGATTTTCGCGGTGTATTAATTTAGTCAATAATTATCGGTCGAATGATACTGAAAATATCGAATTGTATCAATAAAATAGGTATGGTTTACGGTGAACACTTCTGGATTACATACCAATACGTTGTGGTAAGCGTGCTTTTTTAATTCTAATTCTCAATTTCAAACTTTTATTGCCAACTTATAGTTTCATTTTGATCGGTTAAAACTGTAAATTACTGAAAAAAACTTTAATCGATTGAGTTGAAAAGTCTATTAAAACAGTTTTTCTCAATTAGGTATGTTATTAAATTGCTTTTTTGAATGCGCGTTGTTTATGAATCAAATATTTTCCATTAAATTTATACGCAGGTAATGTACAAAATTAACAATGACACAATCATCGAATATTGGCATATTTTAAGCAAATATTTAACTTTACTTTACCGTTGTTTAAATATATGAAATCATCTTGATACGTTAGGCACCTATAATATACGAGGAGCTACTAATTAGTATGTGCAACATTAATTATCACATTAAATACTTAATTATTATTATTTTTTCAACACAAAAGGAATGATTGATGGATCAAAAACTTTTCTCCTTCATTTTTTTGTTGATAAATCCTTTATGTAAGTTATGTGCATTTAACTATGAATTTAAATTACAATTACATATAAGCAGTAGATGCATATTTTATTATTTTTTGCACTACATAAACATAATCAATCATGATAAAATTGATAAAACAGATTAAGTGTTGTCACCCTTACTTAAATAATAAATTGTTCAATTTTTTCTTTAATATTTGTATCTTTAGCTAGATATAAAATTTTTCATGTTTCTATTTCTGTACTAATGGCGAAATTTACAATTGCAATATTTACTCAGCGTAATTGCAAGTTCCACGAAATATACGAACCCACTACAAATATTATAGGCAGGTAATACAAAAAAACTAACTTTATCTACCATGTCAAAATGATATCTTATCATGCACGTAGATCGCAATAAATATCATTAATCGGTGACTCGTCGTTTGCCATAAACCTTTAAATACTTTATTGCTGGAGACAGTAAGGAGTCAATAGTATTTACTCTTTTTTATTAGTGTTTCTTTCATTCCAGGAACTAATGGAATTATGGAAACTCTACCAAGTGACTCCAGACAGCCACCCGATGGTCATGAGTTTCCTGATTTCATAGAAGCGCACGGCGATTCAACCAACCAGATTTACCCATCGTTCAAAGATGATTTTACGAAACAACCTTTACAGGACATCCTCAATCAAAATGATTTGCTTAGCCAATCTGTAAGTGCCTCGAACGGTGATTTGAGATCGACAATGTACGAGTCTATAGAAGATTTGAAATGTGCAGAATACGTTCCTGAATCTAATCTCCTACATGTGAGATCGCAAAGTCTAATAGATGTTTCCGCTTTAAATAAGCAGAAGAACTCGAAATGGAACCAGTTGTTCGAGCAAAGAAGAAAGGGCCTTTCGAAACTCAAGGGTTTAGTAATACCGGAATCGGTGGAGAGCGATTCGTCGCCTAACGTTAGCATACCAGAAATCAAAAGCCAACCAACGGCTGCAACAATCTATTATCCGGCGCCGAAATCAGATATTCCTGCAATAGAAGAACACTCACCCATAACCAAGTCTGTAGAAATTCCTTCTTGGTCTTCCAATTCGTCAACTAGTGTTCCAAAATATTCACCAGCATTCAGAAGAAGGAGCCTGCAAGTATATTCGACTAACATCAGCAGCACCGACTCGACCAACGCGGATTACATAAAATATTGTGATAAGACTAACACGACTGTAAAAGGAAGTAAAATCAGCGACGATGAGTTAAATCCCCCCAAATCCTTAGAAAGCATTTCATCCCCAACAAGGTCTGATTGCAGTTTTGATTATGCGAAGAGCAAAAACGGCGGCGATATTTTCCAGAAATCTGCCAGTGGTAAAACGGAGGACGAAAGTGATAACGATTCGGCGGTCAGTTCCAGCCAGTCTAGTTACAACTCGAGGTATTCACCGCCGGCATCGCCAACAAGAGCTTGCGAAATAAATCACTATTCCAGGAAACTGGATGATGACGGGAAGAACTCCAAAAATCGGTTATTGAAACCGTCCAGTGTTGAAGCGATCAACAGGAAAAATATTTTGGCTTCCGCGAAATGCAGCAGCGGCAAAGACTTGAAAATAGGCTCGCCGGTAATACGAAGGAAGCAGGAAGAAGCGCAATTAGCAGAAGCTCAAAAAGTTGATAAAGTAGATAATAGCAAAGAGGTCGACAAAAAGCCTATTATTACCGAAGAAACCCCGTGTAAATCGTCAATTTCCTCTCAACGTGCCGTACCAGTTGGAAGTAGTAATGAAAAACCCGTCGAAATTCCACTGATAAAGGAAACAAAAATAAGAAAGGATATTATATTTAAACCGCTGAAGAACGTGCCAACTAATGGTAAGTCATAAGCCTAATGTTTTGTTAATTTCAACACTTTTTACACTGAAGTAACTTAATTGAAATCGTAATCCACTGGAAAATTACGAATATGTTTTTCAATTTAATTCATGTTTTTTTTAATTTTAGCATGTATAGTTACAACTGCAGTGTGCGTAATTACTATTGGCAAATTAAAAAAGCTTTCAATTAAAAAAACTTAGTTACACTAGTAGAAATTCTGTGTGGTTTCATAGATGGTAGATGAAGCATTTACTACTAAATATTCAATTAAAAATTAATGAAATTGACTACTATAAAATTATTTTTCTACTCGTAATCGAGTTGGAAGTCTAATAAGCATTTAGCAAATGCCTAATAGTGACGAACATATATCTTATGAAATATTGTAATAGTATAGTATTACCAGTTACTGATTTTTATATTTGAAATATATTGTTTTATAATGAAATAATTGCTGGTAAGTTGCAAAAAATATTTATTCAGTAAAAATTCTGATAGATAGGTATCTAACAATTTGTGGAATAATTTACATATTCAAAAATTCGATTGTATATTGTTTTTCACAGAGATATTAAACATTTTAGGTCAAGATTTGTACAGCTAATTTGCGTGAACTTTTTCTCATTAAATTATATTTATCTCACGAATTAAAGGTGAAAAACAAGCACATCCGGTTCTAACAGGACGTCTGGTACCTCCAGAATTACTGTTATTTATATTTAGAAAACGCAGACTTCGTATTTACCACATTGCTCGTCTATTCTGAGAGAAATTTTTAGTATTCCAAGTTAGTTCATTCATGATTCAGGAGCGTTAATAATGCCACGGTTTATTAGTTCCATGTTAGTTATTCAATTCATTCTCTTCAATGCACGTCTTCCCCTTTCTGCATTGTTTTAAGTAAAATCATTCCAGAAGAACAATCCGCTCTACAATTTCTTAAATTTATATCATTTTTTTTATTATGCTATTTTATATTGATCTGAATTATTGTGAATTATGATTTATTTATAATTTTTCATAACGATTTCATCGTCGATTGTTTTTGTTACTCAACTGCAAGATACTTGCAATCGATTCGGAAAATTTACTCTTTATAGGATACTGAACTCTCGAACTAATAGTCTTAAGAAAAACAATTATTTTTTAAATGCACAACAAAACAAATGAACCTTTTTTATTAGTATCTTTTATTTGTAGGAAATACCGGGCTGCCCGCGAAAATAGTCCTCAAAAGCGTGCCTCCTGCAATAACAACCACCAAACCTATGGATATCTTCAACTCCAGGTCGAGAACGCCTGCCGCCATAAACGTTAAAGCGCTGAAACAAAGCTTCGAGAATCTCACTTCGGCTCTTCCTGTGCCACAAAAAGTTCCTGTTTCGAAACCTGCAGTGCCAAGTAGAGCTAGCAAAATGGAAACCACTATTTCAAACGTTACTAATGGAACGAGTCATTATGTGGACGTCGAGAGCAAAGCCAAAGCTCAAACACCGATACCTCAAAAGAGAAAATCCGAAGTCAAAACGAGAACTATTACCTTGAAAATGGATTCGGATAGTACTAGTTTAGGAATAAATATTGCTGGAGGAATTGATGAAGACAAAGATGTTACTGTGAGTATTGTTTGGCTACGAATGGGTTGTTCAGGAAGTTTGTATGTTGTTTATGTTACAGATTCACCGTATAAGATATGCTAGCATAGCATATAACGATGGGCGTTTGAAAAAAGGTGATAAAATTATTTCTGTGAACGGCTTGCCTACCAAAGGCTTAACTCATGAAGAAGCTTCAAGTTTACTAAAAGTATGTATTTTGTGTGTAGTTTCAAAGTAAAACGGAATTTTTTTTTCTTTCAATAAGTCAATGAATATTGACTTTTACTTTATCCCAAAACCAAATCCTTCCAAAGCAATAAACTGTAATATTGTAACATTTTAGGAACGTGTTAATGAATTTTCTATAACAATCGAAGAAGGAAATGATGTTACAACTTCTCCAGCCAATTCAAACGTTACTAAAAGAAATTCTTCGAACTATGGGATAAGTAGTAAGCGTAAGTACAAGCTAATAAAATGAGACAATTTAACTCTTAAATTTGTAAATCTTTACAGCGTTGCCAAAAGAAATAGAGACTAAGAAATCAAACAATACAATATCAATTACAAAGGACGGTGCAGGTCTTGGATTCAGTATTGAAGGTGGAAGAGATTCGCCGAAAGGAGATGTGCCATTACTTATTAAAAAAATATTTACAGGTACTTTTCGAATATAAATACGAAATATAATTACGTGTTCAAATGAACGAATCGTCTAATTCGTTTTTTATAAATTATAGGGGGAGCTGCTGAAAAATCCGGAGAATTAAAAGTTGGGGATGAAATAATAAAAATGAACGACATCAATTTCACTAGTCTTACTAGAATCGAAGCATGGAATGCGATGAAGAAAATACCTGAAGGCAAAGTTAATATTTACATCTTTAGATAAGTTATTTTCTAACATAATACTTAATCTTGCCAAAATCCTTGAAACTTCTTTGTACTTAAATTAATCACGGTATATTTCTTACATTTTTTCGTTATAATTTTATATATATTTTATATGAACGCTTTGTGTAATAAATTATTTATATGTATTTATGCTGTAAATATCTATTCGTTTAATAAAATTTTTATTAAAAATTAATCATAATTAAGTTTCTGTCTTTTAGTCGGAGGTTTATCGCTATCAGTCTCTTCTGTGATGATAATAACTTCTTGTATTTCGGTAGTTGTAGAAATTGGATAATTAATTGATTCCTTAAAGGGCATGATGATATTATTCAATTTTTTATTACCTCTCTGTATGTAACCAACAGTAGTGTAAAGAGTAAATCCCTTTTCTACAACAAAATATTCTTTATAAATGAGATATCCAATAATATATTCACCCATTTGCTTGGTGCATTTAGGCTTAGTTATATTCGGAGGTCTAATTTCCTTATTTCCAGATTGGAACCAAGCATTCATCAATTTATTCAAGGTAACCTTAGTTTCTTTATTATTGGCAAATTCAATTATTTTAATCAGATCTAATGCGGGTTCTGTTATATTGTAATTAGATACTGGTTTTGAGTCCTTGGAACAATGATCACACATTTTCGCACAATCTGTTTGTCTCCAAGTATCCTCAAAATGATCTGCTATCAATGCTCTCCGGCACCTGAAAATTAGTACAAGTGATAAAAAGAGTAAGTAAAGACTGATAATAACATACTTTGTTTGTTCAAGGCAATAATGCAAAATATGCTTGGTGTTTGTTTCTTCATTTTTGCTTGAAGTCATTGAAGCAGTTCTTAAGTAGTCATTTAAATTGAACATAAGAATGCAATCTGCGGATTGCCCATCTCTACCAGCTCTTCCGCTTTCCTGGTAAAATGATTCCAAACTTTTTGGTGTACAGTAATGAATGACAAACCGTACATCTGGTTTGTCTACAATAGTTTTATAGTAGATAAAATTAAAATTGCAAACTTATATACTATATACCTATGCCCATGCCAAATGCAATTGTTGCTACTATTACTTGATAATGGTTGTCCATCCAACGCTCTTGAACTGTTTTTCTATCCATCGCATCCATTTGTGCATGATAAAATTTACTTTTAATTCCATTTTTTCTAAGTTCAGCACTAATATCTTCAGTTTCTTTAACAGTTGATGTGTAGATGATACCAGACTTGCCTCTGTATTTAGTGGATAGCCATTTTGTTAGCAATTTCGTACATTCGCTTTTTTCACTAGGCTTATTTACCACCTTATAAAAAAGATTCGGCCTGTTAAATGGAGCAGTAATTATTACAGCGTCTTCTAGACCAAGCATTTTTTGAATGTCAATCAAAATGTTCATTGTAGCAGTAGCTGTTAAACCTATAATTGGAACACCAGCAAACAAATTCTTAAATAAGCTCAAGTGATTATAATCGGGTCGAAAATCATGCCCCCATGTAGAACAGCAATGCACCTCGTCTGAAATGAAACTATTATAGGAATTAAAGGAAATTGAAATAACAGCAAACAAACCTATAACAATCCGGGCTAATAAATTTTTATCAAAACATTTTTGTAAATATGTCATAAATTGTTTACTCTTTGCTATCCATTCGGGAGTTACGTATACAAGTTTTAATTTAGAGTTGGGATTTGTCATTTCATTGTGAATGTATTTTCTTTCCTCTTTCGAAGTGTTTGCATTCACAGAAACAGCATCAATTCCAATTTTCTTAAGAGCCCTAAGTTGATCTTCAATCAGTGAAATTAATGGTGAAACTACTATTGTTAAACCTTTGCTAATGTAGGCAGTTAACTGATAAACTAAGCTTTTTCCTCCGCTTGTAGGCATTAATAGCAACACATCTTTATTCGCTAGAGTGCTGTTAATAGCAGCGAGTTGTTTTTGTCGAAAATCATCAAATTTAAACTTTCCTTTCAGTACTTCGTAAATTTTATCAGACCATTCGAATTTCTTATTCACCCATTCTTTTCCGTTCTTATTAGAGCGTATTTTTAACAATTTATAATTGTACTGGAGGTCCTCCTTTTCTAACTCCAACATTTTAAGCTTGTTAACGATTTGTGATTTCTGGCTTTGTAATTCCCGCATAGTTTGCTCTATTTTATTCAATTTACTTATATACTCTGCAACGAAATTGTAAGTAATGAATGTGTGAATATTAAGATAACTCACCGTCTTCATCCATTGTTTGAGTCGTGTTCTGATATATTATAAAAATGTAATGTAACGTTTCAGTTGTGAAGATATTTGTCTCAAGTTGTCTTAAGAGAAGTAAATTAGTTCAAATGTACATCTTATTATTTATATTTTTTGTAGGTTAGGATTAAAAATAAAACGAAGAAAATTGGGACTTCATCTCTAAATAACAACAATCACATACCCCGTTTACATGCGGGATCCAGTGATCGGATCGGGATTGACTCGAGATATCTTTTCTTCGTCGAGTCAACTCAAACCGATATCTTCTTTCTTCGTCGAGTTGTAATTAACTCGATCCGTATTTAGTGTTTCCTCATGATCTATTTGGGATCCAAGCCGGCTTCGATCCCGCATGTAAACGGGTTAAAACATCAAATGTCATAAGTTGCAAGTTTGCTGTGTAATAACTACAGTCGAGACCACAAACGTCAAAATATTGGATTAAGAGGGGCGTTGAGTTTTGGTAACCCAATTTCAGTTGGCAGCAATGAAAATAAGCATGATTTTACTGCATACAAATCTCAATTTTTACTTAATTTTGAGATATATTCTGAATCGCAACTGATAGATTGAACCTTCCTCTAGGCCATAAAGGATTTTTTTGAAGAACCATGCATAAATAACGAAATTACAAGCATTTGAAGGTAGACATTTTTCAGTTTTTTTTTCTAACGGACGAATACCAAACTCCTTTATGGCCTAGCTATGGGTAATAGAAACGTATTGTGAAAATTTGGTAACGAAATTCTTTATATTTTTTGAGATTTGTATGCAGTAAAATCTGAATTTTGGAAAAAACTTCAGCGAATTGCCGCTAGGGAATAGCGAAAATTGAAACATGACATATCTATGTAATGGGGGTTGCATACGCTCAAGTAAATATGAGCTCTAGAAGCATGAAATAAGGTTTAATTATGAATGTACGATATATATGCATCTCACATAGGCCATTTTTTAATTTATAATAGATTCATTTTCAAGAATTGAGAAAATTCACACGAAAATTGTCATTTATTGTCATTGTTGCCAACAAAATAAAGAAATTGACGTGAATGACATGACATATGACAAGATGTCAATGTGATTTTTAGGTTATATTTACGTTAACCTGTGTACTGTTTTACTGTTTTACAAAATGTTTAGTTAATATTTGCAATTGAAGAAGAAATAAAAACAATAAATGCTTTTAGGGATATCTTTAAATTGAAAATTAAATCGCATAATCCTATGAAAAGATTAGTTGAGTTCTAGAAGGCGAAGAAATGTTCTCGAAACATATTCTACTTGGAAAATTGTTCAATGCAACATTATTTATTGCTTATTAATCGTTTGAAAATTAACATTCATTAAATACTACGTGTTTTACGTAAGACATGATATTATATTTGTATTTCATGTAAGTATAAATTGTTTCATGACCCAACTAATCGAAGGTTGGTAGAGAACTAGGAAGTAATAAACTTCTCTCGAAACAAACAATACACATATAGCTATTCCCATGCTATATTAATTCATTAGTACATGTATATTATGAAAATGTGGAAATAAATACAAAGTGCTACGCAAACATTTTGTTGAATCAAACTTCCCGTAGGGATAGTTGTTTGTTTAATTTGACAACGAGAGCAACCTGAATAGTTTCCGGAATCGGCAAGAAGGATGAAGTGGATTTATTGTCCGGAAAGGGCAATCTTTTTCATAATACCAGTCAAATCTTACTCAGCAGAGGCCGTAGTCAACTCAGAAGAACGCGTTAGCCATAGCCTACACGAAATTTTAGGCATGAAGCAGCTTTCGGCTCGATGGGTACCGCGTTTGCTCATACCGGAGCAAAATCGAAGTTGTGTGATAGTTTCGAAGGAGTGTCTGGCCAGCCTTTAAGCCAATCGAAGGGATTTCTTCATGTCATTCGTAATATCTATATCGACTAGATCGAAAAATAATCAAAAACCATAAATCAATATCGTAGTTTTCTTGACAATTCCGGAAACTATTCAGGTTGCCCTCGTATTTAAAAATTAATTTTGAATCAATAAAGTTTAAAAACTTTTCTATTGACTTATTGGTGGTGCATTTTTTTAAGTTAAAAACTAATTTAAGAATTATTGAAAATCTCAAAAAGAAGTTGAAATAATTGTCCTAATAATGTTCGAATATATAGGTAAAACCAGGTAATTTTATTTAGAAAATACCATTTTTATACAAATTTCATGGAAGTATGTACACTCATTAAATTGTTATTCACATAATGCATAATCATGAAATAACCTAACTCTGGTTGTTTTTAGATTTTATAAATGGTTTAATTGGGAATTTCTCCCTTATAATAATCTAGCAGTTCAACATGCAGTGTTTCATATTATTTTTATGTACATGAATTAAAATCAGAATGTTAATATTTGTTGGTATAAATATTCCATATACCGGAAATTCCCGAAAAAAAGTTGAATCCCATCAGGTGGCCAGCATTTTAATCCATTACTTTACGACCCTTAATATGATACGCCGCTTATCCATAAAATACATTATAAATGGTATCAATGAAAATAGTAAAAATGATATATTTGGGAGCAAAAATCAAATCTACAGAGAAGCTCATTTACAACCATGGAGTTGATAATATAGGGTGATGCAACCAGGTTGCAGCAACCTATTCGCGTCGGTCTCTAGGAAAAACGGCTTGACTTTTAATTTTTTTTTGATTTTATAGTATTCAGAATACCCTCTATAATTCAAAATATTTCTATATTGTAGCCTCAATGGTTCTGTATATTATAAAATCAAAAAAACTTAAGTCAATCCGTTTTTCCTAAGAGACCGATGCGAATATGCTGCACCACCCTGTATAATCATTAAATTATTAATAAGTACTGGTGATTGATTGATATTCATAAACAACCCTACATGAAATAAAATAAAATAAAATAAATTAAAATGAATAAAATTATTCTAAAACAGAATTTCATTTCAATAAATTCTTACAACTACAAAAATAAAGAGAATATTGGCTGGAGTGTTCGGGGTCGAAAACGACTAGACGATTATAAAACGGCTACCTCAGGTAAATTTACTTTGTTTACAATGCAACAATAACAAAACGCCTACTTTGAAAACTTTCTCTTTAGATCCACTGCAGTTGCGCCACCTGTTACAAATTTATCGTAAACATTATTGGTTAAAAACCTAGCTAAAAATTAAATTTGAGACTACTAACACCATCTAGTTGGACCAACGGAACTGCAAAAAATTACTAGATTCTAGGGTCCATTGGTACGACTGAACAAGAGCTCAAGGCCCCTCTTAAAAGTGGTTTATTGCCATATCATGAGAAAGAAATTCCTAAAAACTTTAGAAAGTTTATTTAAAAAGTTATATTTTCAGTGAGAAAACCACTATTATATTATTTTTAATCGTGTCTTATAAAACTCAAGTAGGTTTACCCCATAGAGAAAGAAAGTAGAAGAGAACGAAGTCCGTCTTGGGATAACCTTGGAAGTTGCCGCGCTTTCGCTTTTATCTTCTAACCTCTAATTTAAATAAAAGATTTGGTGATAACAGTTCTGGGTGGTGACATTTTCTAAGTAAACGACGTCCAAACTATTTAGACTAATATTCAGAATTTGGTTATTTCCACGCAGTTCAAAATTTCCCTAGTGTCAATGTTAATTCTGCCATTTGACTAGGGGAATTTTACGACGCGTGGTTGAAATGCCGATACGTTGTTGCGATGCGTTCAGCACATTGACATTTATAGGTTATGTTAAATTTATTAAAAGTAATTATCTTTTTTAAAAATCATATAATATTCATTTATATTAATACTCGCAAGCTCCTATCTCCTCCTGATTTTTTTTCTTGTTTAAATTCATCTATTTATGCCTTTTTGTTAATTTATAAACATGACCTTCAAATAACCATAACCTAAAAATCTGCAAAATATAGGATTTCCAGTACAACCCGGCAACGTTGCAGCAGGCTGGCTTTTCACACATTAGTCTAAATAGTACCCAAGTACCCAAGTATTTCTACTGCAATTATTTTCGTTTATGGTGATATATTACTCGTAAGCAAATAATTAAGAAAATAATAAATAGAGAATATGCTAAACAAAACAAAACGAATAGGGGTCAAAAAGACAAGTATATCTGATAATCAACAACTTGATATTAAGACATGTATCAGTAGGTGGACTGAAAAAGTACATGCTTCAAAGCAATTATTTTCTACTCCTAACATAATTGTGAAAAGGCCATTACCATTCGATTATCCTGATGATGAAGTGGAAGGTAAAAAACGGTATAAAATGCCTATCAATTGTACTCTTCTAACAATTCATTTTTGCAGATTTGCCAATTATTGAGACCAAAAAGTCAAAAATAAACGTCATATCAAACCAAATTGTCACTCCACCAAAAAGTTCCCAACCCCCAAATGATCGATTGCGGTCACAAACGATTAAGCAAACAGATTCCACACCTAGGCATCCCAAAGAAGAAAAACCTGGAATTAATAAATACTTTCTGAAATCGATCAAAGACTTGATAGACAGTATTTTTGAGTCTAAGTATTTAACAGATTTGCTGACTGAAAATGAAACGAGATTGCTAAATAATTTAAGAAATACTAAACATGAATATCAATATGTTTGTTTTAAATTGTACAAATGGCAACGAAAATGGCACAAACTTTCAGAATTTCTTGACCGAATTAAATTGATGTTGCAAGACAAAGAATTAATTACACTATTTGAATTTTTAAAGGAAAACAATTTTGTGGACACAGGTAAGTTGTACTAAATGTCTAGAAATCCCCCTTGATAGCACATTGATGCTTTTAATGTTTTTCAGATTATAAAAAAGATGAACTAGAAACACTTCTAAATGTACTTGTTAAGAAAGACATTTTGAGTATATGCCAGAAATTCAAGATTATAACTTCGAACACAAAGCAGGGCTTAAAGAAAGAAGACCTTATACAAAAAATATTAAAAATGTGTAAAAATCAAACAGTTTTAACTAAAGCGATGAGTGCATCAGATTTAGTACGAATGGAAATATCAAAAAAACTAGGTTTATACGTCATTAGGGTCAAAGATGATTTTAAAAAATGGTTTCAGCGTGTATTTATTTTGGCCACTTTTACGAATTCTCATTTATCAACTTTAGATGACTTTTTAAATTTTATGCAAAGGAGTAACATCCTTCCTGATTCAATTGTTTCAGACTACCCAGTCTTTTATTCTCCAGCTGAATTTAACAGGTATGTTTCATTTTATTAAAATTTCCTTATTTCAACATGTTACTTTTAGGTATGAGGAAGCATGCGCATTTAAGGACCTTGATCTCTGTCAAAAGAATCCTTTAAATTTCCTCGCTTGGGGCGATACAATTTTTAAAAACCTCCAATCTCTGCCACAAATGTAGGTTCTATGTCTATTATTGTTAATAATACATACATAATGTATTTGTATATTTTCCAGTGAAGACGAAAATCGGTACGATTATGCACCGCATTTAAAACGATTCACGGCAGAATCGGTTTACAAAAAATGTTTAACGAACATTTCAGAAAAACTATTAACGAAATACCCCGAAAGAGTCAAAGAGTGGCTAGAATATTTAAAAGAAAAATATCCAAAATCTCAACAACTGGGAAATTGGTATTTGTTGTTAGTTCGAGTAAATCACAAACTACATAATAGCGAAATTGTCGGTGATTTATTGATAGAAGTATTTGAGAGACTGGAGGAATTTACTGATGTGGATATTGAGATTTTATCCGAAAAAGCAAGAAATATGTTCAATAAAAATATTACACAATACCAAAAGGATTGTCTTAAAAAATTGATGCCAGAACGGCTGAGAGAAGATTCCTTTCCTAGAACCACTGTTGATAGTGTTGCTATTCGAAGGTAAGCATGCTGGTGAGTATGTTAGTATAATTATTCAATGTCGAGTTTACCTTTGTAGCAATGCTCCTGGTCGAAAGCGAGACTATGTATACACTGATGCTAAAGGAAATAAAGAGTACAAAAGCGTGGAAGAAGTTGCTTTGGATTACTACTGCAAAGAAATGGGTTATACTAAAGGCCTTCACTGTGAAAACTCCATTATCATAGCCTTATTTGCTCTCTTCTTCTGGGATATTATATATCACCCTAAAAAGCAAGTCCCTGGTGCTTATATTTCAAAATTACAATATTACCCGTTGGATTTCCATACCATTTATTTCTACAAGAACAGGAAGGAAGTTATAAAGTGCAGGTTAAAGAATATAGCGACTGGTTGGTCGGATGCAGGATTGTGGAAATTCGTTAGTAATAATTGGGATTTATACGGGCACGTTACTTGCTTTTGTAAAATAAATTCCAGCATATCCAATAAGGATGTTTTGAAAGTTTTGATAACTTGCCTGGAAAGAAATGCGTTAGCTAAAATATTTGAGAGGTTGGTGAAAAATATCAAATTGTATAGCAGCGGAATGCCCGATTTGTTTCTTTGGAATGTGAAGAATTCTAAGGTATTTCATACAAAATGGTCCCTATTATTAATATATGATTTGCTTCGATTTATATGCTTTCATTGCAGTGTAAATTCGTTGAAGTTAAAGGAGAAGGGGATACTTTATCAGAGAAGCAAAAGTTGTGGCTACAATATTTACAGTCTATTGGAGCTGATATAGAAGTTTGCTTAGTACATTGTAAGTATTTATTTAGAGTTTAGCAGTATTTTTTTGATATCTCAAATTCATTACAGCCGTTGGCTCAAAGAAGAAAAGTACCAAGCCAAAGTTAGAAAAACCACAGAAAGCAAGTAAAAAACCTAAAAATTCTGAAAAGTGCTCAAAAAACAACACATCTATTGTGATATCAAAAGTAAAGAATGAAAGTACTAGTAGTAGTAGAAAAGTAGATTATGAAAAAAGTCCAAATGTAAATAATAACTCAAAAAAAAAGCTTCTTGACGATGATGATGGTATTGGCAGTGATTCTAGTTCAGACTTTGAACCCAAAACACCAGTTTCGCCAGCTAAGAAAAAAAGAACGTCTAAAGATTTTTAAAAGAAAATTACCGAGAATATGACTTGTTAGACTATTACAAAATTTTATTTATTCACATTTATTTGGTATTTATATTTCAAAATTTTATCAGTATTAATTTTGCTTTTTAAATTTTCAATGAATTAAAATGATATATTTTATAATTTATGTTATTAAGTGAAATGAAATTATGGTGTGATTATGAAATTTTATGTTATGTTTGAATCCTTGTTGCGCATTCGCAAAAAAAATTGCAATTTGTATCTTTTTTGTTTGATTTATTGTGATAAGAACTGATCTATAATATAAATAAATAAATGATAAAATGTTTATTCAATTTTTCAAATCCCAGAATCGCCTGCACGGTCCTGCACATAGAGAAAGAAATAAGTTATATTTAGTCTATGGTCCTGTGCTTGCACAGATAGGATTTATACAAACGAACGTATTTATGTGTAATACGCCATCATTACAAACGAACGCTATTTCGGAAATGCCAAATTTCACTTCAATTGTCAAACGTCATACTTGTCTATAATTTCACATTAACCTTTCAAAAAATTAGCCGATTTTTTCCCTGTTTAAAAACAATTCTGTTGAACATCCAACATGACTAGGTAAGTACGATATTAATGCGAAATTAATCATTTATTTAATACGAATCCTGCAATAATTGCGGTCTTGCTCCATAGAGGCACCATTGAGTTGGGAAATGTAACCCCACACAACGTGAAGCAGTTGAAAAGCCTCAACAGAGTCGTCTTCCCTGTGAGCTACAACGACAAATTTTATAAGGATGTCCTCGAAGCTGGCGAATTAGCTAAATTAGCTTATTACAATGACATCGTCGTAGGTGCCGTTTGTTGTCGCATCGACGTTTCGGAGAAATCTAGGAGACTTTACATTATGACGTTGGGTTGTTTATACCCCTATAGGAGGCTGGGCATCGGAACTGTTATGGTGGAGCACGTGTTAGATTATGTGGAGAAGGATGGAAATTTTGACAGTATTTTTCTGTAAGTTTAAATTCAAAATTTTTATCACTATAAGACAATAATAGTGTATCTTCTACCGTAAGATATTATGCATTCTTTATAATGCAAATTATTTTTTTTGTTTTTTTAGACATGTTCAGGTGAACAACGAGGGCGCCATCGATTTCTACAAGAAATTTGGTTTTGAAATTGTGGAAACGAAAGAACATTATTACAAAAGGATCGAGCCGGCCGATGCTCATGTGCTTCAGAAAACGTTTAGAAAAAAAGGAACAATTATCAGAGGAAGATCAAATAACAATGACAATGATGTCATTGAGTAAGTGAAAGTGAAAGACAAAATTGAATGAGCGATTGAGCGACCGTATGCGTGATTAGAAAAATGTTGAAATTGGATTTTTTGTTTTCACCAAATTTTGTTCCTTCTTTGTTACGCCTCCGATTTGTACATAATTATTATTGATAATAAATACATTGATAATACAATTTTTAAATTACTTCCTCCTGGAAGTAAAAAAATAAAAGAATACGAAATTGACGATTTAGATATATTTATTTCTTCATTAAATTATTCAGATGCCAACTTAAAATAAAATATAAATTAATACTTAAAAAAATAGGTACACGGACTACCCGTATTAAAATCCTAAACACATTGTATATGATTTGGTAAAAATGTAATTTTCAGATACACTTACACCCTTAAGTACTAGAAACCAGTTTAAAAAGGTTTAAAAGCTGAAGGGAACTTTGAAGGCATATTTCTCTGAAAATGCTTAGCGACATGCTCCCATTGCAACTCCTTGCAATATTCAATAATTTTCTTTTCAATGTCTTCATTGGGCTTATCCTCCTGAAGTTTCAATGTGTATTTTAGAAGTCTACCATAATGTTTGTAAATAAATGCGTGCCAAATCGCGAAATACATTACGTGACTTGTCAAGGTCTGAAAAAAAAGTATGAAAATTACAGTATAAAAAATTGAATACTTCTTACTTTTAGATCTGTAGGATCCACAAATTTAACCAATGTTTTCCAAGTATTTGCAATATCTTCTCTATTATCTTGTATTTCCTGCTTCTCCTCTGCTAAGCTTAAACGACACAAAGCGATACCTTTTCTAGCCAAACACTCAATGTAAATGTTCTTTTGTTGCTCCATGGAACTAAATTCATAAAAAATAAATTTGGATTCGCTCAGGAATAATAGATTGAAAATTTCACCTTTTAAACTTTGTAGCATCAGGTCTCAAGTCGATTTTGGTTGCCATGAAAACCAAGACAGATTCTTGATTAATTCCAGAAAGCACCCTGTTACATATAATCAACACTTTATTTAGGTCTTCTACGGAGAAATTTTGCTTTTTAAAACTGGGTAAAATGCGTTTATCCAACGGATCGATAATTTGGAGGTAAGCTGAATGAATGAGGAGATGCTCAGGATAGTCTTTTATGAGCTCTTCGTACATGTTAGTTGCTGTTGTTGCATCTACAAATTACACAATTAGTAGATTAATTATAGTAAATTAAAATAGAGAATTACCCATTTTTGCCAAAAATTGCGTTCTGATGTCTCTAATTGCTTCTTTGCACTCGTCCAATTTGGTTTTTTCAGTATTACCACTGCCATTTGATGATTTTTTCGTAGAGAAATCAAATAGTATATACTTGAATGGATATACGTCGGCTTTTTTCCCATATTCATCTTTGGCATATGTTACAGTACCAGTCAAATAATGGGCAGTATTATTAGACTTCAAAGAATATCTAAAAATATATGCATTAGACATTGAAGACGTAGATAAATGAAATTGAACTCACTTATCTGAAGCTAACGGAGCTATATAAAGAGGAATGGGAGTATGAATGTTGCTGCAATTAGTTACTCCGGCTTTCTTTCCGCCAAGAAGTGCTTGAGAATATGACAAATATGTATCCATATTAATGTTAGCGTTCAATTTTTGTGAGAGCAAGATAGGAGCCTCGTTAATTTTATCCAAGTAATCTTTTTTATCGTGTCTTACTTGAAGCCTTATGCTGTAATCCCCTTTGTCTAATTTTAATGTATACTAAAATAATCCAGTAAATTATAATAATGTAATCTACACCAAGGGCAGATGAACTTATTTTAAATCAGAACAGGAAATTAATATCGTCAAAATTACTTACTTTTTCTGGATATGCATCTCCACAACCTAGTAGTTGTTTGTTGGAATCGTAAAGCATCCAAAACTGTGATTCGAATTCAGACTCGTACAACATGCTGCTCAACAAAGACAAATTCGGAGAAATCTCCGCAGGTTTCGCCAATGTGAAATTATACATCAGTATCAATTCGTAAACTTGACGACCAGGTGGGATTATGTCCCTTGATGATAAGGGAGATATCTTCGTTTCAGCAGGCCTACAATTAAATTCCGTTAAATACTCGATAAATAAATCAATAAAAAACACATACTTTATTATTTGGACGGAATTCTTTAGAATTATAGACGGAGCTATGTCTTCTCCTTGAAGCGTTTTCACTTCTAATGCGTGAATTCCATCAGCTGCATGCATCGTTATGGAAGGCTGGCTGGGTTTAACGCCACAAAACGTTAGAGTATAATCTAAAGAAGATTCTCCAATGTTCGCCCAATATTTAGCGATAACCAATTCCAGTATCAGATCGGATTTGACTGGAAAACTTAAAACAGCATCGGTTTTCGATGTTACCGCTAGGGTTTTGTTGGTTTCTAAAGCTTTACAGAACTGTCGAGGTACCAGCTGAGAAGCATGAATCACAAATCTTCCAGTATCTTCATTCGATGATAATTTTAGGACTGCCCATGTTGCGCATTGAGGCAACGCGAAGTAATGTCTCTTTATAGTGTTAGGCTTAAAGTTAATCTTGCTGTACTTAACTTGATATTTGGCGCCGGTCATTTCCTTGGGCTTTACAATGGTAATTGGTATTTTGAACAGCGGACCTTTCTCGATTAGTTTAACATCGTATCCATTTAAGGAAGTGCTGTGTAATCCTTCTGATAAACCATCAGTGTCAATTTTAATAGCGAATGTACGAGCTACATTAGCTAAATCCAAATGGGAAGGATAACTAACGTAACTGGCATCGCAAGACAAAACGAATTTCTGATTATAATAGATTTTTGTGCTGGCTTCGACTTCGTCGGAATTCAAAAAATGAGGTTCGATAGAAATTTTGTACGACTGGGAACTAGAGTAAGACCTCGAACGAAGGTATATGCCTTTAGAATTAGACGACCCGCAATGAATTTGAAATCTAACGTCTCTGTCATCCTCATTGTTGTAATTTATCAAGTAATCGTACGCTTTTTCGACTTGGATCAGGCCGCTTCCTTGAGCAGGTACTTCAACACCCTCTATAAATTTAGCGGTATTTTCTAACGCCCTACGTACTATGTAAGGTGAGAAGGACAAATTTTGTTGCACGAGGCCAGATAATAGTACACAGACTACACCAGCAGCATGAGGCGAAGCCATCGATGTACCATTCATCAGTTGAGAGTATCTCAAAGTAAAATTGGGCACTGAAGTTATAGCTCCACCGGGGGCGCAGACATGAACTCCTATGCCTCCGTCTAGAGTAGGTCCCCTGGAAGACCAAGTGTATGGTGTGCCTATAATTTAATATAGTTGTAATTAGATATTTTGAATGTGATTAATTAGAAAAGTTTACCTGGCAACTTTTGCCGCATCGCATATTCCGCTACCATCATTTCAGGTGAAACATATGCTCCTATACTAATAATTGGCTCGTTGAAAATATCAGAAGGAGTGCTAATGGTGTTCAAAGCAGGCCCATGATTTCCAGCCGAAGAAACCCAAGTGATACCGTATTTGTTTACGATTTCGTTAATTAAATCGCCTATTCGCCTACAAATTTTCAAGTATAAATAAATTCTTGTATAAATCGTTTTTAATAAATAACTACCCGGAATCGACCCAATGAGCATGCTCTCCGTAACTCATATTAATTACGTGTATGTCCATCTTCTGCTTCAGTTCGATGATTTTTATCATAGCTCTCATGAGAGCTGTTCCCGTTTCCATGGAACCTAATCTACCATCTCCAATAGTTAATGATACAATTTGTGCACCGGGAGCGACGCCATTTTGTTCCGGGGAATCAGGGAAGTGTCCTGAGGCTATCGATGCTACGTGTGTTCCATGGCTTGCTGTAAAAGATAATTCAAGTGTAATGAATATATCTTCTCAAGGGCAAATTTTAAAGATAATGAAATGTAATTGTTGTAAGCTTATGGAAGGATTTAAATGTTACTATTTTAATTAGAAAATACTTACAGCAAACACCGACCAGCTCTAAGATATCTCCATTTTCATGAACGTTTATACTAAAGTTTAAGTTGTCTATATCAGTTAGGGGAGCATATTCGTGGGTGATGCTGTATTCTCCTAGTAATTTACAATTTGCTAAGTCTCCATCATCAGAAGTATCAATGCAGCAACACCAATGGTCTCCATTGTGGAATAAAATGCAGTCGTACACCGGTCCTATGTCGTTAAATTTCTTTTCAAAACAGTTCAGGATATCTAATTTAACATCTAAATTTTCCTTTTCCAATTTATCAGTTTCGCTGAGATTTTTGTCTAAAATAAAACCCGATAAACATATTTGTAGGTAATTTATATAACAGACATCTTACTGGACTGTTTGGATTCGAAATTAATTACATCTCTGGTTGCTTCGCTCACGCATTTCCTATGACCTTCTTCCCAATTTTTCTTCTTGTACTCGGATTTTACACGATCTTTTAGTCTATCAGGGTAGAGATCGAAAGCGTGCTTAACTCCTAATCTATAGACATTGTCAGGGTTGTTCCATGAAGATGGTATCTATAAGTATTATTATAAATACTTAATTACAATAATAAGCAAAAAAATCATTACTTTCAACTTTTTCCCTGTCAGAGACGTAATTACTCCATCAACAGGAGTAACTTTTGCGGAGGTGTTGACATCTCCGCAACCACTGCAATCGAATCGTTCGAGGACCTTCGTTTTCCCATCGGAAGTTTCCTTAAATAAGAACAAAGTAAAACGAGTGACGTAAAGGTTTGTAATTATATGCAGTACCTGTAATCCAGGCGCTCCAGGATCTATTCCAGAATCTAAAATTGCGATAACTATTCCTCTTCCATCGTAGGTTGGATACTTGGAAAGGAAGGAGACTACACCAGTTTCTTTCTTAGGTAGAAGGCTCCAAACGGGGAACTCGACATCATTGAGAATTTCAGACATATCCCAATTTAGTTGTCTAAAAAGGTCGTATGTAAATTTGTAAAATATTTCGCGATAAATTTAAGATAGGATCTTCCAATGCAAAATGACACGTTAAATTTTGATGAAAATCGATCGGTTTAGTTGATTTTTATCAGCAGCAGGTCATACTACTCAAACTTTAACCATTCAATATTGAATTTAACTAATATAACCTATTTTCAATTCTGTTTTTACACTTGAAAATTTACTTGTCACTTTGCTTTATGTCGCAGTTGTAGACATGAATAGCCGTAGTGGCTAAGTGTTACATCCAGTTAATTCGAGAAAGTTTTTATACGGACAAATTCGAACGTGAAAAAGTGAGAGTATTATGTAACACAAAATGAATAATACATACAAACATACGAAATTCTTAGTAATCTTGATTCAGCAGAAGTAATAGGAGATAAGATAAACTATAATTGAATAGTTTGTTAAGTAATTCTGGTTGCCTACGCACCAGGATATCTCTTTTTACGGAACGTGACGTCACTCCAAAAAGCACAGGACCGGCTTTACATTTTTTATTCGTTATTACAAAATAATATATTTATTAAGCACATGAATGAATAAGAATTTTTGATACTATTCCATTATATCCCGCAATCTTAACAAACATCCTAAAGAAATAGCATGTTTCTGATGATACTACAATAATAAGCAGATATATGATATAAGGAGAGTAAAATGAGCAGCAGATCAAGAAGAACTAACGAAAATGTTATATTAAATCCCACATTATAAATGTAAACATCCCACATGTAAAAATTAATACAAATTACCTCAGTCTCCTCAGAGTATATGTATAAAAGTTGTTTTAATGTAGCTTTACCAGTATTGTTAAAACTAAACCTCGTTTTACATTTGTCATTTTAGCTAGAATAGAGTTCTATGATGTAGTTACAATTACAATTACAACTACTTTAAAGAAAATGTAATTAAATACTGGCTTAAATACAATTTATTCTGAAGTATTTAACTACATATTAAAATACATCGGAATTGTAGTTAAAAGTATTTAACTAATACATCATTAATTTCACGAATTGAGGCATTTAACTCTAACTTAAAATAATCTCGTTTCCAATAAGGGCAAAGGGATTTATATATAAGTAATCTTTGTAGATTAAATCGTAAAAAAAACATTTCAGGTACCTAAATAATTTTAATTTAGATGATAAAATTATATTTTCTAAAGTTTCAGAAACATTATCTGCTTAGAGAAAGAATAAATGATTTGAAAATGTATTTAAATGATGTAGTTAAATGCTATTAAAATGTATTTAATTACCTGTGTTTAGAAAAGTAGTTAGTTGGTTATTTAAGTACATTAAAAATACTTGAACTACATTTTTAACTACTTTTGTACTTAACAACACTGAGCTTTACCTATACCTTTACTACCTGTACTAATAGCTTTATCAGAAGTACCAGTACAGTAAACAGTGGGGAATTCTCATTTACGGATAAACCTATACTATTTCGAGATAATTTAAATCATTAGAATTCTATTAACATAGCGACAATGAATTGTTGTACGGTTCTGCGTAGGATAATCTACAGCTTATACCAAACGGACGATACTAAAACTGAACAAGAATTGAGATTTGGAGGCTGCATCTGCCACTTTGTGGGTCTGGACCCGCACGCACACATGGCATTCAACTTTAGTTAACATGATCAGTCAACAGAGTAAAAGCATGTCTGAGTAAAGCATGAGCGTACACTGTCAGTATACTTACTTAAACTATGTCTGCGACCACGTGTATTATATCACTCCTGTGTTTAAATTTTCTGTATGCACATGTTCGAACAAATGAAGCAAACGTTACCGAAACCAGTGTACAATTGTATGAGAAGGGTGTTGAGGCTTACTTAGAGAATAGATGGGAGGATTGTGTGGATTATTTTGAAAAAGCGCTCAGCAAATACGGCAAATACAGGAAAAAAGTCCAAAGATGTAGATTGCAGTGTAAAAACGAAGCGGAATTATCAGAGCCTTTGTATCCTGTAAATATAGATAATTTATTATTTTTCGAAAGAGCTATCAGGCAAACTTTGTGTATAATTGATTGCGAGAACGATGATCCTGAAATTTTGGATAATTACATTAATTTGGAAACCGGTAAATTGTTCGAAGAACAGCGACCTTACGAATATTTACATATCTGCTATTTTCAGGTAAGTCTAGATATTTATTTTCATAACATAAAATAATTTTTCAAAATTAACTAAAACTACTGTAAATAGATTAATAAACAATTTTGCTGTAAATATATATTAAATTGTATTTGAAATGAACTGTATTTGACCTATTTTTGCTACAAATAATTATACATAATAAACTCGATTGATAAATTTAAATGAAATTAGTATCTATTCTGATAATAAATATCCTTTCAGTCAAATTTTTAAATAAATTTCATGATTAAACTTGTGCTACGAAACATTAGAAATTTAATTTAGCATCATATCAAATGTTTAATGTATTTTTCATAAACAATAAACACATTTTCTTAAACGAAAATCTATTTGCAAATGATTTTACAAGTTGCTCAACGTTGTTTCTTCAGTACGCGGATATCTTAAAATACTTTTGCCAAAGTTTATTATTTCTGTTTGTCTGTTTAAATATGGTTATTCAATTATTTCCTATTTGTAAAGCTTCATAAACGCATTTTGCAGATGTTCCTGGTCTTATTTTTGGAAATTTTGTAATAACTAGCAATTTTTTTAATTTTCAGTTCGAACACGCCATTTTAATATCTAATTATAGTTTTTGGGACTCAATGCGTTCGTATTCTTAACACAGATAATTATTCGTCGATATTCTATTATTGAGTGACGTAATTTAAGCACAAACTAATACATTTCTATTACATTTTTGACCTTACGCCTTACGCTCAATAAATATTGTTTTTATTGATCCGGTTTTAAAAGTATCTACCTACCCGGAAAAAATATTTCTCAGGGAAGAAATCGTGCGCACAAACATTAAAATATTATATGCCAATAGATATTGATAATATGCTTGAAAAAATAATTTTTATTCTAGCCGTTTGTTACTATTATTCATTCGCATTGCAAAAGTTGACATTCACATTTATTTATATGCAGTTTTCTTGTAGTAAACTTAGCTCAGCATTTTAATTACTCTTTATGTATTTAACGACCCTTCGTTGTAGTATGTAGGTATCTAATTTTAATCTTAATTTACAGTATTTTGTAATGCAAGACTTTTGTTTTTGACTTACAACACGCGGTATAATAATTAATGGGTTTAATGCCTTCGACAATAAAAATGATTCTTATTACCTGCATTAAGCAGTTTCCCATATCCATTTCTCATTTTGATAAACTTACACGTCATTTTCTATTGTGATTGATGCCGTATTGCGTAGTCGATATTGTCAACATTGTAATAATTATTATTTTGCTCTATATCGCCGTTTGATTCGCCTAGTCGCTATAAAAATTTTATTATAGTTTCTGTTCAAAACAACTAATATTTTTAGACTTGTGTTATTTCTTTCGATAAAACTTATTGGCGTAATTTTACTGCTTACAATTTGTTCAACCGGATCGTATACAAGAAATTTTGCAAAACAGAAATTAAACGCCGCATTAAATTTACGCAAAGTGCACATGCGATACTGTCAATAATTTTCATGAATGTGAAAATATTACGGATTGTTTATTTTTAGAAAATTTACGATAATTAGTAATTCAATAATTGAGTATATGGCTCTTAACAATACAATACTCTCAATTGTAAAACTTTTCACTACTACTTAGGAAATTATTTGTTTATCAATATTTTAATTCATTTTCAGACGAAAAAAATAGTAAACGCTGCATCATCTGCCTTTACGTACCTTGTCGCACACCCTGATAATAAAATCATGTCCAATAACCTGAAGCATTACTTGGATCAAAACGTGGATAAAAAAGACATAGTAAATTACGAAGCCAAAGTAAGTGAATGTATTTTGTGAAATAATTATATTCATTCCAATAATTCCTTAGGACTACGTTTATCTGTATGTCCACGGATCCGAGGCCTATGAAATTAAAGACTGGGACACAGTAATATTTAACATGGAAGAAAGTTTGACTGAATATTTGCAAGCAGAGGACGAATGCAGGGCTCAATGCGAAGGGCCTTTCGATCACGGATGGTATCCTGACTTTATACCATCAATTTCAAGTATGCATATTACCCACGAAATACCATAATATTTTAATTGGTTCCGATAAATTCTAGATCATTTTACTGTTTGCTTGAAATGCAAACAAAAATGCAGGAAAAAGCTGAGCTCTCTTAACGGCGAAATCCACGACGATCTTCTACCTAGTCACTATCATTACTTGCAGTATGCTTATTACAAAAGTAAGTAACTGATATGAGTTGTAGATAAATTTGATAATTATTTATAATTTATTTGCAGTTGGTAATTTGAAGGCAGCTTGTGCAGCAGTAGCCAGTTACCTGACATTTTATCCAGACGATGACACAATGCTGGATAATATGAGGTATTATTCCAAACTACCAAAAGTCCAGGACGATTATTTCCGACCTAGAGAGGTAGGCACATCAGAAGTCTCTATAATTTTAGCTACAATAGGTAATCTTGTGAATTTTTAGGAAGCTATACGGTACATGCAAAGACAAATTTACGAGAGCAGACTTCTGAATTTTGTACATAACGAATTTTCTGTGCAAGGTGCTGGTACGGCCAAAACTGAGGTAAATGAAATTGCTTTGTTTGTTTCTTAGGGCTGTATGTTTTTTGTGCTATTTCTAATACTGTACGAGAATGGGTGTTAGTTTTATCCATTCTGGTGATTTATTTCAATTTGTAATGAACTTTAAATTTCACAATCACATCTACTTAAGCCTCATATTGGTGGAATTTGTTTGGAAAATCTAATTATTGAAATTTTTAGTACGAAATAAATATATTTATTGTAATTTAATAAAGAAAAATTGGGTATTGGTAGGTTTAAGGTAGCATGTGGTTTACCTTTGTCTTATTAACTTCATTCAACTTGCAGGATATTTCTTCTGACACTGACAGTATTACTACTACTACTACTGCACCTTCTGCTCCTAATTCTTGATTCTTGCTTTTGGGAAAATACTGTATATATATTACTACTGTATTTTTACGTTAACCACCAGTTAAGTGTTTATTTATTTTTTATATTATTTTATAATTGTAAATAAAAAATAATAAACAGTTTGTAATACATGTTTTTGTATTTTTAAATGTATGTGTATTCATTCATGTGTTAATTTCTGTTATAAAATCTATTGCCCTAGGAACTAAAAAGGAAGCTTCATGTTATAATGAGTGAAAAAGTACTGAAAGGTTCGAAAAGAATGGTTTTAGATGGATTAGCCACTCCTAAAGAGTGCAAGACACTCATGGAAATAGCGAAATATTTCGCTATATTGGGAGATGGCTACGAAGGCAGAAAATCTCCTCACACGATTATGGAAAAATTCGAAGGAATTACGTTGAGTAGAACATTATTTTTGACGTATTTTAAAATGTTACGGCCGAAATATTTGGATGTGTTTTTGAGGATAACAGACGCTGCCAGGAAATACATTAAAAACTATTTTAAAATAAAGAAAAATTTGTATTTTTCATTTACACATCTTGTTTGCAGGACGGCTTTGCCAGGTATGCGTTTAATATTGTAATTAACTGGCTACTACGAAGAATATTTTTCAGGATCATCAAAAAATCGGTCTGATTTCAGCCACAAAATCCACGCAGATAATTGCGTTATATTAAAAAACAAGACCTGCATAAAATCTTTTCCAGCCTTCACTTGGAGAGATTACAGTGCCATTTTATATTTGAACGACGATTTCGATGGTGGAGAGTTCGTATTCTCATCAGATCCCGTTGGATTAGAAATACAAGTACATGCTTGCTAATTTACACACTACAAATTCATCAATTCCTTCACATTCCAGAGCAGCATTAAACCAAGATGCGGAAGACTCGTAGCATTTTCATCCGGACCCGAAAACCTCCATGGTGTTACAGCCGTCAAAACTGGCTCACGTTGTGCCATAGGAATCTGGTTTACTCATGACGAAAAGTACGCAGACGAAGACAGGAATTTAGCTCAACATATTTTGGATAACAAACTGGATTTTTATTTGGACCCTTCCACTGATATTACTCAAATCAACCTCGATGTTCAAAATGAAACGACCTAGAGTTGCACTGCTTAATAAAAAGCTTGGTTTTATAGTTTGCTTGTTTCAAATAGCTTCTTGTAGGTTACAAATCTGTTTGTTTTATTTGTTGTTATTGAAATTACATGTTTATGTGTAATGCTGGTGGGTATATTTTGAAAAAACTTATTTAAATTATTGAAATATGAACCAAAGATGTAACGGTTTTTATATAACTAATTATTTTAGTTTTTTTAAACATTTGAAAGTATTATTTATTTATTCCGAATAATTCGTATAACATTCCAAGATATATTAAAACATTATTTTTATACTTGATGTCTTTCAGATTAATCTTGGATATAATTTCAATTTTATTTTTGTGACAATTAGTTTTATTTTGTACTCACTTATTTGTTGCTTGTTCGCTTTTAATTCGATTTTTTTTCTTAGAAATGTAGTTAAATGTACTTACAAAAGGAGCAAAACGCCTTCTAGTCAATTTTGTTAATACCGCATTTTGTTGTAATTGTGAGGTTGATGTTTTTTTTATTTTTATAAAATATTTTGTGTTTTAATGGTTGTTTTTTTAAACCCCATCCTAACACAACTTTAATAGAAAAACTCGCACATACTACCAGGGTTATATCAAAGGCAATGACATTGTCCACTATGCGATTAAAGAGTATTAATAGTTGATTTAAAATAATTCGATAGTTTAATTTAATAAACCGAAAATAAAATGTTTGCAATTATTTTCTGAAAATAGATTCAAATGGGGTTAAACTAAAAATACAGGTTAACCGAATGACGCTTATGCCGTCACGATTTTAAAACAATTATAAAAAAAAGTTATTTTAAGAAGTCTACGCTGTCTATTTAATATATTTCCCATCCATTCAGCAATCGATCGAGTTACTCCCAATGTGCACTCCATGGAAAAGTATGGTGTTTAAACAGGCAAATTCAATTTTCCAACATATCCAGGTCAAAAATGTAGTGAATGGGGACCTCATACATATTTAAACTTGAGTGATTTCGAGATTGGAACGTTTTAAATTCGGTGACTGCCGACCTGTATCGTTTTGAGATATCTTAAATCATGAGCGCCGCAAAATACTTCAAAATTAAAACTAATTCGCATATAGATTGTCCCAAAAAATATTCGAAAAAAAATAATAGATATATATATTTTTCTCATTACACTTGAATTTAATTTAATTTTAAAAGTAATATGTATTATATAAAAATAAGATAGAATGGATCCTAACTTCGAAAATTCAGTAGAATGTAGAGGGAAGGAAAAATGATATAAGGGAGTTTGAAAGAGGAAAAATGGATGAAATAATTTGTAGTAAAATAGAAGAACGTTATATAAAAAAAATGGGATAAAATAAAGATTGGTATCCAGCTGGAAAATGTAATATTAATGGATCTAAAATGATAAGGAGATTAGTAGCGCCAGTGCTCGAGCGGCACGCTGTAATAAAGAAAGGTTAGGGTCATTTATCATGGAAGTTCGCGTAACTCGTAGACAAGTAAATGCGAAGATTTTGGCGAATGCGTATTTTTGGCACACACCGCTCGGCGCTACTGACCAGCGTCGCGATGATATGCGATGGTCGAACGTAATCTGGGCGCTCAGTGCGGGACTTTTATGTGACCGGTGTAGTGAGAAGAAGCCATGGAGGTCTATCGAAGATCTTCTGGGCTGGTGCTGCTTCTTGGATTGTCCCTCCTCGCCACTACCTTGCAGGGTACGTTTTGAAACAAATCTATCTGGATAACGGTTCCTGAGCGAAATTTTCTAAAAACTTCGTACTTGATATTAAAAGTGTTCAGTGCGTGGGTTAGAAAGTCGTTTTAAGGTTCAATTTACGGTAAAAAGTATTATTTGCTCAGTAATTTTTTTTACATTGTTATGTAATGTTACAAAAGCTGCTTTTCTTATTTTACTCTATAATGCGTTATTTTTGGCTGAAGCGAATTTCTAATAATAAAAATTCGCCACAAATAAATCTCTATAAATAACTAAAAAAGTCATGTCGATGCATCTTCGTTTTATTAAATTATTTAAGAAATTAGCTGTAATTTAATGCTTAAAAATTCAAATTTCAGCAGCAGTGCGTAAGTATAAATTCTATAGATATTTTAGATGTTGCGGATCTAAAAGTAGCCGAGTACATATTACATTATACTGCATTATCACTTACAGGCAACAAGCCAACAAAAGATACCCTAGACTGCAACATTTTTAGACGACCTTGGAAGAAAACTCACTAGACATCCCTTTAACTATAACATTTTTAAATTATTTACCAGATTATCTATCAGTAGTAATCCAAAGAGCCACCAAACGAAAAATTAAATTTAAACCATTTACACCTTGAATTTTATTAATACACCTGGAAAATATTTTGGAATCATAATAAATTTTTTTTCACTATAAACCTACACATTACATCCATTTCTATATCTATATATAATATATTAATTTAAAAAAAATTACAGCTGTTGGTGTGGACGTATGCCAATATTTTAATATTTATAAAAAAAGGTTATAGGTATCGAAATATTGCACTATTTTTTCGAATTGATAAATTAGGTCATTTACAATTTAGCCATAACGTTATACAACAATATTTGTAAAAAATGCGAATTTAAACGGAAAATTGCAAATTGTAGTAGTTATAACATGAGGTTACAGTTGTAAAAGTTATATGAAAGCTTGTCTGGTTGAAAAATAAAATAAACAATTATTGTGTGTACGCAAATTAATGTAACAAATAGATTGATTTTTAGATGGTGGTTCAATCAAGTGAATACAAAAAAGCCTAAGTAACTATATTTAATTTTGAAATGAGTATTATTAGTATTAAATCAATTCAATATGTAGAATTTAAATTTATAAAAACATTAATGTAAATTCAATGATTTGTAGTAGGTATTTTATGAAGAGAATTATTTGGAGAAAACAACATAATATAAAAATCTAATTATAGAATTTGTAAATTAAATTTAGTTCTGTTTAAATCTTCCGAATCTGTTTAAATTGTCAACTTCTAAATATTTTGAATACGATCAATTCGTTCTGAAATCACTGTATTTTTCTTGATAACGAGATAATTCGAACCGTTTTCTATTTTTTGGTGTTTAAGTCAACTGCTAAAAATATAATAATTTTAATATTTCGAAAGTTGGCACAATAATTGAAACAATGAAAAATTATTTTTAAATGATTACAGAAATATAAAGCGTTTAAAAGACAATTAATACATTGATTTTGCACCGCTCGCTTTACACTTCATTTGGATCAACTACGGTATTTGGCACGTTGTCGCCGTAATATTGCGTCAGCAAAGTATAATAAACCTTTAGATGCAATTATGAATCATATTTTGGCGAAGAAATTACATATCAATATTTCTGACGCCACACTTTCTCCGACTCTGTCACTAGCTGTACCTAATAAAAATAAACTATTAACTCCGAAGGTGTGCAAGGTGAGGTCGAGTCAGAAGGTCCTTCCGAATCCGAATGCAGGCCCTATATCGAAAAGGCTTTGAAAGAACTGGAGGCTGGCGAAGCTGTTGTAGGATCATCGACAGAGCTAGACGACAGTAAAGAAGATCCTCCCACTGTAGATGTAACAAACGACTCCGATCACCGAGAAGGTGACGGTGAAACAGACGATACTAACGAAGATGGTCAAGAGAGCAAAGAACATGATATTGCAACCGAAAAAAAAATCGAGCCAGAGGTACGACCGAGCTTATTCCAAAAAATGGCTTCATTCTTCCAAAAGATATTTAAGAAAACTCCAAGCAAAAAAGAGGAAGCAACAAATGAAAGCAAGCACTTTGAGGATAAGGTATATCCTATCATCCAACGAGTTTTGCTTATCATGGCTTCCATGACATTTTACCATCATAACATCAATTTAACTACTTTCTCATACTTATATAACTCGTAACTAACAAAATGGACATTCAGAATATCATTATTTACTGCTTCAGCGGAGTTTTCGTTATCTTAACAATTTAGATAGGTATCAAAACAGGTGAGTTTTACTAGTGGTAACTGAATATAATTTTAGTTAGACGACGCAAGTCCTGAACGAGGTGATCAACAATCAGTAGACGATTCAGATAGTAAAGAAGCTGAAGTTGATGACGGTTCAAAAGAAGAAAATGCAAGCGAAGAGAAACAAAGCGACGACGAAGGTAGTAAAGAAGGCGATAGCGAGGTAGAAGTTGGAAGTCAAGAACACAGTAAAGAAGAACAAGATACTAATGAGGATACCAAAGATGATGAAGTTGAAAAACTATCCAAAGAAGACGATAGTGATGGTGCAGCGGAGAGCGTAGAAGTCAACCTGCCACCAGTAGCCGATTTATACGAAGAACAGAAGGAAAGCATAGAAGAATTAACTAAAGCAGACGAAGAAATTCAGTTAGCTGAAGCTCCAAGTGAACAAGACCACAGTCATGAATCAGTAGAAGTAGAAAACGAGCAAGAAACCGTTGATGATAAAGAAAATGTCGAGGATCAGCCTCAAAGTGAAGAAACGAATGTAAATGACTCACAAGAAGGCGATTCGAAAGAAAATATTCAAGACGACTCTACCGATGAAGTTCAGGACAATACACCGGAGACTACAGATGAAGATGTTAAAGCCGAATCGAAAGAAAATCAAGAAGAATCTAAGGAAGATCAAGATGAGCATACAATAACTAAAAGAGATGTTGATGAATCTAACGAAGAAAAAACTGATGAAGATTCTAAAGAAGTTAAGGATGCAGATTCGAAAGAGGGCGATTCTAAGGAAGAAACTGCAGAAACCACAATTGACAATAAATCAGATGAAAACGAAGATTCTCAAAAATCAGATGAGAAAACTGACAGTGAAAGCTCTGAACCAGAAGAAGGTCAAAAATCAGAAGAAGACGATAAATTAGAACAGGATAACAAAGATTCTAAAGAAGAAAAAGTAGAGCGGCCCAACGATGATAATAAAGACGGTAAACAGAGTTTTAATCACTGTTTTTTTTATTTAAATTATTTTAGTTGCAGATTTAGGAGACAGTAAAGAAACTACGGAACCAATAGATATAACTGAATTATACCGAAGGGAAGAAAAGGCTGTTGAAAGCGACGAAAAAGATGAAAGTGGAGAAGAAGAAGCAGGGGATGGTGGACCTGTGGAAGACTTATCATTAGATACAGAAATTCCAACAGATCTTAGACTTCGAGACCACGTGGAGCAGCTTTTAAAATTAGATGATCTATCTTCAGAATCCGAATCGCTTATTAACGGAGTTTCTGAAATTACTCTTAGAGATCTGAAAAAATTATACGAGAATGCTATTAAACCGTTGGAAGTTGTATATAAATATAGAGATTTGAGTAACCGTCATTTTGGAGATTCAGAAATATTCTCAAAACCTTTGATCCTTTTTATGGGTCCTTGGAGCGGTGGAAAATCATCCATTATCAATTATCTCACCAATAACGAATATAATGAAACTTCACTCAGAACAGGTAGAGTATCATATGCAACAAATTATTCAAATAATTACTGTAAAAATTTATTAGGAGCGGAACCTTCTCCAGCTTATTTTAACATTTTAATGTATGGAGAAGAGCCCGAGGTCATCGATGGAACTGAATTAGCGGCAGATTTCACATTTTCTGGTCTACAGAAATTCGGACAAGCTTTGGAAGAACGTCTTCGAGGAGTCAAACTTCCTTCTAAGTTATTGGAAAAGGTATCGTATTATCTACCTGAATTTGAACTATTGGCTGTACTGGCATTAAAAATAATAACATGGCATTGTCAGTACACTATATTATTTATCCAAATTTAAATCAATACAGAAGTGGTATTTTTAATTAAATTTCCTTTCAGGTCAATATCGTGGAAATACCAGGAATTCTAGAAGTTAGAAAACAAGTTTCTAGGGTATTTCCTTTTAACGATGCCTGTCAGTGGTTTATCGATAGAGGAGACATTATTTTCTTAGTATACGATCCTTCTAAACTGGATGTTGGTCCAGAAACTGAGGCGATATTAGATCAATTGAAAGGTAGAGAACACCAAGTAAGTTTCGCACATATTTAAAAAATATGTCGCAATTATTAACACGTGTATTTCGTCGTAGACGCGAATAATTTTAAATAAAGCTGATAGAGTTAAACCTGAGGAACTTATGAGAGTTCAAGGAGCTCTAATATGGAATATATCACCACTAATGTCATCACCACAGCCTCCGATTATGTACACAACATCTCTGTGGAGTAAGCCTTATGAACCATGGGCTCCTATTAGACTTCTACAAGCTCAAGAAAGAGCTTTTTTAAGAGATTTGAGAGGAGCAATTGATAAGAGAATTGAAAACAAAATAGCCAGTGCACGAAGATTTGCAGTAAGTACAGTTGCTTTTGTCGTTTTATATGCAAGCTTAAGATATTCCTAGCTATCTATCTAACATTTTTAGGTGCGTGTACGGAATCATGCAAAAATGGTGGATTGTTATCTGACGACTTATTACAATCACAAATCAGTCTTTGGAAACCGTAAACAGGTCGCAGATGCTATCATTGAACATCCGCAAGATTATCATATTTATGAGGGACTTTCAACTCTTACGAATATTTCTCGCTATGATCTACCAGATCCAGACGTGTACAGAGACTTCTTTAAATTGAATCCTTTGTACGAGTTCCAGCAATTATCAGCAACATGCACATATTTCAGAGGGTGTCCGATAAATAGGTTGGATATTGCCATCGCCTATGACCTTCCAGAACTATTAGGAACTCACAAAAAACGGATTGAAAGTGTTCTAGCAGAAGCAGCAGCCGGTTCGCAAAAAAAATCCGTTCCCGTTAGTTGAACTAACAAAGGTTAGTTCAGTTTCAAGTATTAACCTTACTTGTAGAACAAGTCCTGTGAATACTGAGTAACAATCGATGTTTTCCCAAAAAATTGAAGCGGTTTGATTAAAGTAAACAAATTCCTCTTTCACCAGTATCTAGCATCAAATTTTGGGACATACATCCTGCGTAAGACTTTCAAAGAACGCATTTTGGCGTTAAATCAATGTGACACCAATTTTCGAAAAGTCGATCTTACTCTAGAGTAACTATTTACGAATAATATTAAGTGACTTTAGTATAAATTAAACGACTTTTTGTAACATTTTTTCGAATTATTAAAGCCTGTGTGAATCGTCATCATATCATTTAGACTGATGTTAACCTGTGTGTGTAAAACGAATTTAAAGACGTTTTAACGTTACGCTTTCGTAGTCACCTGCCAGTGTGTTGATCGCATTTAAACCGTTATTGCTGTCGGAGTGTTCATGCATCCAAAAATCGATTTCGAAGAGAGTAGGTAAATAAATATATTTTTGACACCAGATGTACAATTCCTTAATAAAATTTTAAAAAAATATTGTGAAGTTCATTATTGTTATGTGTATATTGATTGAATGTACAGTTAAATGATACGTTTAGTCGTATTAGTTGTTATTGTTCATTTTTTCAGACGAATAATTTTTGAAAAATAACATGTCATAAAATAAACTAGGTTAAGTAAATGAATAAAATAAATATATTTACATTTGTACTATTTTGTTTCAATCGAATTTTTAATTTTTGACAAAAAACATTAATTTGATTGTAACTGAATTGGCTCGAAATTACAATTATGTTTTTTTATTTTTTTTTGTATTTAAATAACCCATAAAAATTACGTGTACTAAATGGTTAATATTGACATTAGATAACTAATGAATCTTTCTATATTAATATTATTTTAATACAAAAATTTCAAAAGCCGCGCCTGTTCAAATTCTCTTATTAGCTTATTACAGCTCTGTCTACCAACGCACGCATCGTGACGTTTCTAAAAATAGGACGGAACTATCACTGAATGTAATAGGATAAACAGAGATAGCAATAAATTAATTTATGCTTAGTAGAAGAAAGAATATATTTATAAATTCACTAATTACTTTATATTGACTCGTAACAGTATAATAAATTCGTTAATTAGAGAAAAGTAAACGATTAGTACGATAAGAAATCGCGAAAAATCGCCTAAAAAATAAAAGCAAAAAATGAAATAGAACTAGTTATGACATTTGACAGATGTAGATGTGGGAGGGGATCCATGATTTTTGTCTACGAGTGAAACATCTTTGAGTAAACGTCAACATTTAGATATGTACTCTGAAAATGAATCGTAGTGAGGGTTTTGTTAAAAGAAGAAATGTAACCAGGGATAATAGTGAGGGTGTAAACAAAGAAGAACAAAATAATGAGAAAAAGAACAGCCGTGACGAAGATGTCGACGATGGAGACTCTAAAGAAACGAGGCTGACATTGATGGAAGAAGTATTATTGCTGGGTCTTAAAGATAAAGAAGGTTACACATCATTTTGGAATGATTGCATTTCCAGTGGTTTGCGAGGATGTATCTTAATAGAATTAGGTCTTAGAGGGCGTGTAGAGTTGGAAAAAGTTGGTATGAGAAGAAAGAACCTTTTGGCGAAGAAGCTAATTGTTAAAAATGATACACCTATTGGGGATGTCCTCCTCGATGAAGCATTGAAGCATCTTAAAGAAACTGATCCACCAGAAACTGTTCAAAGTTGGATCGAGTATTTAAGTGGTGAGACATGGAATCCATTGAAGCTGAGATATCAATTAAAAAATGTTCGAGAACGTTTGGCTAAAAATTTAGTTGAAAAAGGTGTCCTTACAACAGAAAAACAGAATTTTTTATTTTTTGATATGACTACTCATCCTTTAACTGATAATGTCACCAAGAGCCGATTAATCAAGAAAATTCAAGATGCAGTTCTTTCCAAATGGGTAAACAATCCTCAACAGATGGATAAACGAATGTTAGCGTTAATTTTTCTTGCACATGCAAGCGATGTACTCGAGAATGCTTTTGCACCTTTAAATGATGATGACTACGAACTAGCGACTAAACGAGTAAGAAAACTTTTGGATCTAAACTTCGAGGAAGAGTCCAGCAAACCAAATACATCCGATGTGCTGTGGGCCGTATTTGCTGCTTTTACAAAATAAGAAGTACCTATAACTATTATAACTTTGAGGGTACTTTATATTTCATGATTTTTATTTTGTAAATTTACTTTAGATATTTAGCAAATGTCCATTTACTTTTGTGTCAAAACCTATCTATTTAATCGGCTTCAATCACAATTTTGAAGATATTTTCTATGAAAGAAATATCCTTTAGATTCAATTGTATTATAATGTCATAAATAACTTAACTTTTCAAGGTTGTGGTTTGGCTTGATAAACATATTATTTTTTTGAAGATCAACTCTAAAATTTATTTATATTATATACGCCATTCCATACATTTGAAAATATATTGGAATTACAAAAATATTTTATATGAGTTTATAATGTATACATATTATTATTTCACGCAATCGAGGGAATGATTTAAAAATTCAACAGTATCAACTAGTTTTGGAACAGTTGGGTTTCTACTTTTTATTTCATTGTAAATCAATAAGTAATGTTAGAGTTAGATATTCCAACTTCACATTTTTAAGCCTAGTTTTAAATTTCTATGTTTAGATAAATGTCAACATATAATAAACTTGAATGTTATTATTAATTGATTTTTATTTATATAACAAACGTTACCTTGTATGCACTATTATTAATTCAAGTAAATTTGTACAAACATTAACAATTATAGTTTATTTTGTCTCTGTTCCTCGAATTTCTTCTTTAATCTTGCTTTCATTTCTAAAGATTTTTCATAATTTATTCTCCTTCTTTCCAGACGTTCTTCTTTTAAACATTTTACTACTTTATCATCTTCAGAATTGCATATTCCAAAAAACTTCAGGAAAGGATTCTAAAACAAATTGCTATGTTATTAAATATCTAAATAACTAAAGATATTTCTAGTTAAATAAAAGACATCTGTAACTATAAATAATTTAAAAGTTTGTTCCCGTTTCATTCAAATATTAAATTAAAATCACTAAAATTAAAAAAAAATCTAGTTGAGTAATATTTAAAACATGCTAAGTACTTACATCAGTGTGACATTGGCTTAACTGTTTTATTAATTCGTTGCAGCTCTCATTGTGAAGATGAGATGATAAATCAGTATGCATTTTTTTGAATATTCAAAAGTATTTCTCTTATTATTATGACAAAATAAATTAACTTTTAAATGCAAATTTATTTTTTTATGTCTGTGACATATCATGTGTCACATTACATATTGATTCTTCTTTTCACTTAATTTTTTTTTCCAACTGACTTGATTGTAAAGGAATGCAGCTAATGTGACTTATATCATTTATTTTATTTAGTTCTTATTTATTATATAAAATAAAAACTACAATGGAATAAAATTATTATTCCTAAAAAATAATTAGGACTAATTAATGATAATAGTAATTGTAATACATTATACGGGACACTTATTTTCCAAGGTGATCAAAGGCCTTGAACATACAGCCATATCTACATAGAGATGGGGTTTCTGTACCTGTTACAACTTTAAATCAATAATCAATACGAATTTCAAACCATTAAAATTGCTGATTGCTGTTAAATGTGATGTAAGTAGCTTTTTAATATATTAGTTACAATTGTTATCAAATTATGAACATAATGTTTTAATTTTTCAAGTGTTGCAATGTTTTTAAAAGGAACAACTGGAACAGAAATTACACAAAACAAAAGGAACATTTGCTTCAAATCACCTCTACTGATTTACTTTTATAATGTATAAAATTGATTAGTATTCCTATAAACAGTTTGCGCAAAACTCATCAAAATTTATAATAGGACTTGTAGGTGATAGATAAGAAAAAAAGGTTTCGAATTTATACGACAGTGTTTTGAGTTTTGAAGTTTAAAATCACAGTTTTAAATTAAAAGCCAAGTGATATTTCGTTGGTTGTTTATGTTTTGAAATGTGTATTTTTAATCGTCCCTGATTTGTCACACAAAATTTCATAATAAACAAAAGGTTTGTAAACAAAAATAGTACCTAACATTAGTTAGTATTTAATGTGATAAACTGCTTAATTTGAATTGTGCTTTAACTACTTGTATTCCTCAGTGTATGGCAAAGGTTATTTTGCTAATAAATCACTTTCACCTATTTCATAATAATGAACAATATGCTGCCAAAATGTTGTTTGGGTAAATATATTTTTAAATAACATTAATTTTGTAGGAAAATTAAGGCAAAAATGGACTCGTTCTTTAGCCTTTTTGACCCTGGATCATGCAGTGATTGTTCTAATAATCAAGAATTTGCTCTGGACAACATGAACAATCAAAATGCTCTCCCTCCTGAGCCCCAGCTGGGTAACGTTGAATATAAACTAAAAATAGTCAATCCTACAAAACAGAGATTCGAACACTTGGTAACACAGGTTAGTTAATTAATAGTATTTTATACAATCGTAATACAAAAATTTCGTTTATTCACAAAAAATATTTTGCCTTATCTTAAATTCTTGCACTTATTGCAACATATTATTTAAAATCTCATCATAGTACTAATCTCAGTTTAATTCACATTAATATTAACTTATATTCCATATAATATATTGACGGGTAATTAAAATTTTATTTTTAAAATTAAACAATACATATAAATGCCCTAAAATAAAAACCTAATCTCATTCAATAATTTTTGAATGAATTAAACAAGAAATTTTCCAAACGTTTGTTTATTTTCTTAACTTCCCGATAGAAATAGACTGGTAAAAATAATTTTCTTTCATTAAATATATTACTTAAACGGTGAGTTTTAATAGCTCGAAGGTCAATTGAAGACATTGAAAATTTGCAGCTGAAATGGCGATTACGCGAGGGAAATGGCGAAGCGATTTATGAAATAGGAGTCGAAGACAGCGGCATATTGACAGGGCTTTCGAAAAGGGACATGAACGCAAGTTTGCAGACTCTACAGCAAATGGCTATAAAATTAGGAGCCACAACAACGATTCTAAGAGAACGAATTCTGGACAACGGTAGAAGTGTAGCAGAAGTTCTTGTGAGGAAGATACCCGATGATCAGAATAACATTGAAATTAGAGTGGCTGTACTTGGAAATGCTGATGCCGGAAAATCAACTCTACTGGGCGTTCTAACACAAGGTAGTTTAGACAATGGACGTGGCCGTGCAAGATTAAACATGTTTCGGCATTTACACGAGATACAAAGTGGCAGAACTTCATCCATATCACATGAAATACTTGGTTTCAATTCTCAAGTAAGCTCTGTAATTAACTAGCTTGGTTATTTTAACTTCACACTTTAATCATTTGCAGGGCCAAGCGATAAATTACAGTTACAGCGAACTAATAACTGCTGAAGAAATTTGCGATTCTTCCACCAAACTAGTGACCTTTTTAGACCTTGCTGGACATAAAAAGTACTTGAGAACTACCATACAAGGTTTATCCGGTTATTCACCACACCACGCAATGCTTGTTGTAAGTAAAACAAACACCTAAAAAACTTACCCAGTCTTAATTATTCGTTATTTTTAAGATATCGAGCACAGCAGGAGCTGTCGGGATGGCCCACGAACATCTTGCTATTGTTGTTGCTTTGAACGTGCCGTTTTTCATTGTCATAACTAAAATCGATTTGGTACAACCCACCAGCACCCTTCAAAACCTTGAATCTTTCCTCAAACAAGTGGGAAGTCGGCGAGTTCCGTTGATAATCAAAAACGAGGACGATGTGATAACAGCCGGGGCAAACCAATTAACCGAAAACGTTGTACCGATTTTTTGCGTGTCCAGCGTAAGCGGGGAAGGGTTGGAATTGCTTCTCAAATTTTTGCATGTACTTCCTCCAGGAGTAAGCATCAAGGAAAAGGAACGTTTGGAGCAGGTAAGCAAGTTATTAATGTACCTAACTGAGGATCATTGTCTGTAATTTCCTAGGAATCTCCGGAGTTTCACATAGACGAAAATTTCAAGGCTGGGGATGTCGGTCAGGTGCTCGGCGGGCTTCTAACAAAAGGCGTTATTACTGAGGGAACTAAAATGCAGATAGGTCCGATGAAAAACGGATCTTTTCAGAACATAGCAGTGAAGTCTATCCATCGAAATCGAGTGCCCTGCAGAATGGTTAGAGCTGGCCAAAGTGCGGCCGTCTGCCTAGACACTTACATCCCGGGTTTGAGAAATGGCATGGTGCTTTTGAGCGCTGATCAGAGTGCCAAAGGATGTATGTTTTTCCAAGCCAGCGTTTCCGTGCTGTTTCATGCCACGGCTATTTATCCGGGATTTCAAACTACGGTACACATAGGGAACGTTCGGCAAACCGCAGTGGTTATTGGAATTTGCTCTTCGAAGTGTATTCACACTAACGAACGAGATTCTGTATTGTTCAAATTCAAATTGCATCCGGAATATGTCTCGGTGGGACAGAGGCTTCTCTTTAGAGAAGGATCTGCGAAAGGTATAGGGGAAATCACGCAAGTTTTTCCTCTTAACACAGCCCATTAAATTTATATAGAGTAGAGCCGAATTGGGGGAAAGGAGCCAATGCGGGAATTTTTATTTATTTGTATTTAGAAAAATAAATGGCTCTTTAAGAAAAATTTGTTCTTGCTGTTGCCAAGTAGAATTTATGATTATTTTATAAAAATGATTCGTTTTAAGTATATAGGAAGATTTTATTTTTATTTTTTCTTTGTTTTTTATATTTTAATTGTCTACATAAACATAGCCAAATTATGTATATACTATTTAATATTGTGTGTAATTTAAATATGTGTGTAACTTATTTGAGAGAATGCATATTTTACGTATTTCACAAGGTAAAAAGCTATTCTTAATTATTTTTGTTTTTTCAATTAATAAATTGATTGAAATATTTTTCTTCATCTGTAAAAAATGGATCTATGCTTTCGTCTCTGCTGAATCTCTTCAGTAAACTGTATTAACATTGAAATTTTACCTATTAGAACTATGTATTTCAAAATGTCTCGTATTTATTAAAATAATACGTAAGCTCAATTATTTTTGATGTACAGCGCGACAAGAATAACTAGATGTAAGATGATAAATAGTGTAAACCATTACGCAGTACACCCCCACGTCTGCAGATATTCTTGTCGGTCTGTAACTTTAGAAAAAACTGATTTGAGTTGTAATTTGTATAACGAATAGTACAAAATTAAGAAACAACTTATTAGCATAGTAGTGATAAATATTTAACCGCAACTTCTAATATAGAAGATTTATTTTTATAATAAATAATTTTTGATGTGATAAGGGTTTCAAATTTATTTTCAGTGTTTTAAATCTTTAAATTTCATGTATTGGATTACTAAAATATCGAACATTTTGTAACGTTTCGGTTGGAAGAATTAGAGCAGAACTGAAGAAGTATCCAAGATTTTAAAATGCTTTACCAAATAAAAATGTGTAATAATATTCATATTTAGTAGTTTAATTATGGAATAAATATATTTATTAATAATTTGTAATGCTAGATTACACCCTTTGAATCCAGTTTTTTAAGTTAATAAATTTTCAGTGCTGCAGTATTTTTTCCAATAGAAAATTCAATTAAAATCAGTCTCTATGTTTAACATAGCGTTCTTAATTCTGTTAAAAATATATTTTTCTAAATGAACTATTTACAATGATCTAATTATATTTTATAAAGTTTTAGTTATACAAATTTATGTACAAATTCTTAATTTAATGACGAAAGCTTTAAAAAAATTATGTTTTATGTTGAAGCCGCTGTTTCTTTATTTTAATCTATATGCATAATAACCTGTGATTATATTTTAAGCAGAGATTGAAATTTAATTAGATATGAAACAGTATTATAATGTAAGGCTTTATTGTTCTAACAAATCACTTTAAGAAATTATATGTGCACTTATGAATACTGTACTACATTTCTCTATAGATCTCGTATTGAAATAAAGTTGTTCTAAATTATGCTACGTTTTTTATTTCCCCTTTTCCCTATTACTTCATTGATGATTCCGTAGTAATAATAGCGTTTACAAGGAATTCTAGGAACTTAAATTTCTAAATCTATAATAAAAAAAATCAACGAAATCGTATAACACCTCCTCATAAATTTTAATCTAGAATATCATATTACATGAATGATATTTTTCTATTAAAAGTAAACGATATCATTAACGCCCCCTAAATTTCATGGAGTTTATAAATTTTGTGCAGATCACATTCAATGTGTTGTTGCCCGTATAATAGCAACGGTACGATGTGGTGAAAATTTGTGAAAATGAAGACTTCTACAGTTTTAGCTGTACTTACATTTTATTTTACTTATTACGTTAGTGGTACCCGATATGACAGATTGTAAGTATTTATAAAATGAATAATTTTAATAAAAAAATTCCCAACAATTGTAAGTTTAAATATAAAAAGTTTTATTATTATTCTATTCTATACATTTTTTTTTATTTTTAAAAGTATAAATTATTTACAAAAATATAGGTATCTTAAAAGATCAATAGTTTTCATAATACTTTACAGTACCGCTTCAATTTTTTTTCTGATTTCAAATCCATTGCTATTCGGGCTGCTTCCTCAAATATCGGTTTTATCCCTAAAAGATGTTTAGCTGAACACTCCATGTAACAGCAAGCTTTTATCTTCCTTGCCATAGATTCGCCTTCTTCTCGGGTTACAGGATGAGTGTTAAATTTTTGCAGATAACTGATCGTTTCGGGATTATTTCTTAAATCTAATTTATTTCCAACGAGAATATAAGGAACGTTCGGTAAGAAATGCTTCACTTCTGGATACCATTTTTCTCTAACGTTCAACAATGAGTCCGGAAAGTCTATAGCGAAACAAATTAATACAACATTGGTTCGTGGATAAGACAACGGTCGCAGTCTATCGTAATCTTCTTCACCAGCAGTATCCCACAACGCCAAGGAAACAACCTTGTCATCTACTTCTATTTCTTTCGAATATGCATCAAAAACAGTTGGAATATGTTTTTCGGGAAATTCGTTTCTGCTAAATGTAGTTAATAGGCACGTTTTACCACAAGCACCATCGCCAACTGTTACAATTTTTTTAACTAAACCCATGATACTAGCACAATCACGTCTCACAAAGTAATATTATAAATCCGATGTACGTACTTTATCTATTTAGACCCTTCCTCATATAACTGATAAGAATTTTTATCTTATCTAAAGGATTCTAAGAAGATTTCAAATGCTGATTAGGCGTACCATGGGCAGCATTCTCTTAATTATCTTATAGTTGAATCATGATTGCTTTGCGAGATTGTAATATTTATTTATTTACATCTCAATAAATTAATAAATATGAAATAAGAAAATTAAATTTCGTTTCTTTACTTTCAGACCGCGAATTTATGTAGAAAATGGTCATTTGAAAATTCTAGCGCCAACAGGAAAAAATATCGAATTTGAAGTATCTGAAGGATCATATATCCATATAAATAATATAAACGTGTTAAAAATTTTAAACAAAGTAAGTTTACGAGCATACATGGCAAAAAATTAAATATCAAACTTTCGCAGGCCAACAATGCTACGAAATTGACCGATAATTACGAGCGTACCTTATCATCATACAATGATAGATTAGAAGCATTAGAAGCTAAAGGTGTGGATCCTATTCCATCAATATCCGCCAATTTTAGTACACATGAAACTTATCTAATTTATACCACTTTTCATGCGCTCAGCACTAAAATAGTTCAAATAAATCGAAAAATTAGGAACATAACGGCAACATTATCAAGAGATGATTGTGCAAGCAATCCTTGTAAAAACGGGGGAACCTGCTACGATATGTATGCGCGATATTTTTGCGTCTGTGTTCCTGGATGGGAGGTAATACTTGCTCTTAGGTAGCCTATTCTCTTCTTCTCTTCTTGTTAAATTTTTATTTTAGGGTACTGATTGCACTCGAGATGTTAACGAGTGCTCTAGAATTCAAGGAACCGATTTAGGTTGCCAGAATGGAGGAATTTGTACCAATACAATAGGATCCTATAGGTAAGTTAAATTTTAATATTTTTTTCATTAATTCTGATAATCTGTTTGATTCTCTCTATTCAGTTGTGAGTGTGTTAATGGTTTTATCGGACTCCATTGCACCAGAAAATCAGTGGATTGTCTCACTGCTGGTTCAGAATTGTGTGGACACGGTACATGTGTGGCCCAAAGCAATGAAAAAGGCTACAAATGCCTTTGTGACCCAGTAAGTTGGTACAAGCACAATTTCACGAGATATTTATATCTTAGTTAAAAAATATTGCAGGGTTGGACGAAAGATTTAAATGGCGAGGCTTGTAACAAAGACGTGGATGAATGCAAATTTAAGCATCCAAGTTGCGCCCCGAGCGTGCCCTGTATAAACGTACCAGGATCATTTTATTGCGGACAATGCCCGGCTGGTAATAATTTAATCAAGGCAAATTGTAATTATACTCAAATTAATCTTTAATCAGGTTTTACTGGAAACGGTTACCACTGCACCGACATCAATGAATGCGACACAAACAATGGCGGTTGTAGCATGAATCCGATGGTTTTTTGCATCAACACTCATGTAAGTGAATTATATTGATTTTAAGAAACTGAAAATTTAACATACTGTATGTAATTAGGGATCAAGAGTGTGTGGTCCTTGTCCAGCTGGATACTCAGGAGACGGTGTAACTTGTTCTTATCAAGGAGTGTGTAACGTAAATAATGGAGGTTGTCACTCACTAGCTACATGCAGTGATAATTTAGGTAAACAAATAAACTTGAGACCTAATAAAAATACTAAAAAAAACTACTACAGGTACTACCCAATGTGTATGCCCGTTGGGTTACGTGGGACATGGTGTGGGTACCAATGGTTGCATCCGTTCTACAGCACCCATTAATCCTTGCTCACCGAATCCATGCCTGCACGGGGCTTGCTCGATAAACATCTCGCGAGGGAATTACCAATGCAGTTGCTTCCGTCATTGGAGAGGAAAAAATTGCGATGTTTTATCAGCAGATGCTTGCACTCCGAATCCTTGCAGGAATAATGGCGAATGTCAAAACGTAAACAACAGTATCAGGTGTAAATGCAAAGCTGGATATACCGGCCGATACTGCACGGTACAGCTTCAAGGTATGGGAGATGATTGTTCAAGTAGAAATTATAATAATATTTATGTGTATTTTAAGCTTGTGGGGGAGTTTATAGGAGTGATAATGGAAGCTTCAAATATCCTAGTGGTGAATTTGAAGCGTATAATCATCGCGCGAGTTGCGTGTGGTCAATTTTATTGAATGATACTACTAGCGTAATTAAAGTAAATATTTCAAAATTTGATATCGAAGAATCACAATCATGTAGGAAAGATTGGCTTGAGGTACGCATTTAGTTACCAGTATATTATTACGTATCTATTAATTGAAAATTAATTTATTATAGATACACGATGGTAGAAATACAGCAGCGCATTCTTTAGGAAGATTTTGTGGAAATAAAATACCTTTTAATGGAACTTTTACTTCAACACAGAATAATCTCTACTTTTGGTTCAGATCTGATTCTAGGATTAGTGGAGGAGGATTCGAAATTACTTGGACTTCACAAAAATCGAGTAAGACAAATCGAGATTATCTTAATTTATTAATCACCATATTATTTTTTTCAGGGTGTGATGAGTATATAAATAAATCACCACATGGGACTATTAAATCACCTGGATCACCTGGAAATTACCCTTTGAACAGGTTAATTAAGAAACAAATTATAGAATAATCCTATTAAATTATTTTATGTTTTAGAGACTGTTATTGGAGATTGAGTACTTCATTTACTAAAAGATTCATGTTGTATTTTGCATCTCTCAACATTGGTGACAACGCTGATTGTAATTCCGATTACATAAACGTAATCAAGTTAATATTACTTATCGATTTTGATTGTATTAATCAATTCATTTCAGTTCTATTCATCCATGTATCTAATGAACGAAGAAAGTCTTTTCGAAAAATTTTGTAACAGCTCATCTCCTGCACCATTCTATACACCTGGATCCAGATTAACCGTACATTTTCATTCTGATAATAAAGATACTTATCCAGGATTCCAATTAGTTTATACCGAAGTTGAAGGTAATTCTACCATCACCATTTTCACAATTTTTTGGGCTAATATCGTGCTTTAGGTGTACCTGGTTGTGGGGGAATATTTTCGAAACCTCGAGGAACAATACATTCGCAACACTCTGAATCGCATGGCATTATGACCAGCTTAGCAATATGCGAATACAAAATCCATCAAAAACCTGGTAGAAAGATTAAATTGAATTTCCTGAAATTTGATTTGGGCGGTCTCCCGTTAGGATGCAGCGCCAATTATATAGAGGTTGGGCGGATTCTAGAGTCCATATTACCTAACTGATTAATAAATTAAAAAATTCCAGATATTCGAAGGCGATCGTGATAAGACTCCTGGTTCTGGTAGATACTGTGGAAGCAATATTCCAGGCTCATACACTTCCCAAAGTAACGAAGTAACGATAGTGTCCAGTTTTCAAGGGGGAGAGGGAAAGGGTTGGAAAATTGAATATGCAAGCCGTAAGTAGATATGGCTCTTTTAACGAAACATATCAATAAATATAATGCAAATTTTAGTTTGCGGTAGGACTTTTACAAATCAAACTGGTTCATTTAATATATCGGCAACAGCGATAGCACATGATGATTGTGTATACCGAATTGAAAGACCTCCAGGAAATATAATTGTGCTAGTAATGAAAGTAAATATGCTAATAACATCCCTTCCACGATTCAAAAGAACTGTGGGAGCGAATAGCTGTTATTATCGTTATGTTGAGGTACATATATTTAATTTCAATTAAGCATAAAATTACTTAATTTCTTTTAACTACAGGTTAGAGATGGTGATCACGAAAACGCTACTTTAATTAATAGATATTGTGGCAGAGAAAATGTCGAAATCACTTCCACTCACAATTTCCTATGGATACACGTTTCATATACCAGGAATTTGATTAGTGGACGTAGTATTAATTTGGTTGAATTTGAATATACCTCTATGGATGCTGGTAACTTCTTATTTTATAAATATCATTAGTATATTAATTTTATTCATCTGCATACTATCTTTAAGGATGTGGCGGAATTATAAGGGATAAAATGGGAAATATTAAATCACCAACTCATTCTGATGGTTCATACCTATCGAATTTGAACTGTAAATGGACGATAATAGCGCCACCTCAAGCAGTAATCAAATTAACTTGGCTGACCTTCTACATTGAAGAGAGCAACACTTGTTCCTATGATAATGTTCAAGTATTTGACAACAACACAGAATTAGGTTCAGGTGTTCTTATGGGTAAATTTTGTGGATTCAATTTACCTCCAACATTACTTAGTTCCTCAAACATAATGACAATCATGTTTAAAACTGATGTCACGGTTAACATGGATGGATTTCTAGCAACGTTTGTAACATTGCAGGAGAAAGACGGTATAAATATATTTCATTTTACTCCTATATGAATTTAAGTTTTTGCTTTGTTTAGTTTGCGAAGGAAATTACTACACTCCATCAGGTGTCATCAAATCACCTAAATATCCGGAGCCTTATCCAAATAACAGAGAATGCACATGGACAATAAACGTGCCACCTGGGCAGCAAATAACGTTAAATGTGACTAACTTTGATGTCGAATTCTATGCAGCATGCAGATATGATTGGCTAGAAATACGGTTAGTAAAAATTATTATTTGAGTTTAATCCATATATTTATACTGAGTTTCGTAGAAACGGAGGTACCTCATCTTCCCCTTTAATAGGAAAATATTGTGGCAGTACAATTCCAAAAATCATCACTTCTCATGCTAATAAATTTTACATACGTTTCAAATCTGATTTAAGTAGAAGTGGCACAGGTTTTCGAATTACATGGACATCAGCGGCTACTGGTGAGTCAAAAATTTGATTTGAATAAACTATGCTTACTTGAAAATAATTTAATTTTAGGATGTGGTGGGCTTATGACATCGCCCACAGGTTCTATAATTTCACCACATTATCCAGAACCCTATAGTAGAAGCACTGAATGCTTATGGAAAGTAATCACTAGTGCAGGGTCTCGAATACAAGTTGTTTTCTCCGATATTAATCTAGAAAACCACCAGAAATGTTTAGCCGATTATGTAGAGGTAAATTTTAAAGAATATATTCGGAAATGTAGATGATTTTTCTACTTTATTTGCAGTTAATCGATGGACCTACACTTAATTCAAATTCGCTGGGTAAATTTTGCTGGGAAACACCAAACCCCATAAAAACATCATCGAATCAATTATTGGTGAAATTTAGATCTGATGTTGCCTTTCAAGGAAGAGGTTTCCAATTCCACTATATTACTGGTAAACATAAGAATGCTTCATTAATCTTTTTACTAAATTAACATTTTTTTCAGTATGTCATAATACTGTTAAAGGATTCGGAGGTGTTATCGAAAGTCCTAATTTCCCTAACGATTATCCGGAAGATCAAAGTTGTTTATGGGAAATCGTTGTTTCGAAGAAAAATAAAATTAATATCACATTCTCTCATTTCGACATGGAACGATCGTCAATGTTAAAAAACAATTCTTGCTCCTTTGATTATGTAGAGGTTTGTTATTTGATTATAAAATTGCGATTAATGCAGAAGTAAATTCATTTAAATTTTTTGTAGATTTATTATGCTACAGTCGAAAATGATTATGAAGATAAATTAACATACAATAAATACGGCAGGTATTGTGGCACAAATAGTCCTGGCCACATCACTTTGGATTCGGACCACGCGCAAATAAAGTTTGTTAGCGATAAATTATGGATAGGAGCAGGCTTCAGATTTGAGTGGCAAATATTTGGTAAATTAATTTACTAACCAAATTAATAAAAATCTTCTAAACTTATTTTATAGGTTGTGGTGGGATACTCAAGAAGAAATCGGGAATAATTACATCACCAAATTATCCGAAACCCTATGAATCATCTATGGAATGTGAATGGAGGATAGAAGTAGATTTTGGCCAAAGTATTCAGATTGAATTTCACGAGGTGGACGTTGAAAAAGACAGCTCTTGCACCTTCGACGCTGTTTCGGTAAGTAATTATGTTTTTTAAAATTTTCCTATTTAAATTTACATTAAATATTCTTTTAAAGATTTATAATGGCGTGGATAGATCATACAACCTATTATCAAAACTGTGCAAACAAAACCAAAAAACAGTTATAACTAGCACTGGAAATTACATGTTTATTTTATTTGAGTCCGATCAAAGTTATCAAGGCAAAGGTTTCTTTGCTAACTATTCAACAGTACCTACAAGTAAGTAGAAATTTATAATTTGCTACGTGTTGATATAATTTTTCGTCATATTTTAGCCTGTGGTGGCAAGATGACTGCTACAGAAGGATTCATTTATTCGCCCAATTACCCTAAAAATTACAATAAAAACGAAACTTGCGAATGGCTAATAGAAGTTGAGGACGGACATTCTGTAGATTTAATGTTTGAAGATGTCGATCTTTTTGAATCAAACAATTGTTCCCAAAACTACGTCAAGGCAAATAAATCGATATATCACCATAAATTAAACCTAACAATATTTTTGTAGATTTTCGATGGCCCTTCAGCTGCATTTCCGGTAATAAATACTGCTTGCGGATCTACAACTCCTAACGAAACATTCAAATCCTCATATAATAACGTTTTTGTCGAATTCAGAGCGCATTCTTACTTCGCAGCTAAAGGATTTAAACTCAAATATCAAAAAGTTAGTATCTAACGTAAGATACATTAATTATCTAAAAAAAATAATTTTTAGTCATGCGGATCGATAATTTCCTCTCAAAGCAGCGGCATAATCGAAGTGAAACAAGACGATTTCACGGACACCATGACGACTTGCTCCTGGGTCATCAAATCCATAGATTTATGTAATTTCTTTATATCGTTTATTTCCATTTCAACTAACAAATAACTCACCTTCCAGCCAAGCACGTGTCCTTAACAATATCGGAAATATCAACCTTGTATTATTGCGAAGATAGCGAAGGGGCTGTTAAAATATATAACGGAGAAGCACACGATTCACCATTGATTTCCCAACATTGCGGCCCAAAAGTACCTCCTACTATTGTTAGCGATGGTTCCGCTTTAACTATTAATATCACTTCAGTTATGTCGTTCACAGCTACTTATACAACCCTAGATTCTCGTATGTAGCCCAAATTTATCACACACCAAGCTCAATTGATAGTTAAATTTCCATTTCAGAATGCGGTGGAACATTAAAATCGCTTCAAGGATATTTCGCTACTCCCGGTTATCCCCAGAAATACGCTTCAGATATAGAGTGCGAATGGACCATTACAATAGCCCCCGGTAGGATCAGTTATGTTTAATTCGATTTTATTTTTAATTAGAATATTCCAGGAAATCATGTCGGCTTGAGTTTCATTGCGTTCGAGTTGTTGGATTCGGAAAATTGTAACACGGATTATTTGGAGATAAGATCACATAACGCTTCTGGTAAATTACTGGGAGTGTTTTGCGGTAACAACGGGCCTGAAAATATAACGCACGTGGGTAGTTTATGGTTGCTGTATAAGGGAAGTAAACCGGAAAAGGGCGATACGGAAGTTACAGCGAAAGGTTTCTATGGAGAATATTACCTAAGTACGATGGTATTGAATTAGTTGTATATCTTATTAACTATTCAATTTGCAGACGCGGATAACGAATTAAATGGAACCATAGGTGAAATTTGGTCTCCTTTATACCCGGAGACAGTTCCAGATTATAAAAAGTTTTCTTGGAGAATAACTGTTGCGGCCAAAAAACGGATACTACTAACATTTAAAGAATTCTATTTAGATGCTAAAGATGATATTCTTGATGATGAGTGTTACTTTGTGGCAATGCAGATTTTCGATGGTGTGGATTCTACAGCTGTATCTCTAGGGGAGTATTGTGGTTTACTAGCACCAAACCCCATCAAGTCTTCATCAAATATTATATACATCGAAGTAGAATATAGCAACCCTCGACTTGGAACCAAATTTAGACTTCAATGGGAACAAATTGACGCACCAACTTCAACTGGCATAAGCATGCAAACTATAAGTATGTTCAATAATAAATTCAACAAAAATCATTGTTAAATGCAATTTTTATAGACACAAATTGCGGCAATACTACTACCAATGGGACGAGAGATATCCACGCAATGCACAATTTCACGTTCACCTCTCCTGGGTTTCCCGGAGGTTACGAGCACAATTTAAAATGCGAATGGATCTTCTCCACCATTCCCAAGAATCACTTGATAATATATTTCTACAAGATAGATTTTGCTGTAATGAAAAATAGATATTCAGGATTATATTCCAGTTGCGAGGTTAACGACAGGCTAAATATTTACGAGAAAAATGTATTTGATAGCGATTGGAGGAAAATCCATACTTTTTGCAAAGAGAGTGACCTCGTACGGCCCAATAATCCTGTTTATACGACAGGTTTAACAAAAGTTGAGTTCATTTCGACACGATATTTAAATGGGACTGGTTTTCGAGCTAGAGTTGCAGAAGGTAAATGTAATTACTTTACTAATACTTCATTCTAATTAAATTCATTTGATTGAACAGTTTGCGGAGGATGGCTAACCGAGGCAACTGGTTATATTTCGTTTGATAACCAAAGTACAAGGGGAATGGAAGTAAGTGGTCAAAAAATTGGTAGTTTGCAAAATTGAAATTAATTGCTTTTAGTGTCAATGGAATATAACTGTTAAATCCACTCGAACGATTGAATTAACATTCGAGGAAATGAACATACGATTTGATTCGAATAAAGGATGTAACAACTACTTAATGGTAAAACACATAAAAAATCGAAGAATTGTTAATTTTACACTAAATTTTCAGATAAGGAATGGCAAATTTGCGGATTCTCCACTATTGGGTACTGGTAAATATTGCGGCACAACTCTACCGGAAAAATTGAGATCGACTGGAAATAACTTATACATCAAATATAAAGGGTCAATGAATATTGATGTAAATATATCCCCTAAAATGATTAAACCAGGAATTACTCAGAAAATATTTATAGGGTTTCAGATTGAAATATGAAGAAGTCTCAGCAGAATGCGGAGGTCGCATAGAATTAAGCAAACATAATAATTTCACAGAAATAACATCTCCTAATTATCCCAACGTACCGACCCCTCACATAGAATGTGTATGGTTAATTACAGCACCGTCTGGAGAAGTGCTAAGAATTGATTTCGAAGAAAGATTTCATTTAACTTACAAATCTAAGTACGATTAATTAAAATTTCCCAGTTCCTCAAAAAAAAACATTTTTATTTTTAGTTGCGATGTGGAATACGTAGAGTTACGAGATGGAGGAACTGAATATTCCTCTCTAATAAATAGATTCTGCAAAGCTCCTCCCGATTCACAATTTACGTCGGATCACCTGCTGTATGTTAAATTCTTCACCGATACAGACGACCCCAAAACTGGATTCAAAGCTAAGATATCAATGGATCGTTGCGGTGGTACTATCAGAGGAAATGAAGGAGAACTATCTTACGCGAATCCGGGTGGCGATCATATCAATTGCACTTGGCGAATTATTGGACCACTTGATCATTACATGCAAATAAATTTCACAACATTAGACATGCCAGTATGCTCTGATGACTACGTTTTCCTGCTCTCTGAAGGACAAAGAGGAGCTCGAAATGGTGAGATTTTTGGCTTTTGCATGGTTAACAACTAATAGAATTGAAAATGCTTTTTCTGTAGACACGCGTAATAAATACTGCGGAAAATCGATCCCTCCACCTATTTCAAGTGCAAGCAACGAAGTAATCGTCAGATATGTATCTTCAAGTCAGTCGAAGTTTTTTTTGAAATTCAGAGCCAGCCAAACTAGTAAGTAATACTTATAAATTTGATTCAATTTGTAATTATTTTAATATTCATTAGCGTGTGGTGGAACCCTCCAAGGAGATTCTGGAGTTATAACATCGCCAGGTTATCCATTAATGAACTATTTGAATAGATACTGCATTTGGACAATTGAAGTGCAAAAAGGAAGAAGAGTGACGTTAACATTCAATGACATAGATTTAGGTTCAAATTCTATGCGTTACGAAACAGCTATAAGAGTTATGGATAAAAAGGATAGACATGGTTTAGACGTTAATTTAATAACACAGAAAAGTGGCAATAACACCATTGAATCTAGTTCTAATGTGATGACTGTCATTTTTTGGTCATCGTCAGAATCACCCCATAGAGGATTTAAAGCTACTTATACTTCTAACTTACCTACAAGTATAACCTTTTATTAACCCGGTTATGAGTACCATTTTTCATTAATTATATTTCCAGTTTGCGAAGGAGATTTCACCAAAGAGAACGGTGTGATTTCGACACCACCATCGAGAAACTATGGATACTCTTGCGACTGGTCACATATTCTACCAAATCAACACAAAACCCTTGCTATTACCATCAATTTAAATACAAACATGACTGGCCAGCACATTTGCACCTATTCACCGGTATACATTGAAATAAGCACGGAAAAATCCACTAAAAAATTGGGGCAACTTTGTTCCAAAATAACCAAACCCGTTACTTACAGATCTCCGTTCCCTATTACCGATTTATTGGTACGTAAATGGCATAATTACTGTATATGTATTTAAGAAAAATATTTTTTAGGCAACAACCAGCAAATCCATCATAACTAACTTCACTGCTACATACGTTACTCATGATTGTGGGGGCATGGTAAGGGAACAATCTGGTACAATCTCGAGTCCGAACTATCCTCATAAACCTTCTAAAAGTTACGAATGCGCTTGGTTACTCACTGTAAACGAAGGACAAGTTATAAACATCACCAAGTTCACCGCAAATCTCGGTACTGATTGCGAGAGAAGCTTCCTCGCTATCTATAACGGAGATTTGCCAACTCATCCCAGAATTGGAAAGTATTGCAATCAAAACAAACCAGAAATGCTTATTTCCCAAGGAACCAATTTGTGGATCGAATATAAGCATGATGCTTCTTCTTCCGGTGAAGGATTTCAGTTAAATTTTGAAGCTATCAGTACAGGTAATTATAGAATTGCTATACAATTGACTGGTCTATTTAATACACTGCTCAACGATTGATAAGGATCACAATTATTTTTTGACTATTTTTAATTTAAATTGATGATACAGCTTTTTATTTTTGGTTGTTGCTAGAAAAATAATTTTTCTATGGAATAGGAACAAACAGAAAAAAAATAAATCATTTGAACCAGAAGTAATTGTTTATTGTAATAATTTAACAAAAAGTTGTGTTCTTCTAAATCAAAAATAATCATAAAAGAATGAAATAAAAAAATTTAATATCTTGTTGGCCCTCCTCGAGCACGAATGAGGCTTCTTACTCTATCAGGCATACCCTCTATCAGTCGATTCAAACTTATTTTTGATTTAGAAGAACACGACTTTTTGTTAAATTATTACAATAAACAATTACTTCTGGTTCAAATGATTTATTTTATTTCTGTTTGTTCCTATTCCATAGAAAAATTATTTTTCTAGCAACAACCAAAAATAAAAAGCTGTATCATCAATTTTAATCAAAAATAGTCAAAAAATAATTGTGATCCTTATCAATTGTTGAGCAATGTATAATCATTATAGGATGCGGTGGAATATTCCACGATAAGTCTAGAAATATCCAATCACCGAATTTCGGATCGGGAGACTATCCAAATAACGCGGAATGCTTGTGGATTGTCGAATCAGAGCCAGGTTATCACATCCAATTGGTTTTCGTTGAAAGATTCCATTTAGAGAAAAGCAATAATTGCGAGAATGATTTCATTCAGGTGAGCGTTATTTCAAATAAATTCACGTAATACGTAAGTCATAAATCGGTAGATTTGGCACTGGGTGGATGATAAATGGGTATCGCTTGGAAAGAAATGTGGAAGGGAAGCTCCCGCTGCTATCGAATCTAGTGCAGAAAAAATGAAGATTTTATTCAGGAGCAACGACAAAATCAGCGGTAGAGGTTTTAAGGTACATTATTTTGAATACGCTTTGATGTGGGATTAATTTTGAATATTTAGGCCACATGGAACTGGTTGTGCGGTGGTAAATTTATCGCAAGTAAAAAAACTCGCTATATCATAAGTCCTGGTTATCCTTCGGGATACCCAAACAATCTTAATTGTGAGTACACCTTGAGTACCACTTCGCCTACTACCGAAGCATTAAATATCAGGTTTCTCGATTTCCAACTTGAACAAGGTAATATTAATAGAAATTGCGACGAAAACTCTTTCTATATTCCTTGATTAATGATTGCAGGTACTCCAGAATGCAAATTTGATAATGTTACAATCCAAGGAAATACTGGAACTACCAGTTATACAACAATGTATACTTCAGTATACTGTGATGAGAAAATGCCGCCCCCATTACGTTTAAAAGGAGTAGTTACTATTAAATTTAAAACCGACCCGTGGTTGGTAAGGAGAGGATTCAAATTCGAATATAGAGATGATAGTATGTACAATACAATATAGTTTAAAAATTTGGTAAAGATATGCAATTTCCTTCCAGGTTGCGGTGGTGAAATAACTAAGGAAACCATCATAGAAAAGCAAGTGACAGCATTTCCTTCAGGATTTGGAATTTCTGGTTTGCGATATTATCAACCAAAAATACATTGCGTTTGGAATATCACAGCACCAGAAAAACAAGTAGTTATACTTACGTAAGTGGATGGTTTGGTGTAAATAAAACCTACTTATTTTAAATATGTTTGTAGGATTATTAATTTAGATCTCTACTTAATAAGTTCAATGTGCTATAGTGATAATTTAGAGGTTTATAATAGTTTAGATCTAAAAAAAAATAACCGTTTGGCAATGTTATGCGGCAGTATACAAGATAAGACCGAAATTCGTTCCGAAACCGGAAAAATGGCAGTAAAATTCGACAGCATGCCCAATAGATTTGGAGGATTTAAAGCTTTAGTTCGATTTTCACACGGTAAATTACACTACTTAAAGTCTAATTTTGATTCTTATCATCAAAAAATAATGTTGTTATGTAGGTCCTGCAGAAGGTTGCGGAGGCTTCGTTAATTTAACGAGCCTCAAAACTATTGACTCTCCGAAAATAGCCAACATTGATTGCGGATGGACTGTCGTAGCGGAAAGAGATTTCCAAGTAGAAGTAACTGTTACTACTTTTAGCATGAAAACGACTTGCGAGGGAAACTCAACCTGCGACTGCTTGTTCTTGGAAGTACGTAATCACGTGTTTAGCTGCATTTATTTTACAATCGTATTTACAGGTACGTGATGGCGCCAGTTCTTTATCCGAGAGAATAGATAAATACTGTACTACAACTGGTGGAGTATTTCGAAGTCGCACATCCGGAAACACAGCTTATATTAGAGTATTTAATACAGGACAAAATAATGATATAACGTTCTCATTACGTCCTGTGGCTTGTGAGTCTATGGCTTGTAGGTAAGACTAACACATTTCCAATTGTATTGCATTTTTAGCTGCATGTGGAGAGTCTGTATTGATCGCTACGAAAGAGAAAAAATGGTTACAATCGCCGAATTTCCCACAAAGCTATCCGAGCCTTCTTAAATGTAGTTATGTTATAACCGGTGGTGGAAGATATGACAAAATAGCCCTTCATTTTGAAGCATTTAATTTAACCGACGAAGTTTCCACTACAGCTGATAACGAAAATCGCTGTCCTGGTGACTATCTTCAAATTTTCGAAAATCCCAACGCAAATACAGTTAATGGACTGGGCTCACATGTTGTCTATAATGGACATACTAAACATACATCTTTGGTGAGAAATGAATAATTTGAAGATGCATTAATTTTGATTTGTAAATCATTTAATTGTAGTTGTATACTGATCCAAAAGGACAACATATATTCTGCGGGCAACGTGAGAAACCATTTGATTATTACTCTAATGGCAATTTATCAATTTCTCTAGTTTCTCGAAGCACTGTTCCTAAAGGGCAAGGATTCAGTCTGCAATATTCTATAGCAGGTATACTATATGTAATTAATCTTTACAACACTTCTTCCAGTTTCTGTTCCAGGTTGTAATAGAAATTATACCGAAACGAATGGTAGAATTAACAATGGCAACGACAACTCTAGTGAGTGCACATTTTGGATCATTGTACCCGAAAATAGAACAATTAGTGTCTACTTCACTTCGTTCTATATGTATTTCACACAAAACTGCAGTCAAAGTTATTTAGAGGTAAGATATAGTTTTTTATTTACCAATAAAACTTGGTATACAAATGTACTATGATTCTCTATCATTTGTAGGTTAGAGATGGCTCTCGAAGCGGAACTGAACTTGCAAAAGTTTGTGGATACCGATTACCTGATCCATTGTTTTCATTAACTAACAAACTTTACTTCAAAGCGGTTAACAAACGGTATATTGTGCGATACGACATACTTTTCACCAGTTCTCAAAACGGCCGCGGGTGTGGAGGTGATATTTTTAATAATAAGGGAAAAATTTACAGTCCGTTCTACCCAAGCCCATTCAGAAACGATTCTACTTGTGTCTGGAGAATTAGAGTACCACTCAGTCTGCACGTTGCTCTCAAATTTACTCGTAAGAATATTTATACCGATCTGTAATTAGATACTATTTAATTATGTTTTGCAGTTTTTGATATACAAGGAACATGCGAACAAACAAACTTGAAAATACAGACGGTTACTGATAATGTCGAAAATACTGTAGAATTGTGCAGCAGTGTAAGTTTTAGGTTTGATATTTTATGAATATCTTTTAATTATTTTATACTCTTTTTAGTACCAATCTGGAAAGATTTATAGATCTGATTCATACATTAATATTATATATAAATCGTCGGTACATAATGGAGGTTCAGGATGGGTAGCTACTTTCCGAGCTGTTACAAAAGGTAACTTACATAATAATAGATAATACATTATCTTTATGGATACATTTTTTTTTCAGATGTTACCGATATATCTTGATTTATGTACTCCAGTTTTTTTTAATAATAGTATTGTATTGTAAATTATTTTTAATTAAATTGTAACATTAAACTAATGCAATTTTTTTTACTTACAATCCCATCCTCCCATAACCATTATATTAATTATATAAAAAAAATGTCATCTTGTACACGGTTCCCCTTACTATTCTTGAACTATATCTACACTCGTATGTTTTTCAATTATATTTGCACGTGTTCAGCCATAGAGTAAAAAATGAAATAACACCATGAATACCTGATTACCAATTACTTATTAAAACCAATCATAGTTGGATATAAGAGGATAAGATTCGATATTCCTACCTTCGACATCGGTGTGTGATAATGTTGCTATATTATTTTTACTTATTGGCGTTCTTAAACCTGCCATCAACTTTCACCAAAGAGATTTTGGACAAAAGAGCTTTACAGCCATCGCATGAAAAATCCCAACAAGAAAAATGGTCCGATGCGTTTTTGTACAAAAGTCAAGTCGACCAACAAAAAGATTTAGTGATGCTATTGAAGAAAATCACAAGAACGTATTTATTGGATTGTACTCCGATTATTCTGTTCGACTCATTCACCGAAAAAAACGACAATTTACTCCTGGAAAAATTATTAACGAACTTCCCTACGGCTTACATTCACGGGCAAATCACTGAAGATTACAACACGACGTTGAAAATTTCTGTAGCAGACATGCAGCCCACCTGCATCACCTATTTACTGTTTATGAAAGATGTTATGAAGTCTAAAGACGTAATTGGAGTGCAAAGCAACAACAAAGTCATAGTGATTGCCAGATCTTCGCAATGGAGAGTTTTCGAGTTTCTTTCACACGAAGAATCCAGGTTTTTTGTTAATTTACTAGTTATTGTACAGTCTGAAACAATTATGGAAGCACATCAGGTAATCTACTAATGTGCAATGCAGTATTTAAAATTGCTTGGATTTTATATTTATAGGAACCTCCTTATATTCTTTATACGCACAAATTATATGTAGACGCTTTAGGATCCAGCAAGCCAATTGTGTTATCAAGTTTCCAACATGGTAATTTAACAAGGAATGTAAACTTGTTCCCTAAAAAACTTAGCGGTGGATTTTCTGGTCACAGATTTATTGTCTCGCTGTCTCATCAGCCTCCATTCATTATATCAAAGTTGGTCAAACAGTAAATATTCTAAATGAACTATTTAAAAATGTTTGAATTACAGAGGAAGAACTATAGATGGTGAAAAAATATTCGAAGGAGTCGAAATCAGATTGGTCAATTTATTGTCTAAATTGTATAATTTTACTACGGATTACAGAGAAGCGACAGAGGATAATAGTATTGGGTAAGTTCTGTCTGATATATTTTAAGAACGAGTCGTCCACTGATAGATGTCGTTTCTGGTATTATAATACTTCTACTATAAAATTTCTAGATCTTCAGAGGCGGTAACAAGAACTATTGAAAAGAAAAAAGCCAATATCGGCATTGGAGGTATATACGTAACACCCGACAAACTAGAGAGAGTGGGCTTAACGACCTGGCACTCCAGGGACTGTGCAGCGTTTATTTCACTAGCCTCCACAGCTTTACCAAGGTTTAAAACTTTCATGCTTTAAATAAAATTTAACAAAATTAATTTCTAGATACCGTGCTATACTGGGACCTTTGCATTGGTCAGTTTGGTTAGCATTGATTCTGGTTTACTTAGGTGGTATCTTTCCATTGGCCTTTTCCGATAAACACACATTGAGACATTTATTGAAAAATCCTGCGGAAATTGAGAACATGTTTTGGTACGTTTTCGGTACTTTTACGAATTGTTTCACGTTTTCCGGAAGAGGATCATGGAGCAGAGCTAATAAAGTTACTACAAAATTATTGATCGGTAAAAAAACGAATAATGATACAGAACTGTTTTTAATGAATTTGTCCCACTTAAGGTTTTTATTGGATTTTTACTATAATTATAACTGCCTGCTACACTGGATCGATTATCGCTTTTGTCACGTTGCCAGTATTTCCCTCAGTCGTAGATTCTGCTGAGCAACTATTGAGTGGATGGTACCAAATCGGAACTTTAGGTAAACTTAAAAACATTATTTCCTACGTTACCATTCTGCACGAATACCATTACTTTCAGATAAAGGCGAATGGCAATACTTGTTTCAAAATTCTTCAGATGATATAACTAAAAAACTATTAAAAAGCCTGGATTTAGTACCAACAATAGAAGAAGGTTTGAAAAATACGACAAAATTGTCTTTTTGGAGATACGCATTTCTAGGTTCCAAAGCACAATTGGACTATATAGTTAGAACAAACATGACTACTAAGTACTTAAATAACTAGAACAATTAAAACACTAAGATACAAAACGTATTTTTTTCAGAGGAAAACGATCTGTACTGCACATTAGCAAAGAATGCTTTGTTCCATTCAGCGTTGCATTGGCCTATCCATCGAAATCTGTATATGCTGAGATTCTAAATAGCGGCATAGAAAGAATTAAAGAGGCTGGTGTCATGATGAAATTCAGATCGGATGTTGAATGGGAAATGATGAGGAGCGCAACTGGCAAATTATTGGCCGTAATTATCCATCGATTACCCCATTTACTTGTTTTAACAGTTAAAATATTATAGGCAACCACTGGAGTGAGTTTAAAAACTCTCGCTTACGAAGACAGAGCGTTAAGTCTCGAAGACACGCAAGGTATGTTTCTGCTCCTCGCTATAGGGTTTGTTCTTGGAGGAGCAGCACTGGTTGTCGAATGGTTTGGAGGCTGCTACAAAATTTGCAGGAGAAGTAAACGAAGGGGTAGCGATGATTCCATTGAAAGCAACCCTAGGATGCACGAAAGGCAGCTGCCTCAATCAAAGTGGAAATTGAAAGAGCGTTACGAGCATTTAAAGAGATCATTTGAAGAAAAACTCGAAAGCCCAAACGCAAAAACGGAAGAATACTATAATGATGACCAAAAATCCGATCAAATCGATAATATAATTGACAAGATATTCGAAGACGTTTTGAAAAGTGAAGGAGAAAATGATAAGAATATATCATCGAAGGAAACAAAGAATTATGATATTCATGAAATTGATTGTTAAATATTAAACGAAATCGATATGGATCAGCCTCGTTTAAATAAATTGATTCAAAATTAGAAACATTTTGTTTTTTTTGAAATTAAATTTTCTTAAATATTTCACATGAAACGAAACACGCAATAGTCGGAATATTCAGTGTGTAAAATTATAATGCAATATAAAATCTACCAATTGTGTCAATGTAACCGATAATACCTTAATACTATAATTTGATTAAGGATATACAAGTTGCAATAGTTAATTCTTCCTAGTTTTACTGTGTTGTGTGTAAAATGTATTCTATCATTATACTACTTTTAACGTGCGATACGTTATTAAATGTTTTAGGATCTCATAAGTTGTAAGTATTGCTATTTGCTACAATAAAATTTGCTTAATCCTTCTCAATTAATAAATTTGTAAATAAACTGTACGTTTCAAAACCGTATAATGCATCATTCACCTTTATTTTAAATTCAAAATAAGTTAATTTGAACTTGGCCTAATTTATTATAAATTTTAGTTTCCTGGCTAAATAAATAATTATTCAATAGGAAATCATTTAAAATTCCATTTATACCTATATTTACGACGAAGATTCATTGTTATTAATAAAATAAGTAAAAAATAATTACATAAGAAGTTTTTTTGCATACACACATATTGTTCATATTCCATCATCATCGATATTAATATTAAATTATCAATTTGTTTACAAAGTTGACAAGAAAAATCTTATTTAATTATTTTCTGAAATATCCTTATCTAGCCTAGAGGATATTGGTCAACACTTTGTTCTTAGATATCTGATTTTTTTCTAGTCAAGGTCTCTTCTATACCGAACATGCATTGATCTAAACAAAAGATATCTTTTGAATCAATCATTGTTATAATCTCAACTTCTATTCAATTTGCTCCAAAGGTTCTTAAGAAGCGTTGTTTTTTTATTGCAGTGGTTCAAACCATACGAGGCATCGAATTCGTGACTACATTGAGGAAACCAGCTTGTCGCTTAGGGACATTTTACCTTTAAAACCGAAACACTACGATAAAAATCGAGCACCGAGGTCTCAAGGCGGCCAACCTACTATAGTTTATTTCCATGTCACTGTTTTATCTATCGATTCGATAAACGAAGAATCTATGGTAAACTCACAGATCTATGGTTCCAGTATAAATAATTACCTAACATTTTCCCTTAGACGTATGTTACGGACATATTCCTGGCTCAAAGTTGGAGAGACCCAAGACTGCGTCTTCCTGAAAACATGAGCGAAGAATACAGGATATTGGACGTGGAGTGGTTGCATAACATTTGGAGACCTGATTGCTTCTTCAAAAATGCGAAAAGCGTCACTTTCCACGAAATGACAATACCCAATCATTACTTATGGCTATACCATGATAAAACATTATTATACATGTCCAAGTGAGTTAGGGAACAGGTAAGTAGTGAATTAGGTGGTTAAATATATGTTTTCAGGTTGACTTTAGTTTTATCATGTGCAATGAAATTCGAAACCTATCCACACGACACCCAAATTTGTTCGATGATGATTGAGAGCTGTAAGTAATTTAACAATGCTAGTTTTGCTAATTTGAAGATTGTATTTGTAGTATCACACACTGATCATGATTTGGTGTTTATTTGGAACATGACTGATCCATTGGTAGTAAATCCGGATATTGAGTTGCCGCAATTGGATATTTCCAATAATTTCACAACTGATTGTACCATAGAATATTCAACAGGTAATGATTGTAAAGCAGATGTAAGAAAAAATTAAGGTACATAACTGCTAATTGAAAGTTAACTCCTATCAATTATTTTTTAATATCGTTCACATCATGATTACAAAGTTTTTTCCTCGTTTTATTGCAATAAACCGCTATTAAGTTAATTAGTGCTCAACAACGAAGCAATTAATCCACATTAACATTTCTGGTTTGTGCAATAAGAAAATAACATATTAGCACATAATTGTTCGCAAAGGATAAAAATTTCGTATTCGTTACTGATTACAGGAAACTTTACGTGCTTGGCAGTAGTCTTTAATTTGAGAAGAAGACTCGGCTATCATTTATTTCACACCTACATACCGTCAGCGTTGATTGTTGTGATGTCATGGATTTCGTTTTGGATCAAACCCGAAGCGATACCAGCACGAGTTACTCTCGGTGTGACATCGTTACTGACATTAGGTAATCGCATTTTTACAATTTTTGCTAAAATTGCCGCTAATCTAAACTTCTAAAGGATTTAAAATTAGGTTTTCAGAGTGGCCCGACCTGTGTGCTTATTCAAGCATGAATATCCCGAATTGAAGATTAAGTGCTTGCATTATTAGAAAAATAGGAAGTTATGGTTAAATAATTTTAGGCTTTTGTTACAATCGTAACGTTGATGCGAATCTTAGTGGAAAAGTGGTACAAGTACAAAAGTATTGTTTAGGAGAAAGTCCAATACTTATCGGAAGTTCATCATGTTGAGTTTCCTTTTCACGATAAATCGAATGAAAAACGCGTGTACTTTTGCTTTTTTTTGTTACATAAAATTTCGTAATTTTGCAAAGTGTACTAAAAAAACCTTGACATTTAAATTCTTCGCGGTTTCTCGGATACGTTAATTTTTTGCCTGCTACTTGTGTAAGTGTTTCTAAAGAGATAAGCAATATCCAATAAAGACAAGTGAGTTTACCATGCGAGAATATATAAAAATATGCAATATGTAGGTGGATATATAATTTTTTTAGATAATTTATCTTAACACTAAATATTTTAGTTTGTTCTTTACTAACCATTCTGCAATTTAGTCGTGGTGAAAGCCTTTATATCCACTATCAAGCTTTCTTATCAAATAATTGTTACAGATACTTAATGCACAAGGAAATAGTGTAAATAACGCAATTATGCACAATCACTTGCATACATTTTGATTGATACAATAAATATATCATTTGTGGGTAATTGGAATTAAATTAATTACAATTCGACCTATTCAAAGGCGATGAAGAAATATTGTATAACGAACGAATAACTGGCGAACAATGGTCTAATTAATAACAATTGAAATTATCAAATAACCTTACAAATAGACATCTATTACCTATTAAAATTATGTCCAAATGTTATGAAATCTCCACATTATTTTTTTGAATCAAACGATTTTAGTAATAAAAACAGAGCTGTTATTATTACGATCACTCAAAACGGTAATAACTTTCTTTGGGTTACGCTCGGGCAGTTAATAAAATTATTAATACACGAATATCGAACATAACGAAACGCTAATACACGTACATTAGACTATATGAAAATTAATTCGATCCTTTGCAGGTAATCATATCGAACCATAGAAATCGATTTTTATACGCATACATTACGTAGTTCAGTAATTAAAAAAAAATCTGATTTCAGCTACACAAAATACTCAATCGCAGCAATCTTTACCTCCGGTATCTTACGTTAAAGCGATTGACGTGTGGATGTCTAGCTGCTCAGTCTTCGTTTTTATGTCGCTGATGGAATTTGCTGTGGTTAATAATTACATGGGCCCGACTGCTACGAAGGCAATGAAAGGATATTCCGATGAAGATATTACTTCGGAAATTAACGATTATAAAGTAATGAGTTTATATTCATAGATACCACAAAAATTATCGGCTCAAAGAAACCTCTCTGATAAATTTTGCAGCAAATTTAGGAAGCTAATTGAAATTAAAATCAATTATTCTTCGATGAGTTATCGGTGTTAAAATGTTAACTGCACACTAACATTTCGAAACAAATTAATTAGGCATGCTTTGTATTACTCAGACTTGGAACTAAAAGTGTTTTTACAAAGGATGCTAACGTGTCGCAAGAGTTTTGTATTTAATTTCTTCATATTACACGATAAATTGTGTTGTTTTCATTTGCAACTAATCGGCTCCATCGGTTTTATAATATCAAGATCACTAACAAACTGCAACTAGTGCGTGAATTTTGTTGTTATTTTTACAGGGAATGGAGAGGCCACGTTTCAGTTCGTCGAGCCAACCTCAGTACGACACTTTTTGCGACGGAAAAAGCATCGCTTTGTGCATTGACCAATTCTCAAGGTTCTTCTTCCCGTTTTCATTCCTAATTTTGAACGTCGTGTATTGGTCTACGTTCCTTTGACGGGGTACAGAATAGAATTTTCGAAGCTAGCACAACTTTCGACTTTTAGTTCATTTTGATTTTTTATTAACACATACTAATACTAAATTGTATGTTAGTTGCGTCAATGGAAATAAAAGTAGTGAAAAAAATATTGTTGAAAATTTCAATGTTAAAATGTCAACGACATAACCAATTGTGATATATAATATATAACCCAACCTTTCAAAAAATTAATAACGAATTGATTTATACAAACATTGCCTAAACTCAGAATTTAGTGAATGTTACTGAAAATTGAATATGCATTAAACTTAATTTCGGTTTTTAATGGATAGTTTAATGCATATTTATATTTCTCTTATATCACTTAATTTGGTGGAATATAAGGAAGTTTTCATTATTACGACTTGCTTAATTAAAATTAAAATCGAATTGCGAATAAAATCACAGAATCAAAGTAAACGTTCTTCATCCAGTTTTATTAAATACGTAAGCTACCAATTTACATAACTCATAATAATATTCATATGCACGTGAAAGTCCCCGAGTCGATTTGTTGCTATCAATTGTAACAGAAACAATCGCATCCGGTTGCAGCAACTGATTTTCTACCGAGTGCATTCGAAATAGCTCAAAAGCATATGTCACATCATATTCAGTTTTTCCAATATATACTTCATATCCTACCAATCCTAGGTAGGCATGCGGATACAAAACGCAATTCATTCTAGGCGTCAGGCAAGGTTATGTGTAACAATGAAAAAATCCTAAATTGGCCATTAGACGAGAATTTTGCTATAAAATCATAAATGGAACAATGCACAAATGTTGGTACCCTTACAGGGCGGTGAACGTGTGAAAAATAATGTAAACGACTTGTGATTGTAGACTTTCTGTATTTAAGGATTTACAATTTGTTCTAATCGAGTCTTTAAATTTAATTATATAGTGGGTAACTAATTGTGCATAAATCATATAATAGAATCGTGTTAGAATTGATATAATTACAGTGTTGTAAGTACCCGATTCGAAACGATTTTAGGAAGTGTATAATCTATAATCTCGTCTATCTAAATTGAGGGCGGAGAACAAGGACTTATAGTAAAATTTCGCGAAGTGAATGCTTTGGTTTAGCAGACCCAAGGAAAACAGTATAATATTAGTATTACCCAAACCAAAAGAGGGGATTTCAGTTTTCTCTTCTAATCCCCACTGGCAAATCGGACTTAAGAGAAACTTTCAATTCTACGGCGATCCAGTCAGTTAAAGCACTTGCTGCGACAAAACCGGGCGCGCACTCTTGCTGTCACATTTGAGGAGAATTTCGTTTTCCGCTGCATACATGGAGAAGTGCTCTTAGCTCCTGCGTGTGACATTAGTGTCTGGATCATCTCGAGTGATATTTATCCACGATTATCCGCCAAAATGATCAACATTCTCATTAATTTCCTGTTTATTTCTTTCGGTAAGTTCTCCAAAACGTTGCGGTTTGTGGTCTATTGTACGATGTATGTGTATTAAAATTTTTGGTATTGAGCACGCATACACTTGCGATGCTGTTGGGATATTTAGGTTCTTAATATTTTTTCCAAAATTAATTATTAGGTAAATTGGTCGTTTAAATGAAAAGCGAAATTTTTTTAGATAATTATCTACCGATAGATTTATTTCGATTTCCTAATAAAGCTCCAGTTAATCTTACAGCTTTTTAACGATCTAGTGCAGCGTTTAATTGAAATTAATGCATTATCTAAAAAACCTTGTGAAAGACAACTTTCAATATACCTACATCGATTTGAACAGTTCTTATTTTTTATTGAGCCGAGTGATATAATGAGGCCAGGTTTTAATATATGACCGAAAGCTATGTCGCTCGAGGAAACGTTATATTAGGCACATGGTGATGATCTGAATTATGTTCACTTTTGATTTTTAGATAACGACACACATACAGGTGTGACCTTGAAACGCGTACGAGTAATTTCGTTTTACTGAAAAGGAAATTTCAATTCGGAAGCTAAAACAAGAACACATGTCTGCACTCTACAGAGTGTCTCGGGTAGCTGCTTTCACTATGATACATCCAAAGGCGGGGAAACAATGCAGATTTTGTCAATTAGAGATTTTAAAATCGATCATATATTTCTTTTAACTTTCACGGGATTACGAATGAGCATAAAATTCATCGAATAATTAATTTAAAATCAGTCCTACGCACAACAGCCTATATCGACTTTACTGATTCCATTAATGACCTATTGAAATAATCTATAATTTGGTATAAATATTAAATTGCAAAAACCGCTTGAACGCTTTAGAAACTAGCCTAATATGTTAATTAAATTAATTTTGAAATTTTAGTTAATTTAACCTAAGCAATTATTACACGTGCAATTACGTTGCTGCTTTTTTTGAATTATCATTATTACAAATCCTTAATTGGTAAGGTAACAGTTTTATAACCTTATTACTAATTAACTTTACTATATATTTTACAAGTATTAAAAGTACTTAAAAATCCTTTCTATAATGAAAACGATTCAAAGTTAGATTTAAATTGACCTATCGGTTACAACTACCTGAAGCTAAAAAAAAGCATAAAGGCTTGGCTTGTTTCAAAAAGCTGTATATACTTTTGTAGTTATCATCAGTGTACAATTACTAATGTACAAGGATCTCTAATAGGATGTCTTTATACGGAGTAATATATTACCTCAAAGTAATAAAGCAAAAAGGAATAATTAAAGTGCATTTCACAAAATGATTTATTAGAGCAACTGAACCGGGTGTACAGCCAATTCCATCTCTATTTTCATTTTTTTAGCCTATAGCAGAACTTCCCATTACTTATAACTCTATAGCTAAACATTGGATTTGAGGAATTTTAATTGAAATACCCCTTTTATTTTATATCGATTGCGTAGGTTTTGCTTCAGAAGGTTGTTTAAACGTTTTATCGTATCTTATTGACGAGTAAGTATCAAATAAAATTTCGATATTTACAGTCGAATGTCTAACTAGAGTACCTACAACATCCAGTCTCTGAGTAAGGAAATGTACCGACCACGCAGGTTTCAATAAAAAAAATTTATTAGTCACATGAAAATTTTTTGTTGGAAAAGGCCTTTGCTCTAAAATGCGTTTCTATATAAACTCGAGTAGTTTAATTTTTTTTGAGAAAATGAAAATTTATCTAACTCGAAAACTCTTAGATCAAATAGCTGTAAAATTCGGGTGTTTTACAAGTCAAAGTTTGCATTCAAATATGTAAAAAGTTTGAAGCAAAATTGTTTTCAAAACCGCGATACTTTTGTTACGGTTTCCTTAATCAGATTAATAAACTTCGTTCCTTAAAGCATTAAATCGATTGATTACACGGAATTGTTAGATTAAGTGTAACTGAGTAGCACGTGCGAAACAAACAATCCATATAGTCCGCTTCTTGAATTTCAATCATGAAAAACGGAAAAGAAAGTCAAATTTACACTGTTACAATTTACGTAACGTAAGAAACGCATGTCAAATTTTTAACCTTCCTTATTTGATACGAATACAATTAATACGCAATCTACTACAACGACAAAAAGTACGCATTGAATTAAATGAGCTTTTCAAATAAAGAGAATCTATTGAATTGTGACAAGACCGTTTTTTTATCATTATACAGATTGTACTAATATAAACTCTAGAAATTTCATTTAGTATTATATTTCACATAGTTTTAATAGTTTCCTACCTTTTTTTAATATAATTATTTGATATGTAATGTGAGTTTATTTAGAATTGAAAATGAATGGAATAAAAACTAGGATATGACTAGGCGAAATTTCCTTACACTACATTTATTAGGTTCCTTCGTGATACAATTTGGAGTGTAATACATGAATGGAATTTGTTTTGATTTTGCTTTGTTTCAGAGCCAAGCCCTAAGCGAGATTTTTAAAATAATCTTGAATGGGTTAGATGTATTGCAGCATATATTTGCGACCAACCCACTGGTAATGCTAAGAGAATGACTTTATTTTATTCGCACTGCAACCTGCATCGAACCTTTTCGGTCGATTCGTAGGAGAAGAATTGTATCTATCATTCGTTTTTTTTCAAGAAATTATAATTCATGAATTTTACAAACAAAATAAATATTTAACAAGCATTTGCTCGTTTAGAAATCGTTACATATTAAAAAATCAACCGTTATTTCACTACAACTTGAATTAATACTCGTTTAATTATGTTTTTATTAATAGCAGGAACGTGCACGTTTAGGTGTTTAAATAAATAGTGGTATGTGCCTATTTGAATACGGTACGCTGTAACGAGTTGCAAAATTCTTTGCGTAACGATATAGCCAATAAAAATAAAAAAGTTCTGATGAAATCATTTATCAAAACTGAGCAAAGCTACACCCACATGGTCGCAGCACCCGAGAAATATATGTGTACCTCGTATAGCGTCGTAACTCGCAAAGTCTCGATCTTACAGGGTGTTCTAATTTCCAGTAAATTTCGCACATGTGGCAAAAAATTAACCGGTTAAAAATAGGAAATCAGAAGGACATTTTACATCTTTTTCTTGGTTTACGGCAAGGTTGAATTGTTAAACGGATTTTTTTCGGCAGACTACATTTAATCCGGTTCAATTTTATTATTTTTTGAACCTTCAAATGGACTCTTAATTAATAACCAGTCACTCCCGTTTGTGGCATTTGCAAATATTGTTTGATTACAATATTGAGGAATCGAAGCGTAAGAATTTATTTTCCACTAAACGATTTTTCCTGGTTATAAAGGATCGGTATTTACAGTTCGAATTGTCATATCCTGGTTTTGCTCTTTTACTTTTCAGTTGAGTTTAATTGGGTAAAATTATTTTTATTAAATAAAACCAGTTGAAACTGTTGTAGGTATTGCATTATATGGATATCCGATTTCTTTAATTTAATTGATTTCACTTGTGACGTATGAAGATTTATTGGTCAACTTAAATTATCAGTAAATTGGCAGTAAGTCATTGCATTTTTTTTTGATTATTGCAATTAATTATTGATAAATGAAAATTATAACACATAAAAGTAAACAAGACAACAAAATATTAACACCTTGGACCTTTTTTTTTTTAATTGGTTATAATATTGTCATAAATACGAGGAAGTTTATTTATTTACATATGCAACAAAATGCCTTCGGCAAATTTTTTAGTAACAAAAAGGTCAATGTGTCAGAGAGAATAATTAGACAATTTTGTAATTAATGCGAATGTTCATTCTTCTCTTATTTCGAGATGAGGAGAATCTTTATTATTTCGGGTTTAACAAAACGTTATATAAGGAATTCATAATGTTGTTCATTGTGTAACGTTTTGCAAGAAGTAATGTTAATAATTAGAGGTGGATGAGTCAGTTAAAAATCCGGTTTGTCCCAAAATTCAAAATGCAAGAAATTCAACGAAAATGACTTTCTTATTTTAATCGAATGTATTCAATGCTCAAACAAGTTGAATTGTAACTCGATAACTTACATGTTATTGCGACTCCTTTAGAGAACTCTTGACAAGCATGTAAATTGTGCTGTCATTAGATATTCATACATGATCAAAAATTGCAATATTAGAACCCATTTTTGGTAGTACCTTTTATCTGCGATCTTTATATTGAACTAGATATTGGGAATTACATTGTGAAAGATCCGTCGTAAGAGCTTAAGAGCTATACATTCATTACAGAATTACGACCTGTGAACAAATAATTGTGTGAAATAACAATTGCGACATTAAAATCTTAAAATTAGACCGTGTAGTTGCGTTAGATGTAGGTGGATTTTAATCTTAATTCGTTTGTTACATTTAACGTCAGTTTCAATCTAGATAAATTCCGTTTTCTTCTTTAAATGCGTTTTTCAGTTATTGGATAATTTTATTATATTGCAATGTTTTTTGAAGCAAGTTCTACGAGTTTGTGAAAATATATCATGTAAAACGGCCCGAACAAGTTATATCACACAAGCAATAAGTGAAACCATTTTTGATTGGTTTGTTGGAAATTCAAGAATTTTCAATAATCACGCAGTTATATAAGAGACAACGTTATTGTGTTACAAGTCATTTAAGACGTATTTAAAGTAAAAGTAATTTTATTTAGCAAGTCTAAAGGTCATTTCATTAATTATAAAGTAAATTACTAATAATGCATAAGGAAATTCCGCTTAATGAAACGAAGGATTTATTTTTGGTTCATTACCAACTTCTCCGAAATTTTTAAGGAAGGACATTCGCAAAATCTTCAGAAATTTTATTATATAAGGAATTAATTAAACACTTTAGGTCGAAAAAATAATTTTTTTACCGATTTTAATGCTCTAAATTGCTATTAATGAAGCACAAAAACACGTTCTCAAAAACACGTTTTAGTCCCACTGCAAATTATAATAAAATGCATTACAACAATTTTTATTTGCACTTTAACATACAAACATAAAAAATTGTTATTAAATCAGAATCATTGTACCGAGATAATTTTTTATTATTATATCTCAACGATATTGTTCTATTAGTAAAACATTCTAAAACTACCATAATTAACAATCGTTAACATGCTGTTATAATAAAATGTTACTTGTAAAAAAATTAGAACGGTCAATTGTAAAATGAATATTTAAAAGAAATTATATATTGAATAACTTGCCAATGGGTAATTTCAAAACCTTCCATTTAACAGCATGCACCCTGAAGCTTCAGAAAATTGGAATGCATGTCATGCGTAACAATGACTGTACATACAAAAATTCTATGTGCAATACTATTTTAACAACATTAATTTCAATAAGTTAATGATGGAAATAATATAATAATATGTTTAAAGCCAGTAACATCATTTAAAATACTAGTATACCTTTAACAAGATTTGCATTAATAACTACAGATAT